>CM062815.1:789304713-790038257 GCA_031772625.1 Pinus tabuliformis
CACCATCTCCCATGTAGCTTCGTCAGGCCCAATGTGCTTCCACTCCTTTTAAACTTTCTCAATGATCGGTTCGAAGCATGATCACATTTTTCTACATTATATATTAAGGCTCTAGCAGGAATTCTCCACCTGGTTCCACCTGCAATATAGAACAATCAATCACATGATCAACATATTTAACATACTTCTTAAGTAATGCCACATGGAAAATATCATGGACTTTCACTATCGGAGGTAGTGTAACTCGATAGGATACTGACGCAATCCTCTTAATAATATTGAAGGATCCACAAAATTGTGGTTCCAGCTTAGCACATGATCCAATCCACAAGGAGCTATTTTTTTGTTTGATGCACAAGTACACTTGTTCCCCAACTAGAACTCATTAAACAACCTGTTCCAATATGCATAGATCTTATTCCTATCTTGTGCCACCTTTAGATTCCTCTTTATAACCTGTATCTCATGTTCCATGTCTGCCAACATGTCTGGTCCAATCAACACCTTCTAAACTGGATCACTCCAACTGATAGGAGTATTGCAACTCTGCCCATATAATGCCTCGAAATGACTCATCCTCAATGACTCCTGATAACTATTTTTGTAAACAAACTCAACTAAGGGAAGATACTCCTCCACCTCCACTACTAATGCATCATATACATCCTCAACATGTCCTCCAATATCATGTTGACCCTCTTTATTTTTCCATCAGTTTGTGGATGATAAGTTGTACTAAAGGCTAACTCTATGCCCAAACCTACAAAAAACTCCTTCCAAAACTTGAAAGTGAACATTGCATCACTATAAGACACAATATTATTTGGAACACCATGCAATATGACCACATCTCTGATGAATACCTATGCTATATCGCTAGCTGAGAATGTAGACTTCACTAGGATGAAGTGTGCAACCTTTTTCAACCTGTCCGCAACAAACATGATGGAATCATGTTGTCTCACTGTCCTTGGAAACCCTATGATAAAGTCCACGGAAATGACCTCCCATTTCCATTTTGGAATCACAATGGGCTATAGTAGTCCACCTAGATGTTTATACTCTTCCTTCACATGTTAATAATCAAAACACCTAGCCACAAACTCTACTACATCCTTCTTCAAGTTCAGCCAATAATAAAATATCTTCACTGCTGTCAGTGTCTTCTGATAACCTGGGTGACCCGAATATGGTTTCACATGAAACTCCCTCAAGATCACCTTCTTAAGCTCACTATTGTCTGGCACATATATCATGTCTCTGAATGTAACCAGTCCATCTGACATAAGGCAATAGTCCACAACCTGTGCACCTGCACCTGTACCACTACCTATACCTATACTATCACCTATACCTATACCAGTACCCTACTACAACATGTGCATAATCTCCATATATCTGGTATCCTACTGACCCGCCTGCAAGATCCTATATTGTAAGTATGTCCCATAGGATCTCATAGCTGCTAAGTGATTTACCTATATCCACCTGCTAAGAGCATCCGCCACCCTATTCTCATTTCCTTTGATGTACCTAATCTCAAAATCAAACTCACTGATCATGGCCAACAATCTAGCCTGCCTGGGATTCAGATTTGGCTGGTCAAAAAAATACCTCAACCCAATATGATCACTCATCAGTACAAACCTCCTGCCAAGAATATAGCACCTCCACATCTTCAATGCATGTATGATCGTTTTTAACTCAAGATCATGCATCGGGTAGTTCTACTCATGCTCATTCAATTTTTATGACTCATAGTACAACACCTGTCCATCTTGCATAAGGACTCCACCAAGTACTCTCTTGCAAACATATCTGCATACTTCAAACTTCTTTTCCGAATCTGTAATCTTTAACACTGGGGCATGAGTCAATAACTGTTTAAGCTACTCAAAGCTAGCCTCACACTCCTCTATCCATTCAAAATTCTTACCTTTCCTCTGCAATGATGTGATAGGATAAGAAATCTGGGAGAAGCTCCTAATGAACATCCTATAATAGCATTCCAACCCCATGAAATATCTCACCTCATCCACATTCTTGGGAGATACCCACTCCATGATGGCTCTTATCTTTTTTGGATCTACTGCAATGCCCTGCTTGGAGATAACATGTCCCATGTAGTGTACCTCAATCTGAAAGAAATTGCACTTGGTAAGCTTAGCATACAATTGTTACTCTCTCAACAATCTCAAGACTAATACTAAATTCTCGACATGCTCTTTCTCATTTTTAGAATATACCAATATATCATCAATAAACATAATAAAAAACTTATCCAAATACAGATGCAACACATTATTCAGCAAGCACATCAATGTAGCTAGAGCATTAGTCAAACTGAATGGAACTACAACAAACTCATAATGCCCATACCTGGTCTGGAAATTTTTCTTGTAAATTTCCTCCTCTTTGATGCATACCTTGTGATATCTGGATCTCAAATCAATCTTCGAGAACACTGTTTCTCCCTTAAATTGGTAGAACAAGTCATCAATCCTCGACAACAAATACTTGTTCTTGATGGTCACTTTGTTCAACTGTCTATAATCAATGCACAATCTGAGAGTACCATATTTCTTCTTCACAAACAATACCGGTGTGCCCCAAGGTGATACACTTGGCCTAATGTATCCCTTGTCCAACATTTCCTTTAACTACAACTTCAACTCAACCAACCCTAGTGTGCTTATCCTGTAAGGTGCCTTTGATGCTGGAGCTTCGCCTAGCACTAACTCAATAGAAACATTTACCTCCCTATGAGGTGGCAACTCTAAGATGTCCTCTGGAAACACATCCTTGAACTATTGTAGAACTGGATACCTGCTCAACACATCTATATCCTCAACTTCCTTACCCTTGTCACTAGAAATGTGCACTACAAATAACATACACCCTTTCCTGTGACTACTCTTTTCCTGCATAGTTGTCACATCTTAACTGATGTGTCTTTCTTCTTACCTGGTCTACCTGCATTAAACTTCTTTTGAGGTGCCACATTTTCTTTCTCCTGTCCATTTTGACACCTTGCTTCTTAGGCTGCCATTTACCTTTACTTTGTCTTTCCCTTTCCATCCTTGTTGAGATCCATTCTTATGCTTTGAATGTTCATACCAATGTTTAAATTTCCCAATAACTTCCTCGAGTGACAGAGGCTAATCATACTCAATCCAATCTCTAAATTCTAATGGAAAACCACTGAAAAATCATTTAACTTTAGCCTTCTCATCTGTAAGATAAGGTACATACTTCAATAGCTCCAAAAACTTGGTCGCGTATTTTTCATCTGTCATTAACCCCATCTTTAGCTCATAGAATTCTATGGCCTTACTTTTGAAGTACCTTCCTGACAAGTATTTATTCCTGAAAATTCTCTTGAACTCGTGCCAACTCAAGTAATCCATCCTGATGTCTCTAACCTGCTTCACATCTTCCCACCAAATGTCTGCTTTACCTTTCAAGATGAATATAACAATGTTGGCCTTCATTTTATCTATGTACTCATGCAACTCAAAGAATTTGTTCATCCCAAGTATCTAAGCCTTCACATCTTCTGGCTTCTTCACATCTCCATCAAAAGTAGGCGGCTTTTCTTTCTTAAACTAATCTGGCAAGTATCCCATATCACTCCTCTTGTAATGATGATAACGATGACAATCATGATGCCTATCAAAACCAAAACTAGAATAGTATCTATACTCATCACCCATCCTATCTGGAGTGTCCAACAACTTGCCAACTATCACCATGTCAGCTCTACCCGATCTTTGTCTACGATGAGACCTACTTCCATATGCCCCATTAGTTTTTTCTTCTTGTCCATGGCTAATCCGAAGTGGCCCTTTTCGCTGAAGTTCTAACAAACTTTGAAGGAGTATTGCATTAACCTCTACTTGTTTCTCTTGTGCCTGTATGATCCCGTCATTGTTGGCCTTACAACTCCTTATCTCTTCCTTCAAGCTTCTCAATGTGTCTGCCAAATCATAAGAGTTCCCACCACGTTGCTCATCTGATTCATAGGGAGAGTCTTTGTAGTTTACCATCTTGCTAGCCATTTGATCTCTTTCCTACAAGGGATACTATGTCAGATCAACCAAATCATAATAAACCAATGTACCTTAGTATAATTTTGGGGGCATACCTCATCTACAAGATCATACAAATCAGTGTGACACGTGTATAAAATAATAATAACAACATATATACATATACAAATAAGTGCATCAACACTAAACATCATTCTAGCTAAAAATCCAGTCATCAATGCATGACCATATCGACTACACACACCATGAGCTCATGCATGACATCAACCATTACGCCATGGTACACATGGCCACATGCAAACATCAACATGCCTAAGAAATTCATAATCAACCAAACACACACATAAACACATTTAATCAAGCATAAGTGCACAATACTTGTAACCAAACCTACAAGAATGATACATGTACCCAAACATACAAGAATGTAGCCAAGTGACATATAACAACATGTTAGCCATGTATAAAAACATGTAACCATTCATACACTCATGACGATGCACTCCATAATAACAACATCAAGTTCCTCATGACAAAATCACTACAACCATGATCAATGTTATGAAATGCAACAATCACATGGAATGCAAGTGTAAGAGACGCACATGCAACTAACATGCATGCATGAACAACACACACAACCCATCCAGTCCGAGGGGTGAACCATGCTCTGATACCACTTTGTAACACCCTCCTCCCACATCTATCCAAGTAATCGTGCAATCAAGCTAAATGTGTGATGAGAGGTTGTTAAGATTGGATTCAACCTCCTATGTGACCTGAAGGAAATGGAATCGATGGAAACACAACATACAGACCTTGCACATCAGCTACAGGGCCCCTGAGAACCATGCCAACACTTCAGACAACTTTCCCCTAGGTCCCACTAAATTTTTTGATTAGTTGACCTCTGGACACTCTCATGCTATGGGCATGCCAGCATCCAAGGACCTCTGGATGCTCTCACGAGCCTACAAGCCAGTGTCCAGGGACCATTTTGTCTAGTTTTGTGCTAGTGTTCCCGAGATTTGAGCCACTTTTTCAGGCCCAGAGCCCAGGTCACTGCCCAGAATGGAATGACATCTTCAAAGCAGTAAAATAAAAACAATGATGCAAAATCAATTAGTTAAACAAGCCCTTAACCATACCCCTATTAGCCATGATAGGCATTTCATCAATCATATCACAAACATGTAATATATAGGTGTAAATAACATATTTAAGCATATGGATCACGTACTTACCTGAGAATCGCTAAGAATCATTGTTCCCTCATGTCATTTACTGCATTATCATCTATTACACCATAGATACATTGTACGTTCATTTACCAGTAAAAAAATGATGAGAGCCATACATAGCTACTGTCATAAAACATATACATAACCAGCATAGTAACAACAGAAATACCATAAATACATCGGTCATAAAATCCACATATAAACTAGTACATTTACACATTAAAACCAAAGGGATGAATTTCTAATTAATGAATGTGGAAACCAACTGGGGATGGTACTACCACGTTCCACCCGTCCATAGATTGGTTGAGCAAAATTTCTCTTTAGCCAATCACCCCTGTGCCATATTCCAAGAATGAATGTGGGACTCATAAACAACTGAAAAGAACCAAACAAGTATGGATGCTACCGAAGTTCTCCACCTACACCGTGAGAAATTTGAGTGCCTCCTAGTCTCTCATGCTTTACCGTAATCCACAGTCTAATCCAGGGATCACTAGGCTCTACACGGAGACCCACTCTCCAGGCTTTACCATACATCCCATCCCAGGACTACTAGGCCTAACAAAGAGAAATCTACCTCTTGGATTTACCATATATCCCGCCATTCACAAGAAAGGATTCTTAGGCCCACCATGGCACACAATCCTGGTTTTACCACAATCCATAGTTTGGCTTAGGGGTTACTAGGCCAATGGCTTTATCGTGATCCATAGTCTGATTCAGGGACCACTAGGCCATGTGTTTTTCATTTCAGAGATCCACCCCACTTATCTTTGAATCCATCTGGAAATCCAGCTCAATCGAAGTATGAGAACCCATCTCATCAAGGCTATCAGGAAATGGCAAGGCTAGGATGAAAAACACTATCAGACCTGGAAAAACCCATGCCATGACAACAAAGAACCACATGCAATAACATACATGCCAAATATAGCAAGAAAATCACATATGAAAATCAATCTCTGCAAAGAATCTTGTTATAGCTGCTTGATCCTGTTTTTCCTTGCTTGATCTTCGCTTCCTCTTGCCTTCTTTTCCTTTCTTGATCTAATGCCCAAGTTCTCCATGAAAAATCTAAGTGTCCAAGACTGTGAGAGAGAGAGAGAGAATAATGAGAGAGCTCCAAAATTGAACTAACAAAAGGTTACTAACTAATCCTTAAAATCCTTTTTATTAATGAGGCCTCTCTTTTGTTCATTTTCCATTATTTTTCTTCATCTTCCTCCTCACGTGAACCTGTGATCTTTCACCTTCCTTTTCTCCTAATTTCCATTATATTCATAAATAAATGTGCCAAAAATGCCATTTTTCCTTTCCAAAGCCTTAGCCATTGCCTTTACCAATTTCCTTGTCCATAATAAACCAAATTTTGCCCAACATTCAACTTAGAATAAGTGTCCCATCAACCGTGGTTATTATTTTAACTTTTATTACATGGAAATTTCACTAGGGATGTTACAAGAACTTATTATTGATATGTTTCATTCTAGAATGAAACACGGGATCTCTAGACATATTGATACAACTTTTATTATCACAATTAATCATAGTCGTAACTAGAGACTTTTCGAAAAAAATGTTAGAAGCTTCGTTAACCAAACAACCTCTTTTCCTACTTCACATGCAACCATATTCTGCCTTATCACTACTCAATGCAACGATATCTTGCTTCCTACTCATCCATGAGATCATAGCAGCTCCTAGACTAAACCATCCTCTGGTAGTTCTCCTTCCATCAGTCTCATAACCACCCTAATCAGAGTCTGTGATTCCAATCATCTTGACTTCCTTACTATCATACTTTAGGGAGTGGTGTATAGTGCCATGAAGATACCTCAATATGTGTTTGGGAGCTATCAAGTGATCATGACGAGGCTCCAACTGATACTAACTAAGAATGTTCACTGCAAAACATATATCTAGCCTAGAATTTACCAGATCCATTAGGGAACCCACCAAATGTCGATATGAGATAGGATCCATGAGACTAGAGTTGGATATCCTCAACTTATTGAGGTTGGTGATCATAGAAGTAATCATCAGCTTGGAGTCCAGCATCCCAAATTTCTGCAATAACTTGATGATGTATTTTCCTAGCCCCGAATATATCTCCCTAGGTCTACACCATACTTCTAGACCTAGGTAGTAATGCATCAGTCCTAGATCCTTCATCTCAAATTCAATTTCCAACATCTTCTTGCATTATTGAATTCTTCGTTCTACACCAGTGATGAATAGATCATCCACATATAGCAGAATAATGATAGGCTCACTATACACAACCTTGATATATAGATTTAGATCAGCGGTACTCTTTTCAAACCCAATCCAGAGAAGATATGCATTCATTCTTGCATAGCATGCCCTCGGTTCTTGCTTCAAGCCATATAGGGCCTTCTTGAGTCTGCAAACATGAGAGTCCCTGCTATTTACTTGAAATCCTTTAGGTTATTTGATGTACACTTCCTCATCAATGATCCCATTTAGAAATGCGTTCTTAACATCCATTTGATGGATATTCCACCCCATTGTAGCAACCAATGAAACTAACGATCTAATGATAGTGTACCTTGCAGTAGGTTGCAAATGTTTCTTCATAATCAATTCCTTCCTTTGAGAGAAACCTCTTGCGATGAACCTTGCTTTGTACTAGTCTGTACTTCCATCAAAAACATGTTTGATCTTATAGATCCACTTCGATGTGACAATTGATTTGTCACTAGGACTAGAAACGATTTCCTAAACCCCATTCTTCATGATGGATTGATATTCTTCCTGTATAGCCTTCTTCCAAACCTCTTCATTCTTATTCCTGGAATGTAGATGGTTCGGCTTCAATCAACTTTTTCATATATGCAACATAACCAGAATACCTTTTCGGTTTCTTACTTTCCCTAGAGGGCCTTTTCATATCTCCTTATCCTTCAACATCTTCTAATGTAGCTTTCAACCAATTTGGCCTTTTCCTTTTGGTTGGGATAACCACCCATTGAATATGCTCACTTGGTCCTTCTTCATCATCATTTGTAGTAGAGTTCTTATTATGAATTTCATCTTCTTCGAATATGAGAACTTCTTCATCATTATAATCAATAGGAATATCCTTTGATTTCCTGTAAGCTTGATTCTTATCAAATATGACATCCCTACTTACTTCAATGTATCTTCCCTCATTTATGTAAATTCTATATGATTTTGAGGAAAGACTATAACCAATGAATATTGCCTTGATTCTTTTTGAGTCCAACTTCTTTCGCTTGTCTTTTGGAACATGGACATATGTTGGATTTCAAATATGCAGAGATGATCCACACTCAACTTATTTCCTATGAATACTTCTTCGAGTGTAGTATTAACAAGACTCTTATGAGGACTCCTATTTGAACGTACATAGTAGTCATCGCTGCTTCACCCCATAAGAACTTCGGTAGATCTTTATCAAAGAGCATAGTTCAAATGTCTTCTTTATTTGACCTATTCTTTCTTTCAGCCAATCCATTTTGTTCGGGATAGTAGGGAACAATGACCTCCCTCTTAATACCTTCATCCTTACAATATGCAATTAACTCTTTAGAGGTGTATTCCCCACCATTTTCAAACCTTAGAGTCTTTATCTTCTTTTCAGTTAGAGTTTCCACCTCAGCCCTGAACTCCTTGAACTTATCAAATACTTCATATTTAGTTTTGAGTAGGTAGAGCCATGTATTCCTTGAATGGTCATCAATGAATGTTACATAGTAGAGATGACCTCCAAGTGTATTTTCAGACATGGGCCCGCATACATTGGAATGGATGAGATCTAATATTTCTTTAGATCTAGATTCACTATGATGAAATGGATTTCTAGCATGCTTCCCCAAAGAGCATCCCTCACACACACCTTCATGATCTAACTTCATATCAGGAATACCATGAACCAGTCGATGAAGAGTAGGGATGACCCTATAATGAAGATGACTATACCTTTTCTGCCATAGTTCAATGGGACTTATTTCCATACGAACCAAATCTTGAGGAGATGGAATGATAACCTGGTAAAGAATTCCTTCACGAACTCCAATAACCCTAGCTTTGTCAATACTAGAGTTCTTTCCCCAAACAAATACTTTTCCATCAAAAAAGCAATCCTTTCCCCTTTATATTCTAAACAGGAAATAGAAAGTAAGTTCTTTTTCAAACCTGGAACATAGAGAATGTTTCTGAGATGTAGCTTCGATCCATTATCCAACTTCAATGATGTAGATCTCATACCTCTAACAGCATAGCTTTTTTGTCACCCAATTCCCCTGCATGAGAGGATGACTCCTTTGATAATGTTCGTAGTTGATTTATTTCACCTGTCATGTGTCTCAATGCTCCACTATCAATGATCGATGCATTTTCATCAGTAAGAGAACATGTAAGGGCAGCCAAGAATCCTTGACTTTTGACTTTGTTGAATATGTAGTAGATGATCTTCTTGATCCATCTTCTAGCAGAGTTGAAACCCAATCTTATGTAGTTCACCATAGAGGGAGAATCTATGCCAACAATGTGATCTTCAACTTCTCTTGACCTTATCTTTGATCCCATGTTGGAAAATCAAGGATATTATATTAGGGTTTGATTCTCCTTTCTTGATAATTACTAGTGGGTGTATTTCCTTCTTTTACTTCTTTATTATCTTATCTTTCATCAAGCAATTATACATATATGAAGATCACGAAATAAGAGACACAAGTTATAGGCACATTATGGGAACAAAAACCCCTCGAGGGGAAAACCTAGTCAAGATAATTCTTCCTTTCAATAGTATTCTTTGAGACTCTTTACCCTAGACCAAGACCAAACTTTCCCTCCACACCATGTCAACCTCCAAGATCTTCGACCCCTTCAAACAACATTGACTAGGAAGCAACTTCTAGCATCATAAAACTTCTGGTAACAAATAAATATTAGGATAATTCGAACTCCCAACCCAAACCATGAAACAGAGAGAGAGACGCACCAAAAGCTCTATTTTCTTCTTCTCTAGAGACTCCCCCAAACTCGCACTTCTTTCTTTCCTCCTCGCAACAGATTCGCACTTCTCTAGCTCTTCTTGAGATATCAAACTTGCTTGAGAGTGACTAATCCAAATGACTTCAACCTCATTCAATATATGGGCTTCTTGTGGGTCGAATGGGGGTCCTTAGGCCGACTTGATCTCCCTTAGGCTGACATGATGTGGAGGACACATAATTCATATTTGACTTGATACAAAACCTTTTTACATGATCCGAAAGCCCAAGAAGGGTCTCTACGAATATAAAATGACTCTATAAACTCAATATTAATCCTAGGAGTCCGCAATGGGGACTTTGACTAACATAATGATGACCCAAGCATGAAACCCGTGCTTTAATAAGTCATTGTTACAATAATAAAAATTATTTTATTTATTCTTTTGACAAGTACATTACATAATGACTCAAGTACATTATTGAAGACCGAACATAGTTACATTTTCTAACACACCTTCAGTGTGAGGAGAAACATATATCCCCCTTGGGATTTACTTCCAAAAATCCTGCTCTGGTGACTTCATCAAAATGATGCTCTTGTTATATACTTTTGTTCTAGGTTGTTTAGTAAATCTATTTATTTATTGATGGTGGTAATTTTTGTTAAGACTTTATCATGGATAAGTGATCAACAAATATGGTTTCCTTGGTGACAAATTGTCATCACCTATGACTAGCTTAGCTCGACTATGAATATCTATTTGATATAATGATATTTTAATTTTCTAAAACAATACAAAATTAATTCACAAAAAAAAATACAAAATTAACTATCACCACCAAATACAACCATGCATAGGTTGAGATGCACTTCAATTTTATGTACAATAGTAATTGTAAATAGGATTTGACTTGGAGCTTGGGCTAACACACCCTTCTTACCTCAAATGATATGATGGGATACTGGTTTTTCTCCAAAAGAATGCGGTTGGGTTTTGCTCAAAACTTATATATATACCATTCTCCAAACCCAAATGGATATTTGGCACTAGCTATACAGGACATCCATACAATTTCATGTAAGAAGTTTCAATTTGACACTTTGAATTTTCATTTTTTATATAAGAATGGTTTCATCCAAACATGGGAGATTGTAATATTAATAATAAATTCACATTAATTTGATTTATTTATTTCATTTGACATGGGAGATTTAGATAATGCCGAAAGTGTACCAAAATATTAACCATTATTATAATACAAATATCCATATAAAACAAAAGTTCATTTAGAGTTTCTAACCTACAACCTCTTGATCTTGATAGCACATCTAAGAAAATCACCATCTATCTAAACTCCCTCAAGTATCATCATGGAAATGCTTTATCATGAATTTGTGATTTTAGTCGCATATGAAGTTCAAAAAACCGAACTTTTTGGACCTAGGTGATTCCCAAATATTCCTGGAATCCGCAATCAACGTAAAGATGCATGTTTGAAAAGCACAATGTTGTGAGACATGTGTCCCTATGAAACAGATTCAATTGTGAGAATGGAAGCATTTTCTACCTAGCAGAGAGCCTCGTCTAGGACTCAACCTAAGCGAGTGAATTGGGGATTATGGAAATTATATTGGACTGCTTCTATCCTGCCCATTTGGCATTGCGAATTACAAGAAGTGCAACTAGCTGAGCAAAAGAGATTGGTATTTTCATGGTCGTGTTCAAGTTTAATTTAGTGTTAAGATGTGGACCAATCTATTAGGTAGAGAAGTTTGTTTTTCACAAATTTTGTGGTCCAATCTTGAATAAGACTATATATGTCAAATTAGTAAAAACACCGTTTCATTAATAGAAAAAAAAATTCAAAATATAATAATAAAAACATTGCACTTCACGTCTAATTAGTCTTGATTTCTTCTGTCATTAATAATTATAAGCTCATTGAGGTACATCTACCAACCATTTCCACTTCTCTATTTTGTTGAATCTTTTACATTCCAATACTGCTTCTGTTGGCAATTAGTAATTTTAAGCTCAGTAAGGTATATCTACCAACCATTTCCACTTCTCTATTTTGTTGAATCTTTTACATTCCAATACTACTTCTTTTGCCATGGAAGAATGGCCGAAATGGCCAGTTAATGGTTAGAAATATCTGGATTCGAAGATCATCAAGCAACTATTTGATCTTCCGGACAACCATTTCTATGTGGTGATGAATTACTTAGCCTAGATAGGTAGTTTACTTTTCTATTTCAGCTATTAACAAGGTTTATCAGACCCTTAATATTTTAAAAGCTAGGCTCAAACGACTCCATTAGCTAGCTTTAATGGATACAACAAATAACTTATTTCAAAACAAAATTACGGCTGCCCCGTTGTGGAGAAGGATCTTGCTTTAGGGAGATGATAAATGCACACTTTCCACGTATGATCATTTTCATGTCACTTTCCTTAAATTTGTTATCCTCTCTGCGATATTAATATTTAAGTTAATATAGGATCCTAGTTGGGTAACCCAGGTGGCCCCTTTAAGTAGTTGGCACTTTATTTAAGTTAATATAGGATCATAGTTGGGTAGCCCAGGTGGTCCTTTTAAGTAGTTGGCACTTTGTTACTTGGTATGGGTTTAATTCTCTTGGATATTTTTGGGCTAGACGCTAACCATTATTGAATAGTTGGGTGGCTAAGGCTCACCCTTCGAGTCTACCTAGGGATGTTAGTAGGAAAAAGAAAAGGAGAGTAGTTAATACAATGCCTTTTAGAAACCACCCTCATTCGTCCATTCTGTAGATATAGACTGTGCATTCATTCGAAGTATGAAACTCTAAAAATCTAAATATTCATCACAGAAAAGTGCAGTGATGCTTGTCTTTGCTATACAGGTTAAGGTTGTCTGGAATAAGCCAATCCTCAATTATGTAGATATGGGGTGTGCATCTATTGGGAATAATGCTTAATTAGTTATGTAAATCGCTGAAAAATTATTTAGCAGGTGTTCTCTACAAAATTAAGGAAACAAATTGTTAGGGTGGTCAGTGCTGGAAATTAGTTGTAGTGCCAGTAGATTTGTTTCAGAATTGATTAATAATCATTTTAGTAATAATTTTACTATATAAGAATGTAGTTAATGGTTCAATTAATATATATGAGATTTACAGCGGTTTTTAGCTCACACAGTAATTGTGTTTTATTTGTTTAATTTTTTTTATATGTATTTTTCTTCATAGTTATGTTGGCTTATCAGCTGGCTTAAAGAAGCCATTTCATATTCTACAAGTGATATCAGAGCAGGTAAAATTGTTTTGGGTTAAATTTTTATTGTTGGAATTTCGCCAAAGTTAATCATGTCGAATTCTAACTAGATGCCAGTTCCAGAATTTGATGGGAACGATTATGATTATTGGTGCATTAAGATGCTAACTTTTTTATTGGAAAAGATTTGTGGGAGATTGTTGAATCAGGATATGAGGAGCTAGCTGATTGGAATGTCCTTACAGCCAATGAAATAACAACAAGAAAGGAAGCAAGGAAGAAGAATGCGCAAGCTTTGTTTCACATTCAGATAGCTCTTGATAAGAGCTTATTTCCAAGAATATCAGGAGCAAAAACTGCCAAAGTTGCCCGGGAGACTCTACAAGAAGCTTACCAAGGTAGTGATCAAGTTAAGGTGGTCAAGCTTCAGACATTGAAGCGAGAGTTCGAGAATTTTAAGATGCAAGAAGCTGAAAGTGTGAGTGACTATTGTGTGAGTCAAAGATGTGGTCAATAAAATGGCTACACTTGGAGAAACTGTAAGTAATGAAGTTTTAATTAAAAAAGTATTGAGATCTTTACCACATAGATGGCATCATGTTGCCATAATCATGGAAGAAAGTAAGGATTTGACAAAACTATAGTTTGATCAACTGGTTGGATCTTTGATGTCTCATGAAGAAAGATTGAAGGACACTTTTGAAGGTGTAGAGAAAGCATTTTCCTCTAAATTACAAATTACAAAGAATGAAGATGCAAGCAGTAGTAGTGCCAAAATCAATGAAGGTCAAGGTAAATGTCAAGGCCAAAATTCTTCAAGAGGTAGAGGAAGAGGTGGCTCAAGTGGAAGAGGTAGTTTCAGAGGAAGAGGTAGAGGTATATTTGATAAGAGAAATGTTCAATGTTATTATTGTAACAGGTATGGCCACTTTGAAAGAGAATGCAGATTGAAAGAAGGTAAAAATGCTAATTATGCTCAAGAAAGTGGTGAGTATGTTAGGTCCCTATAATATGTTATGAAACCAGCTCACAAAAAAATAGAAAATATAGTTGAACACCTTAGAATTCAGCCTCTTCAAGGGGGCAACCTCCTTTACATTACACAAAAGAACAATTCTTGGATGATTCAAATGAAAAGACCTCCTTTCTATATATAGGAGTCTAAGGGTCACAATATAACCAAGCCGACCTAAAAATAATAATATAGAGGCACAAAAATAACAATAGAGGGATTCTATGGGGCACAGTAATAACAATATGGGGAAAATAGGGGCACAACAATATTAATAAGGGATACAACTACAATATTAATGGGGGCATCACTAGTATTATAGGGACCTAACATGCCCCTCTCCTTCAAAAAGGTGTTGTCCTCAACACTTGAGTAGTTCTGGATGCTTCTGTATAAAATTCTCATCCTCCCATGTGGAATCTTCAGCGGATAAATTCTTCCACTTGACGAGATACTCTGAAATGGATCGATTTCGTAGTTGTCGAGTTCTTGTTTCTATGACTGCTTCCGGTTCCAATATAATTTTTCCTTCCTCGTCAAGTTCTAGCAATATTGTTTGAACTGGGAGCTTGTCACCTATAACCTTCTTTAAATATGAAACATGGAAATTTGGGTGCACTTAAGAACCTGCAGGAAGCTCCAACTTGTATGCCATAGTACCAATCTTTTGCAACACCTTGTACGGACCATAATACTTTGGTGACAATTTGTTATCCTTCGTAGCTTGCTTGAGGGACATTTGTTTATATGGTTGTAGCCGTAGGAATACCTAATCACCTACATCAAAACTTCTTTCACTGCGATGTTGATCTACCTATTGTTTCATTCTATTCTGCGCCAACAGAGGTTATCCTTTAAGAGTTGGAGAACTTGTTGTTGATGCTCGATGTGATGTTCCACTACTTGAACCTTAGACTTTTCTCTTAAATATGATGTGATGGATGGTGGCTGATATCCATAAAGTGCCATAAATGGGGTCATTTTTGTTGCAGTATGGAAGGAAGTGTTATACCACTATTCAGCCAGAGGCAACCATTTGACCCATTGTGTCTGTTTATCAGATACAAAGCAACGAAGATATCCTTCCAAACATTTGTTTACTATCTCCATTTTCCCATCAGATTGAGGATGATAAGATGAGCTATGAGCTAACTGAGTACCAAGACAAGAAAATAATTCCGTCCAAAAATTTCCTGTAAAAGTGGGATCTCTGTCACTTACAATAATCTTTGGGTTTCCATGTAGCTTTTGAATTGTTTCCATAAATTCCGTAGAAACTGTACTAGCTTTAAATGGATGTGATAATGCACAAAAGTGTTCATACTTGGTAAGTCTGTCAACTACCACCATGATGACACTCTTTCCCTCAGACTTGGGTAAACCTGTGATAAAATCCATTGAAACCTCCTCCCAATGTTGGCTTGGAATGGATAAAGGTTGTAATAGACCCGGTGTCTTAATTGTTTCAGCTTTATTTTGTTGGCATACCAAACATTCCACCACAAACTTTTGAATATCTGATTTAAGGCCATCCCAAAAAAATTCCTTCTTAACCCTGTGGTAAGTTTTTAAAAATCCTGAGTGCCCTCCTAAGGGAGAAGCGTGCAATTCCAGAAGAATCTTTTGTTTGAGTTGGGAATTCTTACAGAGGTATAAGCGATCTTTGTACCATAATGAATCATTTTTCCAGCTAAATGTATCAGATGTACTGGAATATTGTTGTAACTTTCGAATAAGTTCCCACACTTCTTCATCATTCTTCCATTCTTCCCTTGCTTCGTTTATCCAATCTGGTTGGATAATAGAAATGGTGCACAACAATGCTTCCACATCCTCATCCTTTCTTGAGAGTGCATCTGCCACAACATTTTGCTTCCCTTTTTTGTATATGATTTCAAAGTCATAACCCAACATCTTTGTGACCCATTTTTGTTTTTCTTCAGAGGATAATCTTTGTTCTAAAAAGTATTTAAGGCTATCATGATCCGTTTTACCTTGAAGTGTCTTCCCATTAGGTAGGGTCGCCATTTCTTAAGTGCATGTAGTATTGCCAACATTTCCTTCTCATAAATAGCTTTGTGTAAATACTTTCCCTTGATTGGATGACTTTCGAAAGCAATGGGTCTTTCATCTTGCATTAAAACAACACCAATTCCATTTCCGGAAGCATCACATTCCACAATAAAGGTTTTTGTGAAGTCTGGTGTAGCTAAGACTGATGCTTGGCACATTGCCTCTTTAAGATATTCGAAGGCCTTTGTTGCTTCTGGAGTCCATGAAAATGCATCTTTCTTCAACAATGTTGTTAGAGGTGCTGCTATTTTCCCATAATTCTTAACAAACTTGCGATAATACCCTGTCAACCTGAGAAATCCTCGCAAATTCTTTATGGATGTGGGGATTTCCCATTCCTTAATGGCTTTAATTTTGCTAGGGTCTACCTTAACTCCTTCATGAGATACAATATGACCCAAATATTCCACCTCTTGTACTCCAAAGAAACATTTGGATCTTTTTGCATATAATTGTTTCTCCTCCAATAATTGTAGCACACT
The DNA here is from genome assembly GCA_031772625.1 of Pinus tabuliformis. NCBI lineage: Eukaryota > Viridiplantae > Streptophyta > Pinopsida > Pinales > Pinaceae > Pinus > Pinus tabuliformis. The sequence continues at coordinate 789,321,813 of CM062815.1, forward strand.
GTCAACATGTTCAACATGATCCTTCCAAGACTTGCTGTAGATTAGTATATCATCAGAAAATACTAACACAAATTTTCTAAGGAAGGGTTTGAAAATGGGATTCATCAAACCTTGAAATGTAGAAGGTGCATTGGTAAGGCCAAAAGGCATGACCAAAAACTCATAGTGACCTTCATAAGTTATAAATGCTATGTTTGGAATGTCTTGAGTCTTCATCCTGATTTGATGATATCCTGAACGAAGATCTAACTTGGTGAAGTAAATTGATCCATGCAATTCATCCAATAATTCATCAATGACAGGAATCAGAAACTTATCTTTAATAGTGAGCTTGTTGAGCTCCCTATAATTCGGATACATGTGCCATGATCCATCCTTCTTGTGCACCAATACTACTGGAGTAGAGAAAGAACTTTGGCTAGGTTGAATTATACCAACCTCAAGCATTTCTGCAACCATATGTTCAATTTCACTCTTTTGGGCATAGGGATATCTATACGGCCTGATGTTTGGAGGAACACTTCCTGGAATTAAATGAATAGCATGATCATGATCACGAATAGGTGGGAGACCTTTGGGAGTCTCAAATAACTTGGAATGATTGTCCAATACTTTTTGGAGATCTGGAGAAATAGATGATTTCGATGTGTAAAAATCTAGCGAACATAATTGTGCAATTACACCTCGTTGTTCCTTTTTTAGAAGCTTTGTCATACCATTAGATCTTATTATCTTTCCCAGTTTCCCTGCAATACCCCTTAATTTAACTTCCTTTCCTTCCGCATAAAATTTCATGAAAAGTTCTTGAAAGTTAAAAGCTATTGTACCCAAGGATTGTAGCCATTGGACTCCTAGTACAACATCAGCACCTCCCATTGGAATGGAAAGCATTGGGCTTTTCAATACATATTCTCCCATGGATAGCTTGATATTATGGCACTTTCCAGAGCAATTTATCATTCCTCCATTTGCAACCATCACTTGACACTCTGGTGCTATATATAGGAAGTAATTCAATTCTTTTGCTATCTTACAATGAATAAAATTGTGGGTACTTCCTGAATCAATCAACACTATTACCTTTTTCTTCTTGATTTGTCCCTCTATCTTGATGGTTTGAGGAGTGGTAATTCCAGCCAATGCATTACAAGATATGGTCAGATTCATTTCTTCTTTATCTAGGCTTTGTTCCTGGAGTATATCCTCTTCTTTTGACCTTTCTTGCTCCTTTTCTTCTTCCTCTTCACAATCTATGTAGAATAATTTCTTCTCAACACACTTATGACCTTTAGTGTATTTGCTATCACAACTGTAACAAAGCCCTTTTGCTCTTTTTTCTTCCAATTGTTGTGGTGTCAACCTTATAGGTTGTGGAAGGCTAGGGGCAACAACACTTCCATCTTTATAGTTGTGAGTGGTATGATTCCTAGTTGCCATAATTTTGCTTTCCATTTTTCTTGCTAACTTGAATGCCTTCTCTAATGAATCAGGTTCCCAAAGGCGAACATCATGTTGGATATTATCCTTTAAAGTCCCTATGAACACATCAATACTATGCTCCTTTGGAATATTTTTTACCCTTATGTTCAATTTTTGGAACTCCTCAATGTGCTCCATTATTGAACCCTTTTGTTTGAGACTTATCAATTGGCTAAAAAAAGTGTTGCTTTTTGTATCCTCATAATGTGCTATCAATTCTTCCATAAAAAGTGCCCAAGTGATAATTTGTTTATGAGAGCAAAGCCATTGATACCATACAAAATTATTTGGTTCTAAATATAAAGTTGAAATACATACGTTTTGTGTGTTTTGCACATTATTGAGATCGAAAATTGCTCCATCTGTAATATCCATGTTGCAAGATCCCAAAATGATATCTAATATCCATGTTGCAAGATCCTTGCCATCAAACTTTCTCATATCGATTTTTGGAATATGGTGGGTCTTCGATCCAACATTAGATTCTATGAAATCATGATTAACATTTATTTTGTTCTCATCATGAGTTTCCTTTACTATCCTTTCACCATTACTGACCGTTTCTTGTAGCAACTTATTCAAATTTATCTTCAATTCTTCCATCTTATCATCCATGCCAGCCATTTTAGCGTCCATGCCATTCATCTTAGCGTCCATGCCGTTCATCTTAGCTTCCATGCCATCCATCTTAGCTTCTACGCCTTTCTTTAAACAATCCATCTTAGCTTCTACACCTTTCTTTAAACCATCCATCTTAGCTTCTACATCTTTCTTTAAACTATCCATCTTAGATTCTGTTACTTTTTGTGCAAGTAACACTTGTTGCACTTGGTCTCGTAATTTTGATATATCATGTTGCATTTATTCCTCTTCTTCATGAGTCATGCTAGAGCTTTCAGGTTGCTTACTAGGTGTTTGCATTTTCTTTCCTCAAGGCATCAATTACCGATAATAATGCTTTACTATGCCCTTTGAATTCCTTCAAACTAATTTTTCAAACTAATCTTATGCAAAAATTTGAAAAAAAACTACACACCTTTTTTCACTTTGTAGGAGCTTGATATTGAATTTGATGTATCTCTATAATTTCAAATCATCCAGTTCTAAAATTGTGATCTGTAGTAGCCCTCTACGTCCTCTTTCCAATGCCACCAGTCTGATCCAAATTGGATTCTCCAAGGAAGAGTTATGCACAATCTCCCAAGATGACCTAATTATAGACCTTTTCAGAAGAGCAAACTTGTATGAAGTGCCACATGTCACTATTTCGACCTTTGGCTCTAAAAAATATATACAAGAAACTAAGGTTCGTCCTCTTTTTGTACCTTCTTACAAAATTTCAATCCGATGCTCAGAGTGAAAGTTATAACGATTTTCCCCAAGTCACCTGTCTGGAATGTAATTCAAGAGTCTGCAAAAAGACCAACTTCCTTAGATCATATCTCCGCAAATATAGCACGAAAAGCTCTGAAATTCACACCCAAGGTTCAGTACGATTTCATCTCAAATGGGTTTTTTTTTTTGTTTCTGAAACGTCATAGAAAAATTTATAGAGAAAATGCCACAATGACCTATTTGGAGCAGCGAAACCCTAGAATCCAAAGCTCTGATACCAAATGTTATGAAACCAGCTCACAAAAAGATAGAAAAGATAGTTGAATGCCTTAGAATTTAGCCTCTTCGAGGGGGAAACCTCCTTTACATTACACAAAAGAACAATTCTTGGATGATTCAAATGACAAAACCTCCTTTCTATATATAGGAGTCTAAAGGGTCACAATATAACCAAGCCGACCTAACAATAATAATATAAAGGCACAAAAATAACAATAGAGGGATTCTATGGGGCACAATAATAACAATATGGGGACAATAGGGGCACAACAATATTAATAAGAGATACAATTACAATATTAAAGGGGGCATCACTAGTATTATAGGGACCTAACATAATATTAGCGATGCCCCCATTACTATTGTAGTTGTATCCCTTATTAATATTGTTGTGCCCCTATTGTCCCCATATTGTTATTACTGTGCCCCATAGAATCCCTCTATTGTCATTATTGTCCCTTTATATTATTATTGTTAGGTTGGCTTGGTTATATTGTGACCCCTTAGACTCTTATATATAGAAAGGAGGTTTTGTCATTTGTATCATGAAAGAATTGTTCATTTGTGTAATGTAAAGGAGGTTGCCCCCTCAAAGAGGCTGAACTCTAAGGTGTTCAACTATCTTTTCTATCTTTTTGTGAGTTGGTTTCATAACATTTGGTATCAGAGATTTGGATTCTAAGGTTTCGCTGCTCCAAATAGGTCATCGTGGAATTGTCGCTATAAAAACTTTCTGCGACATTTCAAAAGCAAAAACAAAAACCCATTTGAGACGAAATCACATCGAACCTCTGGTCTAAATTTCAGAGCTTTTGGCACTATATTTGTGGATATATGATCTAAGGAAGTTGGTCTTTTTGCAGACCCCTGAATTACATTCCAAACAAGTGACCTTGGGAAAATCGTCGTAACTTTTGTTTTGAGCATCAAGTTGAAATTTCATAAGAAGTTACAGAAAGAGGACAGACTGTAGTTTCCTTTGTATAGTTTTTAGATCCGAAGGTTAAAACAGTGACACGTGGCACTTCATACAAGTTCGCTCTTCTAAAAAAGTATATAATCATGTCATCTTGGGAGATTGTGCATAACTCTTTCTTGGAGAATCTAAATTTGATCAGACTGGTGGCATTGGAAAGAGTACACGGAGGACTACTGCAGGTTGTAATTTTAGAACTTAAAGATCCGAAAGTACAGAGTTATAGTCGTTTCAAGATGGAGCTCCTAAAGTCAAGAAAAGGCGATATGAAGAAGTTTGATGGCAAGGATCCGGTAAATTGGATACTTTATATGGAGCAATATTTTGATCTACATGGTATACCATTACTACAAAAGGTATGTATTGCATCTTCATATTTAGAAAAAGATCAATTTTTATGGTATAAAGGGCTTTGTTCTCGTAAACAACTTGTTACGTGGTCAATTTTCATGGAGAAAATTATAGCACATTATGAGAATACAAAGAGCAACACCTTCATTAGAGCAACACCACAACAATTGGAAGAAAAAAGAGAAAAAGGGCTTTATGACAAAGTGGAAAGAAAAATTATGGCAACAAGGAATTCTACCCCTCACAACTATAAAGATGGAAGTGTTGTTTCTCCTAGCCTTCCACAACCTACAAGGGTTACACCACAACAATTGGAGAAAAGAGAAAAAGGGCTTTGTTACAATTGTGATAACAAATGCACTAAAGGTCATAAGTGTGATGAGAAGAAATTATTTTACATAGAGTGTGAAGAGGAGGAAGAAAAGGATCAAGAAACATCAAAAGAAGAGGATATACACCAGGACCCAACCCCAGAGAAAGAAGAAATGAATCCGACCATATCTTGTAAAGCATTGGAAAGAATTACCACTCCTCAAACTCTCAAGATAGAAGGACATATCAAGAAGAAAAAGGTTCAAGAAGTGAAAGATCACATAAAGAAAGAAGAAATGAATCCAACCATATCTTGTAATGCATTGGCCAGAATTACCACTCCTCAAACTATCCAAATAGAAGGACATATCAAGAAAAAAATGTTCAAGAAGTGAAAGATTACATCGAGCATCAAGAAATGAATCCGACCATATCTTGTAAAGCATTGGAAGAAATTACCACTACTCAAACTCTCAATATAGAAGGACATATCAAGAAGAAAAAGGTTCAAGTAGTGAAAGATCACATTGAGCATCAACAACAAGTTCTCCAACTTTTAAATGATAATGCCACTTTGGTACAAAATCGAATGAAACAACAGGTAGATCAACATCATAATGAAAAATGTTTTGATGTAGGTGATTGGGTATTTTTACTGCTACATCTCAAGCAAGCTATTTATGAGAAGGAAATGTTTGCAATACTACATGCACTTAAGAAATGGCGAGCTTACGAAATGGGAAGACACTTCAAGGTAAAAATGGATCATGATAGTCTTAAATACTTTTTAGAACAACTATTATCTTTAGAAGAACAAAAAAAATGGGTCACAAATATGTTGGGTTATGACTTTGACATCATCTATAGAAAAGAGAAGAAAATTATTGTTGTAGATGCACTCTCAAGAAAGGATGAGGATGTGGAAGCATTGTTTTGTGCTATTTCTATTATCCAACCAGATTGGATAAATGAAGCAAGGGATGAATGGAAGAAGGACAAAGAAGTATGGCCACTTATTCAAAAGTTGCAGAAGATCCCAATTCAAACAATATTGCCAGAACTTGAAGAGGAAGGAAAAATCATATTGGAACCTGGAGCAGTCACAGAAACAAGAACCCGACAGCTACGAAATCGATCAATTTCAGAGTATCTCATAAAGTGGAAGAACTTAGCTGCTGAAGATTCCACATGGGAGGCCAAGAATTTTATACAGAAGCATCTAGAACTACTCAAGCGTTGAGGACAACACTTTTTTTGAAGGAGAGGGGCATGTTAGGTCCCTATAATACTAGCGATGCCCCCATTACTATTGTAGTTGTATCCCTTATTAATATTGTTGTGCCCCTATTGTCCCCATATTGTTATTACTATGCCCCATAGAATCTCTCTATTGTTATTATTGTTCCTTTATATTATTATTGTTAGGTTGGCTTGGTTATATTGTGACCCCTTAGACTCCTATATATAGAAAGGAGGTTTTTTCATTTGTATCATGTAAGAATTGTTCATTTGTGTAATGTAAATGAGGTTTCCCTCTAGAAGAAGCTGAATTCTAAGGCGTTCAACTATCTTTTCTATATTTTTTTGAGTTGGTTTCATAACAAAGTATCCTCTAGATCATTTATTTTTATCTTATGCCAAAGGTGAAAGTACTAGTAAAGATGTTTGGTATCTAGATTCTGGATGCTCTAACCATATGACAGGGAATGAGAAGTTGTTTTCAGCAAAGGATGGAAGTTTCAAATCCAAGATCCAACTTGGTGATGATAAATCATTGGAGGTTGCTGTCAAAGGAGCTATGGAGATCCAAACAAAAGAAGGTATAAAGAGTATTCATGACATTTATTATACTCCACAATTGAAGCATAATTTGTTGAGCGTTGGGCAGCTATGTGAGAAAAATTATAAAGTAGCCTTTGAAAATAAGACATGTACTATCTATGATAAGAATAAGGGAAATAGGGTGATCACTGTTGTGCGTATGACAAGAAATAGGATGTTTCCCTTGAGGTTTGATGAACATAACAACAATATTGCAAATATGGCTTATGAGGACTCAAGTTGGTTATGGCATCTCAGGTATGGGCATTTAAATTTTCACAGTTTGAAGTTTCTAACCTCACATGCATTAGTTTTTGGTTTTCCCGAGCTAGAAGAGCATAAGGAGGTTTGTGAAGGATGTGCTAAAGGAAAGCATGCAAGGGAAAGGTTTCCAAAGGGAACTGTATGGAGGGCTCATCACCCACTTTAGCTTGTTCATTCAGACATATGTGGTCCTATGCAGACTAAGAGTTTGGTTAAGTCATCATATTTCATCACTTTTATTGACGATTATTCACGAAATTGTTGGGTATATTTTTTGAAGTCCTAAAGTGAAGCCCTGGATACATTCAAGAAGTTCAAAGCCCTTGTATAAAATGAGAGAGGGTGCAAGGTAAATTGTTTGCGAACTGACCGTGGAGGAGAATTATGCTCAAAAGATTTCCAGAGTTATTGTGATATGAATGGCATCAAGAGGCAGCATACTACAGCATACAAACCTCAACAAAATGGCATAGCTGAAAGAAAAAATCATACTGTGGTTGAAATGGCAAGATGCATGTTACAAACTAAGGGATTGAGCAACTCTTATTGGGGAGATGTTGTTGCTATAGCAGTGTACATCCTCAACCGTAGCCCCACCAATGCACTAGAAAAGATGACTCCTTATGAAGCTTGGTATGGAAAAATGCCTAATGTTAATCATTTCAAAGTTTTTGGTTGTTTGGCTTATGTGCATGTACTTGATCAGAATAGAAAAAAGTTAGATGCAAAGAGTGAGTTATGTATTTTTATTGGGTATAGTGAGACAAGCAAGGCTTATAAATTGTATAATCCTCTAACTAACAAGCTTATTGTCTCAAGAGATGTAATTTTTGATGAAGGGGGAGCTTATGGTCATCAAAAAGGCCATGTTCAGAAGACAAAATCTATTTTGAATGATGATATAATTTTTGATAATGATCATGAGCAGCCAACAAATGTTTCTATAACTAGTGGCTTAACTCCACCAAGCATCTCTTCATCAATTTCTTCAACATCAAGTTCAAGTCCAACTTCTTCTCCAAATTCTACAAGAAAGGTAAGAAGATTGAGTGATATTTATCAGAGGAGTGCAAATCAAGCACATGAAGAAAGCCCAATAGGTGAGATAGTCAATTTTTATTTATTAGCCAAGGCTGATTTCGAACCATCATGTTTGAAGATGCATGTACTAATGAGGTTTGGATGCAAGCCATGCAAGAAGAGATGGGTTCCATTCAAAGGAATGACACTTTGAATTTGATGCAGGGGTTACCCCACTTACACCCACAGTATGCATGTAAAATGCATAAATACATTTGTCCCAGGAATTTAGCTCACTAAGGAGTTAAATCTTCACCCATCAATGGTTAAGGCCCTATTAATCAACCCTAAAGCCTTCAATTATGACATTATTAAAGCCTTCATCAATTCCCTCCTATCGGAATTTTAAAACCCCTCATAACCTTCATTTAAACCTTTTATTAACCCTTAAGCCCACATATATATTTAAAATCCACCCTTTGTGTTAATATATTGGACTTAACCACAAACCCTCTCTTGTTGCTTTATTTCTATTATAACTCGTTTATAATAAAAATAACCACAAACTTATCTTTAAATTGGGACTTCGCTTATTCGGGAAAACCCGACCGAAGAACATAGACCGGACTTCAAACCTTATAAACCCGTGTTCATGATCATTGTCGGGTCCACACCTTTAGTCACTCCACAGCGCTGCTCTGATCCCTGATTACTGATCGGCCCGATCTTTGTTCAGCACTATATCGGCCTATCAACGATATCACGATGTTGCATAACGACCCTTCATTATTCCACCGACACTTTCATCCAATCTCCAATCAACAACTCGCACGCAATCTTCCACTAGCGCTATTTTCCTTTATAACCATTTACAAAGAAAATATATGCAAACACACTTGTTTCTGCCTTGGTACGGCCTTGGCACATTTACTGACGTTTACCTTTTCACTTATTGCAATCACTATAGTCCACGGGTCACATTAACATGTGGCTCCCCATCTCCTTCGATATGTGATTAACCTCTGGAACTCAAAATATATTAATTGTGTTATATATCTCTATCGGTTCCACTTATTCACATATCACATTCTCCTCCGCCATTGATCTCCTCCTGCAAGATCCAACGCTTTACATTTGTTTTGGGTTGACAACACGCATGGGGTTTAAGTGCCCAATCACGTGGTTTCCCCTCACCACCTTTGTGCTATGTACTGAATGGTGAGTGGAATCGGATGCTCGGCCCTCAATACCACTTACCACTCCTCGCTCGCCCGAAATACCACTCCAATATGTATACCCGCTGATGCGATATTAATTTCCTCTGTCTCTACGATATGATCCTGTCCATTGATCATATCAATCCAACGGCTCCTATGTATTGAAGCCTCACTTCTCTGTTCTTTCTTTTTACTTAGAATTTACGTTGTTTCTTCAGCGTTTCTCTATGGTTCATGTTTTTCTTCAAGTTTCTTCAAAGGGTTCCACTGCTAAACTTCCTTTGAGCTTTACTCTTCTATGAATTCTCACTTCACTACCTCTCCCCAGAGCTTCACTACAATCTTCAACTAGATTCAATGATCCATTTATGACTCCTCTGAATCATTCTGCTCCTCAACATATCCTTCATAATTCTGCCTACAACTCTGTTACAGAACCTACGAATTCACATGTAATTCGTTCATAAAATACTCATTTCACACACTTACATAGTTAGGAATAAACCTCTGTATATATAAGTATAAACAAATGATTACATTCGAGACTCTCTACCTCTCAGGCCTGATCTTTAGTATTAGTGGCCTCCTCATGTTACTCTACCTGTAGACTTACATTTATACTAGAAAGCTTTGTTGAACTGATTCTGGTTCAAATCCTAAATCTACTGAACTGATTCCTAAATCCTCTATGTCCACTTCTAACTTCAATTAATTCCTAAGAACTCTCTCTAGTTCCTCAAATCATGAAAACTACCTTTAAGAGTTATAATTGACTTCTAACTCTTTTGTCATTATTACCCACTCATGTTCTCCTTTATTTGAGAGCATTTACAAGATATCTCACATTATCTAATTAATTCCTATTCTATGCACTCAAAAGCCTAAATATTACATTAATTCATCACTTAGGAATCCAACTTCTTTAAAATACATAACCCCCTATGTCTACTAAAATACAATGATTTCCTCTTGGGTTGAATGCTCTTACATCAGACTCCCAAAGTAGAAAATATTCGTGATCTCCTAATCATGTGTCTTCATGTGTTGGTAAGAAACCCCCAAGGTCTCAAACTTTAGTTTGTAGCTGCTCAAATGTCTTGCACCTTTGCTGCTGCTGTATTTCTGCTATCTTCTGGTTCATCTTCCTCTCCTTGTCAATCAGGTTTAAATTATGATTGTTCATGTTTCCTGTTGCTATCATTTTCCTCCCTATGGCCTATTTCATCATTAGCTGCCATAATTCTTCAATCTCCACCTCTAGTACATCCTTGGACTAGTCTACACTTTGCCACTTACTTCTGCCTCTTTCTCTTTGTTCTAGGTTGTTGCTGTTGTCCACCAACTCTTCAATCCGTTGTTCTTCTTCTTGGAGTTTTCAAATGCTATCACTTAATCTTACTCTTCCTCTCATTCTTACTTGTTCTATTATTTTTGTTGCCTCCCTTTCATCCTTACCCTCTTTCATGATTATTTTTGTCTGCACTGAATCATGACTTTCCAACATGCTCTCCAGCAATTGAGCATCTCTGTTCCATGGATTGAATTCTTCCACAAAATATTCTTCTTTCATCTTTATTTGGCTGCTCATCTGTGCCAAATTTCTTTCAGCATCTGCAACAAAACCTGCACTCACAAAACACTTGTTAAAATAAAAAACATAAGGCTTTTGTGCCTTATCTTCCTTTGGCAACGATTCAGGTTGTTGCTGTGTTTCTTCCTCCTCTGTCAGCACATCAGTATGTTGTTTTGAATTCTCAAAAGAACTCATGAGATTTTCAACTAGTCTCTCTTCCACATCATCTGCTCTAATGATGCCTTCCTGCCCTTGTCCACTGTAGTGAACTCCTTCTTTTGCAATCACACTATCATACTCTAAATTTTCCAGCAAATATTCCAGCAATGCAATTTCTCAATGATACTTCATAAGTACTTCATCATCACTTATAATTCCTGCATTTATAAACAAATTATCAATTTGAAAATCACAAGGTTCAATAGCCTCAATTGTTGCTTCACATATCAGCTCTTCAGACTGAATTTCATCTCCTTCTTTCACAAGAAATTCTTCTTGTGTTGTCACAGTTTCAAATATCAATGCATTATTAAGTTCTTTCTACTGCAATAAATCACTGCTTCTCTCATTTAAGAGACATTCTCCATCCTCCTTTACTTCAAAGTTTTTATCTTCTGAAAGATACTCTTCCATACTTCTGACAGTTTCAAAAGATTGCTCATCCTATACAAAACACTCCTTTGTTAGTGTTCCTTCTCCCAAGGTTAAATCCTTTGCATAGGGTTCTTCCTTCTTAACATCTTTCAGTAGATGTCCTTCTTTCTTACTGATTGTCTCAACAGTTTCCATGGCTATTTCCATTGTGCCTATCATCATAGTGAACTGATGATCCTTTACTATGTTTTCAGCTAACATAGTCTCTTCTTCAAGTTTTCCTTTAATATCTTGTTGTTTACCTTCTCCAAGAGCTATCCTTGTCTCACCATCTTCATTAATATTCTCCTTCATTTGTTCTGCATCCACAGACAAACTATCAGTCTTAAAAACATAAGACCCTATGGTCCCACTTGATGTTTCAGCCATCATATCTCCTTGCTGTTCTAAATCCTTCATATGATTCAGAAATTCTTTGATGGTCTCCTCTTCAATCTCCTCAAGCCCTTCACTTGGTTGCTTGATATCTTTCCCCAACTGTATATGAGACCTATCTATCTCATCTTCTTCTAGAACAGAATTTAGATTCTGCTTGTCTTCTTTCTCCTTTATGACAATATCAACAAATTGTCCTTCTTTACATGTTTCACCTACAAACATACACAAATTGTCAAATTTAAAACCATGTGACCCTTTGGCCTCACTTGAAGTTTCAGTCTTCAAGTCTTCATATTCTCTTAGAACTTCACCTTGTTCTGCTTCACAAATGGACACTTCCATTTTCATTTCCAACTCAGCTTCTTTGAGTTCTTCCATCAACCACCTTACTTGTCTCTGTTGTAGCTTTCTCTGCAACTTATGCCACTTTACTGGCTTCTTCCTCAAGACCCAACCTAGTCTCTGGCCCTCCTCAAGTATTCCCCTTAATGCATCGAGTTATTCTTTTAACTCTGCAATCTCTTTGTCAATTTCCTCTTGACTCATCCTCTTGCCATTTTCTTTGGCATTCTTCTTCTCATATCTTCTACTATGGCTTCTCTCTGAACCTCTGTTATGACTATCAGTAGTCATATTCTTCTCCTTTTCCTTCATGAGCTCCTCACTCATCTGTAACAAGCCTCTGCAACAACTAGTCCTCCTCACTGCAATCTTACCTCACTAAGCTCTCCTCACTCAGTCTTTTGGTAAGCATGGGTCCTCTATCTGGAACCTCATCTTGAGCAACACCTCTGCTCCTTCTAGGCTTCTGCAATCTCTCACTCTTTCTTGAGAACACTTTAGTTGTCCTCTCTGTCCAATCTCTTGTTGGATTCCAGGTTCACTGCTACATCTCCTTCAGAGTGTGTTCCTTACTCTGCGTTCAAGAACACATCTGGTTCTCCTCTCACAGCTTCTCTTGTTGTCCTTTGTTGAGATACTTCATTTGCAACCACAATCTTCAATTTCAATTTAAAACAAAACACACTATATTACCTCCAAGATCTATGTATGATCTTGTTCTCCCATTCTTCTGCACTTTGAATGGATTGTCCTCTGTTTGGTCTCCAAGTCCTCTTTCCTTCAGAACTTGTACTAAGAAATCTTGCTCTCACTTTTCTTCAAGGAATCCTCTATTCCTGTCTACTCCAAGCCTTTGCTAGAACTACTACAATCTCCTAGGGACTTCAAAAGTTCCCCCCTACAATCTTCTGTTGTAGTCTCTATCATTCATTCATTAACTTATGCACATTACCTTCTTCTGTGTGCAAACTCCTTTTCGCAGAAATCTTTCCCCACTCTGATTTCAACCCGGCCTTGATACCAAAATGATGCAAGGGTTACCCCGCTTACACCCACAATATGCATGTAAAATGCATAAATACATTTGTCCCAGGAATTTAGCTCACTAAGGAGTCAAATATTCACCCATCAATGGTTAAGGCCCTATTAATCAACCCTCAAGCCTTCAATTATGACTTTATTAAAGCCTTCATCAATTCCCTCCTATCGGAATTTTAAAACCCCTCATAACCTTCATTTAAACCTTTTATTAACCCTTAAGCCCGCATATATATTTAAACTCCACCCTTTGCGTTAATATATCAGACTTCACCACAAACCCTCTCTCATCTCTTTATTTCTATTATAACTCATTTATAATAAAAATAACCACAAACATATCTTTAAATCAAGACTTTGCTTATTCAAGAAAACATGGGAAAACCCAACTGAAACACATAGACCGGACTTCAAACCATAAAAACCCACGTTCATGATCATCGTCGGGTCTGCACCTTTAGTCGTTCCACAATGCTTCTCTGATCCCTGATTACCGATCAACCCAATCTCCAGTCGGAATTATATCGGCCTATCAGTGATATTGCGATGTCACATATTAGCCCTTCATCATTCCACTGACACTTTCCTCCGATCTCCGATCAACAACTTGCATGCAATCTTCCACCAGTGCTATTTTCCTTTATAACCATTTACAAAGAAAATATACGCAAACACACCTTTTTCCACCTTGGTACGGCCTTGGCACATTTACCGAGGTTTACCTTTTCGCTTATCGCAATCGCTATAGTCTGCGGGTCACATTAACATGTGGTTCTCCATCTCATCCGATATGCGATTAACCTCTGGAACTCAAAATAGATTAACTGCACTATATAACTCTATTGGTTCTGCTTATTCACATATCACATTCTCCTCCATCGTTGATCTCCTCCTGCAAGATCCAATGCTTTACATTTGTTTCGGGTTGACAACACGCACGGGGTTTAACTGCCTGATAAAGCGGTTTCCCCTCACCATCTTTGTGCTATGTATTGAATGGTGAGTGGAATCGGGTGCTCAACCCTCAATACCACTTATCACTCCTCGCTCACCTGAAATACCACTCCTATATGTAAACACGCTGATGCGATATTAATTTCCTATGTCTCCATGATATGACCCTGTCTGTTGATCATATCAATCCAACGACTCCTATGTATTGAAGCCTCACTTCTTCGTTCTTTCTTTTTACTTAGAATTTACGTTGTTTCTTCAGTGTTTCTCTATGGTTCAGGTTTTTCTTCAGGTTTCTTCAAAGGGTTCCACTTCTCAACTTCCTCTGAGCTTTACTCTTCTATGAATTCTCACTTCGCTACCTCTCCCCAGAGCTTCACTCTAATCTTCAACTAGATTCAATGATCCATTTATGACTCCTCTGAATCATTCTGCTCCTCTACGTATCCTTAGAATTCTTCCTGCAACCCTGTTACAGAACCTATGAATTCACATGTAATTCATTCATAAAATACTCATTTCACACACTTACATAGCTAGGAATAAACCTCTGTATATATAAGTATAAACATATGATTACATTCGAGACTCTCTGTCTCTCAAGCCTGATCTTCAGTATCAGTGGCCTCCTCCTTTTACTCTGCCCGTAGGCTTACATTTATACCAGAAAGATCTGTTGAACTAATTCTGGTTCAAATCCTAAATCTACTGAACTAACTCCTAAATCCTCTATGTCCACTTCTAACTTCAATTAATTCCTAAGAACTCTCTCTAGTTCCTCGAATCATGAAAACTACCTTTAAGAGTTATAATTGACTTCTAACTCTTTTGTCATTATTACCCACTCATGTTCTCCTTTATTCAAGAGCATTTACAAGATATCTCACATTATCTAATTAATTCCTATTCTATGCACTCAAAAGCCTAAATATTACATTAATTCATCACTTAGGAATCCAACTTCCTTACAATACATGACCCCCTATGTCTACTAAAATACAATGATTTCCTCTTGGGTTGAATGCTCCTGCATCAGAAGTTGACAGAGCTTCCACATGACAAGAAAAATATTGGCACCAAATGGGTCTATAAGACTAAATTTAACACATAAAGCAAGATTAGTAGCTAAAGGATTCACATAGAAGTATGGAATTGATTATGAAGAGACATTTGCACTAGTAGCAAGACAGGAGACCATTAGAATGTTGATTTCATTAGCAGCTCAGAAAAAGTGGAGCATACATCATATGGACGTGAAAAGTGCCTTCTTGAATGGGTACTTAGAAGAGGAAGTATATGTGGAGCAGCCACAAGGTTTTGAAGTGGAAGGAAAGGAGAATAATGTCTACAAGTTGAAGAAGGCTTTGTATGGCCTCAAGCAAGTGCCAAGAATGTGGTATGCTAGGATTGAATAATACTTTCAGGAAAATGGCTTCCAGAGAAGTAAGAGTGATCCTACACTTTACTACAAATAAGAAGGTATTGATATTCTAATCATAAGTTTGTATGTTGATGATCTATTGTATATGGGTAGTAGTTCTAAGATGAATGATAAATTCAAAGTTGCTATGATGAATGAATTTGAGATGAAAGATCTAGGCATCATGAAATATTTTCTAGGAATGGAAGTTTATCAAAGTAAGGATGAGATTTTCATTTGTCAAACAAAGTATGCATAGGATATGCTAAATAAATTTGATATGCTTGATTGTAATCCATCCCCTACTCCAAGTGCTCATGGAGAGGTGTTATGTAGAGATGATGGTGCTGATTTAGTTGATGAGAAAACTTACAAAAGTATTATGGGGAGCTTGATATTTCTAACCCACACAAGGCCTGATATTACATATTCAGTTTCACTTGTTTCAAGGTATATGACAAATCCATCTGAAATACATATGAAGGTAGCCAAGAGGATTTTAAGGTATGTGAAAGGCACTCTAAATTTTGGTATTCAGTACTACTCTTCTGAAAAGTTCAATCTTGTTGGGTTTAGTGATTTAGATTAGGGAGGTGGTCTTGATGACCATAAGTCCACATCTGGAAATTGTTTCTCTTTTGGTTCGGGTTTGATTACATGGAGCCCAGAAAAGAAAAGCATTGTTTTCCTCTCATCCATAGAAGCGGAGTATGTTGCAGTTACCTCAGCAGGTACACAAGCTCTTTGGCTCAGGAAAATTTTGGAAGAAATTGGAGAAAAACAAATTCAGCCTACAGTGATTTATTGTGATAATGTAAGTTCCATCAAGTTAACAGAGAATCCAGTTCATCACAGCAGTACAAAGCATTTTGACATGAAATATCACTTCATTAGAGATTTGGTGAAGAAGAAGGATATTGAATTGAAGCATATAAATACTCAGCATCAGCTAGCAAATATCTTCACCAAAATAGTTGCAAAAACTCAATTTTTTGGCACTATGAGATAATATATTAAATCCTCATTAATCATTAAGGGGGTGTGTTGGGAATAATGCTTAATTAGTTATGTAAATTGTTGACAAATTAGTTAGCAGATTTTGTGTTCTCTGCAAAATTAAGGAAGCAAATTGTTAGAGTGGTCAGTGCTGGAAATTAGCTGTAGTGCCAGTAGATTTGTTTTGGAGTTGATTGATAATCATTTTAATAATAATTTTACTATATAAGAACGTAGTTAATGGTTCAATTAATATATATGAGATTTACAACAGTTTTTAGCTCACACAGTAATTATGTTTTATTTGTTAATTTTTTTTATATGTATTTTTCTTCATAGTTATGTTGGCTTATCAAATGGCTTAAAGAAGCCATTTCATATTCTACAACATCCATTCGAAATATGAAACCCTAAATATCAAAAATTCGTCACAGAAAAGTTCACTGCATGGTAGTCTTTGCTATACAAACTAAGGTTGTCCGGAATAAGCCATATGGTTTTGATGGCTTGATTGGAATTTTATTCATTGGTTTGTTTGTTTTGCGTCTAATCAGATATTATCACAGTTGCCATGAATTTTTAATTTGTTGGGTCCCTATAATACTAGTGATTACCCCATTACTATTGTAGTTATACCCCTTATTAATTTTGTTGTCCCCCTATTGCCCCCATATTGTTATTAGTGTGCCCGATAGAATCCCTCTATTGTTATTTTTGTGGCTTTATATTATTATTGTTAGGTCGGCTGGATTATATTGTGACTCCTTAGACTCCTATATATAGAAAGGAGGTTTTGTCATTTGAATCATCCAAGAATTGTTCATTTATGTAATGTAAAAGGAGGTTGCCCCCTCGAAGAGGCTGAATTCTAAGGCGTTGATCTATCTTTTCTATCTTTTCTTGAGCTGGTTTCATAACATTTGGTATCAAAGCTTTGGATTCTAGGGTTTCGCTGCTCCAAACAGATCATCGTGGCATTTTCGCTATAACTTTTTTTCTGTGACGTTTCAGAAGTCGCAAAAAAAAAACCCATTTGAGAAGAAGTCGTGTTGAACCATGGATCCGAATTTCAGAGCTTTTCGCGCTATATTTGCGAAGATATGATCTGAGGAAGTTGGTCTTTTTGCAGACTCCTGAATTACATTCCAAACAGGTGACCCGAGGAAAATCGTCATAACCTTCTCTCTGGGGATCGGATTGAAATTTGTAAGAAGGTACAGAAAGAGGACGGACTGTAGTTTCTTGTATGCATTTTTCAGATCCAAAGGTCGAAACAGTGACTCGTGGCACGTCGTACAAGTTCGCTCTACTGAACTAGTCTATAATCAAGTCATTGTGGGAGATTTCACATAACTCTTCCTTGGAGAATCTAATTTGGGTTAGACTTGTGGCATTGGAAAGAGAACACAGAGGGCTACTATAGGTCACAAATTCAGAACTAGATGATCAAAAAATACAAAGATACATCAGAGACAATATCGAGCTCCTACAAAGTGAAAAAAGGTGTGTAGATTTTCTTAAATTTTTGCTTAAGCTTGGTTTGAAAATTTATTTTGAAGGAATTCAAAGGGCATAGTAGATCATTATTATCAGTAACTGATGCCTCGAGGAAAGAAAATGAAAACACCTAGTAAGGAACCTGAAAGCTCTAGCATGACTCATGAATTAGAGGAAGAAATGCAACATGATATATCAAAATTACAAGACCAAGTGCAACAACTATCCCTTACACAAAAAGGAACAGAATCTAAAATGGATGGTTTAAAGAAAGATGTAGAAGCTAAGATGGATGGTTTAAAGAAAGGTGTAGAAGCTAATATGGACTGTTTAAAGAAAGGCGTGGAAGCTAAGATGATTGACGTGGAAGCTAAGACGGATTATTTGAAGATAGATTTGAAGACAGACATGGGCGAATTGAAGATAAATATGAATAAGTTGCTACAAGAAATGGGCACTAAGGGTGAAAGGGTACTAAAGGAAACTCATGATGAGAATAAAAGAAATGTTAATCATGATTCCATAGATGCTAATGTTGGATCGAAGACTCACCATATTCCAAAAATCGATATGAGGAAGTTTGATGGCAAGGATCCTGCCACATGGATATTACAGATGGAGCAATTCTTCGATCTCAATAATGTGCAAAACACACAAAAGGTACGTATGGAAACTTTATATTTGGAACCAAATCAGTTTGTATGGTATCAATGGCTTTGCTCTCGTAAACAATTTATCACTTGGGCAATTTTTACGGAAGAATTGATAGCACATTATGAGGATACAAAAAGCAACACTTTTTTTAGCCAATTGATAAGTCTCAAACAAAAGGGTTCAATAATGGAGCACATTGAGGAGTTCCAAAAATTGAACATAAGGGTAAAAGATATTCCAGAGGAGCATAGGATTGATGTGTTCATAGGGTCTTTAAAGGATAATATCCAACATGATGTTCGCCTTTGGGAACCTGATTCATTAGAGAAGGCATTCAGGTTAGCAAGAAAAATGGAAAGCAAAATTATGGCAACTAGGAAGCATACCACTCACAACTATAAAGACGGAAGTGTTGTTGCCCCTAGTCTTCCACAACCTATAAGGTTGACACCACAACAATTGGAAGAAAAAAGAGCAAAAGGGCTTTGTTACAGTTGTGATAGCAAATACACTAAAGGTCATAAGTGTGCTGAGAAGAAATTATTCTACATAGATTGTGAAGAGGAAGAAGAAAAGGAGCAAGAAAGGTCAAAAGAAGAGGATATACTCCAGGAACAAAGCCTAGATGAAGAACAAATAAATCCGACCATATCTTGTAATGCATTGGCGGGAATTACCACTCCTCAAACCATCAAGATAGAAGGACAAATCAAGAAGAAAAAGGTAATAGTGTTGATTGATTCAGGAAGCACCCACAATTTTATTCATTGTAAGGTAGCAAAAGAATTGAATTGCTTCCTATATCCAGCATCGGAGTGTCAAGTGATGATTGCAAATGGAGGAACAATAAATTTCTAGGAAAGTGCCATAATATCAAGCTATCCATGGGAGAATATGTATTGACTAGCCCAATGCTTTCCATTCCAATGGGAGGTGCTGATGTTGTACTAGGAGTCCAATGGCTACAATCCTTGGGTACAATAGCTTTTAATTTTCAAGAACTTTTCATGAAATTTTCTATGGAAGGAAAGGAAGTTGAATTAAGGGGTATTGCAGGGAAACCAGGAAAGATAATCAGCTCTAATGGTATGACAAAGCTTCTAAAAAAGGAGCAAAGAGGTGTAATTGCACAATTATGTTCGCTAGATGTTTCCACATTGGAATCATCTATTTCTCCAGATCTCCAAAAAGTCCTGGACAATCATTCCAAGGTATTTGAGACTCCCAAAGGTCTCCCACCTATGCGTGATCATGATCATGCTATTCATCTGATTCCAGGAAGTGTTCCTCCAAACATCAGGCCGTACAGATATCCCTATGTCCAAAAGAGTGAAATTGAACGTATGGTTGCAGAAATGCTAGAGGCTGGTATAATTCAACCGAGTCAAAGTTCTTTCTCTGCTCCAGTAGTATTGGTGCACAAGAAGGATGGATCATGGCGCATGTGTCCGAATTATAGGGAGCTCAACAAGCTCACTATTAAAGATAAGTTCCCCATTCCTGTCATTGATGAATTACTGGATGAATTGCATGGATCAATTTACTTCACCAAGTTGGATCTTCGTTCAGGATATCATCAAATCAGAATGAAGATTGAAGACATTCCGAAAACAACATTTAGAACTCATGAGGGTCATTATGAATTTTTGGTCATGCCTTTTGGCCTTACCAATGCACCTTCAACATTTCAAGGTTTGATGAATTCAATTTTCAAACCATTCCTTAGAAAATTTGTGTTAGTATTTTTTGATGATATACTAATCTACAACAAGTCTTGGAAGGATCATGTTGAACATGTTGACAGGGTGCTACAACTATTGGAGGAGAAACAATTATATGCAAAAAGATCCAAATGTTTCTTTGGAGTCCAGGAGGTGGAATATTTGGGTCATATTGTATCTCATGAAGGAGTTAAGGTAGACCCTAGCAAAATTAAAGCCATTAAGGAATGGAAAATCCCCACATCCATAAAGCATCTGCGAGGATTTCTTGGGTTGACAGGGTATTATCGCAAGTTTGTTAAGAATTATGGGAGAATAGCAGCACCTCTAACAACATTATTGAAGAAAGATGCATTTTCATGGACTCCGGAAGCAACAAAGGCCTTTGAACATCTTAAAGAGGCAATGTGCCAAGCACCGGTCTTAGCTACACCGGACTTCACAAAAACCTTTATTGTGGAATGTGATGCTTCAGGAAATGGAATTGGTGTTGTTCTAATGCAAGATGAAAGACCCATTGCTTTTGAAAGTCGTCCAATCAAGGGAAAGTTTTTAAGCAAAGCTATTTATGAGAAGGAAATGTTGGCAATACTCCATGCACTTAAGAAATGGCGACCCTACCTAATGGGAAGACACTTCAAGGTAAAAACGGATCATGATAGCCTTAAATACTTTTTAGAACAAAGATTATCCTCTGAAGAGCAACAAAAGTGGGTCACAAAGATGTTGGGTTATGACTTTGAAATCATCTACAAAAAAGGGAAGCAAAATGTGGTGGCAGATGCACTCTCAAGAAAGGATGAGGATGTGGAAGCATTGTTGTGCGCCATTTCTATTATCCAACCAGATTGGATAAACGAAGCAAGGGAGGAATGGAAGAATGACGAAGAAGTGTGGGCACTTATTCGAAAGTTACAACAAGATTCCAGTACGTCTGATACATTTAGCTGGCAAAATGATTCGTTATGGTACAAAGATCGCTTATACCTCTGTAAGAATTCCCAGCTAAAACAAAAGATTCTTATGGAATTGCACACTTCTCCCTTAGGAGGGCACTCAGGATTTTTAAAAACTTACCACAGGGTTAAGAAGGAATTTTTTTGGGATGGCCTTAAATCAGATATTCAAAAGTTTGTGGCGGAATGTTTGGTTTGCCAACAAAATAAAGTTGAAACAATTAAGACACCGGGTCTATTACAACCTTTATCCATTCCAAGCCAACGTTGGGAGGAGGTTTCAATGGATTTTATCACAGGTTTACCCAAGTCTGAGGGAAAGAGTGTCATCATGGTGGTAGTTGACAGACTTACCAAGTATGCACACTTTTGTGCATTATCACATCCATTTAAAGCCAGTACAGTTTCTACTGCATTTATGGAAACAATTCAAAAGCTACATGGAAACCCAAAGATTATTGTAAGTGACAGAGATCCCATTTTCACTGGAAATTTTTGGACAGAATTATTTTCTTGTCTTGGTACTCAGTTAGCTCATAGCTCATCTTATCATCCTCAATCTGATGGGCAAACTGAGATAGTAAACAAATGTTTGGAAGGATATCTTCGTTGCTTTGTATCTGATAAACAGACACAATGGGTCAAATGGTTGCCTCTGGCTGAATGGTGGTATAACACTTCCTTCCATACAGCAACAAAAATGACCCCATTTATGGCACTTTATGGGTATCAACCACCATCCATCACATCATATTTAAGAGAAAATTCTAAGGTTCAGGCAGTGGAACATCACATCGAACATCAACAACAAGTCCTCCAACTCTTAAAGGATAACCTCGTGTTGGCACAAAATAGAATGAAACAACAGGCAGATCAACATCGCAGTGAAAGAAGTTTTGATGTAGGTGATTGGGTATTCCTACGGCTACAACCATATAAGCAAATGTCCCTCAAGCAAGCTAAGAAGGATAATAAATTATCACCAAAGTATTATGGTCCGTACAAGGTGTTGCAAAAGATTGGTACTATGGCATACAAATTGGAGCTTCCTGCAGCTTCTCGATTGCACCCAGTTTTCCATGTTTCATGTTTAAAGAAGGTTATAGGTGACAAGCTCCCAGTTCAAACAATATTGCCAGAACTTGACGAGGAAGGAAAAATTATATTGGAACCAGAAGCAGTCACAGAAACAAGAACTCGACAGCTACGAAATCGATCAATTTCAGAGTATCTTATCAAGTGGAAGAACTTATCCGCTGAAGATTCCACATGGGAGGATGAGAATTTTATGCAGAAGTATCCAGAACTACTCAAGCGTTGAGGACAACACTTTTTTGAAGGAGAGGGGCATGTTGGGTCCCTATAATACTAGTGATTACCCCATTACTATTGTAGTTATACCCCTTATTAATATTGTTGTGCCCCTATTGCCCCCATATTGTTATTAATGTGCCCCATAGAATCCCTCTATTGTTATTTTTTTGGCTTTATATTATTATTGTTAGGTCAGCTGGATTATATTGTGACTCCTTAGACTCCTATATATAGAAAGGAGGTTTTGTCATTTGAATCATCCAAGAATCGTTCATTTATGTAATGTAAAGGAGGTTGCCCCCTCAAAGAGGCTGAATTCTAAGGCGTTGATCTATCTTTTCTATCTTTTCTTGAGCTGGTTTCATAACATAATTATTGAGGTTCCAGGGTCATTTTACCTTAATTTCTTAATCAAAATTCTTATTATTTATTTGCATAAAATCTGAAATCTAAATAATTTGGTAGATACTAGATACCATAGTTATATGGTACAGCTCCAAGGTATTGGAGAGTATGTACCCTAAGCTCTTCTGCTCCTTTATGGGAGATTGGGCGCTGGTAGGAAATGCTCCAAAATCGCTTGGAGCTTCAATGAGTACTTTTGAGCTTTTCGAGAGCTTCAGTGCAACATATTTTGACATTTTTGGTACTTATTTTAAGCAGATTTTAATGTTTCTGGTGCCTATTTTGAGCAAGGAAGGTACCATTTGTTTATTTTCTAACTGATACATGCTAGGTTAGGGTGTCAGGACTGCATGAACTTTGTAAAGGGAACTCTGTAAAGGGACAAAGACATGGAGATGTAGCAAAGGTTTCAACAAATTATAGATAGTTGGCAGACATTCCTTGGCAGCTTTCGTTGCAAATCTTGAATTTCAACAATTGGAAATAAATCTACTCTTTTGAAGCCTATCTTGAAGCTTTAATGATAAGATTCAATGAATTATACCGTTGGTCAGAAAGAGAGAGTAGTGTGTATGCTAATTTCATTCTATAAATTTCCAAACTTGAATTTCCAAGTTGAATATAATATATCATTGCATGAAATCACATAAAAAACCTAGTAATAACAACGTTTTTTTGGTTTGGGAGTTCCACATGTTTCTTTGCTGGGAAAGAATTTGATTGGCAAATCGTTGATGGATTAATATTTTGATTCTTTTGGCAGTGTTTCAAAATTCAATCTTTTACATATTTCTTTGCAAGATGGAATTTGATTAGCAAATTTTAAATGGAAATAAACTAATCATTTTATCGTTATTTTTAATATATATATTAAAATTTAATATATTACATTATTGTAGCTTCCAACTTGAGTTTTCCTGTTAAATTTGGACAAAGCTTATAATTGACATACCCAAAATACTAGCATACTGGAAATTGGTACAACATAAGTAGATACAGATCGAATTATCCAAACCAATGGAAATACCGATCACCTTAGCCAAACCAATAAACCAATGGAAATCAAATTTTTCATTAGATCCATCATAAACCCATTTTAGACATATTAGTACCAAAATTAAATCTCAGAATAGGTTAAACACTTGTGCTTTGGGGGTAGGTTGTTGAGTATGCCTATGTGCGAATCACACAGTAGAATCCACTAAACTTGGTATTTTTTTAAGGGCCACATTCTGTGAAAATGGAGTAATAGATTCAAGTCTGGCATGCTAAATAATTTATTAATCATATAAGTGTAAACAGTTTTATTGTCATTTATCGTTATTGACTACGAACTTCCGAGTCATAAATGTTATAACTTGGATGATTTCCTATCAAGTTTGCAGATTAAAAGATTTAATATGGAAATGGTGTGTACCAGTGAGATGTTCAACGTTAATGTTCGTGGTGTGTTAAATAGATTCCCAACTTCAACAAATTGGATAACAAAGTTCTTCACTAATCAACCGCATACCCTGTACAAAGCGTTACACAAATCCAGCATTTGCAAAATCGACGAGGGAGGCAAGATCGCGTGGGACGACCTATTTCACCGGGGATCCATGTATGTTGTTGATACATACTTGTTCATATGCGGTATCGCACTCAATATACAAAATACAAGTTGGTTCAGTAGATTTTGGAAAACGCATGTACTGTACAAGGTTATTTTATATCCATGGCTCATTTGGAGAAACAAAACACTGACTTGGGAAAACTTAATGAAAAAGGGTATGTATGGACCGAGTCAATGTGTACTATGCAGGATGGCAGCAAAAAATAATTTTCATTTATTATTGGACTGTCTGATGGCGGTGCAAGTATGGTCTAAGATTTCAATCTTATTTACTTTTACTTATATGGTACATGACAATTGATTCTTGACTCGATTCTTATTTGATGTGGTGAAGCTGAAGATCCAAAGAACAATTAGTCATCCCTTGGTAGTTTTTTGGGAAGTCTGGAAGGCTAGAAATTTCATCATATTTGATTTCATGACTCTTAATATAGAATATATTTTCAAAAATATAGTATTCTAAATAAAACTTTCAATGCAGAAATAAATAGTGGATAAAGCAATTGTTTACATAAAATTTGCTCCACACATCTTGTGCTAATGACTTAGTAAATATATCAGCCAATTGATCACTAGATTTACAAGGCTTCAAGTGAACTTCTCCATTGCTCACAAGTTCTCTAATAAAGTGATATCTAGTATCAATATTCTTTCTCTTCTAATGAAACACACTATTCTTGGATAGTGCAATCGTTGAGGTGTTGTCACAATATATTGTTATTGATCCTTGTTGTTTCTGCTTGATTCCATCATGTACTCTTCTTAACCACACTGCTTGACATGTTGCTTATGTTGCTACTACATATTCTGCTTTTGCTGATGAAAGTGTCACAATCGGCTGCTTCTTAAATGCCCATGAAATCACACCTAAACCAAGGTGGAACACAAAACCAGAAGTGCTCTTCCTACCATCCAAACTGCCTGCAAAATCACTATCTGTGTATCCAATCAATTCTTTATTTTCTGTTCTTGCATACATTATGCCATAATCTCTAGTTCCTGCTATGTATCTCAGAATTCATTTTCCTGCACTCCAATGTGTGTCTTTTGGAGTCTCCATAAATCTAGAAATCAAACTCACTCCTTGCATGATATCCAGTCTTGTAGCTCTGAGATACATGAAGCTACCAACCAATCTTTTGAATAAAGCTGGATTGACATCTGATCCTTTATCATCCTTGCTTAACTTTGCACCTGTTGCAACTGGTGTAGGGACAGGTTTGCAATTTTCCATCCTGAATCTTTTCAACAAATCTTTGAAATATTTATTTTGACAAATAAAAATTCCTTTTTCAGATTTCTCAACTTCTATGCCAAGAAAATATTTCATGACACCAAGATCTGTCATCTCAAATTCTTTCATCATGGCTTCTTTAAATTCATCTATGTCAAAATCACTTGTAAAAATCATGTCATCAACATATAAGCAAACAATCAAAATCTATCCATGCTCATTTACCTTTGTGTACAAGGTAGGCTCAATGTTGCTTCTGCAAAATCCATTCTTAATCATGTAGGTGTCGATTCTACTATACCAAGCTCTAGGCGCTTGCTTCAGTCCATAGAGCGCTTTCTTCAACCTATAAACTTTGTCTTCATTACTCTCAACTTCATATCCTAGAGGTTGCTGCACATAAATTTCTTCTTCTAGAATTCCATTCAAGAAGGCTGATTTCACATCCATCTGATATACTTTCCACTTGTTCTGAGCTGTTGTGGCTAGAACTACTCTTACAATATCCAATCTGGCTACCGGAGCAAACGTTTCTCCAAAGTCTATTCCCGGTTGCTGCGAGAATCCTTTTGCTACAAGTCTTGCTTTAAATCTGTCAATTTCGTCTTTTTCATTCAACTTTGTGTTGTACAGTCATTTCACACCAATGAGATTTTTGTCCTTTGGTAAATCAACCAAATCCCATGTGTCATTCTTTTCAATAGCTTCAATTTCTTCATCCATGGCTTGCACCCAATTTTCATCTTTGATTGCTTCTTCAAACGAAGAAGGTTGGAATGACAACAATGAAAAATTTGAACTAACATCCAAATCATCATAAATATCTTTCAAACTTCTCATCTTTCTCTTACCATTGCTTGATTCATCACCTAATTGATTGTTGGGAGAATCTTGATCTATTGATTTGCTTGAGGATCCATGCTGCTCTGAAAATCTTGGAGTCCTTGTTGGTGTGTCTCTGTTTGGTGTCTTCACCTGTGATTCTTGTTGCTCCTTTTCTACTACATCATCTTCTTCCATCAGTGGCACTTGTGCATCAACTGTTTTGTCTACAGTTCCATTCCATGGCTCTTGTTCCTTGAACACATCTCTGCTAATTATGGTCTTCTTTGAGACAAGGTTATACAATTTACAAGCTTTTACTTTCTCACTGTAACCAATGAATATGCATTTTTCACTTTTATCATGCAATTTGCCTCTTCGCTCCTTAGGCACATGTGCATAAGCTACACATCCAAATACTCTAATATGAGATACGCTGCAATACATACCTAACCATGCTTGTTCTGGTACTTTGTTCATCACACTCTTTGTAGGAGATCTGTTAATAACATAAATAGAACATGCAACTACTTTTGCCCAATACTCATTAGACAAGTTTCTGCCTTTCAACATGCTTCTTACCATGATTGTCATGCTCTTTCTCTCTGCTACACCATTCTGCTGCGGTGTGTACCTGGTTGTAAACTGTCTTCTGATCCCATGTTGTTTGCAGTAATCATGGAATGCCTTTGATTCATATTCTCCACCACGATCTAACCTCAATACTTGATCCGTCGATCACTTTGGTTCTCTACTAAGGCTTTGAATTCTTTGAACTTTGGAAAAGTTTCAGACTTCTGCTTTAAAAAATAAACCCAAGTCTTTCTGCTGTAGTCATCAATGAAAATGAGGAAGTAGCAACTTCCACCAATCAATTGTGTCCTTACAGGTCCATACAAGTCTGTATGCACTAGCTCAAGAGGTTGCTTTGCTCTGTATGCAACTCCCTTTGGAAAACTTTCACGATGTTGTTTTCCCAAGATGCAACACTCACAAGTACTAGCAGGCTCTTTGATGGGAGGTAATCCTCTGACCATCTGTTTCTGCTGCAACAATCTTAAACCAGAAAAGTGCAAGTGTCCAAATCGAAAGTGCCATAACCAATAATCATTAGAACATGCAACTGTAAAATAACTCACCTAACCACTGTAATTCAAAATGAGAGGAAAGAGTCTGTTCCTCGTCATCTACACCTTTGCTATCAGTTGCTTTCTTGGGGCTTGTCATATATAATAACTTCTTGACCTTGAAATATAACTTTGTATCCTTTTTGTGTCAATTGACCAACACTTAACAAATTATGTTTGAGACTAGGAACATAATATACCTCTAAGATTGTCTCTGGCTCCCCCTGCTTGGTCAAAATGTTGACCACTCCTTTGCCATCTACTTCCACAGTCTTGTTAGTCCCCAACTTTACCTCTATTTTCATAGATTGATTGAAATTTGCAACCAAATCCTTGTTTCCTGTCATGTGGTTACTGCGACCACTGCCTAACAACCACACACTAGTAGAAGGTTCATGCATGGTATGGAAAACTAGGAACATAGAGTTAGTACTCTCTGTAGTGACATTATCTCTCTAGTTCCCTTGATCAACTATTTTCTTCCTCCAATCACGAGCAAAATGACCAAATTTATTACAGTGATAACATCTCACATTTGATTTGTCAACTCTTTGATTATTGTTGAAGATTTTGTAGTTGCTTCCACTTGCATGTTCATGCTCTTCTCGGTCATCTCTCTGACCACCATATCTTCCGCTTCGTCCTCTGCCTCTCGTTCTACTTCTACCTCGACCTTTGTCTCTTGAAATAGAAACCTGACTTTTGAAAGCGGTCTCTAAAGTGGAATCCTTATTTCTATCTATCCTTGCCTCATGCGATAGAAGTGATCCCATAAGCTCATCAACTGTCAATGATGCCAAATCCTTGGCTTCTTCTATGGCTACTACCACAACATCAAATTTGGTAGACAAAGATCGGAGGACCTTCTCAACCACTCTTTGATCTTTTATATCTTCACCATAAATCTTTAACTGATTTACAATAGTTATGACCCGATTCATGAAAGAATTGATGTCCTCTATCTCCTTCATCTGCAGACTTTCAAAATCTCTCTTAGTATTCTGCAACTTAACAATATTGACTTTGGCCATACCTTTATAGTTTGTTGCCAAAGTATCCCATGCTACTTTTGCTGAAGACGTGATCATAATCTTCTAGAACATTGTTAGGTCCACTCCCTATTGAATAAGTTGCAACGCATGTGCATTCTTCTTCTTGTCTTTCTTCCATTGTTCCCTCTCTGCATTAGTGAGAGCTTGTTCTTCTTCTTCGTTCATAGGTTTTGAAAACCCAATCTTCACATAATCCCAAACATCATGTGCCTGCAATGTGGTCGCCATCTTAATGGCCCACACATCATAATCTTTCCCTGTAAATGGTGGAAACTGGGGCTGCAAATTTGAGAAAGCCATCTTTCTCCAAAAAAATCTATTTTTGAAAAAAAACCTAAATTTCTCCTTTGTAAAACTCTTTTTCAAAATAATACCCCTTTCAATAAAACCCTAAATTTTTTATTTAAAAAAATACTTAAAAAAAAATCATTCTAAAAAACCCTTTTCAAAAACTATATTTAAAAAAAAATCTTTATATATAAAAAACTTAACATGTGAACCTTTTTTCAAAAATTTAATCAGTCACGATAACTTGTAACAAAGATTTTGAAAGTTTTAAAAGTTGACCTTTTAAAACTGTCATATAAACCACGCGTTGTTAGTTGGTTTATTAACCCACCTCACCTAACCTTCTCGGCCGAGTCAAAAAAAACTTGCGTGTACAGGAGTCCAGCTATCGTAGAAAATCGATGGATAAATTATAGTGGCGGCTCTGCAAGCTACTATTGACTTCTTGGATAGCACCCGCAGATGGATGTTCATGGCAGCTGCGGCTGCTTTTTCAAAACATAGGAGTTTTTTTACGCCATTGCAGACCAAACGAGCTCGACCTCGGCTAGTTCGAAAATTTCGATTCTTTTATAACTCACTCAATGCGGCTCTTAAAGCTGCAATTGCAGATTTTCTCAGTCTAAAATATTGCTCTAATACCAATTTGATGGAAAGGCATAGAAGACAAAACACAATTCACACATAAAATATGCACTGCTATTCTACTATTGATCACACAAAACATAATAATTACAATGAACCTAGTGAAGGGTATTTAAAATTTTTCCAACTAGCTAACTCCCTAAAATATCTTCACATGCAACTACATGCAATCTCACACACAAAGTAGTCTATGACTTATCTCTCTTGACTCAACACTCAAACACTCAATCATGCAATCACTCAGTTAACTGACTCTTTATTTTTATGTAACTCCTCATAGACGGGTAATTATCTTATTTTAACAATTTTGATGCTACGACACAAGGTGAATCATGTGAATGTGGCACTGGCTTCGCATCAATCTAGAACAACAATATAAGATATTCTAGTATGGGAAAAAGCACAAATATGCCGGTTGAATCCATCCCTCTATGAAATTTATTATGATTTGCGAGGTTTCTAGATATTCAAAACATCCAGATCTTGAGGGACTCTCAAACTATAATCAACCCCATGTTCGATATCTCTTCTATTTCTCATCCCCATCTACCGGATTGGTTCCTCCATATCGAATACCTTAAAATATCTTTCCATCATATTTCCTTCAGCACATACATTGAGAATATAATTTCACTGCATATGCCATGTCAAAGTATGGTATTACGACTGCGCTAGGCCACTTTCATGTCACTCTGCTGACAACATCATCATGGTTGTGGAAACTCTTTCCCTCCCAGGCTGATTTTTCTTTCGTGTTGGTTGTCTCCGGACATACCATGGACCACGGTGCTCAATGTTTCATGTGAGCACGACTTCCTATATATGTTTTGCTCTCTGCGCTTATGCCCCATTTTCTGTTGTTGAACTATGGACATATGTTTTCGTTACTATATTGTCTCTGATGGTCGTTTGTATGTTTTTACTTTTGGGCATGGGTACAATGCACTCTAGTCTGTTCTATTTGGCAATGTGTAGCCCCGATGGAATTTGATGGGCAAATTGCTTGTTATGGGGTGATTTTCCCGTCAAATACAGCTTGAAATTTTACAAGATTATCAAGGTTTTTTGTTGAAATTGTAGAAACAAACCAGAAATGTGTGAAAACCATCAAATCTGACAAGTGAGTTTATTTTGAGGTTCCAACCGTATTCGCCTCCCTATTCTGGATTGATGATGATGATGGTTACTATCCACTGAGACCAAATTGGTCTATCGAACCTATAATTTTCTTTCTTAGTTTCTAATTGTCTGGCTCCTTGTCTTTCTTGGCGAGATTGGTACTGTAGCTTTCTTTTTCTTCTCTACGGTCTTCCAACTTTCTTTATCTTGCATCTCCTTTATCTCTTCTGATTCTTGGGACATTAGTGTCTTAGCTTTACGATCTATTGTGTTCGTCCTTTTGAAGATAGTTGAAGAAGAAATTTGGTCTAAGAGATCCGAGTTGCTGTTAAATGGAGATTTATTTTGTGTGATATTCAAACCCTCATAACTTGAAGGATGGAAACTTTGTGACTTTAATGTAATGGTATATATAATAAAAATCAGCCTTTTTTCTTTCTAAAAATGTTTGTGCCCCATAAAGTTGTTTTTATAAAAAGAATTCTAAATTTTTGAGGCATCTATTATAGAAAGGGTAAAATTGCGTTTTTAGCTTTAGTTTAATGTTTTAATTCTTAATGAAGTCTTCCTAAATGGCCGTCTAAAGGATGTGATGATGTGCTCATCACATGTATAAAGATACTTTGTATAGGGATTTTAAAAAATAAAGATGTCCTCATCACAAGTACAAAGATAATCTGTATATGGATTTTAAAATATATATTTTATATTTTAATTATATTATATAATGTTATAATAAATATATATTAAGAATTTTAGTGTCATTAGTGTAATGCTATAGAATTGTACAATTAAATTATTTTTTTATCAAATAATATAGTTACATAGGTGAAAGATATTATTTAATTTCATATTTTGTAGAGAATATTTTAAATGATGTATCAAATTATCAATTAAAAAAATATTTTTTATTTAAAAAAATTAATTTATTATATTTTAAATTATTTATTAAAAATAATATATATATATAAAATTGAACTCTTCCCATTGTTATTTTTTTTAAATTTTGTTTCTTACTATTATAATTTTTTTTTTCTCTGCGTTGTAATAGTTCCAACATAAATATATTCATATATATAAATAATTCTTTAATATAAACATTTCCTTTTAAGATCCACATCGACAAGAACATTTTTATAAATATAAATTATAAATACTAAAAATTATTTTAAAAAAATTATTATTATTATATAAAACTCTTTTATTTTTTTTTTAAATTTTTCCCATTTGATCATTAATTTGATATATTTTCATTTACTTTTGTTATATTTTCATTTATTTTATATTAAATATTATTGGGTATTATATTTTCATAACATATTAAAATGCTATATTATTTTGTCCATTTGGGGTGGCTCAAGTTGCGATGACCATGGAATGAAGTCTCACCGAACCAGAGATCTTGGGTTCAAATCTTGTGCTACACTCCCCTAGTAGCGGGGTGAATAATGGACATGTAAACATGAAAATTGGAGAGTCCTACCAAGCTTACAAAAAGAAATTGCTATATTATTTTAGGTATGATAAATTAATTACATATAAAAGTAGGATAATATTTTTATTTAGTATTTTTTTAATTACTTTTATGTAAATAAATATATCATTTTAAATTTTTATTCATGTGTAAGAACATATTTTTAAATTTTAAGAGTTTATTCATAGATACATATTATTTTGAATGCTTGTAAATATAGATTTTAGTTGAGAGAGGGAAGGGAAAAAGTGACTATGGAGAGGGAAGGAAAGAGAGATGGAGAGAGAGGGGGGTGAGAGAGGTAGAATGAGAGAGTGGGAGTGAGAGAGGTATAACGAGAGAGGGAAGGAGAGAGAGGAGGGAGATGTTGAGAGAGAGGACGAGGTATCAGGATATAGAGAGGTAGATCGGGTAGAGAGAGGGAGAGGGATATATTGAGAGACAAAGAGAGGAAGAGATATGGAGAGAGGGAGAGGGATAAGAGAAAGATAAAGAGAAAGTGGAGGAGGGAGCGGGAGAGGGAGAGGGAGAGGGAGGGAGGGTAGCAGGGAAGAGATAAAATGTGAATGAATGCAAGAGAAAGTTAGACAATGGAAAGGATTGAGAGAGAGATAAATGGTGAGAGAGAGAGAGAGAGAGAGAGATGGGAGATGAGAGGGGAGAAAAGAGATAGAGAGAGGGAAAGGGATATTGAGAGGGAGGGGTAGAGCAAGGGAAAGAGAGAGTGGGAGAGTGAGATAAAGAGGGTGAGGAGGAGAGAGATTATGAGAGAAGTGGGAGAGTGAGAGGGAAAGTCAGATAGGGGGTAGAGAGAGAAGGAGAGGGAGAGAGGTACAAAGGGAAGGGGAGAGACATAGGGAGAGAGATAGAGGGTGGGAGGGAGAGAGAGAGGGGAGGAAAGAATGTTAGGGTGAGAGAGAGAAAGAGGGGGAGATAGGGGTGAGCGAAAGAAAGAGAGAGGGAGGGAGGGATGGAGAGAGTGAGGAAGAGAGAGAAGGAGGGAAAGGGTGGGAGGGGGAGAGAAGGGGAGAGGGAGGGTAGAAGGGAGGGATGGAAAGAGAGTGGCAGAGGGAGAGGGATAAACAGAGAGGGGGAGGGAGAGGATGAGAGAGAAAGGGAAAGGGAGATAAAGGAAAAGGATGGGGGAGAGAGGGAAAGAGAATGAGGGAGATGATGGGAGAGAGAGAGAGGGATAGGGGCAAAGGGAATGAAGGGGAGGGATCAAGGGATAGGTATAGGTATAGAAATAGGGACGAGGTGGAGAGAGAGAGTGAGAAAGAGAGGGAAATATGGCGAGAGAAAGGGATCAGAGAGGGAGGGAGGGATATATATATATATATATATATATATATATATATATATATATATATATATATATATATAGAGAGAGAGAGAGAGAGAGAGAAATGGACCGATAAATATATAGAGAGAGGGAGGGAGGGGGATATATAGATATAGAGAGATAGAGAGGAGAAGATGAGAGGAAGAAAGATATAGGGTGGGAGGGAGACAGATAGAGAGAGAAAGAGATAAAGGGTGAGAGAGAGAGACAGGACACGCGATAAAGGGTGTGAGAGAGAGAGAGAGGGAGGGAGAGAGTGCGATCAGGAGTAGGGGGCATTAGAGGATATTTAAGCCTAAAAGTGCCCATGAAATTTTCATGTAATTTCGATGTCAAAATATGTAAACCAATCAAAATCATTTAAATTTAAAAAGAGGTACATGTAAATATTTTTGAGGGAAGGGAAGAAAAACTACTTTTTTTAGTTGTATTTTTGGCTTATCTCCTTAGATTTACTCAAATATTGAATTTAGACACTCATTGGATGCATAATTAAATTCCATATCCAATGAGTACCCATTATGCATACTTTTGAGAAGATCCATATTGATAAAAATTGAAGATACATTAAAAGAGTGTGTTGAATGCGTTTTTTAATGTATCTTCAATTTTTATCAATGTGGTTCTTCTCAA
The DNA here is from genome assembly GCA_031772625.1 of Pinus tabuliformis. NCBI lineage: Eukaryota > Viridiplantae > Streptophyta > Pinopsida > Pinales > Pinaceae > Pinus > Pinus tabuliformis. Next base: position 789,356,120 of record CM062815.1, read on the forward strand.
AAGCATACACAATGGCTACTCTTTGGATGTGGAATTTAATTCTGCGAAATTTTGAGTAAACCTATAAGGAGATAAGCCAAAAATACAATTCAAAAAATTATTTTTCTTCTTTTCCCTCCAAAATTCATAACTCTTATTTTATTGTTTTAACTATTATTTTATTATTTTTTCTTAGGAGGCCACTTTTAGTCCGAAATCTCCTCTAATGGAGAGAGAGAGAGAGAGAGAGAGAGAGAGAGAGAGGGCAAAAAATAAGGGTAGAGAGAGAGATATGGAGAGTGGAAGAGAGGGAGTTGACAAGTGAGTGAAAGAAGGATAGGGACACAAGGAGGGAGAGGGTGTACGATGTGAAATTTTCCTTAAATTGCAGCAATTGGAAATTTATTATTCTAACTGATTAATTAAGTTGTTTATTTTCTATGTCAAACAATGAATAAATCACACTGCAATTATTCACAAATAAGAATTCTACGAAAATAAGTAGGAACTAAGAAATATATATGCACACATAAAATTTGACACAGTTATTTTTGGACAATTATCCCCCAAAAAATGCAATGTTGGAAAACTGGTGCAGTAGATGATGGTTTTATTACTATGCAACAATAACAAATGTTGAGTACAATCTATGGATTCCTAGCTGACTATCCAATCAACAAATATCTAGGAAAAATAATTACAGAGAAAATTATCTCTCTCCATAAGCAATCCTAGCCTCTGACTCCCTCTAAAAATTGGTCATCCAACCTTTGTGCAGAGCCTTCTATGTTTCCTCTGCACAAACCCTTACACATGTGGCTCATATTAACCATTAGTGAATCCATCCTGCCTATGTCTGTCATTGGAAGTGACTCTCCAACCCTATGAAAAATTTTCCTAGCCTCTGGAAGTTGAATCAACCTCCGTCTTAGCTAAAATGAACTGCCTTATGAAGCTCCTGCTCAACCCCTGTGTAACTTCACTGTGGAATACATATGTCACTCGTTGTTGCCTCTCCAAAACTGGATCTCCTCCATAATCATTTTCTATGCCCCTGACTAACTTTGCATCCACTCTAGCTCGAACTCTCTCTATTGAATCACTGCAGTTGAGAAGATCGATCTCTACCAAGGAACTCGACCTCATGTCTATCAAGTGTTTAAAGTGTGTCTTGATCTAACCCCATCGACCTCCTCTTATAATATTTCATTGGCTCACCAACAACCATGATTAAATCCTCATCAAAGACTAAGATCATCGTTGAGTGGATACATGTGAGTTTTTAGAGAAATATCACCTTTCTCAATTAATTTTTGTTAATTAATCTCTTTTCATAAGTTAGAATTAGGAAATATTTAATTATTGACTAATTAACTTAATTGAGCCATCTCTAGGTGTTTTCTCTTAAAGAAAAAATTTAGGTTATGGAGTTCTTGTGTTTCTAAGCCTCTCTGACTGAAGTAGAGACTATAACGCATATCGATGCTACCCAACCATAAAAAACTAACACTCCCTCTTAATGAGGAATGTGTTCTAGATGATCTCATAACATCATCCCATACACATTACTGATGTCTGACAATTTTGACAACCTTCCATTGCCCACCAAGCCACTATGCAACTCTGATTCATCTTCTACTTTGATCTGAACCATACTTTCATTTGTGCTACTACTAACACTACATTGTACAACCTATATTGTTGCAAACTATGCAATGTGCTAAAACTGATCTCATGTTGTTATTGTTACTATAACTATTGTAACTAAGCATAAATATTAGAATCAACTATGCCACTTGAGCGACTCTACATATATTTTCTGAGTCCCTGACTATTATTAGCCTCCACATTGTCTACTGAATAACTGCCTATGCCACAACTACTTTACGCCCCTCAGCATGAAACTACAACTAACATTTCAACTATCCTTCAAGATTTGGCTGCGTCATCCTCAACATTGATCAATATGCTACTAAATACTATGGGCCCTTGTAGAAAGGGTATTGATCTAAGAGGAAACACCTTTCGGTGCTCTCCTCTAAGGATCCTGCCTATACTTTTGCAACTCTAGGAACTAGAGCTCGATGTCTCCCCACCTCTCTCTTGGAGGTATAACTACATACAAAGTGAAGTCTTTCTCCAACCCAGAGGAAAAATTATCAATATTTGTCGAAGTTGTTGCCTTCTCCTACTTCTCCTTCTTGTCCTTCTTCATTAGAGGACATTGGGTACTCTAGTGAAAAAAATCCCCACAACTAAAGCATTTATCCTTCTTCTTTTCTCCTCCCTGTGAGCCTTGTCCCTAACTAGGACCTTTCTTTTCCTTTTCCTTCAATGCAAGGTCTATTCTATGCTCCTCCTTTACACTCTTTAATACTCTATTGTTGCCACCTAGACTACTCTTAACTAAAGAAAGTCACATCTCTCCCTACATGAAATCTTCCCATAATCGATCCCAACATGGTATTTGATCTCATCTAGTGATACCTATGATGAAAGTAGCCCACTCCTTGGTGAAATCATTGATATCTATACGCACCAACTCAACTTCTTGAGGTGTCTCTCCAACTACAACAAGCTCATTATGGATATCTTGAATCTTGGTGAGGTAGGGGGTAACTCCTTCTCCCTTTTGCATCCTGGTGGTTCTTAGTTTTTTCCTTCAGTAACATCTTCCGTTTCTCGGAAGAATTTTGGTATAGTGCTATGAGAACATCCCACATTTCTTTGGTTGTATTCTTAGTCACAATGTGTGGGACTACATGGTCTCGAACTCCATCTTCTTATTATAGTTCTATAGTTTCCATGTGTATGCTAATACAACTACAACTCTCTCTACATGCATCCTTAGTCCATGCCCATATAGCAAGAAATTCATCCTTACTTTCAAGATACAATAATTCGAGGCTTTGTCTAGCCTATCTTCATCTTGAAGTCTTGCTGAGGTCATTTTTTGTAAAACTCACAATTGGGAAAATAAATAGGAATCTCTTTGGTTGCTATAACTACTACTTGCAGTCCCTCCTAGAATGTGTATATCTTCTGGTTGCTCCTGCAACTGGAAAACACAGATATCCTCTTGTAAACTGGATCTCGAAACCCTCTGAGAAATTCCTCCGATGTGTGCATTTTCTCTTCCATGCCCAGTGTTCATCCTTCTCTACAAAATTTTCTCAAAATCAAATGTGCCCATAACTAGAATCTTCTCTACAAAAATGTTGATCTGCTCACCTACTTCCTGTTTGAATTTCTCCTGGGAAATTTGATTTTTTCCTGCAACATGCCATTAGAAAATCAAACACTTTTCCTAGAAACTTGAACTAACTGGATGGTCTAGCACAAATATAGAAATCAATATGCCAGACTCCCTTTGAATCTGCATGAATTCTTCCTTCTGCCTTTGAGCTTCCAATCTGATCAACTTTTCTCTTATACCATGTAAAATTTTCCTTAAATTGCAGCAACTAGAAATTTATTCTTCAATTGAGTAGTTTATTTGCTACAACAAAAAATAAATAAATCACATTACAATTCTTCACAAAAAAAAATTATGGAAATAAATAGGAACTAAGAAATATAGATGCATACACACATAAAATTTGACACAATTATTTTTGGATAATTGTCCCCGGAAAAACCCAATGTGGGAAATTTGGTGGAGAAAATGAGGGTTTTATTATTATGCAACAGTGAAATTTTTTTAGTGCAATCTATGGATTTCCAACTAGCTATCCAATTAGTAAATATCTAACAAAAATAATTAGCGATAAAATTCTCTCTCTCCACAAGCAATCCTGACCTCTAGCTCACTCTACAAACTGGTCATCCAACCCTTGTGTAGGCCCTTCTATGTTGTGTCTATAAAAATTCTCAGACATGTGGGTTAGATCATCCACAAAACAAGCTATCCTTCCTGTCTTTGCTACTTGAAGTGACTCTCCAACCCTATAGAAAATTTTCCTAGACTCTGGTGAATTGACCTCCCTCTCAGCTAATTCAAACTTCCTTCTAAAGCTGCTATGTATCCCATACACAACTTCATTGTGGAATACTGTTGTCACTTGTTGCTACCTCTCTGGAACTAGAATCTCCTTCGAAATCACTATCCTTTCCCCTCACTGACTTTGCATCCCCTCTAGCTCAAACTCTCTTTGTTGAATCACTACAACTAGGAATCTTGATCTCTAACAAGAAACTTGACCTCAAGTTTGTCAAGTGTCTCAAGTGTGTCTTGATCCAACCCCATCGACCTCCTCTTATAATCTCTCATTGGCTCACCAACGACCATGATTAAATCCTCATCAATGACTAAGATCATCTTTGAGTTAATCCATGTGAGATTCTAGAGAAATCTGACCTTTCTCAATTAATTCTTGTTAATTAATCACTTTTCCTAAGTTAGACATAGGAAATAATTAATTATTGACTAATTAACGTAATTAAGCCATCTCTAGGTGTTTTCTCCTTAAAAATTTCTAGGTTTCAAATTTCTTGTGTTTCTAAGCCTCTCTAACCAAAGTCAAGACTAGAACACCGTCCGATGCTACCCAACCATCAAAAAATAACATAGGAGAGGAAGTTGTATAGGGGGGAGAGAGAGGGAGAGAAGGAGAGAAGAAAGGGGATGGAGAGAGAGAGAGAGAGAGAGAGAGAGGGAAAGGGAGTGAAAGAGATCAAGAGAGGGAGAGAGTGGGAGAGGGAGTGTTAGAGAGTGATAGAGAGGAAGAGTGAGGGAGAGAGGAAAAGATATTGACAAAGAGAGGGTCAAAGAGATGGAGGGAGAAAGTGGGACTGAGATATAAGTGGAGATAGTAGGAGGAAGATAAGGGGAGTAAGAGGGAGAGGGGAGTTATATATGGAGAGAGAGGGAGGGAGAGGGGATAGAAAACGGAAATGAGGGATAGGGAGGGAGAGGGGATAGAAAATGGAATTGAGGGGGAGGGATAGAGAGAGAGAAAAATAGAAAGGGAAAGGGAGGTTTGGGGCAAGGGAGGGAAAGGAATTATGGGATGTAGAGGAGGGTAAAGGGAGTGAGGGATAGGTAGGAAGGGAAAGGGAGAGAGGGAGAGAAAGAGGAAAAGAAGTGAGACAAGGAGAGTGAGTGATAGAAAGGGAGAGAGATGGAGAAAAAGGGATGAAGAGGGAGGGAAAGGGAGGGAGAGGGAGAGAGTGGTTTGGGGTGAGGGAGGGAAAGGAATTATGGAATATGGAGGACGGTAAAGGGAGTGAGGGATAGGTAGGAAGCGAAAGGGAGAGAAGGAGAGAAAGAGGAAAAGAAGTGAGACAAGGAGAGTGAGTGATAAAAAGGGAGAGAGAGGGAGAGAAAGGAATGGAAAGGGAGGGAGAGGGAGGGAAAGGGAAGGAGAGAAGGGGGGAGAGAGAGGGAGAGGGGTAGGGGAGAGAGAGGGAGAGGGGGAGGGGGGAGAGAGAGAGAGAAGGAGACAATAAGAGGGGGAGAGTGAGGGTAAATTTGAGGGAGTGAAAGGGATAGTGAGAGAGGGAGAGGCAAGGAGGGAAAGAGACTAAGGGAGGGAAAGAGTGGGGGAGAGTGAGAGAAATATATTGAGAGAGGGAAAGTGAGAGGAGGAGGGGGAGAGAGAGAAGGATATAAATAGAGAGAATGGGAGGGAGATGGAGAGGTAGGAGAAAACGAGAGGGGAGAGAGGGCGAGGGAGGGAGGAAAAGAGAGGGGAGAGAGTGGGGAGAGGGCGTTGAGAGGAAGAGAGATAGAGAGGGATTGTGAGAAGGAGATAGGGGGAGAGAGAGGGAGAGAATGGGAGAGAAAGAGTTGGTGAGAGAGAGAGATAGAGAGAGGGAGAGAGAGGGATTGTGATAAGAAGATAGGGGTAGAGAGAGGGAGAAATGGGAGAGAAAGAGTTGTGAGAGAGAAGGGGGAGAGACAGAGAGAGAGAGAGAGAGAGAGAGAGAGAAGGTGAGTTCTATATATATATATATATATATATATATATATATATATATATATATATATATATATATATATATATATATATATATATATATATATATATAGGGATAGAAATAAAGGAAGGGATAGGGTAGAGAGAGATAAATATATGGAGAGAGGGAGAGATGAGAGAAGGGTGGACGAAGAGAGTGGAGGAGGTCAAAGAATAGGGATAGGGATGAAGGCAAGAGGAGGGAGAGATAGAGAGAGGGACTTTTGGAGGGAGAGAGTCAGAGGGACAATTATAAGGTGAGTGAGAGGTAAAGTAGTAGTGAAAGGGATAGTGGAAGAGGATAACATAGAGAGGGAAAGAGAGAGAGGTGTGGAGAGAGGGAGATAAAGAGAGGGATAATATGATATGGAGAGAGGGAGAGAAAGAGAGGGATAATATGACATGGAGAGAGGGAGAGAAATTGATAGAGAGAGTGGGTGAGTGTGTGTGTGTGAGAGAGAGAGAGAGAGAGAGAGAAGTGAGAGGGAGGGTGATAAAGAGGGAGAGAGAGTGTGGTATGGTGTGGGAGAGAGATAGAGGGAGATAGGGAGAGATGGAGAGGGAGAGGTAGACTGAGAGGGTGTGGAGAGAGGGAGGTTTTAGGAGATGAAGGGGGAGGGGGATATACGGAGAAGTAGAGTGAGAGAAGGATAAGTGAGGGGTATAGGAAGAGGGAGATGCAGATAGAGTGGGAATGGAGAGAGTGAGAGAGGGAGGGAGAGTTTGAGAAAGATAGAGAGTGACTTAGAGGGAGAGGGAGCAAGAGGATAAGAAATAGGGAGGGAGGGAGGGAGGGAGAAGGTGAGGGAGAGAGAGGGAGAGGGTGAGGGACAGAGGGAGAAAGGGAAAGTGGGAGAGGGAGAGGGGGAGAGATGGAGGGAGAAAGAAAGAGAGAGAGGGAGAGGGAGGGATAGAGAGTGAGAGGGTGATAAAGTGGGAGTGGGGGGAGAGAGAGAGATATAGGGAGAGAGAGAGAGAGAGAGAAGAGAGAGATAGGGAGGGAGTGATATGGAGATAATGAGAAGGAGGAAGAGATATGGAGAGATAGGTAAAGAGAGGGAAAGGGAGATGGGAAGAGGGAGAAAGAGATAGAGAAAGAGAGGGGAGGAGAGGGAGAGGGAGTGATATAGTGTTGGGTCCCTATATTACAAGTGTAACCCCTTATTGTTATTAGTGGAACCCCATTATTATATTGTTGTTCCCATTAGTCCCCATATTGTTATTATTGTGCCCCATAGAAGCCCACTATTGTTATTGTTGTGCCCTTACATTATTATTGTTATGTCAGCTCTGATTATATTATGACCCCTTAGACTACTATATATAGAAAGGAGGTCTTGTCATTTGTATCATCCAAGAATTTTTCATTTGTGTAATGTAAAGGAGGTTTCCCCCTCAAAGAGGATGATTTCTAAGTCGTTGATCTATCTTTTCTATCTTTTTGTGAGCCGGTTTCATAACATTTGGTATCAGAGCTTTGATTCAAGGGTTTCGCTGCTCCAAACAGGTCATCGTCGCATTTTCGATATAACTTTTTTAATACGAAGTTTCAGAAGCTAAAAAAAAACCATTTGAGCAGAAATTGTTCTAAGCCTCGAGTCCGAATTTTAGATCTTGTCTCTCTATATTTTCAGAGATATAATATGAGGCAGTTATGGTTTTTGCAAGCTCCAGAATTCCATCTCAAACAGGTCATCGTGGAATTTTCGCTATAATTTTTTTTCTACAAATGTTGAGACTCTGAAATTAAACCCCATTTGAGCTAAAATCATGGTGAAGCTTGGTCCCGAATTTTATATCTTTCTTCACTATATTTGCAGAGATACAATCCAAGACATTTAGGGTTTCTGCAGGCTCCCAAATTACATCCCAAACAGGTGACCTGGGGAAAATCATCATAACTTTCTCTTTTAGAATCATATTGAAATTTCGTAAGAATCTATAGAAACAGGCCCGGCTGTAATTTTTTTTGTATTGTTTTCAGCTCCAAAGGTCGAAACAGTAACACGTGGCACTTCGTACAAGTTCACTCTACTGAAAAAGTATATAAGTAGGTCATCGTGGGAGAATGAAAATAAATATTTCTTACAAAGTCCAATTTTGATAATACTAGTGGCATTGGAAAGAGGACACATAGGGATACTTCAAGTCACAATTTCATATCTTGGAGAACCAAAATTTCAGAGATACAACAGATTCAAGATCGAGATACTAAAAGAAAGAAAAAGAATGACTTGAATCAAGAAAATAGAAACACCTAGTAAGAAAAATTGGATGGAGGATTTGAAGAATGTGATCGAAGCTAAGATAAATACTTTTATATGTTCCATGGAAGCTAATATCGATGGTAGGGAAGCATATTTGAATAAAGGCATGGAATATTTGAAGAAAGACATGGAAGGTTTGAAGGAAGGTGGGACAAAGATGCTACAAGAAAGACCTCCTAATGATGAAAAGGTAGTAGAGGAAACTCATCATGAGAAAAAAATAAATGTTAATCATGATTCCATAGAATCTAATATTAGATTGAAGACCCACCATATTCCAAAGATCGATATGACGAAGTTTGATGGCAAGGATCCCATAACATGGATACTACAGATGGAGAAATATTTTGATCTACATGATGTTCAACTATTACACAAGGTACGTATTGCATATTTATATTTATAACCTAATCAATTTTTATGGTATAAAGGGATTTGTTATCGTAAACCACTTGTCACTAGGTCAATTTTCATAGAGGAAATGATAGCACATTATGAGGATACACAGAGCAACACCTTCTTTATCCAATTGATAAATCTCAAACAAAAGGGTTCAATGGCAGAACACATTGAGGACTTCCAAAAATTGAATATAAGGTTAAATGATATTCCAGAGAAGCAGAGGATTTATGTCTTCATAGGGACTTTAAAGGATAACATTCAACATGAGGTTCACCTTTGGGAACCTGATTCATTGGAGAAGGCATATAAGTTGGCAAGAAAAATTGAAAGAAAAATTATAGAAACAAGGAAGCCTACCACTCATAACTATAAATATGGAAGTTTTGTTGCTCGTAGCCTTTCACCACCTACAAGGTTGAGACCACAACAATTGGAAGAAAAAAGAGAAAAAGTGCTTTGTTACAATTTTGATAGAAAATACACTAAAATTCATAAGTGTGCTAAGAAGAATGAATTTACATAGATGGGGAAGAGGAGCAATAAAAGGAACAAGAAACATCAAAAGAAGAGGATATACAACAGGAACCAATCCTAGAGAAAGAAGAAATGAATCTGACCGTATCTTGTAATTCATTGACATGAATTACCACTCCTAAAACTCTCAAGATATAAGGGCTTATCAAGAAGAAAAAGGTAACAATATTGATCGATTCGGGTAGTACCCATAATTTTATTCATTGTAAGATAGCCAAGGAATTGAATTGATTCCTATATCCAGCACCAGAGTGTCAAGTAATGGTTGCAAATGGAGGAACCATAAATTTCTCTAGAAAGTGCCACAATATCAAGCTATCCATGGGAGAATATGTCTTGAATAGTCCAATGCTTTCCATTCCAATGGGTAGTGCGGATGTTGTACTAGGAGTTCAATGGCTACAATCTTTGGGTACAATAGCTTTTAATTTTCAAGAAATTTTCTTGAAATATTTTTGGGAAGGAAAGGAGGTTGAATTAAGAGGTATCACAGTGAAACCAGGAAATATAATTAGCTCTAACAGGACGAAAAAGCTTCTAAATAAATAACAACAGGGCAAAATAGCACAATTATGTTCACTAGAGGTACCCACATTTAAATCATCTATTTCTCCAGATCTCCAAAAATTTCTAGACAAACATTCCAAAGTATTTGAGACTCCCAAAGGCCTCCCACCTATTCATGATCATGATCATGCTATTCATTTGATTCCAATAAGTGTTTGCCCAAACATCAGGTCTTACAGATATCCATATGCCCAAAAGAGTGAAATTGAACGTATGGTTGCAAAAATGATAGAGGTTGGTATAATTCAACCTAGTCAAAGTTCTTTCTTTGCTCTAGTGGTATTAGTACACAAGAAGGATGGATCATGGTGCATGTGTTTGGATTATAGGGAGCTCAACAAGCTTACTATTAAACATAAATTTCCCATTCTTGTCATAGCTGAACTATTGGATGAATTACATGGAGCAATTTACTTCACCAAGTTGGATCTTCTTTCCTGATATCATCAAATCACAATGAAGATTGAATACATTCCAAAAAAACATTTATAAATCATGAGGGTCATTATGAATTTTTGGTCATGCCTTTTGGCCTTACCAATGCACCTACTACATTTCAAGGTTTGATAAATTCCATTTTCAAACCCTTACTTAGAAAATTTGTGCTAGTATTTTTTGATAATATACTTATCTACATCAGGTCTTGGAAGGATCATGTTCAACATGTTGATAGGGTGCTCAAACTATTGGAGGAGAAACAATTATATGCAAAAATCTCCAATTGTTTCTTTGGAGTACAAGAGGTGGAATATTTGGGTACTCAGTTAGCTCATAGCTCATCTTATCATCCTGAATTTGATGGGAAAACTGTGATAGTGAACAAATGTTTGGAAGGATATCTTCGTTGCTTTGTATCTGATAAATAGACACAATGGGTCAGGCTGTTTCGTCTGGCTGAATGGTGGAATAACACTTCCTTCCATATTGCAACAAAAATGACCCCATTTATGGCACTTTATGGATATCATCCACCGTCCATCACATCATATTTAAAAGAAAATTCTAAGGTTCAAGCAGTGGAGGATCACATCGAGCATCAAAAACAAGTTCTCAAACTCTTAAAGGATAACCTCACTTTGGCGCAGAATATAATGAAACAACATGCATATAAACATCGCAGAAAAAGACATTTTGATGTAGGTGATCCAGGTCCGGGTGTGACGAAGGACCCTTCCAAGACCTTTTACTTTCGTGATGTGTTAAATTTCATTTTTAAAAGAAACATAAATGAATACATGTGCATGCTATAAATAAGAGGAACATGACAATCATCAACAACATAAAAACATAAGCCGTTGGTAACGGAGTTCGTCCAGGAGGGACAAAATCTTTGAGCCCCACTGTCAGGATGTTGTAGGTCGCTGCATTAAGTGCTTTCAATAGTGATGATGTACATAGAGGTGATGTCGTTTATCATATAAGGAAAATGCACTCATGCAGGAGCAGCTCTAAGAGATGTTCCGCTACAGGAACTCTCAGTCAAAAAGACTCCTATCAGTATGACACAAACTCATGCATGATGAGCATCCCACCAACATGGCATAAAAGGGATTTCAATGCAAACATGCATGACGACAACATGAGTATCCCATCAACATACAACAAAGGGATCTCCAACACAACATGATGGATCATGACAACAAGTACATCACAAAGATGATTCTGCATCACATCAAGCAGGAATCATGAAAACAAGTAAGGAACAAGATCCCACATCAGACATCAAACAGGGATCTATGCAGCACAATGCATGGCAAAAGAAGTACATGAACACATTGCATATACCTCACAACCAGGGGCCATCTGAAGAAGTGGATGTCAAACTGCTGAAGCTGACCGTACCATCAACCTCACTGCGTTGAATCTCATGGAATGATTGCTCGCACGCTGAATGTTGACACCTGCACTCCACTTAGAAAAGTGGCTGGAAAATAAAATGAGAAAATGAAAAATCTGAATGCACCATCATATTTGTGGCGTCGAATAGGGCAAAATCAACTGTCAAATTTTTGAATTATGAGAAATTGAGAATCTGGGGCTTAAGGAATCTTTTAGATTCCCCCTAGATTCTTCAAAGATTCTACTCCATGGGTGGACTAGAAATCTGCAACTCAAAAGGCAAATCTGATCTCACCATTGCGATCCCTGCGGAAAACCATGAAAATGACTATAAACTTGACTATATTCCGACATGGAGAAAAATTACCTCCTAGGGAAAATTTCAAGGATCATGGTTTTGCTCCCTGTTTCTACAACAGTCATGGTTCCACCTGCATTGATTTGCTTGCACGCTCCCAGTTCCTCCATATACCCCCAAACACTGATAAAACTGGGTTGATATTATTCTTCCTGGGTGGACATTACAATGAAGCCCCACTGGCCTGTTGGTAAAAAAAGCAATTGGTTAAGGGAGGTCGGGGGATCAAACCCTGCCTCCCCAAAAATCCATGCGTATTTCTATTTTTTGGGCACGGTTTGTTAAGTTACAGCCAAGTGCATATTTTTTGGCAACATTATGGTTTGGTTTGGTGTAATTAATGGTGCGGAATGGGCGCACTAATTTTGGTTTTAAGTTTGGTTTGGTGTTGGTTGGCGTATGCCACCACATGGGGCCGCCAGGTGGGGGTTGGCCCACATGGGTCGGGCGGGTTTGATCCCCGCTAGACTCACATAAATGCAATGGGTTAAGTTTGGTGGAGTGTGAAGAGATGTGGGGTGGTGGGGGTGGTGGCCCACCACCTCCTTTATTTAATTTGGTGGAGTGTGAAGAGATGTGGAGTGGTGCGGGTGGTGGCCCACCACCTCCTTTATTTAATATTTTTTTTGTTATATATATATATATATATATATATATATAGATATATAATTTTGAAATTTCTCCAACATAAGCTGAAGGAGTCTTTTTAACAAAACGACAATTTCACCCGAAATCTGGCCGGAGTTGGCAGGATTCTGTCCACCGAAAATTTCAGTTTATGTCTTTCTTAATCCTGCCCAGTCAGCAAAAAGTCAACCAAAATTTGACTGCCTCTATCTTCCTTCTCTGGACTCAGATTGATGAACCATTTGCACCACCGTGATCATGATGACAAGATATTTAACATGAACCTGGTTTGAGCATAATCCAAAGACTTTGATTTTTGAGAATTCATAAGCCCTCTTTGTCCTGTGTGTGTCTTTGGAGCCACCTGGATCAATCCTCCCCACTGAGGAGCTCTTGGTCCTCCAAAAGCATGAAAAATAACCTGCAACTTTTTTTTACCTTGTCTGCATCACAAGCGTCCTAAAAGGCCTCGCTTCCATCTCCTTCACCTTTGTTCTTCAGAGCCTTAAGCGACAATTCGACACCTGCAACATCTACAACCTATAGTACATTGTTTTGCAAATTACATGCTTGACTTTCATAACCAACTAATGACTCAAGCATCCCACACTTGCCATGAGTTTATAACACATACTCGGTGGTCAAGTTTACAACAAGATGGACGCAATACCCCAGCTATGAAAACAAGGCCAGCATATCATTTTTGCTTCAACAAGTGATGGAAAATACATCGTCACTGCAACACATGATTTACAATCATAAGGCCAAACTCTATTTTTGATTTGACACATGATGGAAACTCGACATCACTTTCACAGTTTATCATGCAACACAAAATAAGACCAGACATCATTGTTGCTGAATAAGTGATGGAAAACACATCATCACTTTTACATTTTAAAATGCAACAAATGATTTACAAAAGCACGACCATGAAACACTAACATATCTAGAAACCATTTTTCACTTATCAATGTGAATGAGTGGCCTCCTTGAGGCGGTTTTGCTTTTCGAACAACTACTTCACCTAGTTCATGCACTGACACTTTGTCATTAAGGCAGTGCTCTGGATGGAGCCTCCAACATGTGGCTCTTTGATGGCCACTTCTGTCACAATGACTGCAATACATCTTCTTCCTCCAGATCTGTTTAACATGTTTCTTTACCTGTTGTTGAGAGGGTCTTTCACGCTTCATCCTTTTGTGTGCTGCCATCCTTTTCCAACACTTAGAAAATATATGGTTATGTAATCCACAAAAGGTACATGTTTTTCAATGCCATGTTTTACATTCATCATTAACAACATGATTATAATCGAAATGAACATTCGAATGTCGAGAGTGGTTATACCTTTCCTTGATGTCTCTGGTGTAAGTATGGTGATGAAAGTTTGCCTCAGCTCTTTCCTTTGCATGGAAACTTCCATGAGATGATGGGGATGTGTTCCCATCATTCTCTTTCCTCGACGATTTCGACGATGTCTCGGAAGAATCTGACACCTTAGAGCATTCTCCTTTGGCGTATCTCGAGACTGCAAATTGAGGTCTCTACATAACCTCCAATGGTTGCGTTATGCCTTGGTTATTACCACCAAGTTTTTTTCCTCCTAGTGCCTCATCCTTGTAAGGAGCCTCATATTTTTCCCTGTAATTGGGATCTCCAAATCTCCAACAAAAATCATACTATGTGACAACGAAACTGAAAGTAAATCAACATCTTTTACCTCCTTTGTCGATTTCGAAAGAACTGATGAGGGCTTCTCATCATCTGTTGTTGGTGGTTTGCTAACTATCGTGGTGCATTCCCCAAATTCCTTTCTAACATACCCAAGTCCTGTTCGACACGGTAATTCCTCTACTTTGATGGGGTTGACAATGCCTTGGCCTTAGCACCCAAGCCTTTTCCTTCATACCCCATTCTCATCAACAGTTTGGAGCCAATTCCTGTGGTATTATTTTCAAAAATGGAGAAATCATCATCAGGAAACATGCATGAAGATGGAGAACTACTTTTTACCTCGCATGGGTCACGCTGCAGCTTTTCCAAGGCCTCATCCTTTGCTTGCAGCTGTCGTAGCAAACTTTGTTTTTCCTCTTTCTCTTCATGTAGACATAACTTCAATTCAACGTTCTCTATTTGAAGATTATGTTTGTTTTGCTTCAGTTCTTCCATGGCCTCTTCTGTGGCTTGCAACTGACGCTGCAATCACTCCTTTTTCTCTGTCTCTTTCTGTAGAGTTTCATACATTATCTCTACCCTTTTGGAAATTTTGAGCATAGTCTCGTACATCGCTTTTTCATCCTTTGTCACTGCACGTTCCATTGTTCATGCTAGAATTCACATCAAAGCAAAGACAGCTCCGATACCACTTGATCCAGGTCCGGGTGTGATGAAGGAACCTTCCAAGACCTTTTACTTTCTTGATGTGCTAAATTGCATTTTTAAAAGAAACATAAATGAATACATGTGCATGCTGTAAGGAAGAGGAACATGACAATCATCAGCAACATAAAAACATAAGCTGTTGATAACGGAGTTCGTCCAGGAGGGACTACGTCTCCGGGCCCCGTTGTCAAGATGGTGTAGGTCGTTGCAATAAGTGTTGTCAATAGTGATGATGTACATAGAGGTGATGTCGTTATCATACAAGGAAAATTCCCTCATGCAGAAGTGGCTCTAAGAGATGTTACTCTACAGGAACTCTTAGTCAAAATGACTCCTATCAGTATGACACAAACTCATGCATGATGAGCATCCCGCTAACATGGCATGAAAGGGATCTCAATGCAAACATGCATGATGAAAAAATGAGTATCCCATGAACATACAACAAAGGGATCTCCAACACAACATGACGGATCATGACAACAAGTACATCACACAGATGATTCCACATCACATCAAGCAGGAATCATGAAAACAAGGAACAAGATCCCACATCAGACATCAAGCAAGGATCTGTGCAGAACAATGCATGCCAAAATAAGTACATGAACATGCTACATATACCTCACAACTATATGAAGAAGCGAATGTCAAACTATTGAAGCTAGTCATACCATCAACCTCTTTGTGTCGAATGTCATGGAATGACTACTCGCACGCTGAATGTTGACACCTGCACTCCACTTAGAAAAGTGGATGCAAAATAAAATGAGCAAATGAAAAATCTAAATGCACCATCACATTTGTGGCATTGAATAGTGCAAAATCGACCATCAAATTTCTTAATTCTAACAAATTGAGAATCTGGGGCTTAAGGAATCTTTTACATTACCCCTAGATTCCTCAAAGATTCTGCTCCATGGGTGGACTGGAAATCTGCAACTCAAAAAGCAAATCTAACCTTGCCATTGTGATCCTGCGGAAAACCGTGAAAGACAACTATAAACTTGACTATATTCTGACATGGAGAAAAATTACCTCCTCGGGAAAATTTCAAGGATCATGGTTCCACTCCTTATTTCTCCAGCAATCATGGTTCCACCTGCATCGATTTGCATGCGCGCTCTTGGTTCCTTCATCTGCCCCCATACACTAAGAAAACTGGGTTTATATTATTTTTCCCAGGTGGACATTACAATGAAGCCCCACTGGCCCATTAGCAAGAAAAGAAATTAGTTAAGGGGAGGTTGGGGGATCAAATACTGCCTCCCCAAAAATCTGCGTGTATTTCTATTTTTTGGGCACAATTTGTTAAGCTACAACCAAGCGCATATTTTTTGGCAACATTATGGTTTGGGTTGGTGTAATTAATGGTGTGGAATGGTCTCGTTAATTTTTGTTTTAAGTTTGGTTTGGTGTTGGTTAGCGTATGCCACCACATGGGACCGCCCGGTGGGGGCCGACCCACGTGGGCTAGGAAAGTTCGATCCCTGCCAGCCTCACATAAATGTGATGGGTTAAGTTTGGTGGAGTGTGGAGAGACGTGGGGTGGTGGGGGTGGTGGCCCACCACCTCCTTTATTTAATATTTTTTTTTGTTTGATATATATATATATATATATATATATATATATATATATATATATATATATATATATATATATAAATAATGTAATTTTGAAATTTCTCGAACATAGGCCAAAGGAGTCTTTTTAACAAAACGACAATTTCACCCAGAATCTGGCCGGAAATGGCCGGATTCCATCCGCCGAAAAAGTTGAAATTGTGTCTTTGTTAATCCTGCCGAATTACCAAAAGGTCAACCCAACTTTGACTACCTCTATCTTCCTCATCCGGACTTGGATTGATGAACCATTCACACCACCACAATCATGACGACGAGATATTTAACATGAACCTAGTTCGAGCATAATCCAAACACTTTTATTTTTTAGCATTCATAAGCCCTCTTTGTCCTGTGTGTGTCTTTGTAGCCACTTGGATCAATCCTCCCCACTGAGGAGCTTTTGGTCCTCCAAAAGCATGAAAAATAACCTACAACTTCTCTGTACCTTGTCTACATCACAAGCGTCCTGAAAGGCCTCGCTTCCATCTCCTTCACCTTTGTTCTTCGGAGCCTTAAGCAACGAGCCGACACCTGCAACATGTAGTACATTGTTTTGCAAATTACATGCTTGAATTTCATAACCAACTAATGACCCAAGCTTCCCACACTTGCCACTAGTTTATAACACATACTCAGTGGTCAGGTTTACAACAACATGGATGCAATACCCTAGCTATGAAAACAAGGCCAACATACCATTGTTGCTTCAACAAGTGATGGAAAGCACATCGTCAGTGCAACACCTGATTTACAATCATAAGGACAAACTCTATTTTTCTTTGACACGTGATGGAAACTTGACATCACTTTCACAGTTTATCAGGCAACACAAAATAAGACCAAACATCATTGTTGTTGAACAAGTGATGGAAAACACATCATCACTTTTACATTTTAAAATGCAACAAATGATTTACAAAAGCACGACCATGAAACGCTAACATATCTAGAAACGATTTTTCCCTTATCTATGTGAATGGGTCACCTCCTTGTGGCAGTTTCTCTTGTCGAACAACTGCATCACCTAGTTCATGCACCGATGCTTTGTCTTTAAGGCGCTGCTCTGGATGGAGCCTCCAACATGTGGCTTTTTAATGGCCACCTCTGTCGCAATGATTTCCATACATCTTCTTCCTCCAGATCTGTTTAACATGTTTCTTTACCTGTTGTTGAGAGGGTCTTTCATGCCTCATCCTTTTGTGTGCTGCCATCCTTTTCCAACACTTAGAAAATGTATGGTTATGTAATCCACAAAAGGTACATGTTTTTTGATGCCATGTTTTACATTCATCATTAACAACATGATTATAATCGAAATGAACATTCGAATGTCGAGAGTGGTTATACCTTTCCCTGATGTCTCTGGTGTAATTATGGTGATGAAAGCTTACCTCAGCTCTTTCCCTTCCATGGAAACTTCCATGGGATGATGGGGATGTGTTCCCATCATTCTCTTTCCTCGACGATTTTGACAATGTCTCGGAAGAATCTGACACCTTCAAGCATTCTCCTTTGGTGTATCTCGAGCCTGCAAATTGAGGTCTCTGCATAACCTCCAATGGTTGCATTATGCCTTGGTTATTACCACCAAGGATATCTTCCTCCTTGTGCCTCATCCTTGTAAGGAGCCTCATGTTTGTCCCTATAATTGGGATCTCTAAATCTCCAACAGAAATCATACTAAACTGAAAGTAAATCAACATCTTTTACCTCCTCTGTCGATTTGAAAAGAACGGAGGAGGGATTCTCATCATCTGTTTTTGGTGGTTCGCTAACTATCGTGGTGCATTTCCCAACTTCCTTTCTGACATACCCAAGTCTTGTTCAACACGGTAATTCCTCTACTTTGATGGGGTTTACAATCCCTTGGCCATTAACGCCCAAGCCTTTTCCTTCATACCCCATTCTCTTCAACAGTTTGGAGCCAATTCTTATGGTATGATTTTCAAAAACAACAAAATCATCATCAGGAAACATGCATGAAAATGGAGAACTACTTTTTACGTCGCATGGGTCACGCTGCAGCTTTTCCAAGGCCTCATCCTTTGCTTGCAGTTGTCGTAGCAAACTCTGTTTTTCCTCTTTCTCTTCATGTAGACACATCTTCAATTCAACGTTCTCTAATTGAAGATTATGTTTTTTTTGCTTCAATTCTTCCATGGCCTCTTCTATGGCTTGCAACTGAAGCTGTAATCGCTCCTTTTCCTATGTCTCTTTCTGTCAAGTTTCATACATTATCTCTACCCTTTTGGAAATTTTGAGCATGGTCTCATACATTGCTTTTTCATCCTCTATCGCTGCACATTCCATTGTTCAAGCCGCAATTCACATCAACGCAAAGACCGCTCTGATACCACTTGATCTAGGTCCTGGTGTGATGAAGGACCCTTCCAAGACCTCTTACTTTCGTGATGTGTTAAATTTCATTTTTAAAAGAAACATAAATGACTACATGTGCATGCAGTAAAGAAGAGGAACATGACAATCATAAGCAACATAAAATCATAAGCCGTTGATAACGGAGTTTGTCCAGGAGGAACTACGTCTTCGGGCCCTGGCGTCAAGATGGTATAGGCCGCTACATTAAGTGTTGTTAATAGTGATGATGTACATAGAGGTGATGTCATTATCATACAAGGAAAATTCCCTCACACAAGAGTGGCTCTAAGAGATTTTCTGCTACAGGAACTCTCAGTCAAAAAGACTCCTATCAGTATGACACAAACTCATGCATGATGAGCATCCCGCCAAGATGGCATAAAAGGGATCTCAATGCAAACATGCATGATGACAACATGAGTATCCAATCAATATACAGCAAAGGGATCTCAAACAGAACATGACGGATCATGACAACAAGTACATCATACAGATGATTCCACATCATATCAAGAAGGAATCATGAAAACAAGTAAGGAACAAGATCCCACATCAGACATCAAACAGGGATCTGTGCAAAGACATTGCATGGAAAAAGAAGTACATGAACACACTACATATACCTCACAACTAGGGGCCATCTGAAGAAGCGAATGTCAAACTGCTGAAGCTGGTCGTACCATTAACCTCGCTGTGTCGAATCTCATGAAATGAATGCTCGCACGCTGAATGTTGACACTTGCACTCCACTTAGAAAATTGACTGGAAAATAAAATGAGAAAATGAAAAATATGAATGCACCATCAAATTTGTGGCATTGAATAGTGCAAAATCGACTATCAAATTTCTGAATTCTGAGAAATTAAGAATCTAGGGCTCAAGGAATCTTTTAGATTCCCCCTAGATTGCTCAAAGATTCTGCTCCATGGGTGGACTGTAAATCTGCAACTCAAAAGGCGAATCCGACCTCGCCATCGTAGTCATGCGGAAAACTGTGAAAAATGACTATAAACTTGACTATATTCCGACATAGAGAAAAATTACCTCCTCAGGAAAATTTCAAGGATCATGGTTTCACTCCCTGTTTCTATAGAAATCATGGTTCCGCTCCCTGTTTCTACAGTATTCATGGTTCCACCTGCATCGATTTGCATGCGCGCTCCTGGTTCCTTCATCTGCCCCCACACACTAAGAAAACTGGGTTTATATTATTTTTCCCAGGTGGACATTACAATGAAGCCCCACTGGCTCATTGGTAAAAAAAACAATTAGTTAAGGGGAGGTCGGGGGATCAAATCCCGCCTCCCCAAAAATCCACGTGTATTTCTATTTTTTGGAAACGATTTGTTAAGTTACAGTCCAGCACATATTTTTAGGCAACATTATGGTATGGGTTGGTGTAATTAATGGTGTGGAATGGGCACATTAATTTTGGTTTTAAGTTTGGTTTGGTGTTGGTTGGCATATGCCACCACATGGGGCCGCCCGGTGGGCGCCGACCCACGTGGGCCGGGTAGGTTCGATCCCCGCCAGCCTCACATAAATGTGATGGGTTAAGTTTGGTGGAGTGTGGAGAGACGTGGGGTGGTGGCCCACCACCTCCTTTATTTAATATTTTTTTGTTTTATATATCTATATATATATATATATATATATATATATAGATAAAACAATAATCTAATTTTGAAATTTCTCGAACATAGGCCGAAGGAGTCTTTTTAACAAAACGATAATTTTTCCCGGAATCTGGCCGGAGTTGGTTGAATTCCGTCTGCTGGAAAAGTTCAAATTGTGTCTTTGTTAATCCTGCCCAATCATCAAAAAGTCAACCCAACTTTGACTGCCTCTATCTTCCTCATCCAGACTCAAATTGACGAATCATTCACACCACCGCGATCACGATGACGAGATATTTAACATGATCCTCATTCGAGCATAATCCAAACACTTTGATTTTTGAGCATTCATAAGCCCTCTTTGTCCTGTGTGTGTCTCTAGAACCACTTGGATCAATCCTCCCCACTGCAGAGCTTTTGGTCCTCCAAAAGCATGAAAAATAACCTGCAACTTCTTTGTACACTGTCTGGATCACAAGCATCCTGAAAGGCCTCGCTTCCATCTCCTTCACCTTTGTTATTTGTAGCCTTAAGCGACGAGCCAAAACCTGCAACCTCTACAACCTGTGGTACATTGTTTTGCAAATTACATGTTTGACTTTCATAACCAACTAATGACCCAAGCATCCCACACTTGCCACGAGTTTATAACACATACTCGGTGGTCAAGTTTACAACAAGATGGATGCAATACCCCAGCTATGAAAACAAAGCCAGAATATCATTGTTGCTTCAACAAGTGATGGAAAACACATCGTCACTGCAACACATGATTTATAATCATAAGGCCAAAAACTATTTTTCTTTGACACGTGATGGAAGCTCAACATCACTTTCACAGTTTATCATGCAACACAAAATAAGACCAGACACCATTGTTGCTGAACAAGTGATGGAAAACACATCATCACTTTTACATTTTTAAATGCAACAAATGATTTACAAAAGCATGACCATGTGTTACACTAAAAAATGTCACCATGACTATTTACAGTTAGTATGGCTCTATCAACAGTCATGCTATCCTCTTAGGCAAGTCTTATGCCTCTGCTCTCCATGTCAAACTCCAAAAAGAGAGAAAGTCTTTATAAATGTATTTATCTCTGGGTACGCAGGTTCTCTCAACCTTACCTGCGGGTACGCACCCAATGTTCACAAAAGCTGCGTACTTGTACGCTCTGTATGTAAAGGGGCAGGTGCGTCCCCCTGTAAAGGTCAAAATGCGCAAGTTTCATCTTTAAAAAGTTACTTTTGGTCATTTCTAGAGCATTCTAGAAGGTTGTTCGACGTGTATTGAGCGCCTCCAGATGGTTCATGTACCCCTACCAAAGAGGAACTTATCCCATCAATGAGGGAGCTATCCCATCCAAAGAGGGGATTATCCCATTGATGGTGGACCTGAATAACTTCCTCTAGACCACTATAAATACAAGCATTGGGCCAGAAGGAGGGGAGGTTGGAAGCTAAACATTTCTAAGGGTAGATGCTGCTGGAATTAGGACTCCCATTTAGAAGCTTGTGAGGAGAGATTGCCATCTTTGCTTGTTCTATTTGGAAGTGGGTGAGCTTTGTCAAAGTAAAGGAGAACTCTTGATGGACCCTGGGAGGGACTTGCACAACACCAAGGCTCAGGTTGTAATTGTTCCTTTTGTTTCCTATTAATGCAAATGAGTCCATTCTTCTCAATAACTTGTTATTTATGAGTTGTTTCATGTACTCCTTGGTCTATGTGTTAAATATGTTTTATTTTATGAGATTATCAAGTGCTATTTAATCGTTTGATTGTTAGTGAATGCAGGTTTAGGAGTGAAGGAGGAGCTCATCCGGATCAGCGAGGCTGGACTGCTACAATAGCGTTGGACTACAGGTAGGATCTAAACACTTGATTTCTTATATAGTAAATACATGTTTAGAGAAGGATTGCTCTTATTTGTCTTGTTTGTCACTAGAGAGTCTTAGGCTCCTAGGGAGGTTGGTTGTGTCCGCACTATCGACTCTTTCCGCCTGACAAAATGGCGACTCTGCTGGGGACTCCATTGATGTGAAAGTCTTTTCCTTTGAATGAACTTTGCTCTGAGAAAAGTCATTTATTTTCTGGTTTTTGGCTGTGTGAACTTGTATTTGGGTGGATTAGCTTAGGATTAAATTAGATTTAGTTTTTCTTGAATTTTCCAGTAGGACACACCCTCTGAGTATTGCACAGTGCGTACTTGTACGCACTGTTGCTGTGTGCACAGAGCGGGCCCGCACCTGTCTTAACGGGTTGCCTGCGTACCCTGCTAAAAATTAAGAAATTTCCATTTTTTGCATTTTTTCTCTTAGATTTTGCTTTTTATTAGTTTTTACTGCCCAGATCCATTAGTCTCTTGTCAAAGATCTTCACCTGAACTTGTTTCGATAGCATTGAGTGTTTTAGTGGATTTCATAGAAGTTTAAGCCCTAGGGTTTGATTTTTGAGTAGGTCTTGTAGTGACTTTGGCGGTAGAAGTTGTCAAGCCTTAGATCTCTCTGGTTTTGTCAGCATTCTTAGAAGTCAGACCTGTCATAAAGTCTACCTGTGAGAGCAACTTACCTTTGAGTGGTCTCTTTGGCAAATTTCGAAGTACTTGTTGATTGAGTATTGAATTCCATTTTACAAAAAGAACAAAAAGATTTGAGTTTTGTTTTGACTGGTCTTTTGATTCTGCATTAGCTGGTCCTTGACTTGATTTTGGTCAAGTAAAACAACCTAGAATCATCTTTGTAGGCTTTTGCCTCGTTAGGTTTGCTTAGAATAAATTTCTTTTTGATTTGCTTATGAGTTAAATTTTCATAGATTTTATAGCCTTTGAGATTGATTTTCGTTAAAATAGATTTATATGCTTTATTAAATAAGAGAAAATACAAAAACATCTCCTTTGAAAAGTTTTGTTTCAAGTAGCTTTGAGGCATTTTGAAAGAAAAATATTTTTTTGTGCACGTAAGGAGTGGTCATGTTTGTATGCTTGGAAAGATAAAGAGAATTGTTTCTTTGATTGTCTTTATTAAGAAAGTTGTTTTCTATAAAATTTGCATTTCTCAACTCTCTTAGTTAGGAATTTCATTGAAAGAGAAAAGTAGCGTAAATCATCTTACGTGCATCTTTGTAGTGGTTTGAGTCGAGTCTACACACCATTGGTTTCACTTCCGCTACCTTTTGTCTTTAAGAAAAACCATAAAATTAACACTTAAAGTAAAATCAACGTAGTAACTTTTATTTACTAGGGCTCTGAAACACCAATTTAGATCAGGCTAGTGTCTTGGAGTAGGAGAGTAATTAACTCTCCAAGACAACAAAACCAAACAAGTAGCTTATCTTGTGATAGAATAAATCCAATTGTCTCATTTGTACTCTGGGAAAGCTCCTCTTAAAGGAGAAACACGAGCTCGTGTCCGAACCAGTGAGGGGATCAATCCTCCCTCGTTGGGAACGACGCCAGACACGCACGTATTACAAACGGTAAACCTCGGATTAACCATTGTCGAGGAGCCAGGGGTCACTTGTCGGTAAACCTTGGATTATTGTCAAGGAACCGACAAGGGGATTGAGCTTGATACTCTGCCCTTGCGTGCTGTCGGAGTGTAGACTGTTCCCCCAGGTGCATTTGTTGCGGTTGGTAACCTTAGTGACCATTATCTTTAGGATTCTACCGAGGTGACGGTGGAGGGAAGATCCCACTGTACCTGGAGCAGACGTCGGCTAGACTCACTTGGATTTTCCGGGGGGTTCACTTCACTCGAGACGGTTAAAGTGGAGGAACTTGTGCCGATCTATTCATTAAGCAGGTTGCCGGGGTAACTGTTCCACCCGCCACTTCTGTACTGAATCCGGCGATGTTGGGTTTCATCTCCAACTAGCGTTTTCGGTCTGGAAGGCTACTGTTTGTGCTTGGTTTGACGCCCTAGATTCTTTAAGCGTGTGATTCAAATTTGTTTGGTTCTTTAGAGACTTTAGGTGGTTTGATTTGAGATTTTACTTTGTTTTCATGTGTAGTAGTTAAAAGTTTTTAGCTGTGGCGGAATTACCGAGACAGTCCCGTAGACTTCGGGGCAAGTCACCTGAGATTGTTACCGGAACTGATTTGTTGAGGAAACTCCGTAGATCACGGGGTGGATCTCCTGAAGACGTCCCGGGTCAGTACGAAGGATTGAAGGTCCTTGTAACTCCTCCTACTAGCAATAGAGTAGGTTCAGCTGAAGAAGGAGAATCTTCCTTGGTAGTCCATCCAGATTACCAAAGTCTAGAGACAGGTTATAATCCCGAAGCTGTTACAGTTTCTGAGCTTGCTAGTAGTTTTTCGTCTACTAGTGATATAGGCGAAGAACCTGAAATATCCGAACCTGTTACTCCAACTTCTAGTGTTCCAGATTCACCAAGAGTAGAACGCGTTATCACCGAAAATCTTCCTACTGGTTTGATTGCTATTGAAGAACTTGCTCCAGAGGAAGAAATAGGCGTCTCTAACCTTGAAGATCAACTTACTATTGAACTCAGGGAGCGTGAATCTATCTTTTACAGTCCTCCTAGAAGTACTACTTGGTACCTTTCGTTAACCAATTATTTAGACAACTCAGGGGTAGGTTTTTCTACACCTCGTACTCTTTTTCCACCTGGAGGTATTTATACTCCTGTAAATATGTCTGGTCAGTCGTCCGTGTTTACTCAAACTCCTGAATCTTTCTTATACGGCGGTCCTTCTGTTCCCACCGGGTATCAATCACTTTCTGGTACCTTTGCGGGGGCATCTCCTCAACCCATTGATCATGGGTTATTAGCTGGAAACAATGGTAATATACCATTGGGTGTAGGAGACATTTACATGATGTCAGGTTCAGTTCCCATTTCCCAACCTCAAGGTGGCCAATTACCGCCTGGGGGGCAGCCTCAGTTAACGCCTGGGGGGCAACCTCAAGGTACACAAATCGTGTCTGGGGGGCAACCTCAAGGTCAGTATGTACCTATGGTGCAATACATGCCTCAAGGTCAACCCCAGCCTCAATATGTACCCCAGGGTCAACCTCAGTATCAATATTTACCTCAAGGGTATCAACCCCAAGGGTATCAACCCCAAGGGTATCAACCTCAAGGGTATCAACCTCAAGGTCAAGGTCAACCCCAGTATCAGTATTTACCCCAAGGTTATCAACCTCAAGGTCAATACTCGAGTCAAGGTTATCAACCACCTCAAGGTCAGTCATATGTTCAAGGTATGGGAACTGCACCTTTCAATTATCAATCCTATCCTCAATCCGGTTATGGATCTCAGTATCCTCAACCTGTTACGGGTCAATACCCCAGAATGTTAGTGTGGGATCCATCACAGGGTCAACAGGTGTTGCAGCCAAGTATACAGTTGGTACCTCAAGCTGGACAACCCGTAGTTTCTGGTCCACCCCAGCAACCGCAACCTGTCCAGTCAAATGTTCAAACTTCTGTAACTTCGGTAGTTACTCAGCCGCCAATTGCACCTAGTACTCCATCTCAAACGGCTGCTGCAACTACCGCTACATCTACCGCACTTACTTCTGGAGTATCGACAGCTCCGGTTTCTACTGTCTCTGCAACCACTCCTCAGACATCTTTACCGTTGTCTGGATCTACGATTCAAACCACGGTCCAGATGCCTACAGGTCAGCCTGGTATAAGTACGGTTGTCACTACTCAACCTCAATTTGTTCATCAACCGTACCAGGGACAGTACCAACATGGGCAAGCTGTCCAACAGCCGGTTTACCAGTATCAACCGTATCCTGGGTACACTTATCAACAACCTCAACAACCCCAGTACGGTCCGGTTAATCCTGGTTTTCCAGGAGGATATAATATCCCTAATGCGATTCCTGTTCCTAGTTATCCTGGATATCCTCCTCCTGGGACTGGTCTTGTGACCCAGAGTTTTAGAGATCCTAACCGGCAATTACCGTTTATCGCAACTTTGGATTTACCAGACTTGACGCGCCTAACGAATGATCCAATTCAATATCTTCAGTTCTGGCCGCCAATGCCAAATAAGTTGCCCAGTGATATACCCAAGTTCGAAGGTAAGTCTGGAGAGGATCCGTCCAATCATGTGATGACTTACCACCTCTGGTGTGCTTCAAATTCTATCTCGGATGATTCGATCCGCTTACGTCTTTTCCAGCGTACACTCATTGGTCTCGCGGCCAAGTGGTACATTGAGTTACCACGGGCCTCTTTTTACAATTTCAGCCAGTTAGCTACCTCGTTCTTAACTCACTTTCAGTTGCCGGTCAGATACGATAACGGCACGGAGTTATTAACTTCACTAAAACAATCAACGTCCACGTATATTTCTGATCACATTCATGAGTGGAGACGTCGAAGAAGGTTAGTGAAAGTTTTTATCCCGGACCAAATCTTAGCTGAATGGTTTGTTAAATCATTATTACCGAAGATTACTGAAGATGTAGCTAAGGCCGGAGTAGTTACTGAGGAGCAAGTCATTGCTCAGGCGCAATACCTTGACTTAGTTTATACTCAGTCGGGTACGTTACACGAGAAGATTCCAGATCTTCCAAAATCGAATCAAATCGCTGCTGCTCCTTCGGGATCTCATGCCGCTGATGGTATGATTGGTATCGTGAATACAAAGAGTAAGAAGAAGTCTTCCAAGGCTTCAACTACTCCTATAATCACTTTGCCCGATTCCCCGACAGGAGAGTCTTCTCCTGAACTTTCCGCCGATATTCACGCTGTAGAGTCATCTACGGCCAAATCAAAAAACGGTGGAAAGAAGAAAGGAAAGAAGAAGGCTAAAGCAGACAAGGCTCCGAAGGAGAAAACAGAAAAGTCGGAAACCAATGACGAAAAGCGCAAACCTCGATATCCTTGTCTTATTTGTGAAGAGGATCATTTTACAAGAGATTGCCCTCATCGGGCCGAGGTTGTGAAAATAGTCAAAGGTTCTCCCACTCCTGCTGTGTTAAAAGATCCATTTCCAAAGCAGGAGAGTAAGATGATAGGTTCTTCCTCGAGTGCCAGTGAAGAACCCATTTTGATGATGTCTCATGTGAGGATTGCGACTCGATCGCAAGATTATGGTAGTAAGAATCCTGTTGATGGTAAGGAAGCAGAATCTTCTCATTCTAATCCATCAACCTCAGCTCCTGGTTCCGATCCACTACAGATCGAAAAACCTAACCCGGACTTAGTAATAAAACCGCCCGCCAAGGGTGTACTTCGAAGGTCTGCTTTCAATCCACATGCGAGAGCAGCCCAGAATTACAACATTGTTGAGGACTTAGCTGTTTCACCCTCAGCAATGTCGGCTTTAGAAGTGCTGCAATCATGCCCAGCACAACGAAAATTACTTTTGTCGGCTATCGGAGCTGTTGATGTTCAGGACCCGAATCTGATAATCTTCGATCTAGAAAATAGTACACCGCGTCTACCCCATCAAATGGCTTTCCAAATTCCAGTGATAGTCAAAAACAGGCCTATTCATCGGACTGTGATTGATGAGGGAGCTTCTACGTGTATTATGTCGATTCAATGTTGGAGATCGCTTGGTTCTCCTTCGTTGAACCAATCCCCGACCATCCTTAAGGCCTTTGATGGCCGTGGGTTCCGTCCGTTTGGTATTCTACAGGAATTGCCTATAGGGGTAGAAGGTAAAACCGTTAGTCTGGATGTGGAAGTGGTTGATGCCCCTCTAGACTACAACCTTCTTTTGGGTCGAAGTTGGTCATATGCTATGACAGCGGTCGTTTCATCGGTCTTCAGAGTAATAAAGTTTCCATATAACGGTAAGATCGTGACAATTGATCAGCTGACATACTTTTCATCCGACCCAGCCTCTTCAGAGAGTATCCAGCATGTCGGTAAGACGACAATCCCTTATAGGGACGTTGGCGTAGGTTTAGTTAAAGATTCCGGTTTACTGGGAACTTTTCCTTTCCCTCCAATCAACGCAGACCCTTCATTTGCATCAATTCATATGATTACATCAGACAACATTATTTATGATGATCCTTGGATTGTCCCATCTGAATCTGAGATAGACTCATTCGGTGATGCTATGCCTTTGAGTCCATATGAAATTGCTTATGAAGCCGTCATGTCTTTTACCGACTCGCGTTCAACCCAAATCGACCAAATGAATGTGGTCAGTGAAGAATCACTTTTCACATCAACCTTAGAACGGATAGCATTTCCCGAAGTCGTGTCATCTGACGAGCAACTTCGCGAAATCCTAAGTGTAGACGATCTACCATGGGAAGATCTCCATCACAGATCTTCGTTTTTACCTAAGGATGATGCTTTGAAAATGATTTTTCATCTATCTTTACCGCTGAATATGTCAAAGACGCTCAGAATCCAACGAAACATTCTGATTCAGAGTTGAATTTAGGGAATATTTCTCGCACTATTCCCATTGACATTTCAGTGAAGCCCGGAATTGAGGAAAACATTCATATAGGTGCCTCATGTACAGAAGATGAAATCCAAACTTACAAGGCCCTATTCCAAGAATTCCGCGATGTGTTTGCCTGGTCTTACGAGGAAATGCCGGGAATCGACCCTGCCATTGTTGTTCATGAAATAAAGACCTACCCGGACGCTAAACCCGTCCGGCAACGGTTGCGTCAGATTCACCCTCGGAAAGCGGCTGCGATTAAAGCAGAAGTCGAAAAGCTGTTGAAAGCAGGTTTCATTTATCCAATCCCGTTAACGGATTGGGTATCGAATATTGTTCCGGTCAACAAGAAACAAGGAACAATAAGAATCTGTATCGACTATAGGGATATAAATCGAGCTTGTCCAAAAGACAACTATCCTACGCCTTATATCGATCAAATTATTGATGATTGTGCCGGAAGTGAAATGTTTTCCTTCATGGATGGTTTTTCGGGCTATAATCAAATCAATATTCTACCTGCCGACCAACCAAAAACGGCATTCATTTGTCCATGGGGGACATTTGCTTATTGCAAATTACCTTTTGGACTTAAGAATGCCGGGGCCACTTTTCAACGGGCGATGTCTTATGCATTTCATGACATCAAGCACATTGTGCAACCGTACCTCGATGATTTGCCTGCTCATTCTTTACATCGAGCTGATCACCTTGTCCACTTACGAGCAATCTTTATGAGGTGTAGGCATTATCGAATTCGGTTGAATCCCCACAAGTGTGTGTTCTGTATAGAGACGGGTCGATTGCTGGGATTTGTTGTTTCAAAAGCCGGCATTCGCGTCGATCCCTCGAAGGTCGAAGCTATCATCAAATTGCCTCCTCCTTCGAGTTTGCGCCAACTCCAAAGTTTGCAAGGGAAAGCAAACTTTTTACGCCGATTCATTCCAAACTACGCCGAGGTCACTAAAGGTTTTACACGGTTGTTGAAACAGAACGCTCAATTCTTTTGGGATGAGATTGCCCAACAATCTTTTGATGCACTTAAAACGCGTTGACCCATGCACCGTTGTTGCATCCTCCCAACTACAACCAGGACTACTTCTTATACCTCGCAGCTTCGCATTCCACCATTGGAATGGTGTTAGTTCAAGAAGATGAATTCGGAGCGGAAATGTGATATATTATCTTAGTAGGACATTAAACCCCACTGAGCTAAAATATTCGCATGTGGAGAAATTGGCCCTGGCAGCCGTTCAAGCTGTCCAGCGTTTTCGTCACTACATTCTTCTCCGTAAAACTACAGTTATTTCGGATTGCAACCCTATGATTTATATTTTGACAAAACAACTGCTAGGGGGCAAGTACTCTAAATGGATCGTTATCCTGCAAGAGTTCGACTTGGAGTTTGAGAAGTCCAAGTCTAAGAAATCCTTAGTTTTTGCGGAATTGATGTGTGATTTCCCGCATGCTGACACAGAAACTGTGGCAGAGGAGTCCATTGCGGACGAATCTTTGTTTCTTATCAGTACTTTAGATCCGTGGTACGGGGATATAATCATCTATCTCCAAACCCAAACCTTTCGGCCTGAAGCTTCAAAGTCGGAACGTCAAAAATTCGGTTTCAATCCCAGCAATACAAGATTATTGGAGATACACTTTATCGCCGGGGGGCAGACTTAGTTTTTCGACGTTGTTTAACTCACGAAGAGGCTGAGAGGGTTTTGAATGATTGTCACTCTGGAGCATGTGGCGGTCATATGTCTGGGTATGCCACAGCTCAGAAGGTGTTGCGCGCTGGCTATTTCTGGCCGTCCATGTTTAAAGATTGTATCATTGCGGTCCGGAAGTGCCACAACTGTCAAGTGTTTGATCGCAAGATGCGCGCACCACCTGCTCCTCTCCATCCTATAATTGCCGTTGGTCCTTTCGCCAAATGGGGTATCGATTTTATTACTTGTAACCCTCACTCGGCCGGGGGGCATGCGTATATCATCCTCGCGGTTGATTATTTTACTAAATGGGCCGAGGCGATGCCTACATTCGACGCAAGCGGCAAAACAGCTGCAGTTTTCGTATTCAATCATATTATAACTAGGTTTGGTGTCCCACAAGCAATCATTACTGACCATGGGAGCCATTTTCGAAACATCATGATGACTGAGCTTACAAGCCAGCTTGGTTTGCGCCACGATAGCTCTACTCCTTATTATCCGCAAGCCAACGGTTTGGTTGAGTCTATCAACAAAGTTCTGGTTATCATGATCCGACGAACCATTGGTATTCATCGGTCGAATTGGCACAACATGTTATTTTCAGCGCTATGGGCATACCGAACCTCAGTGAAAACTTCAACAGGGTTCACTCCTTTCCAGCTAGTTTATGGCTTGGAAGCTGTGTTACCCATTGAATGCGAAATCCCATCACTTCAAATGGCTGTCGAATTACTTCCAGCTACTTCCGAAGAGGAGAAGCGTTTATTATACTTAGCTAAATTAGATGAGACTCGACGTGACGCTGCATTGGCAATCGAGACTCACGCGAAGCGATATAATAGAAATGTGACCCCTTGGAGTTTTTCGGAGGGAGACCTAGTGCTATTATATGATCAAGCTAACGATAAGCTAGGTGCTGGAAAATTCGTTCCTATGTGGCATGGACCCTACATTGTAAAGCGAAAGCTAGCAAAAGGGGCTTATGAGCTGGTAGATTTTGATGGGGACTCTTTGGGTAAACCCAGAAATGGACTTTACCTAAAGAGGTATTATGCTTAAATGGTGGGTATGGAGAATTTTTAGTTAGGTTAGGTTTTCTTTCTAGCTAGTATGTTTGTTAGTTTAGATAGTGTGCTTAGCTTAGAGAATGTGTTTTTCGTCGTTATTCTGGCTTATCTTGGTTTTACTCTTGATATTGCAGATGTCGACGCCTCTCCAAACATACATTGGATTTGCTGATGGTGCTTGTCGTAGTACACGGAATATCTCTTCCGCAGCTTGGGTTATCTATTCGCCCTCTGACGAGTTAGTTTCTATGCATGGGGTAAGCCTCGGTCAAACAACGAACAACATTGCAGAATACAGTGCAGTGGTTGAATTATTATCTGAATCTATTTCATTTGGAATTCGACGTTTGATAGTGAGGTTAGATTCTGAACTTGTTGTATTACAGCTTAATAGAGTATATGCCATTAGAAATCCTGTGTTATTAAGGTTGTTTTTGAGAGTGCGTCTCTTGGAACGTGAATTTGATTACATTGAATATCAGCATATTCCAAGGTCTTTAAATACATTAGCAGATGCAATTGCTTCTCGAATGTTGGACAGACATTTACGATAATCATGCAAGTAAATTTAAAAACATTTCATCACATATGTTAAACAAGATAAGCCGGTAATAATGATATATATAGATAGGAGTGTGTCAAAAAATATACATCGTCTTCGATCATAGGTTGAAAAACACCTTATGATCGGCAAAAATGATAAGTACAAAAAACCAAAAATGTCATATGTGTCTACAAAAGTGACTAGCCAATCACTGGTGGTGCTCTCTATACGAGACCACTGCCCACGCTACCCTACACAAGAACCTCCTAAAAGGTCCTGGGACTGCGACCACATAGCGCTGAAGTCGAATGGGAATGTCATCTATGGCGGTCTCTGGTATATCCGCCGTCAGACGCTCTAGATCCTGTTCCAGCTCGGCTAAGGTCTCTGCGGCCGCATCCTGTGGGGCTGGTGCTGGTACAGCTGGTACTCTCCTCTCAAAAGCCCGGAGGTTGGCTGGACGCCGTGGACCTACATCTGCATTTTGAAAAATTTGTGCTGTCAGTTTGAGGCGATATATAAAAAAAAAAAAAAATAGATAAATTTAAAACTTGTGAAAAATAAAGTACCTCTGTCGTCCCATTGTTCTCCCTGTGGAAGAACCATGTCCGGATCACCTCGAAAATCTACTCCGGCATACGGAAAGTCCTAGATCGCAAAAACCTGGTCCTCTAACCAGTGAAAATAACCATCAGGGAATCGAACAACTGCCGCGCCCTCGTCAGGATGCCGGGCCATCACCGTAACCCATCGTATCAGCTTTGGCTCCCGAGGACCCAAGATATCAACAGTGAGATGCTGAGGGATCAGCATCGGAACTCTCTCTAAGGCAAAGCTCACAACTAGAGGCCCATATCCAAAGGTCTTCAGTTGTCCGTTCTTTGCCCTAGTCAGTTGGCCCTTCATGTTGGCCGACACAGCATCGCACCAGTTGAAGATGGTGCCTCGAAAACAGTCAATCGCCATCCGCATTTGGGACCCGGTGGCAATATGTAAAGCGGCTGCGCCGCAAATTCTGGTAACCGTGAAAGCTATAACCATGAGTTCACGCCGAGAGATGTTTTTGATTTCTATGCCTTTCGCATGGTTTTGATTGGGTATGCACCAATCTGCCCGGAGACTAGCAAGGGATTGGCCACCCGGCCTAGTCCCGGCTAGATTGAGTTGCTCGCCCCTATTTGGCAAGCCAGTGAGAAAGTATATGTCAGAGGGCTCTATCTCGAGCTGGTGCCCTCCGATGTAAAAGCATTTCTCATGAATGTTCCATCTCTCAACCAGCCACTCCAAGAATCTCACCTGAGCCCTCATGCCAGGTATGGCCCAGTATTTATATAGTCCGCATGCTTTTAGGGCATCAATGGAAGGTTGGTGACCAATTGCGGCTAAATCAACGTCCTCGTGCTCTCTTTCTCTCCAATCCAACATGGTGAGTGCCCTACACACCAAGAAATAAAGATTAGAATTAATTTGGGAAAATTTAAATGGTTATTTTTTGGGGTTTGGGGTTTCAAATTCCGCCCTTCGCGGGGGACGCACCCCGCGTTTAGGACACAGAGCGCCGGTACGCAGCTGGCCTGAAGGTGGGCTGCGTACCCCGACCTTTTTCTTGTGTAGGAAAAGGTCGGGGGAAGCAGGTCACCCTTAGGGCACCTGCGTACCCCGCAGAGCGGTTTTTAAAACCTAAAACCCCCCAAAAACCAAAACTAAAACCTAAAACAAAATTTTAATCGGATGAAATTGAAGAGGAGGATGTTGTGAAATACCTGGAAGAGACGGCGTTCGATTCTGACGGTCGGATTCTCCGCAATGACCACGGGAAGTTTCTTGCCAAAAGCCCTTTTCTCAACCTCAACAGTAAAATGGTAAAAATGACATGGTAAAAAGTCTTTTTATAGGTTTTTTGGATGAATGAATGCTAGGATTGTTTATTTTTCACCATGGAAGGATATTTTTCAATGTATTTTTGCCTATCTTAAACAGGTATGAGTAATGTGTCGTTTTTGTGCAGGACAAAGGGATTTAGAGGGAAAATTGTCATTTTTCACAAACCAAAATATCAGAGTCATCTTTTAAGCCCTTTTCTGACTCCTAAAATATGAAAAGATTGCCGAGCGTTTCTTTTACACTCGTTAAAACGGAATTAAAAGACGGTCCCCTTATAGCCCTTTTCTGACCGTAAAAATAGGAAAAGGTTACCGGGTTTTTGTCGTTTCAAACTCGATACTGGAAATAAAACGACGTGTCCTTGATCGCTTTTTACTTTTCAGGTCAGAGACACTAATCATGAAAGTACTCCTTGGTCGCAAGATCAAGCGGTTCTCCCAAGTATTATTTTATACTTTTTCGGGCTTGGGGGACACAAATTTACGAAAAAGTTCAACCTGGAGTCTTCTTAAGTTTTTCAGACTCTCTAAAATTGAAAAACGCCGAGTTTCTCCTATACTGGGCTCGTTAAAATTTCACAGTAAAGGACCTGTTCAATTACAAACAGGAACAAACCACTCCTTCCTAGGGTTCGAATCAAAACTAGGTTGGACTCATCTGAAGGATGAGCTTATAATCAAGCATATGTTATCCTCCTCAAGCTTGTTAAAAATAAAGAGGTACTTGCCAGAAATGGTGGGGGAAAAGAGAGAAGAATGAGCCTATTTGTTATCTTTTGTCTCAGAAGAAACTTTATTACCACTCTTGGACACGACACTTTTCATTCACCTGGGTTGGGAAATCCTTTACCTCACAGTTGATCAAACCACTTTGAAAGACTTCAGCCGGGTTCCGGGGATTAACTTTGAGTCGTTTATCACCAAGCCATCTGTCGTGTCGTTATGTGTTCAAGAGGTCTGCAAACAAAACTTTCATCTGCAAAATACTTGTCATCCATTTGACCATCCCTGAGTCAGTCCTTACAGCAACATTTCTTCAACTTGAACAATGATTTCGTGTTGTGGGCTTGCCTGCATCGGGTCGCTTTCTATCGACATCAACACATTATCTAGAGAGATGACTTAGAAATCGTCAGTACCTTGAAGTCTGCATGCATCAATGGCAGGTTTCTCGCCTTTGACGTCAGTTTACATCATTGACTCTCGATCAAAGGATTCCGTGAAATGTTCGACATCAACTCATTCATTCACATCTCATGGATTGTACTAGGTACTTTGAGAACCATTGACATTACTGGTGGTCTCTCTCACACTTGTTAACAGTTTACATCATCGACTGGTAATCAAGTGGTTTCTACCATGTTCGACATCAACTCATTTATTCGCATGGCTAGAATCGTACCAATTCGGGAAGTAGAAATGAAGACCCTGGATCTAGTTTTCACCATCCAGGCTGCGAGGAGTTTTGTATTCATTATCTAGTAGACTAATCATAAACAGATGGCTGTGCCCATACTGTGTCTACAAAAGTCTATGATTATGATGTACTGCAAGATCATTCCTGTATCAGAGTAGTTAGTCTGTTAGTTAAAGTTTTCATCTGAGTATGGGAATGCCTACCTCAGTGATGATATAATCTTATACATGTATTTTGTGTTGAAAATTGCAGGTTCTGACCAGGCTCTCCACGAGATAATCCTTGAAATGATAAAGCGCTTCACCCTTCCTAGATAATACAAAACCCTAATCTATTACAGGCTTCGCACTTTAGGGGGTAATCTGTTACACTAAAAAATGTCACCATGACTATTCACAGTTAGTATGGCTCTATCAACAGTCATGCTATCCTCTTAGGCAAGTCTTATGCCTCTGCTCTCCATGTCAAACTCCAAAAAGAGAGAAAGTCTTTATAAATGTATTTATCTCTGGGTACGCAGGTTCTCTCAACCTTACCTGCGGGTACGCACCCAATGTTCACAAAAGCTGCGTACTTGTACGCTCTGTATGTAAAGGGGCAGGTGCGTCCCCCTGTAAGGTCAAAATGCGCAAGTTTCATCTTTAAAAAGTTACTTGTGGTCATTTCTAGAGCATTCTAGAAGGTTGTTCGACGTGTATTGAGCGCCTCCAGATGGTTCATGTACCCCTACCAAAGAGGAACTTATCCCATCAATGAGGGAGCTATCCCATCCAAAGAGGGGATTATCCCATTGATGGTGGACCTGAATAACTTCCTCTAGACCACTATAAATACAGGCATTGGGCCAGAAGGAGGGGAGGTTGGAAGCTAAACATTTCTAAGGGTAGATGCTGCTGGAATTAGGACTCCCATTTAGAAGCTTGTGAGGAGAGATTGCCATCTTTGCTTGTTCTATTTGGAAGTGGGTGAGCTTTGTCAAAGTAAAGGAGAACTCTTGATGGACCCTGGGAGGGACTTGCACAACACCAAGGCTCAGGTTGTAATTGTTCCTTTTGTTTCCTATTAATGCAAATGAGTCCATTCTTCTCAATAACTTGTTATTTATGAGTTGTTTCATGTACTCCTTGGTCTATGTGTTAAATATGTTTTATTTTATGAGATTATCAAGTGCTATTTAATCGTTTGATTGTTAGTGAATGCAGGTTTCGAAGTGAAGGAGGAGCTCATCCGGATCAGCGAGGCTGGACTGCTACAACAGCGTTGGACTACAGGTAGGATCTAAACACTTGATTTCTTATATAGTAAATACATGTTTAGAGAAGGATTGCTCTTATTTGTCTTGTTTGTCACTAGAGAGTCTTAGGCTCCTAGGGAGGTTGGTTGTGTCCGCACTATCGACTATTTCCGCCTGACACCATGAAACGCTAACATATCTAGAAACCATTTTTCACTTATCAATGTGAATGGGTCGTCTCCTTGTGGCGGTTTTTCTTGTCAAATAACTGCTTCACCTAGTTCATGCACCGACGCTTTCTCTTTAAGGCGTTGCTCTGGATGGAGCCTCCAACATGTGGTTCTTTAATGGCCACCTCTGTCGCAATGACTTCAATACATATTCTTCCTCCAGATCTGTTTAACATGTTTCTTTACTTGTTGTTGAGCGGGTCTTTCACGCCTCATCCTTTTATGTGCTGCCATCCTTTTCCAACACTTAGAAAATGTATGGTTATGTAATCCACAAAAGGTACATGTTTTTGACGCCATGTTTTACATTCATCATTAACAACATGATTATAATTGAAATGAACATACGAATGTCAAGAGTGGTTATACCTTTCCTTGATGTATTTAGTGTAAGTATGGTGATGAAATCTTGCCTCAGCTCTTTCCTTGCCATGGAAACTTCCATGGGATGATGGGGATGTGTTCCCATCATTCTCTTTCCTCAACAATTTTGACGATGTCTCGGAAGAATCTGACACCTTCGAGCATTCTCCTTTGGTGTATCTTGTTCCTACAAATTGAGGTCTATACAGAACTTCCAATGGTTGCGTTATGCCTTGGTTATTACCACCAAGTTTTTCTTCCTGCCCCTTCCTTGTAAGGAGCCTCATGTTTGTCCTTGT
This sequence comes from Pinus tabuliformis, assembly GCA_031772625.1. Lineage (NCBI taxonomy): Eukaryota > Viridiplantae > Streptophyta > Pinopsida > Pinales > Pinaceae > Pinus > Pinus tabuliformis. The sequence goes on from CM062815.1 coordinate 789,393,801, forward strand.
AATTGGGATCTACAAATCTCCAACAGAAATCATACTATGTGATGACGAAACTGAAAGTAAATCAACATCTTTTACCTCCTCTGTCGATTTGGAAAGAACTCATGAGGGCTTCTCATCATCTGTTGTTGGTGGTTCGCTAACTGTCATGGCACATTCCCAAACTTCCTTTCTGACATGCCCAACTCCTATTCGACATGGTAATTCCTCTACTTTGATGGGGTTGACAATGCCTTGGCCATTAACGCCCAAGCCTTTTCCTTAATACCCCATTCTCTTCAACAATTTGGAGCCAATTCCTATGGTATGATTTTCAAAAACAACAAAATCATCATTAGCAAACATGCATGAAGATGAAGAACTACTTTTTACCTCGCATGGGTCACGCTGCAGCTTTTCCAAGGCCTCATCCTTTGCTTGCAGCTATCGTAGCAAACTTTGTTTTTCCTCTTTCTCTTCATGTAGACACATCTTCAATTCAACGTTCTCTATTTGAAGATTATGTTTTTTTTGCTTTAGTTCTTCCATGGCCTCTTCTATGGCTTGCAATTGAAGTTGCAATCACTCCTTTTCCTCTGTCTCTTTCTGTAGAGTTTCATACATTATCTCTACCCTTTTGGAAATTTTGAGCATGGTCTTATACATCACTTTTTCATCCTTTGTCACTGCATGTTCCATTGTTCATGGTGCAATCCACATCAACGCAAAGACCACTCCGATACCACTTGATCCAGGTCCAGGTGTGACGAAGGACCTTTCCAAGACCTTTTACTTTCGTGATGTGTTAAATTGAATTTTTAAAAGAAATATAAATGAATACATGTGCATGTTGTAAAGAAGAGGAACATGACAATCATCATCAACATAAAAACATAAGTCGTTGATAACGGAGTTCGTCTAGGAGGGACTATGTCTCCCGGCCCCAGTGTCAAGATCATGTAGGCCACTACATTAAGTGTTGTCAATAGTAATGATGTACATAGAGGTCATGTTGTTATCATACAAGGAAAATTCCCTCACGCAGGAGTGGCTCTAAGAGATGTTCTGCTACAGGAACTCTCAGTCAAAAGGACTCCTATCAGTATGACACAAACTCATGCATGATGAGCATCCTGCCAACATGGCATAAAAGGGATGTCTATGCAAACATGCATGATGACAACATGGGTATGCCATCAACATACGACAAAGGGATCTCCAACACAACGTGACAGATCATGACAACAAGTACATCACACAGATGATTCTGCATCACATCAAGCAGGAATCATGAAAACAAGTAAGGAACAAGATCCCACACCAGACATCAAACATGGATCTGTGCAACACAATGCATGTCAAAAGAAGTACATGAACACATTGCATATACCTCACAACTAGGGGCCTGTTAGCACTCCAGGAAACTCTCCTAGGTTGCAGCTCGGAGATGCCTAGTAACATATAATATTCAATATTGTTCTCAGAACTATTGGAATGGATGATGGTTTGGATCAAGTCAGATAACCATTTTAGCTCTATTCTCACTCAAGACATGCATGAACACCCTCAACAACACAAGGCTTTAGACCACTAATTCTCAATAATTTGTAGATTTAATGGATAGATGGAGAATATTGACAGTACCAGCAGATTGCATACATGAACATATATGAATGGCTAGCTACAGGCAACAAATGAGCTTACTGACTATACTGGCAGATGCATATATAATAACACATATAAATGGCTAGCTACAGGCAACAAAGAAGCTTGCAAATCTAATATATCAAAGCAGAGATAAGATGACAATTATCTGGCCTTAAACACAAAGAAATCTTGAACAAATTATTCAAGTGCAAGCATAGAACAGAAGAGAAATGGAAATTGAACATATAACAACAAAAGAAGCTTGTATTACTAAAGAATGTAGATGAGAAGCTTGAAGGAACAAAGGAGGAATAATCTCCAAAAGTTGAACCCTTATTACATTTAGTTTTCTGCCTTTTATAGGATGTTTACAATGCTCCTGAGCTCTCTAGAAGGCTCGAAGTCTTAATCTATCCCCTCTATCCCTTAACCATTTGATTCCCTGAAGGCAAGCATGGCTTGGAGGTTTTTCCTCCTTCTGACAGAGGAATAACAACTTTCAGATATTTTAGCTGCGCTGGCAGGGCTGTTGATGCTCCATGATCAGTTGTTGTTGTGGCTGTGTTGTGTTGTCTATTCTCGGCCTCTATGTTGGTTTAGGGAGTGAGCTGCATTGTCTATTGATTCTCTCCGGCCTCTATCCCTGTCACCCGGCCTTTGTTGGGTAGTGGAAAGGGTCCGTGTGCCTTTGTTTTCTCTTTCAACTACAAATTGTGCATGTTTCTGTTACTGATAGAAGTCACAGCCATACTGTGAAATCCCACCATTCCCTTGTCCTTTTCAGACTTCAAAGATCTTCAAACCTGGTTCATTTACCCATCAAGTCTACCTGGTGAGCGCCAGTATTGCAGCAATAATTCTGCAACTCCTGGGGCTTCCTTCTTTACTTTTACCAACCCAATAGTACATAACAAACTTGGAAGCGACGGTGTTGTATGCACAAGTACTAGCTCTTACTGCAGGCGGTCACTTGGTCAGCTGGCGCAAGTTCGGTAGGAGCTTAAGCCAACTTCTGTGAATTCTCAGAATAAGATTTTAACTATGATGAAAGAAAGCCAACTCTAAAGAGGCTATTCTACTCACAGAAAGAGAAGGAAAACTAAAATGTAACGCAAACCCTAGCAAACCCTAATTTACCCACTAACCCTACTATTGCAGGAAAAGAGATCAAAACTGATGAAATGAGTGCCATTGACTACTAAAAAGGTAAATTGCATTTATTCAAGCTACTTCTGAAAAGAAATGAGAAGAAAACATCTTTTTGTGCTTTTGAGTGTTTTTATGTGAAATTATTATGCTTGTGATTTATCTGGTTGTGATTATGCAGAGGTTTGGTGGCGAAGGAAGATGGAGTTGGCTTTTGCAGAGGTGGAGGAAGGTGTGGAGAGGTCCTAAGAAGCCCCTAGTACCCTTCTAAAGACTTCCATAGCGATCGGACTTCGAAAAATCACTCACAGGAAATTCTACAGGAGGCTGCAGGGGATCTACAGGAGGATCTACAGGAGGAGGCCGAGAGCTATTTTTGGAGTTTTGAAGGTGGAAAAATGATGGGAAAGGGTAGTTGAAGGCTATATGAAGGTGTTTAGGTGTCTGTAACTTGTCAAGGAAGATCAAGAACGAACGTGATGGTTGGATTTGTTCAAAGGGAAAAAAAAATGAAGCTTATGGAGAATGTTATCACTCAGGTTGTCCCTTAGCTCCTTGAGGGATACGGCCAAGGTAACCACAAACCAATCTTTGGACTGCAAGTGCTAGCCCACTAGCAGTCAGAGAGGGCTCTCTCTTTAGGATTTACCTTTGTTGATTATGATTTTAGGCTAGTTATTGGGTACTAGGGGTTTTGTTTTGGTTTTGGTGGGATGGATGATGCTTTCAAGTAAAGAGGCAGGGATAGCATGAAAGTTTTAAAACCATTGGGCGTGGAGTCAAGGATTAGGACTGCTGGTGCGTTTGCTTGGTCACAAGAGGGAATGTGGAGCAAGCTAGCTACACATGAAACAATCATTCAAGCTAAAGGATGGAGTGAAGGCTAAGAATGAGAGGCAGTTAAGAATCTCTCGTTCAGCTTAGCAGAGGGAAGGTGAATGAGCTCTATCTAGGAGCAGTAAAGAATCCCTAGATAACTGTCAAACATGAGTGAATTAGGGGAAATATGAGCCACAAGGAATTCATATTCATTTCTAATTTAGATGAAAACATATAGAAACAGCAGATATTGAGCATAGAGGGCAATTAAACCAATTCTAAACTATTCATTCTTTCTGTTATTTTGGATGATACATCAATGAAGAACAAAGGTAATAAACACTTATTGAGTCATGTTGCAGCACAAGAATTCCACATTCAATTCTTCAGAACATTCATACACAGCACACAGTCATTCCTCCAAGCTTTTCAGTAGTCTTTGATTAAGTAAAACATCAGGTATACAGAGCGAGTCTCTCTTGGAGCTATACAACCAACCAACCCCTTTAACAGTGAATTAGGGTGGTTTTTATAAGAAAAATATATATAAAGATCAGATCTCAGACAGATCTGCTATAATAACTGTCTTTAACCTAATACATGTCTAAAATAAATCAGAAAATATCCTCGAGCTGCGCTGGGTGCAGTTGTACCAAAATGAGTTTAATGTGTTGTCTTTATGGCTCTGTGCTGATCACTTAGCCATAACTGTGCTTTGGGTTTTGATCCATGCTCTTGAGTGGTTCTGAGGAGCATTAACTGTGATGGGAGAGCCTTGATTGGCCTTTACTACTTTCTTTGACTTTGTTGGAGGTCATTCAATGTCCACCTACATTGGGAATAAAGGTTTTCATTTAAAACATTCGACTGATACTCTTTGCCGCTTCCTGGATATGCTTTGGCACTGAATGTGTGCCTTTCTCACTCCTGATACTCTTTAAATTGTTGCATCGACCTTTCATGGCTACTGTTCGGCCCTCTGTTTGCTTTTAAAACTGTGTTTGCCCCTTTCTGAATGCTGCGCGAAGAAATTCATGTCATTCGGCGCCTTTCGGGCCTACTGGAGACGAGCTACGAAAGGGATTTCCATTTTGGCCTATTTCCCGTAGCCATGCGCGATTAGGTGCTAATCGCGCATGAAAAACTGCCTCAGATTTTGATTCCGGGCTTCCTAGGCTGCGATTTGCACCTTTTGTGCTTTTTGACGGTGATGTCAGCATGACGTCATGTGGTGGGACCCAGTACGGCGAGTGACATGGCAGGGTGACATCAGCAGGGTGATGTCAGCAGTATGGCGGGTGATGTGGCAGTACGATGGAGGAGGCTTATGTGGCGTTGACATGGCAAGGACACGGCAGCAGGAGGCCGACATGGCATGGTGACGTCAGCATGACGTGGCGCTGACGCAGGAGGAGGGAAAGCGGTATCTGGTTTCGAGCACACCGCTTTTGTGCGCAAGCGATATAGGAGGAGGGAGCTCCACCACAGCCGAGAGGGTGACGCATGGCGGGAGTACGATGGGAAAACAGCCCATCTCCCAGACGCCAACCCTCGGTACATCGGGGCACAAAAAGGCCCGCCCACCGTAGATCTTGGGCGCGCCAGATCTGACGGTCGATGGTATGAGTAAGGCGGCGGACGGTTAGGGACGGACCCGCGCATATTTAATTTGTGTTTTTATATGGCGCGGGGGGGGGGGAGCGGGGGGGGGGTTTAAACATTAGAAATGTGGGTTTTGGGTTTTTTTCAAGCGGGGGAAAATATATTTATGTGCGTGACCTTAGGATAAGGGCAGGGAATGGGTATTATAGGGTTGGGACTTAGGGGGAAATGGTTGTTAGGGTGACCAGGTGTCAGACCAACTCCTGGTTAGGACATGTAAGGCTAATGTTAAGCCCCAAATGGACTTAGCATTTCCCAAACTGATAAAATAGGGCTATAGTGCCTGGGGATGGGAATATGTATATAGGGGAATTTTTTTAACATAGTTTTAGTAGGGGAGGGGAGATAGATAGGGAGCTACATAGTAAAATTAGTAGTTAATATGACAAGTGATAAGAAAGTGCTAAGTATGTGAATCTTAGGCTAATAGGGGGGGAAAATGATCCATAGAGGAAGTATGAACATGCCTTGAGCAAAGCAGATCTTTACCAAGGAAAATGATATGGAAAATGATGAAACTAAGAGGTATCAAGCAGATCTTGACCCTTTCAGGGAAGTTAGTGAGTGATTTGGGAAATGAGAAGAAGGGGGAGTTAGACATGCCTCCAGAATTCTGCCATCAAAACACTACTTTGGTACCTCTGCCACTGATGAGATGAGCTTTCTTTGTCAAGGCCAAAACTGAAGACAATCTGGCTTCTGCAACCCCAGGCTACCTACCCAGCTTAATACTCCTAGCATTTTTTGTTACTTCAGGAAGGGTGCACTTAGACTTGCAAACCCTGATTGCTTTTTTCTTTTAATTTCCCTCCTATCTAAATCTACACGTATTTCTTCCAAGGGCCCAGATTAAGCAGTTGGGCTCCTTTGTTTCTCTACCTATCTACAAATCTGCCAAGATTAAACTGTTTGGACAGATATTCATTCTCAATATTCTAAAACAAGAAATTGAAACCTAGGGAAGCCAAGATTAAGCTGTTTGGCCTTCCCTTAACAGAAAATTGTTCAAAAAGGAATAACTCATGAAAATTGGAATACAGCAGTGGCATTTAGACTGGCACACTTTCATGGCCTCTTTTAGGAAATATGGAGCATTGCAGCATGCAAAGTATGACATATTTGGCATGTAAAAATGTCAATCATGAAATATGAAAACCTGTTGCAACAGGAGGCTAACAGTGGCTCCACAGCAACAATAGAAAATCAAGGTAGTCTGACCTTCTGTTCTTGGCTTTTCACAAGGAAAAGCCATGAGTTGCAGGATGTTGTTTATAGATGATTGGTCATGTTGGGAAAAATAGATGGACTTCTATTTCTGGTTCACAGCGGTGTGATCAAAGTCTATTTTTAGACTGCCAGGCTAAAAATAGAAAAGTCAAATATTATTGTCTCATAATAATATTTAGACTATAAACATTATCTTATCCTCTTGGAGCACTTGAGTTTGAGCTACATATGTGGCACATGCAGCTGTCAGAAGGAAATATGCTTTTCTTGTGAGTCATTTGAGCTATTGCATGCATGACATCCCTTGAAATAGAACCAAACATGGATCAAAACTGATGTATTTCCCTTAGCTTCTAGTCTAGAATCAGTTGCTGATGTGAAACAAAACAATGCTCCTCTCTTATTGATACTTTTTGATTGGATACTACAAATTGCAACCATTTTCCTTTTATCATGAATTTCTGTGATATGACAGCGCTACTCCTGCTGTTTTGCTGAGACTAATGCAGAGATAGAGCCTTAAGAATGGAGTACTTGCACTGGTTGTGTCTTAGCAAACTTTGTTGCTGCTCCTCTAACACTCAGACTGCTAAAAAATAAAACAAAGTGCTAATATATACAAATATTAATGTACAAAGAGATATGTACAGAGCTGCATTGTACCCCTTAATAGGGATCATGGTAATGTTTTAGCATTCGACCGTTAACAGGGCCTTCTTCAACAGTGTTGCCCTCTACAGACTTGAGGAAATACATGTTATTTCCCTGAACAACAGAAATAACAAATGGCCCTTTCCATAAAAAATCAAATTTTGCATGTTTGCCCTTGTCTTCTCTTCGCGAGTCCCACCTTAGAACTTTGTCGTCAATGTAGAAATCCTCAACCTTAGCTCTTTTATCAAACATCTTTTTGAGTTTCTCTTGCAATATTTGAGCTCTGTTATAAACTTGCTCTTTGGTTTGCTGAAGATGAATGGTCTGATTGATTCTTCTTTGAATATCATTTGGTTCTGCTTGGATCTCTTGCAACATTTTCATGATAGGGGTGCCCAAGGAGGACGGAAACGTGGCCTCAATGCCATACACCAGCTCATAAGGGCTCATCCCAATGGATTTTTTTGTTGAAAGTCTGTTTGCCCATAGGGAATTTGTGAGCTTTTTATGTCAGTTCTTCTTGTTTTCTTCTAAGACCTTCTTGATAATATTAATCAGGCTCTTGTTAGATGACTCGGCCAAGCCATTACCTTGGGGATAATAGGCTGTGGAGTGGCCCAAGGTAATGTGAAATTTATGGCAAAAACTGATCATCTTTTTGGATTTGAAAGCAGCGGCGTTGTCAATTTGATTGGATACTACAAACTGCAACCATTTTCCTTTTATCATGAATTTCTGTGATATGACAGCGCTACTCCTGCTGTTTTGCTGAGACTAATGCAGAGATAGAGCCTTAAGAATGGAGTACTTGCACTGGCTGTGTCTTAGCAAACTTTGCTGCTGCTCCTCTAACACTCAGACTGCTAAAAAATAAAACAAAGTGCTAATATATACAAATATTAATGTACAAAGAGATATGTACAGAGCTGCATTGTACCCCTTAATAGGGATCATGGTAATGTTTTAGCATTCGACCGTTAACAGGGCCTTCTTCAACAGTGCTGCCCTCTACAGACTTGAGGAAATATGTGTTATTTCCCTGAACAACAGAAATAACAAATGGCCCTTTCCATAAAAAATCAAATTTTGCATGTTTGCCCTTGTCTTCTCTTCGTGAGTCCCACCTTAGAACTTTGTCGCCAATGTAGAAATCCTCAGCCTTAGCTCTTTTATCAAACATCTTTTTGAGTTTCTCTTGCAATATTTGAGCTCTGTTATAAACTTGCTCTTTGGTTTGCTGAAGATGAATTGTATGATTGATTCTTCTTTGAATATCATTTGGTTCTGCTTGGATCTCTTGCAACATTTTCATGATAGGGGTGCCCAAGGAGGACGGAAACGTGGCCTCAATGCCATACACCAGCTCATAAGGGCTCATCCCAATGGATTTTTTTGTTGAAAGTCTGTTTGCCCATAGGGAATTTGTGAGCTTTTTATGTCAGTTCTTCTTGTTTTCTTCTAAGACCTTCTTGATAATATTAATCAGGCTCTTGTTAGATGACTCGACCAAGCCATTACCTTGGGGATAATAGGCTGTGGAGTGGCCCAAGGTAATGTGAAATTTATGGCAAAAACTGATCATCTTTTTGGATTTGAAAGCAGCGGCGTTGTCAGTGATGATCTTCTCAGGGCAGCCAAATCTAGAAAGGATATTGCACTCAAGGAACTGGATAATGATGGAGTCATTGGCCTGTCTGCATGGGATGGCTTCAATCCATTTAGTGAAATAGTCGGTGGCTGTTAAAATCCACTTGTGCTGGCCTGAGGAAGAGGGGTGGATCTCTCCAATGAAATCAAGACCCCATTGTTGAAAAGGTTTCTCGGTTGAGATGGGCTTAAGGGGCAAGGGTAACAGCTTTCTTTTGCCCTCAAAGATTTGGCATTTATGACATGAGATAGCAAACTTCTTTATATCTACAAATAGAGAGGGCCAATAGAAACCAGCCCTTAAAATTTTATCAGCAGTGGACTTCCAATATAGATGTCCTCCACAGTCCCCTGCATGGAATTCTTTCATGACATTGTTAGTTTCATTCATGGTTAAACAATTAAGCAATATACCTTCATGATTTTTCCAAAATAATGCACGATCTATGACACAAAACTTTGAAGCCTTCATTTTTAAAAATCTTTTCTTGGTTCTGGACAATCCTAGGGGAGCAAACAGGTTTAACAATACAAAGCATATATCAGCATACCATGGGGATTGCAAAAAGGTTTCACTGATCTATGGAGTCGCCAGCTCCTGTTCATTGTCCAGTTGGTTGATGTCTAGGGCTTGAAAGTTTGTTTCGGACATCAGTTTGGCTAAACCTTGTCCCTTTATGAGCTTGGTTGGTTTAATTTCTATGTCATACTCAAGGATGTTAGCAATCCATTTGCCTCTTTTGCCTTCTAGCCCTTCTTGGGTTAATATGTCTTTTACAACAGCATTTGGGACATAGGAAATCACATGTGAATACAAAATGTAAACTCGGAAATCTTTGATTGCTTTAACAAGGGCATAGGCCTGCTTCTCCATGATTTGGTATTTCAAAGGTGCATCTCTTAAGGCTCGGCTGAAAAATGCAATTGGCTTTTCAGCTCCCTGATCATCCTTTTGCAAAAGGACAGCAGCTATCGTGTGCTCAGATGCAAATGAAAATATGATGAAATCTTTGTCAAATTGCGGACTGGTGAGGACAGGGGCTTGGGTTAAGGCAGTTTTAATACTCTCAAAGGCCTGCTTGGTCTCAAGAGACCATTTTACCTTAGCATCCTTTTTTAACATGTTGCTTAACAGTCTTATTAGCTCGGCTAGGTTTGGAATAAATCTTCTTAAGAAGTTGATTTTTCCAAGGAATGCTTGTAATTCTTTTATGCTTCTTGGATATGGGATTTGGAGGATGGCTTGGATCCTTTCCGGATCTATTCTAATACCATCTCTTGAGATGATATGGTCAAGGAGTGTGCCTTCTTCAAGGCCAAAGAGGGATTTCTTGGGGTTCAAGGAAATGCCATATTTCCTACATGTTATGAGTATCTACCTTAAATGTTTTAGGTGCTCTTGATCAGATTTGGAGAAAGGGGTTAAGTCATCAAGGTAGACAACTAGGAAATCATGTATTTCCTTGGAAAATGCAATATCCATTGCCATTTGAAAGGTAGCACTAGCCTTTTTAAGTCCGAAAGGCATCTTCACATATTTAAATGTTCCCCACGGTGTGGTAAAGGCTGTCTTGTCTTGGTCATCCGGGTGAACCAGTATTTGATTAAAACCTGAAAAGCCATCTAGTAAAGAAATTCTAGATGACCCCACTACTCTTTGTAGGATATGGTCCATTTTTGGCAAGGGTAGTGGTCTTTTAGGGAGACTTGGTTAAATTTCTTAGGTCTACACATAGCCTAATCTCACCTGTCTTTTTTCTTGTGGGAACAAGATTGGATACCCATTCAGAGAATTTGATGGGTGCTATAATACCTGCTTCAAACATCCTTTTCACTTCCTTTTCAATTAAGGGAAGGAGTACGGGATTGATTCTTCTAAGTTTTTGTTTGAAGGGATTTTGGTTTGGTTTTAAGGGAATGGTGTGTTGGATCACTGAGGTGTCATAGGACTTCAAGTCCTCATAACTCCAAGCAAATACATCTTGAAATTCTTTGAACAAATCAATATATTTGGGTTTTTGATCGGGTGGTAAAGCTTGAGATATTTTGATTATTTTGGGCTTGTCTGCTGTCCCAATGTTGTGTTCTTCTACAGCCGTGTTTAGGGGCTGTATTTTTGGCTTTTTGGGAACATCATTTGCATCAAACATATCTTCTAATGGAGTTAGGCCAGCAGGGAGAAAGTTATCTTTCAGATCAACGATCTCGGCCTCTGTTTCTAATATATCCTCCAAATGCATCTGTTTCAGCTCTTCTATGTTTGCATTGTCAAAAATAGTTGGGTTTAGGATTTTCTTGGCTGCTACAGCGGTTACAGCCTGCTGATTTTCATTTGTTTGCTGTTGTTCATCCGTCATAGCATCCATGTCAATGTTAGTATTTGAAAACTCATGCTCAAGAGTGAGGAAGTTGTTAATCTGGGCATCACTTTCAAACACTTGCCAATCTTTAACATTATTTGGGATAGCATGCCTATGTTTTATCTCAGTAGTAAAATGGTGATTTGGCTCAAAGGGAAGCTTGCATGTACTAGCAAAAGTGGCTAGGCTGTGTGCATGAATGTTATGATCTCTTGAAATCTTGGCAAGCTTGGATTCAGTGAATGCATTGAGTATATTAATAGCAGCAGTCCTATAGGCCCTCATTCTATTGTCATTGGTAACAAAGTTGCCTTTCATTTGTTGTATGATTAAATCGAAGTCACCTAGAATAGACACTTTTGCAGCTCCTAGAGCTTTGAGCAGTTTAAGGCCTAAAAGGAGAGCCTCATACTCTGCCATGTTATTGGTGCATTTGAAATTTAGTCTGTAGGCATGACCTTCTGCATGATTGTTATGTGTATTGTGAATCCAAACACCTGCCCCTGCTCCTAACTTGTTAACAGAGCCATCAAACTCTAAGTACCATGTGATTTCTTGATTGTGGTTAGTATCAAGAGTTTCAATCACTTTAGGATTGGGCAGATTTGAAATTTCTGTTTGGGGAGGTTTTTCTTGTATGCTGGTTGCCCTGATTGTTTTGACAGTTTCATCAGTATGGGCAACCAATTCTTCATCGGTGTGTGTGTTCAGTTCTAAAGCCAAGGGCTTGTCATCAGTGAGAGTATTTTTTTCATCATTAAATAGAATAAAAGAATCCATATCAGAATGGATTGAGTGTATAGGAAAATTTTGGGGCTTATCCTCACTAGTTACCACATATTTCATCAGTGTTTCTCTATATAGCCTCTTTGGTTGCCCAAAGACAGATATAGTGGCATAAGAGAGGTCTAATTGGAGGGATCCTTGGAGTTTTGCTCCCCAAGATCTTAATAATATCATGCCATGCTTTGGTGGAATGTCAGCAACCACCACATCCATGAGGATAGTCTTGTTGGGATATTGGACTAAGGAGACACACAAGTCTTTGATAAGGACTAAACACTTGACTTGACTTGAGTCAAAGGAGAATAGATCTTTGTAGGGTCTTGTGACATCAAGGTTGAGTTTTTCCATTACATCTTTGGGCATAAGGTTGTGTGAGGCACCTGAGTCAAACATAGCATTATGCAAGACTTTGTCATGTATGTGTAAACTGACATAAAAAGGTAGAACATATCCATAAGTTGATTTTCCATTAACTTCAAGACCGAACAGTAGTTCAGGCTGATCATCAAGAACATTCACATCATCCTTAACCTCTGGCATTTGAAGTGATCTTTGAATTTTTTGCCTATACACTTCATGTTTGGCAAGTTTAGATAAGGGGATGGAAATCTTGAGTTTACCTATTTCTACCTCTAAGTCAAACGATTTTTCGGATTGGGTTTTAGTATTTTGGGAGGCAGGCTTCCCTTTTTCTATTGGAGTATCAACAGTTTGGTCTTGTTTGTCAGCGTTAAGGGAAGTAATTGCTTGCAGTTTTTCAGTTTTAGGAGGGCTTTTTGGAACGCTGTTCAAATTCTCTTTGGAGAAAGAAGGTGGCAGAGGCTGATCATTAGAAGATTGCATTTCTGTTATGTCCTCTATGGTGACATCCTTTGGATTAGGGACTGTTTTACCAGCAGTTTCCATGAAGGCAACATTTTCTTTAATCTTCTTTGGCTGCTTGGTATCATTTGCCTTAACCTTTTCAGGCACATCTATGGTTCTTGTCCTCAGCTTATATTGTTTGTGGACTTCATACACAGCAGTATCATAGCCTTGTTTAAAATCAAAAGACTCACCAGACTTAGTCTGAAATTGATTAAGGTCATGTTCATCTTGGTCTTGTTGAGTTAGGAAAATTTGTTGCTCAGCCTTCAAATCCACCAAGTTCATGTGAGTATCTTCCGTCTGTTCACTAGATGTAGATGCCTCAACGTAATTTTCGTGAAAAGGAGGCCTTACATCATGGTTTGGGCTAGACCTACCAGCATTTGTATTCTGAGTTTTCCGGAAATTTGGGTTCCTTATGGTATTGGGTTGTTGTCCTTCCCATGATGATTTCCTCTCAACACTCTCTACTCTGTCTCCCAGCCTGTGCATTCCAGTGATAAGGCTGAGGGTTCCTCTTTAAAGGTGGTTCTTCTCTCAGTTCTAGCTCTATTTCTTTTGGCAATTAGATTTTCCTCTACGCTAACAACAACATTTTCCATGTCTGCAAGGGTCTGGGGGGCTCTTTCCCTTAACTGATAAGCCATGTCAGCGTCAAAACCATCAGGGAATTTATACAAAGCAAGATCAGGTGGAGGTCTCAAGTTCTGTGGTATTGCATTATAAATATTATTAAATCTTGCACAATAGTCCAAGACAGATTCTTGAGGGCCTCTTTTGATGGTGTCATATTCAGATAATATGTGCAAGGGGTCTTTATTTTTCTCCCATCTGTTGATAAATCACTGGTATAGGGCTTCTGGGTCTACTATGGAATTGGCTGTGAGTGCTCTAAACCAAGTTCTAACATCACCTGTCAAACTTTGGGAAAAAATCTTCATTCTGACGCTATCGTCATCTATCTCGTAGTTCTCAAAATAGTCTTGCATTTTCTTTGTATGCTGAAGGGCTGTGCAAGAACCAGTTCCATCAAAGTATGTGATTTTAGCTTGATAATCGTGAGGCATAGCCCCTGGATTAGCGAGTCACTGCAGGGGTGCATATCTATTAGCCATGTTTACAGGGGTAAGTGAAACAATAGGAACAACTGGAACAGGTGTAACAACAACGATCAGGGGAGTATGTGCAGTAAATGGAGGTGTGGAAGGAGTGCTTTGAGAGGTGGATGATGAACAAGGGGAAGTGGGGGTTGAACGAAATAAAACCTTGACAGGGGTTGGAACACAGCTTGGCTGAACTGCTTCAGGACTATTATCAGCAAAATCTTCTTGTTTCCTAAGAATCTTTGGGATTAAGTTGGGATTGTCAAAAACAGCTGGAGGGTTTGGGTCTGGATTTGACCTTGTATACCGTGAATTCCTTTTGGGAGCCAGATTCTGAACTTGTTTTGGTATTTTCTGTGAATGCTTTTTTAGAATTAGCAAGGAACTGATCAAATTTTGGAATAGCTATCTATAACTTAAACTAGCACGAAGTTGGACTGAAGCAGCATTTGCTTACTCCTGTGAATGCAAAGCAAGCACAGTTTCAAAGGCTTCCTGGCTGACATTCAGGCTTCATCTGTAATTTTAAGGAATATGCAGCAATTGGAAAATTCATTATTTTTCCCCAGTGGAGCTTTCCAACTTGATTTGTGAGATTTAACCGAGTTCGTTCCCCAGTGGAGTCGCAATTATGTTATCACTCAGGTTGTCCCTTAGCTCCTTGAGGGATACAGCCGAGGTAACCACAAACCAATCTTTGGACTGCAAGTGCTAGCCCACCAGCAGTCAGAGAGGGCTCTCTCTTTAGGATTTAGCTTTGTTGATGATGATTTTAGGCTAGTTATTGGGTACTAGGGGTTTTGTTTTGGTTTTGGTGGGATGGATGATGCTTTCAAGTAAAGAGGCAGGGATAGCATGAAAGTTTTAGAACCATTGGGCGTGGAGTCAAGGAGTAGGACTGCTGGTGCGTTTTCTTGGTCACAAGAGGGAATATGGAGCAAGCTAGCTGCACATGAAACAATCTTTCAAGCTAAAGGATGGAGTGAAGGCTAGGAATGAGAGGCAGTTAAGAATCTCTCATTCAGCTTAGCAGAGGGAAGGTGAATGAGCTCTATCTAGGAGCAGTGAAGAATCCCTAGATAACTGTCAAACATGAGTGAATTAGGGGAAATATGAGCCACAGGGAATTCATATTCATTTCTAATTCAGATGAAAACATATAGAAACAGTAGAAATTGAGCATAGAGGGAAATTAAACCAATTCTAAACTATTCATTCTTTCTGCTATTTTGGATGATACATCAATGAAGAACAAAGGTAAGAAACACTTATTGAGTCATGTTGCAGCACAAGAATTCCACATTCAATTCTTCAGAACATTCATACACAGCACACAGTCATTCCTCCAAGCTTTTCAGCAGTCTTTGATTAAGTAAAACATCAGGTATACAGAGCGAGTCTCTCTTGGAGCTATACAACCAACCAACCCCTTTAACAGTGAATTAGGGTGGTTTTTATAAGTAAAATATCTATAAAGATCAGATCTCAGATAGATCTGCTGTAATAAGTGTCTTTAACCTAATACATGTCTGAAATAAATGCGGGAAAATATCCTCGAGCTGCACTGGGTGCAGCTGTACCAAAATGAGTTTAATGTGTTGTCTTTATGGCTCTGTGCTGATCACTTAGCCATAACTATGCTTTGGGTTTTGATCCATGCTCTTGAGTGGTTCTGAGGAGCATTAACTGTGATGAGAGAGCCTTGATTGGCCTTTACTGCTTTCTTTGACTTTGTTGGAGGTCATTCAATGTCCACCTGCATTGGGAATAAAGGTTTTCATTTAAAACATTCGACTGATACTCTTTGCCGCTTCCTGGATATGCTTTGGCACTGAATGTGCACCTTTCTCACTCCTGATACTCTTTAAATTGTTGCATCGACCTTTCATGGCTACTGTTCGGCCCTCTGTTTGCTTTTAAAACTGTGTTTGCCCCTTTCTGAATGCTGCGCGAAGAAATTCATGTCATTCGGCACCTTTCGGGCCTGCTAGAGATGAGCTACGAAAGGGATTTCCATTTTGGCCTATTTCCCGTAGCCATGCGCGATTAGGCGCTAATCGCGCATGAAAAACTGCCTCAGATTTTGATTCCGGGCTTCCTAGGCTGCGATTTGCGCCTTTCGCGCTTTTTGATGGTGACGTCAGCATGACGTCATGTGGTGGGACCCAGTACGATGGGTGACATGGCAGGGTGACGTTAGCAGTTCGGCAGGCGATGTCGCGGTACGGTGGAGGAGGCTTACGTGGCGGTGACATGTCAAGGACACGGCGGCAGGAGGCTGACGCAGCATGGTGACGTCAGCATGATGTGGCGCTGACGCAGGAGGGGGGAAAGCGGTATCCGGTTTCGAGTGCACCGATTTTGTGTGCAGGCATTATAGGAGGAGGGAGCTCTGCCACAGCCGAGAGGGTGACGCGTGGCGGGAGTACGACAGGAAAACCGCCCATCTCCCGGATGCCAACCCTCAGCACATCAGGGCACAAAAAGGCCCGCCCACCGTAGATCTTGGGCGCGCTAGATCTGAAGGTCGACAGTACGAGTAAGGCGGTGGACGGTTAGGGACGGGCCCGCGCATATTTAATTTGTGTTTTTATATGGCGTGGGGGGGGTTTAAACATTAGAAATGTGGGTTTTGGGTTTTTTCCAAGCAGGGGGAAATATATTTATGTGCGTGACCTTAGGATAAGGGCATGGAATGGGTATTATAGGGTTGGGACTTAGGGGGGAATGGTTGTTAGGGTGACCAGGTGTCAGACCAACTCCTGGTTAGGACATGGAAGGCTAATGCTAAGCCCCAAATGGACTTAGCATTTCCCAAACTGATAAAATAGGGCTATAGTGCCTGGGGATGGGAATATGTATATAGGGGAATTTTTTTAACATAGTTTTAGTAGGGGAGGGGAGATAGATAGGGAGCTACATAGTAAAATTAGTAGTTAATATGACAAGTGATAAGAAAGCGCTGAGTATGTGAATCTTAGGCTAATGGGGGGGGGAATTATCCATAGAGGAAGTATGAACATGCCTTGAGCAAAGCAGATCTTTACCAAGGCATATGATATGGAAAATGATGAAACTAAGAGGTATCAAGCAGATCTTGACCCTTTCAGGGGAGTTAGTGAGTGATTTGGGCAATGAGAAGAAAGGGGAGTTAGACATGCCTCCAGAATTCTGCCATCAAAACACTGCTTTGGTACCTCTCCCACTAATGAGATGAGCTTTCTTTGTCAAGGCCAAAATTGAAGACAATCTGGCTTCTGCAACCCCAGGCTACCTACCCAGCTTAATACTCCTAGCATTTTTTGTTACTTCAGGAAGGGTGCACTTAGACTTGCAAACCCTGATTGCTTTTTTCTTTTAATTGCCCTCCTATCTAAATCTACACGTATTTCTTCCAAGGGCCCAGATTAAGCAGTTGGGCTCCTTTGTTTCTCTACCTATCTACAAATCTAACAAGATTAAACTGTTTGGACAGATATTCATTCTCAATATTCTAAAACAAGAAATTGAAACCTAGGGAAGCCAAGATTAAGCTGTTTGGCCTTCCCTTAACAGAAAATTGTTCAAAAAGGAATAACTCATGAAAATTGGAATACAGCAGTGGCATTTAGACTGGCACACTTTCATGGCCTCTTCTTTGGCCTCTTTTAGGAAATATGGAGCATTGCAACATGCAAAGTATGACATATTTGGCATGTAAAGATGTCAATCATGAAATATGAAAACCTGTTGCAACAGGAGGCTAACAGAGAAAACGCAGAAATTAGGGCAGATTGGCGATATGTTGCGAATGACTTGGGAAATCTATGAAAAGTGAGTTGGCGCTGGCTGTTTTATGGATGGATGGTGAGCTGAGATGTCCTGCAAGAGATCTGCACATTTACTTATCAAAACTGATCAAAGAAAGAACTAACTATATCATGAAAAAAGAGATTTCTCTAGCTTGACCTAATTTCTGACCTACAAACAGAAAATTTTGAACAGTAACTTTAAACAGAAAAGCATGGAGAGAGATATATTGTAAAAGAACAGGAAATGATCTAGGCAACTTAATCTGAACCAATATCAATCTTTCCAAATCAAAGTATCACACTAGCAGTTGCATGGAAGAGCAAAAATTGTGTTTTGGTGGCAGCAGTAGTGCCTTGACCTCAAATCATAGTCCCAGGAAGGGAGAAAGGAGATCAGGGCATGTTGTTGGAATTTTTTAATCTTATTCTATCACTGCAGTAACCTACTTGAGCAACTGAAACAAAAACAACTATACTAACCATCAAAAGCAACCTAATCTAGCAAAGTAAAATGAATCTATGCAACAGAAATTAACTGATGAACTGAAGCAAAAACATATAAGTACAAAGTAGGAGGTGCTGGGCAACTTGGGTTGGGCCGTAACCCAAGAGCTTCAGCCCTCTAAAAGAGATCATTGCTGGCTCAAAAAAAAATTCATCTTCATTATCAAAAATAGCAGTTACATTACATAAACTATTCTCAAAAGGAACTTGAAAATGAGTTGAACACAATGCTGTAAAAAAGTGCGAAAATCAACTAATAACTGGCTAACCTACTGAGGCTTTAAGCCTCCTTATTTATACAAATGGAGTCCTTCAATAGTCCTCCTAAAATCAAGGAACTCGGCTTTCTATAACTGGAGATAAACAGCAGTCCTTCTTTACTTGCTCGGTTGCCCCTTGGAATCATCAATGTGGCTCCAAGTTGTTGATGGAGTATTCGAGGAAAGGGGTAATAAATGAAGGAGACACCCCCTACAAATCATCTTCCCTATTTTCCTTGAGTTTTGGCTGCCATTTGCTCATAAATCCCTTGACTTTGTCCAAAATTGGCCAAAAATTCTGCATACAACACACATTAGACTACATGGGAAAGTGACTAACCCAATTCACTCTATTAGCATAAATATATTCAAAAACATGCATTAAACTAATGATAATGGTGGATTAAGTTTAAATAAGAGGTAGAATGAGCCCATATAATTACCCATTTCCGGTGCTCATCATCACCCCCCTGTTGAATGGGTTGCTCATCCTCTGAGCCACTAATCCAACTCTTCATCCTTACTGGCTCTAATAGATTCCCTGACATCCCAAGCCTCTAATGTGATGTCTTCCTCTTTATCATGGAAACCTTCTTTCCTATCCATTTCTTCCCATTTTTTCTGTTCTTCCTCCTCCTTTACTCCTTCCAGCAGTGCTAGCAGCAATGGAGGACTGAATTTAAGGCCAATCCAGTTTGCCTTCAAGATTTGCATTGAGTGCTTATATAGGGGCACTCTTCTCATGTATTCCCTCATCCTATTTAGGAAGTAATACTCCCTGATCCTTAGACTGTGTGGCAAGGTACTCCATCTTCTCATGCAAGCATGAATGCAGTCATCCCCAAACAATCTCTCCATGTCCTCGAAGTGAGCAATAGCCTGGGCCTGCTTATCAACATAGTCTAGGACAACTTGAGGATTAGCTGCAAGGTGTTGGTGGGCATAGATGAGAGATAAGGGGTCTGCTGGTTCTGCTCTAATCATCAGGGGCTCACTCAGCTCTTTTTTCATCATTTTCTGGATTCCCACTGCCCTTTTCTCTTCATGGCTCATCCAAGATGCCATAGCCATCAGCCGCAAGTCTCCCAATGTAGCATTTCGATTCCACAAATTCATGTCAGTAAGTGCCATGTTGTGCAAGTAAAATTCTGCTAGGTTTGCTTTATTCTTAACTGAACTGTGATCACATAAATGCATGAATTGGCCATAATCCTGAAAAGTTATTGTACCCCTCTGGGCTAGTGTCTTAATCTGAAATTGGAGCCACTGATCTTTGAGGTACGGTGCATATGATTTGGCTGGCTGCCTGCACTGCAATGCCTCCATTTCCTAGCTGGCCATGCAGGTTAACTAGGCTTCCTTTTCCTGTAGCTGCCTTTTCAAAATCAACACTTCATTTTCTGTCTGGGATTCTTTTTCCTATTGTTGTTCCATCAATGTCTCACTGTCTATCTGGGGTTCCTCTTCTTGTTGCTATCTTTTTGTTGCCTCATTGTCTGCCTGGGGTTCCTCTTCTTGTTGTTGTCTTTTTAAGATTGACAGCTCATTTCCTCCTTGAGGTTCCCTTTCTTGTAGCTGCTTTTTCAACATTTCATTTTCTTCCTCCAATTGAGCTCTTCTGATGCTTTCTGTATGCCTGACCATGCTCAATTCTCTGCCCATCTCTCTCAACTTGTTTTCCATGTGCCCAATGTCTTCTACCCCTTTTGATTTTGCAATCTGCATCCATGTATGGGTCCTGACTCTTTCCTTTTCCAGCTCGAAGAAAAGAGGCACTGCAAACTTTTGTGGGATGATCTTCCCACCTTCCAGAAGGTTGTAGTAGGAGCCTAAGTTAGGCTGAGGTCCAGGCTCTGGTATCTCTTTTGCCTTACCTTCCTCCTGGGTCTATTCTTCTGCCTTCTTTTCAAGTTTTTTAGTTTCTTTGAGCTTTGCCAATGTCTCCTGTAGAGAGGTATGCACCTCCTGTAGGACAGCTTTCGAGTCCATTAATTTGTTCCTTTCTTTCCAAGTAGAGCTCATAGGACTTCCTCTCTCGTAAGTGATGGAGATTTTGGAGGGCGATTCCTCCTTTGTTACAATAGGTACATCCTCAATGATGATGGGTTCCTTTGAAGGTGGCTGAGGTTTCCCCATCTTGATTCTGGTGCTCTCTCGAGCTTTCAAGTACATGGATGGTTGTTTTTTTATTTTCCCTTTTTTCTTGGCTAGAGTACTAAGTGCAGCAAGAACAGCTGCTGCTTCTCTTGCTAGTGTCTCAGGAGACACTTCCTCTTGCTGTTTTTCTTCTTCTTCATCTGTTGTTTTTCCTGTGTCTGTTGTCTCTGATTTTGTTTCTGTTGTCTCTAGTGTTGTTTTCTCCTCTACTTGCTGAGTTTCTGCCTTTCCGATGGTAGCCTTTTTCTGAGCTATCTTGGGCTTCTTCTTTTCAGTTCTTGTCCTCTTCCTTTTCCCTATTGTGGTTTCCCCTTTTTCTGCTTTTGATGTTGTTTTCTTCTCTGCTTTAGGTTCAACTGTGGTGGTGTCATGTTTCTCCTCTCCTCTCTGTTTTTCTTCTTTTTCTTCTTCCAATTGAATATTTTGTGTTTCTTCATGAATTTCTTTCTTTGGTTCCTCTTTTTGTTCCTCCTCTTCACTACTAGATGGACTAAGGTCATCAGTGAGAGTTTTTATGTCATCTTCTTTAGTCATGTTCCTGAAAATCTCCCAACTATAAGGATTTTGTATGTGTGGATGGCATCCTCCACCAGCAATTTAATGAGCCCATGGTGAGCCAATTGGTATAGAATCCTTGCATTCAATTTGGTGGTACACTCTATCAAGGATTGGAGGAGAAAATATGGAAGACTGAGTTTTCTAGACGCAAGTAGGTCCATGCCATATCTTAGTTCATGTAACAGTCTGAAATGATAACCATAAACGATGTTGTATCTTCCTTCACAGGAGATATACTTCATGATTTGATAGATGACTTCACCCCATGGATAAGGTATACTTGTCCTTCTGATCCCATTCTTATCTTCCACGGGATGTTTATCAGGCTGGAAAAAGGTCTTCTTAGCAATTTGTCCTAGTGGTTTTTCTTCTTTGCTCCAGGGGAGCCCAAGTGGGAGACTTGTAATTCTATTGATGAACTCTGGTGTAAGTTTTATGGTTAGACCCCTGAAACTGAATGTGGCATGGGTTTTTGAATGAGATCTTAAAGATAATAAAAATTCCTCTGTAACTTCCTCATCATACCCATGAAATTTCTCAAAGAAAGGCATCCAATTTGCCCTGGTAAAGAGGACCAACACTTCCGGATGTTAATGCAATTTAGTTGAATTCAGAGGCTCCTTCCTCATAAAACCCCCTGTCATGATGTTCAGTGACTGCTGGAAATTCTCAGGTCAGGAGGGAGACCACAAATTTCAATCTCGGAGACAGAGGAACAACTGAGGTTTTTTTTTGGAACCAAAGAGAGTTTTTCATGTTTCTTCTTTTTAACAAAAACAATTTGTAATTTTCCTGCCCTTCAAACTCTGTTCTCAACCTTAATTTACTTCTTAGTCTGTTTGAGGGAAACAATATCTTTTTAAAAAAACAGAGAGTATACGAGACAGTGTTTTTTCCTTTTCACAGAATAAGAAGGCCACCCATTGCAAATTCACTATTTTACAGTCTTAATTTCCTATGGTTGCATCACTTCTTTACACAGGAGAATACCACAGAGGAGAAAGAGATAGAATTTCAGTGCAGAGAGTAAAATGGAGAGACTATATATATTTAAAAAACACAGGCAGACTTCTGTTCTCACTTTTTCTTTCTTTTCAATTCTCGCTTCAAATCCCACCACCTTTTGTAGATATATAACATGCAGAGTGGGTTTTCTGAGCCTACCTTTTTTTCTCGAATTTGGCATAAAAATCCTGAATTTTCCCTTTGTAGAGCTGCTCACTAGCCTTCCTATAGAAAGGCTCATGTAGACTATGTTTCCGCTCCTATAGAGAGCGATAGTGCTCCTGTAGAGCCTGATAAGCAGCAAGGTTTTGAAACTGACAAAGAGCGGCTGTTACGATGTTCTGAAGGTGGTAGGTAGGTTGTTACAGTCGAGAGCATGACGATGCAAATGAAAACAAAGGTGATGAAGGTGTCGACTGCAACGTACTTAAGCTTACGGGAAGCTTATGGGCGTGTTCTGCGGTGACAAGGTGAGGTGGCAGGAAGGGTAAGTTATCCCCATCCAGACCGTTGGTCCCTACTCCAGTGCCATTATGATTCTTCATGTTTCCTGCTCGCAATCACTTCCATCATTCCCGTTATATGCCGTCGCCACTACCTGTTTTGAGTTTTCTTCCCGAGTTGACTGAACACACATGCCAATTGCACCCACTAAATGTTGTTTGAATTGGACGAGGCTTGTTTGAACTGGACGAGGTTGGCCAGTTAGTTGGCCACCAATTTTGTTTAATCGCGACCATCTCAATGGTTCATGCAGTTTCTAAATTATACTCATGCAACAGATAAATGGGTTTCGTCACTTACCTGTAAGTCACTACCATGCTTTGCATGCTCATACTTTGGCACTCTGTTCCTGGATTGCTGTTGTTGTTGGCGCTCGTGGCTTCCGAACTGGTGGCTTAGCTACCTCATGCTGGCGTTTTGTCATCTGTGGCTGCATTGACCCTGCCTCTAGAGCTCGATTTTTAAGGGGATCGGCTGTTACAAGGATCCTGTAGGATTTCCTGTAACTACTTCTCCCTCTAAAATTTTTGGCTGAGGTTTGAGCAGGGACTAGAGAGATAGCTGAGGAAGGTTCTGGAGGAAAAGGAAAAACAACTAGTATGAACTAGGTAAGAAACAAGTTAAGGATGCTGTTGTGTTATTCTTCATTTTTTTTTTTAGACAAAAGAAATAGAATTTCGGTGTTTTCTGTGCTGAGAAGAAAGAAGCGAGTGGAAATGTAGTGGTGCGGGTATGGAATGGAGGGTTGGGAGGATGAATGGTGGCAGGGAGGTCCACAGGTCTTCAGGACAAATTTCTAGCCCTCTGATTCTTTTCTTAACTTGATTTTGAGCTCTCTATGGTTTCTACAGGAGCCTCCTGTAGAATGCACAGAGCTTCCTGTAGGACACACAATTTCCATAACAAGTGAGACTAGAGCCTGGGAAAAGATAATGGCGATGGAGAAATGATCTATCAGGGGTGTATTCTACCTGGCCATGTCCCTTTTTCTTCTATGACCCTCATGCAATCTATAATGCATTCAAAAGAAGTTAGTTTTTTCTGTTTTTTCATCTATTTTTTTTTATTTTTTTAAGACAGTTGGGGCGTCTCCAGGAGTTTTTCACCCTCACTGCCTACCCTGGGCGCCTCCAAGAGGTTTTCACCCAGGGATCTCTTATTCTCTTTTTTTTGTTTTTTCTTTTTTTGTTTTTCTCTATTTTTTTTTTGTATTTAGGGTGTGGGTGGAGTGGAGGCAAAGACCTGCTCCACTACCAACACTGTTTTACTTATATTCTCAATGAATTCTTGCTTGGAGAGGGGCTTCCTGTAGATCTTCAACCTATGCCCATTGACGAGCATGGGGATGGCTTCTTCATCGATGGTCCGGATCAGAACTGAACCATTGTCATTGCACTTTTCTACTGTGTACAGTCCCAGCCATATTGTCCTCAGTTTGCCCTTGAAATCTTTATATCTTGAATCATACAACAGTGCCCAATCTCCTTCCTGGAATTGTTTCTCTTTGAGGTGTCTGTCATGCCATATTTTCCTTTGAAGCTGGACTACCTCTGAGTGGAGAAGGGCCTGCAATCTCTGTTCATCCAATCCATTTAGCTGAAGTAACCTTTCCTTTTGTGCATGGTTGAGATCTAGGTCCAATTGAGCTGTTATCCTTAGTATGTTATATTCAAATTCTATTGACAGTAAAGCCTTCTTCCCATAGACTAGCTCATAGGGTGTGAACCCTGTGGTGGTTTTCCAGGTAGTGTTATAGCCCTAGGTGGCCTCAACCAATCGATCTGCCCAATCTTTTCTGTTGTTGCTCACTATCTTGGCCAAAATTCCTTCCAAAGCTCTGTTAATGACTTCCACCTGTCTATTTTCTTACGGATGATAAGGGGTGGAAGTTCTGTTCTTAATTTTGTGATGTGTGAGCAGGTCTTCAATCAGATTGGAGGTAAACTGACTCCCTTGATCTGTGACTAATTCTCTTGGATAGCCAAACTTGTAGAAGATATTCTCTCTCAAAAACTCAGCTACTTTTTCTTCTGTTGCTGCCTTGATCACCTTTGTTTCTACCCATTTTATTAGATAATCAGTACACATAATGATGTAAGATTTCTGTTTTGAAGGAGGGTTGACAGAACCCACAAAGTCCATGCCCCACTTCTCAAATGGCTCTAAAGTCACTTGAGGTTGCAAGGGCATCTCATCCCTTGAAGTAGGTTTCCCCATCCTTTAACATCGGTCACATTGGCTGATATCTCTCCTGACATCTTGATGACGAGTGGGCCAATAGTAACCTACTTGCAGAATTTTGAAGGCAGTCCTCTTTGCTGCAAAGTAGCCCCCACAGGGCCATCATGACAGGTTAGGAGAATGTCAAACACTTCCTCCTCCCTGACACATTGTTACACTAAAAAATGTCACCATGACTATTTGCAGTTAGTATGGCTCCATCAACTGTCATACTATCCTCCTTGGCAAGTCTCATGCCTCTGCTTTCCATGTCAAACTCCAAGAAAGAGAGAAAAGTCATTTAAAAGTCAATTATCTCTGGGTACGCGGTTTCTCTCAGCCTTACCTGCATGTACGCAACCCAAGTTCACAATACATGCGTACTTGTACGCTCTGTCTGTAAAGCAATGGGTGCGTACTCCTGTAAAGGTCAAAAGGCGCAAGTTTCACTCCAAAAAAGTTACTTGTGGTCATTTCTAGAGCATTCTAGAAGCTTGTTTGACGTGTATGGAGCGCCTCCAGATGGTTCATGTATCCCTATGGAAGAGGAACTTATCCCATCAAAAGGGGAGCTAACCCACCCAAAGAGGGGCTTATCCCATTGATGGTGGACCTAATTAACTTCCTCTACAGCACTATAAATACATGCATTGGGCCAGAGGGAGGGGAGGTTAAAAGCTGAACATTCCTAAGGGTAGATGCTGCTGGAATTAGGACTTCCTTGTAGAAGCTTGTGAGGAGAGATTCCCATCCTTTCTTGTTTCATTTGGAAGTGGGTGAGCTGATCAAAGTAAAAGAAAACTCTTGCTGGACCCTGGGAGGAACTTGCACAACACCAAGGCTCAGGTTGTAATGGTTTCTTTTGTTTCCTATTAATACAAATAAGTCCATTCTTCTCAACAATTTGTTATTTATGAGTTGTTTCATATACTCCTTGGTCTGTATGTTAAATATGTTTTATTTTATGAGATATTCAGGTGATATTTAATCGTTTGATTGTTAGTGAATGCAGGTTTCGAAGAGAAGGAGGAGCTCATCCAGATCGACGAAGCTGGACTACTACAACAGCGTTGGACTACAGGTAGGATCTAAACACTTGGTTTCTTATATGGTAAATGCATATTTAGAGAAGGATTGTTCTTAATTGTCTTGTTTGTCACTAGAAAGCCTTAAGCTTCTAGGGAGGTTGGTTTTGTCCGCAAAATTGACTCTTTCCGCATGACAAAATGGCGACTCCACTGGGGAAATCCATTGATGTGAATGATTTTTCCTTTGTCTAAAACTTTGATCTAAGAAAAGTCTTTTTCTTTCTGGTTTTTGGTTGTCTGACTGTGTGTTTGGGTGGGCTAGCTTAGGGTTAAATTAGATTTTAGTTTTTCTTAGTTTTGCTAGAAGTACGCAGCCTCTGAGTTCAGCACAGTGCGTACTTGTACGCACTGCGACTGTGTGCACAGAGCGTACCCACACCTGTGTAAACAGGTTGCCTGCATACCCTGTCAAAATTGAGAAAATTTCAATTTTCTCCTTTTTGCCTCTTAGATTTTGCTTTTAATTTGTTTTTTCCACCCAGATCCACTGGTTACCTACCAGAGATCTTCATCTGAACTTGTTTTGTCAGTGTCAAGTGTTTTAGTGGAATTCATAGAGATTTTGCCTGAGGGTTTGATTTTTACATTGGTCCTATAGTGATTTTGGCTTTAGAAGTCGTAAAACCTTGGATCTCCCTGGTATTTGCAGTCTTCTTAGGAGTTAGACCTTTCATAGAATCTACCCTTGTGAGACATCTACCTTTGTTTTGTCTCTTTTCCGAATCTCGGAAGAGTTTGTTGATTGAACTGTGAATTTCATTTTACGAAAAAGAACAAAAGATTTTATGTTTGTTTTTGACTAGTTTTTGATTCTGCATTGACTAGTCCTTAGTTAAATCACGACTGAGTAAAACATCCTGGGATCATACTTGGTAAGTTTTGGCCTCATTAGATTTGCTTATTAGGTGAATTTCTTTTGATTTTCTTTTAAGTAGCTTTGATTTGATAGATTTGTAAAGGTTTGCTTTTGATTTTTAAATGCTTTGTTAAGTAGGGAAAAATCCAAAAATCTCCTTTGAAAGAAAAGTTTGCTTAGTGGCATTTGAGTCTTTGAATGAAAAGGGCATTTTCGCAAATTGTCTTTATAAAAATTTTGCATTCTCCAACTCTCTTAGCTAAGGAATTCATTGAAAAAGAAAATTAGTATAAATCATCCTAAGTGCATCTTTGTAGTGGTTTGAGTCGAGTCTACACACCATCAGTTTCATCTCCGCTTAAAGTAAAATCAACTTAGTAACTTTTTATTTACTAGGGCTCTGAAACACCAATATAGATCAGGCTAGTGTCTTGGAGTAGGAGAGTAATTAACTCTCCAAGACAGCAAAACCAAACAAGTAGCTTATCTTATGGTAGGATAAATCCAATTGTTTCATTTGTACTCTGGGAAAGCTCCTCTTAAAGGAGAAGCACGAGACCGTGTCCGAACCAGTGAGGGGATCAATCCTCCTTCATTGGGAAAGACGCCAGATACGCACGTATTACAAACGGTAAACCTCAGATTATTGTCGAGGAGCCTGGGGGTCACTTGTCGGTAAACCTTGGATTATTGTCAAGGAGCCGACAAGGGGATTGAGCTTGTTACTCTGCCCTTGCGTGCTATTGGGTCGTAGACTGTTCCCCCAGGTATATTTGTTGCTGTTGGTAACCTTAGTGACCATTATCTTTAGGATTCTACCCGAGGTGACGGTGGAGGGAAGATCCCACTGTACCTGGAGCAGACGTCGGCTAGACTCACTTGGATTTTCCGGGGGGTTCACTTCACTCGAGACGGTTAAAGTGGAGGAACTTGTGCCGGTCTATTCATTAAGCAGGTTGTCGGGGTAACTGTTCCACCCACCACTTCTGTACTGAATTCAGTGATGTTGGGCTTCATCACCAACTAGTGTTTTCGGTCCAGAAGGCTACTGTTTGTGCATGGTTTGACGCCCTAGATTCTTTAGGCGTGTGATTCAAATTTTTTTGGTTCTTTAGAGACTTTAGGTGGTTTGCTTTGAGATTTTACTTTGTTTGCGTGTGCGGTAGTTAAAAGTTTTTAACTGTGGCGGAATTACCGAGACAGTCCCGTAGACTTCGGGGCCAGTCTCCTGAGATTGTTACCATGGCCGATTTGTTGAGGAAATCCCGTAGACTTCGGGGTGAACCTCCTCAAGACGTCCCGAGTCATTACGAAGGTTTGAAAGTCCTTGTAACTCCTCCTAGTGGCAGTAGAGTAGGTTCACCTGAAGAAGGAGAGTCTTCGTTGGTAGTCCATCCAGATTACCAAAGTCTAGAAACAGGTTATAATCCTGAAGCTGTTGCAGTTTCCGAGCTTGCTGGTAGTTTTTCATCTACTAGTGATATAGGCGAAGAACCTGAAATATCTGAACCTGTTACTCCAACTTCTAGTGTTCCTAATTCACCTAGGGTAGAAAGAGTCATAACCGAAAATCTTCCTTCTGGTTTGATAGCTATTGAAGAACTTTCTCCAGAAGAAGAAGTAGGCGGCCCTATTCTTGAAGATCAACCTACCATTAATCTAAGAGAGTGTGAATCTATCTTTTACAGTCCACCTAGAAGTACTACTTGGTACCTTTCATTAACTAATTACTTAGACAACTCAGGGATAAGTTTTTCTCCACCTCGTACTCCTTATCCACCCGGAGGTATTTATACTCCTGTAAATATGTCTAGTCAGTCGTCCGTGTTTACTCAACCCCCTGAATCTTTCTTGTATGGTGGTCCTTCTGTTCCTGTTGGGTATCAGTCACTTTCTGGTACTTTTGCAGGAGCATCTCCTCAACCCATTGGACATGGGTCATTAGCTGGAAACAATGGTAATAAACCGTTGGGTGTGTTACACTAAAAAATGTCACCATGACTATTTACAGTTAGTATGGCTCAATCAACAGTCATGCTACCCTCTTAGGCAAGTCTTATGCCTCTGATCTTCATGTCAAACTCCAAAAAGAGAGAAAGTCTTGTATAAATGTATTTATCTCTGGGGACGCAGGTTCTCTCAAACTTACCTGCGGGGACGCTCCCAATGTTCACAAAAGCTGCGTCCAAAGACGCTCTGTATGTAAAGGGACAGGTGCGTCCCCCTGTAAAAGTTAGAATGTGCAAGTTTCATCTTTAAAAAGTTACTTGTGGTCATTTCTAGAGCATTCTAGAAGGTTGTTCGACGTGTATTGGGCGCCTCCAGATGGTTCATGCACTCCTATCAAAGAGGAACTTATCCCATCAATAAGGGAGTGATCCCATCCAAAGAGGGGACTATCCCATTGATGGTGGACCTGATTAACCTCCTCTTGAGTACTATAAATACAGGCATTGGGCCAGAAGGAGAGGAGGTTGAAGCTATACATTTTCTAAGGGTAAATGCTGCAGGAATTAGGACTCCCATTTAGAAGCTTGTGAGGAGAGATTGCCATCTTTGCTTGTTCTATTTGGAAGTGGGTGAGCTTTGTCAAAGTAGAGGAAGACTCTTGTGGACCCTGGAAGGAGCTTGCACAACACCAAGGCTCAGGTTGTAATGGTTCCTTTTGATTACCTTTAATGCAAATTGGTCCATCTTCTCAATAACTTGTTGTTAATGGGTTATTTCATGTACTCCTTGGTCTATATGTTGAATATGCTTTGTTTTATGTTATAATCAGGTGCTATTTAATTGTTTGACTGTTGGTGATTGCAGGTTTTGGAGAAAAGGAGGAGCTCATCCAGATCAACAAAGCTTGGACTTCTACAACAGCGTTTGGACAAAGGTAAGAACGAAACACTTGATTTCTCATATCATAATGCATGTTTAGAGAAGGATAGCTCCAGTTTGTTTTGTTTGTCATTAGAATGTCTTAGACTTCTAGGAAGGTCGGTTGTGTCCGCACTTTTGACTGATTCCGTGTGACAAATTGGCGACTCCGCTGGGGAAACCATTGATGAGAAGAGTCTTTTCTTTTGTATGAACTTTGCTTTGAGAAAATTGGTTTATTTTTCTGGTTTTGGCTCTGTGATTCTGTCTCTGGGTGGGTTAGCTTAGGATTAGTTTTATTTTGCATTTTCTTGAGTTTTTCAGTAGGACGCACCCTCTGAGTGCTGCACAGTGCGTCCCTGGACGCACTTTTGCTGTGTGCACAGAGCGGGCCCGCACCTGTGCTAACGGGTTGCCTGCGTCCCCCTGCTAAAATTTGAGAAAACTCCATTTTTTGCTTTTTGACTCTTAGATTTTGTTGTTTCTTAGTTTTTTCTGCCCAGATTCATTAGTCCCTTGCCAAGAATCTTCACCTGAACTTGTTTTCATAGCATTAAGTGTTTTAGTGGATTTCATTGAAATTTAAGCCTAGGGTTTGATTTTTGAGTAGATCCTGTAGTGACTTTAATGGTGGAAGTTGTCAAGCCTTAGATCTCTCTGGTTTGTCAACCTTCTTAAGAGTCGGATCTGTCGTAAGTCTACCCGTGTGAGCAACCAACCTGTTGAGTTGTCTCTTTGGTCAAATTTCAAAGTGCTTGTTGATTAAGTCTTGAATTCCATTTTACAAAAAGAACAAAAAGATTTGAGTTTTGTTTTGATCAGCTCTTGATTCTGCAATAGCTGGTCCTTGATTTGATTTTGGTCAAGTAAAACAACCTAGAAACATCCTTGTAAGTTTTGCCTCGTTAAGTTTGCTTAGAGTAAATTTACCTTTTAGTTTGCTTGTGAGTGAATTTTCGTAGATTTTAATAGTTGTTAAGATTGATTTTTGTTAAATTAGATTTATTTGCTTTATTAAAAGAAAAATACAAAAACATCTTCTTTAAAAGTTTTGTTTCAAGTAGCTTTGAAAGTTTTGAAAGAAAAAGAGTTTTTCGTGCAAGTAAAGAGTGGTCATGTTTGTGTGCTTGAAAAGAAAAAGAGAATTGTTTCTTTGATTGTCTTTTCTAAGGAAGTTGTTTTTTCTAAAATTTGCATTCTCTCAACTCTCTTAGTTAAGAATTTCATTGAAAAAGGAAAGTAGCGTAAATCATCTTAGGTGCATCTTTGTAGTGGTTGGAGTCGAGTCTACACACCATTGGTTTCACTTCCACTACCTTGTGACTTTAAAGAACAACCATAAAAGTAACGCTTAAAGTAAAATTGAAATAGTAACTTTTATTTACTAGGGCTCTGAAGCACCAATTTAGATCAGGCTAGTGTCTTGGAGTAGGTGAGTAATTAACTCTCCAAGACAACAAAACCAAACAAGTAGTTTATCTTGTGATAGAATAAATCCAATTGTCTCACTTGTTGTACTCTGGGAAAGCTCCTCTTAAAGGAGAAGCACGAGCTCGTGTCCGAACCAGTGAGGGGATCATTCCCCCCTCGTTGGGAACGACGCCAGACAGTACGTATTACAAACGGTAAACCTCGGATTAACCATTGTCGAGGAGCCAGGGGTCACTTGTCGGTAAACCTTGGATTATTGTCAAGGAGCCGGTAAGGGGATTGAGCTTGCTACTCTGCCCTTGCGTGCTGTCGGAGTTTAGACTGTTCCCCCAGGTGCATTTGTTGCGGTTGGTAACCTTAGTGGCCATTATCTTTAGGATTCTACCGAGGTGACGGTGGAGGGAAGGTCCCACTGTACCTGGAGCAGACGTCGGTTATACTCACTTGGATTTTCTGGGGGGTTCACTTCACTCGAGACGGTTAAAGTGGAGGAACTTGGTCCAGTCTATTCATTAAGCAGGTTGTCGGGGTAACTGTTCCACCCGCCATTTCTGTACTGAATCCAGCGAGGTTGGGCTTCATCACCAACTAGCGCTTTTGGTCCGGAAGACTACTGTTTGTGTTTGGTTTGACGCCCTAGATTCTTTAGGCGTGTGATTCAAATTTGTTTGGTTCTTTAGAGACTTTAGGTGGTTTGATTTGAAATTTTATTTTGTTTTCGTGTGTAGTAGTTAAAAGTTTTTAGCTGTGGCGGAATTACCGAGACAGTCCCGTAGACTTCGGGGCCAGTCTCCTGAAGTTGTTTCTGTGGCCGAATTGTTGAGAAGATCCCGTAGACTTAGGGGTGAACCTCCTCAAGACGAGTCCAGTCATTTAGAAGGTTTAAAGGTCCTTGTAACTCCTCCTAGTGGCAGTAGAGTAGGTTCACCTGAAGAAGGAGAATCTTCCTTGGTGGTCCATCCAGATTACCAAAGTTTAGAGACAGGTTATAATCCCGAAGCTGTTACAGTTTCTGAGCTTGTTGGTAGTTTTTCGTCTGCTAGTGATACAGGCGAAGAACCAGAAATATCCGAACCTGTTACTCCGACTCCTAGTGTTCCTGATTCACCGAGAATAGAAAGAATTATCACCGAAAATCTTCCTGTTGGTTTGATTGCTATTGAAGAACTTGTTCCAGAGGAAGAAATAGGCGTCTCTGATCCTGAAGATCAAATTACCCTTGATCTAAGGGAGCGTGAATCTATCTTTTACAGTCCTCCTAGAAGTACTACTTGGTACCTTTCGTTAACCAATTATTTAGACAACTTTGGGCTAGGTTTTTCTACACCTCGTACTCCTTTTCCACCTGGAGGTATTCATACTCCTGTAAATATGTCTGGTCAGTCGTCTGTGTTTACACAAAGTCCTGAATCTTTTTTACATGGCGGTCCTTCTGTTCCTACTGGGTATCAATCTCTTTCTGGTACCTTTGCGGGAGCATCTCCTCAACCCGTTGATCATGGGTTATTAGTTGGAAACAGTGGTAATGTACCATTGGGTGTAGGAGACATTTACATGATGTCAGGTTCAGTTCCCGTTTCCCAACCTCAAGGTGGCCAATTACCGCCTGGGGGGCAGCCTTCGTTAATGCCTGGGGGGCAACCTCAAGGTACTTCATTCGTGTCTGGGGGGCAACCTCAAGGTCAGTACGCTCCTATGGGGCAATACATACCTCAAGGTCAACCCCAGCCTCAATATGTACCCCAAGGTCAACCTCAGTATCAATATCAACCTCAAGGATGGCAACCTCAAGGATGGCAACCCCAAGGGTATCAACCCCAAGGGTATCAACCTCAAGGATACCAACCTCAAGGTCAAGGTCAACCCCAGTACCCGTATTTACCTCAAGGTTATCAACCTCAAGGTCAATACTCAGGTCAAGGTTATCAACCACCTCAAGGTCAATCATATGGTCAAGGTATGGGAACTGCACCTTACAATTATCAATCCTATCCTCAATCCGGCTATGGATCTCAGTATCCTCAACCTGTTATGGGTCAATACCCTGGAATGTTAGTGTGGGATCCTTCACAGGGTCAACAGATGTTGCAGCCAAGTATACAGTCGGTACCTCAAGCTGGACAACCTGTAGTTTCTGGTCCACCCCAGCAACCGCAACCTGTCCAGTCAAGTGTTCAAACCTCTGTAACTTCGGTAGTTACTCAGCCGCCAATTGCACCTAGTACTCCATCTCAAACGGCTGCTGCAACTACCGCCACATCTACCATACTTACTTCTGGAGTATCGACGGCTCCGGTTTCTACTGTCTCTGTAACCACTCCTCAGACATCTGTACCGTTGTCTGGATCTACGATTCAAACCACGGTCCAGATGCCTGTAGGCCAGCCTGGTATAAGTACGGTTGTCACTACTCAACCTCAATTTGTTCAACCTCCGTACCAGGGACAGTACCAACCTGGGCAAGCTGTCCAACAACCGGTTTACCAGTATCAACCGTATCCTGGGTACACTTATCAACAACCTCAGCAACCCCAGTACGGTCCGGTTAATCCTGGTTTTCCAGGAGGATATAATATCCCAAATGCGACTCCTGTTCCTAGTTATCCTGGATATCCTCCTCCTGGGGCTGGTATTGTGACCCAGAGTTTTAGAGATCCTAACCGGCAGTTACCGTTTATCGCAACTTTGGATTTACCAGACTTGACGCGCCTAACGAACGATCCAATTCAATATCTTCCGTTCTGGCCGCCAATGCCAAATAAGTTGCCCAGCGATATACCCAAGTTCGAAGGTAAGTCTGGAGAGGATCCGTCCAATCACGTGATGACTTACCACCTCTGGTGTGCTTCAAATTCTATCTCGGATGATTCGATCCGCTTACGTCTTTTCCAGCGTACACTCATTGGTCTCGCGGCCAAGTGGTACATTGAGTTACCACGGGCCTCTTTTTACAATTTTAGCCAGTTAGCTACCTCGTTCTTAACTCACTTTCAGTTACCGGTCAGATACGATAACGGTACGGAGTTATTAACTTCACTAAAACAATCAACCTCCACGTATATTTCTGATCACATTCATGAGTGGAGACGTCGAAGAAGGCTAGTGAAAGTTTTTATCCCGGACCAAATCTTAGCTGAATGGTTTGTTAAATCATTATTACCAAGGATTACTGAAGATGTAGCTAAGGCCGGAGTAGTTACTGAGGAGCAAGTCATTGCTCAGGCACAATACCTTGACTTAGTTTACACTCAGTCGGGTACATTACACGAGAAGATTCCGGATCTTCCAAAGTCGAATCAAATCGCTGCTGCTCCTTCGGGATCTCATGCCGCTGATGGTATGATTGGTATCGTGAATACAAAGAGCAAGAAGAAGTCTTCCAAGGCTTCAACTACTCCAATTATCACTTTGCCTGATTCTCCGACAGGAGAGTCTGAACTTACCGCCGATATTCACGCTGTAGAGTCATCTACGGCCAAATCAAAAAACGGTGGAAAGAAGAAAGGAAAGAAGAAGGCTAAAGCAGACAAGGCTCCGAAGGAGAAAACAGAAAAGTCGGAAACCAATGACGAAAAGCGCAAACCTCGATATCCTTGTCTTATTTGTGAAGAGGATCATTTTACGAGAGATTGCCCTCATCGGGCCGAGGTAGTGAAAATAGTCAAAGGTTCTCCCACTCCTGCTGTGTTAAAAAATCCATTTCCGGAGCAGGAGAATAAGATGATAGGTTCTTCCTCGAATGCCAGTGAAGAACCCATTTTGATGATGTCTCATGTGAGGATTGCGACTCGATCGCAAGATTATGGTAGTAAGAATCCTGTTGATGGTAAGGAAGCAGAATCTTCTCATTCTAACCCATCAACCTCAGCTCCTGGTTCCGATCCACTACAGATCGAGAAACCTAACCCAGACTTAGTAATTAAACCGCCCGCCAAGGGTGTACTTCGAAGGTCTGCTTTCAATCCACATGCGAGAGCGGCCCAGAATTACAACATTGTTGAGGACTTAGCTGTTTCACCCTCAGCAATGTCGGCGTTAGAAGTGCTGCAATCATGTCCAGCACAACGAAAATTGCTTTTGTCGGCTATAGGAGCTGTTGATGTTCAGGATCCGAATCTAATGATCTTCGATCTAGAAAATAGTACACCGCGTCTCCCCCATCAAATGGCTTTCCAAATTCCAGTGATAGTCAAAAACAGGCCTATTCATAGGACTGTGATTGATGAGGGAGCTTCTACGTGTATTATGTCGATTCAATGTTGGAGATCCCTTGGTTCTCCT
This sequence comes from Pinus tabuliformis, assembly GCA_031772625.1. Classification (NCBI taxonomy): domain Eukaryota; kingdom Viridiplantae; phylum Streptophyta; class Pinopsida; order Pinales; family Pinaceae; genus Pinus; species Pinus tabuliformis. The sequence goes on from CM062815.1 coordinate 789,429,218, forward strand.
TCGTTGAACCAATCCCCCACCATCCTTAAGGCCTTTGATGGCCGTGGGTTCCGTCCGTTTGGTATTCTACAGGAATTGCCTATAGGGGTAGAAGGTAAAACCGTTAGTCTGGATGTGGAAGTGGTTGATGCCCCTCTAGACTACAACCTTCTTTTGGGTCGAAGTTGGTCATATGCTATGACAGCGGTCGTTTCATCGGTCTTCAGAGTCATTAAGTTTCCACACAACGGTAAGATCGTGACTATTGATCAGCTGACATACTTTTCATCCGACTCTTCAGAGAGTATCCAGCATGTCGGTAAGACGACAATCCCTTATAGGGACGTTGGTGTAGGTTTAGTTAAGGATTCCGGTTTACTGGGAACTTTTCCTCTCCCTCCACTCAGCGTAGAACCTTCGTTTGCAACAATTCATATGATTACATCAGAAAACATTATTTATGATGATCCTTGGTTTGTCCCATCTGACTCTGAGATAGACTCATTCGGTAATGCTATGCCCTTGAGTCCATATGAAATTGCTTATGAAGCTCTCATGTCTTTTACCGACTTTCATTCAACCGAAGTCGACCAAATGAATGTGGTCAGTGAAGAGTCACTTTTCACCTCACCCTTAGAACGGATAGCGTTTCCCGAAGTCGTGTCATCTGACGAACAACTTCGCGAAATCCTAAGTGTAGACGATCTACCATGGGAGGATCTCCATCACAGATCTTCGTTTTTACCTAAGGATGATGCATTTGAAAATGATTTTTCATCCGCTGAATATGTCAAAGACGCTCAGGATCCAACGAAACATTCTGATTCAGAGTTGAATTTAGGGAATATTTCTCGTACTATTCCCATTGATATTTCAGTGAAGCCCGGAATTGAGGAGAACATTCATATAGGTGCCGCATGTACAGAAGAAGAAATCCAAACTTACAAGGCCCTATTCCAAGAATTCCGCGATGTGTTTGCCTGGTCTTACGAGGAAATGCCGGGAATCGATCCTGCCATTGTTGTTCATGAAATAAAGACCTACCCGGATGCTAAACCCGTCCGGCAACGGTTGCGTCAGATTCACCCTCGAAAAGCGGCTGCGATTAAAGCAGAAGTCGAAAAGCTGTTGAAAGCAGGTTTCATTTATCCGATCCCGTTAACGGATTGGGTATCGAATATTGTTCCGGTCAATAAGAAACAAGGAACAATAAGAATCTGTATCGACTATAGGGATATCAATCGAGCTTGTCCAAAAGACAACTATCCTACGCCTTATATCGATCAAATTATTGATGATTGTGCCGGAAGTGAAATGTTTTCCTTCATGGATGGTTTTTCGGGCTATAATCAAATCAATATTCTACCTGCCGACCAACCAAAAACGGCATTCATTTGTCCATGGGGGACATTTGCTTATTGCAAATTACCTTTTGGGCTTAAGAATGCCGGGGCCACTTTTCAACGGGCGATGTCTTATGCATTTCATGACATCAAGCACATTGTGCAACCGTATCTCGATGATTTGCCTGCTCATTCTTTACATCGAGCTGATCACCTTGTCCACCTACGAGCAATCTTTATGAGGTGTAGGCATTATCGAATTCGGTTGAATCCCCACAAGTGTGTTTTCTGTATAGAAACAGGTCGATTGCTGGGATTTGTTGTTTCAAAAGCCGGCATTCGCGTCGATCCCTCGAAAGTCGAGGCTATCATCAAATTGCCTCCTCCTTCGAGTTTGCGCCAACTCCAAAGTTTGCAAGGGAAAGCGAACTTTTTACGCCGATTCATCCCAAACTACGCCGAGGTCACTAAAGGTTTTACACGGTTGTTGAAACAGAACGTTCAATTCTTTTGGGACGAGATTGCCCAACAATCTTTTGATGCACTTAAACACGCGTTGACCCATGCACCGTTGTTGCATCCTCCCAACTACAACCAGGACTACTTCTTATACCTCGCAGCTTCGCATTCCACCATTGGAATGGTGTTAGTTCAAGAAGATGAATTCGGAGCGGAGCATGTGATATATTATCTTAGTAGGACCTTAAATCCCACTGAGCTAAAATATTCGCATGTGGAGAAATTGGCCCTGGCAGCCGTTCAAGCTGTCCAGCGTTTTCGTCACTACATTCTTCTCCGTAAAACTACAGTTATTTCGGATTGCAACCCTATGATTTACATTTTGACAAAACAACTGCTAGGGGGCAAGTACTCTAAATGGATCGTTATCCTGCAAGAGTTCGACTTGGAGTTCGAGAAGTCCAAGTCTAAGAAATCCTTAGTTTTTGCGGAATTGATGTGTGATTTCCCGAGTGCTGACACAGAGACTGTGGCAGAAGAGTCCATTGCGGACGAATCTTTGTTTCTTATCAGTACTTTAGATCCGTGGTACGGTGATATAATCGTCTATCTCCAAACCCAAACCTTTCGGCCTGAAGCTTCCAAGGCGGAACGTCGAAAAATTCGGTTTCAATCCCAGCCATACAAAATTATTGGAGATACACTTTATCGCCGTGGGGCAGACTTAGTTTTTCGACGTTGTTTAACTCACGAAGAGGCTGAGAGAGTTTTGAATGATTGTCACTCTGGAGCATGTGGCGGTCATATGTCTGGGTATGCCACAGCTCAGAAGGTGTTGCGCGCTGGTTACTTCTGGCCATCTATGTTTAAAATTGTATCATTGCAGTCCGGAAGTGCCACAACTGTCAAGTGTTTGATCGAAAGATGCGCGCACCACCTGCTCCTCTCCACCCTATAATTGCCGTTGGTCCATTCGCCAAATGGGGTATCGACTTTATTACTTGTAACCCTCACTCGGCCGGGGGGCATGCGTATATCATCCTCGCGGTTGATTATTTCACTAAATGGGCCGAGGCGATGCCTACATTCGACGCAAGCGGCAAAACAGCTGCAGTTTTCATATTCAATCATATAATAACTAGGTTTGGTGTCCCACAAGCAATCATTACTGACCATGGGAGCCATTTTCGAAACACCATGATGACTGAACTTACAAGCCAGCTTGGTTTGCGCCACGACAGCTCTACTCCTTATTATCCGCAAGCCAACGGTTTGGTTGAGTCTATCAACAAAGTTCTAGTTATCATGATCCGACGAACCATTGGTATTCATCGGTCGAATTGGCACAACATGTTATTTTCGGCGCTATGGGCATACCGAACCTCAGTGAAAACCTCAACAGGGTTCACTCCTTTCCAGCTAGTTTATGGCTTGGAAGCAGTGTTACCCATTGAATGTGAAATCCCATCACTTCAAATGGCTGTCGAATTACTTCCAGCTACTTCCGAAGAGGAGAAACGTTTATTGTACTTAGCTAAATTAGATGAGACTCGACGTGACGCTGCATTGGCAATCGAGACTCACGCGAAGCGAATGAAAGCTCAGTATGATAGAAATGTGACCCCTCGAAGTTTTTCGGAGGGAGACCTAGTGCTTTTATATGATCAAGCTAACGATAAGCTAGGTGCTGGAAAATTCGTTCCTATGTGGCATGGACCCTATATTGTAAAGCGAAAGCTAGCAAAAGGGGCTTATGAGCTGGTAGATTTTGATGGGGACTCTTTGGGTAAACCCAGAAATGGACTTTACCTAAAGAGGTATTATGCTTAAATGGTGGGTATGGAGAATTTTTAGTTAGGTTAGGTTTTCTTTCTAGCTAGTATGATTGTTAGTTAGTCAGTGTGCTTAGCTTAGTGAGTGTGTTTTTCGTCGTTATTCTGGCTTATCTTGGTTTTACTCTTGATATTGCAGATGTCGACGCCTCTCCAAACATACATTGGATTTGCTGATGGTGCTTGTCGTAGTACACGGAATATCTCTTCCGCAGCTTGGGTTATCTATTCGCCCTCTGACGAGTTAGTTTCTATGCATGGGGTAAGCCTCGGTCAAACAACGAATAACATTGCAGAATACAGTGCAGTGGTTGAATTATTATCCGAATCTATTTCATTTGGAATTCGACGTTTGATAGTGAGGTTAGATTCTGAACTTGTTGTATTACAGCTTAATAGAGTTTATGCCATTAGAAATCCTGTGTTATTAAGGTTGTTTTTGAGAGTGCGTCTCTTGGAACGTGAATTTGATTACATTGAATATCAGCATATTCCAAGGTCTTTAAATACATTAGCAGATGCAATTGCTTCTCGAATGTTGGACAGACATTTACGATAATCATGCAAGTAAATTTAAAAACATTTCATCATACATGTTAAACAAGATAAGCCGGTAATAGTGATATATATATAGATAGGAGTGTGTCAAAAAATATACATCGTCTTCGATCATAGGTTGAAAAACACCTTATGATCGGCAAAAATGATAGAGTACAAAAAGTCAAAAATGTCACATGTGTCTACAAAGTGACTAGCCAATCACTGGTGGTGCTCCCTATACGACACCACTGCACGGGCTACCTTACGCAAAAATCTCCTAAACGGTCCAGGGACTGCGACTACGAAGCGCTGAAGCCTGATAGGAATGTCATCCATAGTAGTCTCAGGCATATCTGCCGTCAGACGCTCTAGATCATGCTCCAACTCAGCTAGTACTTCTGCAGCCGCGTCCTGTGGGGCCGGTACCGGTGCAGCTGGATGTCTCCTCTCAAAAGGCCGGAGGTTGGCTGGACGCTGTGGACCAACATCTGCATTTTGAAAATTTTACTGTCAGTTTTGAGACGATATATATAAAAAACAAAAAAAAAATACATAATTTGAAAACTTGTGAAAAATAAAGTACCTCTGTCATCCCATTGTTCTCCCTGTGGAAGAACCATGTCCGGATCATGTCGAAAATCTACTCCGGCATACGGAAAGTCCTGGATCAAGAAAACCTGGTCCTCCAACCAGTGAAAGTAACTATCAGAAAATCGAACAACTGCCGCGCCCTCGTCAGGATGCCGGGCCATCACCGCAACCCATCGTACCAGCTTTGGCTCCCGAGGACCCAAGATATCAACAGTGAGTTGCTGAGGGATCAGCATCGGAACTCTCTCTAAGGCAAAGCTCACGACTAAAGGCCCATATCCAAAAGTTTTCAGTCGTCCGTTCTTTGCCTTAGTCAGTTGGCTCTTCATATTAGCCGACACAGCATCACACCAGTTGAAAATGGTGCCTTGGTAACAGTCAATTGCCATCCGCATTTGGGACCCAGAAGCAATGTGCAAAGCGGCCGCGCCGCAAATTCTGGTAACCGTGAAAGCAATAACTTTGAGTTCACGCAGAGAGATGTGTTTGATTTCCACGCCTTTCGAATGGTGTGCCCCAGGTGTGCACCAATCTTCCCGGAGACTAACAAGGGATTGGCCACCCGGCCTAGTCCCGGCTAGATTGAGTTGCTCGCCTCTGTTCGGCAAGCCAGTGAGAAAGTATACATCTGAGGGCTCTATCTCGAGCTGGTGCCCTCCTATGTAAAAGCATTGCTCTTGAACGTTCCATCTCTCAACCAGCCATTCTAAGAATCTTACCTGAGCCCTCATGCCCGGTATGGCCCAGTATTTGTATAACCCGCATGCTTTTAGGGCATCCAGGGAAGGTTGGTGTTCTATTGCAGCTTCATCAACCTCTTCGTGCTCTCTTTCTCTCCAATCCAACATGGTGAGTGCCCTACACACCAAGAAATGATGATTAGAATTAATTTGGGGAAATTTGAATGGTTATTTGTGAGGATTGGGGTTTCAATTTCCGCGTTCCACGGAGGACGCACCCCGCGTTTGTAACACAGGGCGTCGGGACGCAGCTGGCCTGAAGGTGGGCTGCGTCCCCCGACCATTTTCCTGTATAGGAAAAAGTCGGGGGACGCAGGTCACCCGAAGGGCACCTGCGTCCACCGAGGAGCGCATTTTGAAACCTAAACCCTCCCAAAAAACAAAACTAAAACCTAAAAAACAATTTTAATCGGATAGAAATGAAGAGTAGGATGTTGTAAAATACCTGGAAGAGACGGCGTTCGATTCTGACGGTCGGATTTTCCGCAGCGACCACGGGAAGTTTCTTGTCAAAAGCTCCTTTTTCAACCTCAACAGTCAAACGGTAAAAATGACATGGTAAAAAGTCTTTTTATAGGTTTTTTGGATGAATTTGTTCATTTTTCACCATGGAAAGATGTTTTTCGATGTATTTTTGCCTATCTTAAACAGGTATGAGTAATGTGTCGCTTTTGTGCAGGACAAAGGGACTTAGAGGGAAAATTGTCATTTTTTCACGAACAAAATATCAGAGTCATCTTTTAAGCCCTTTTCTGACTCCTAAAATATGAAAAGATTGCCGAGCGTTTCTTTTACACTCGTTAAAACGGAATTAAAAGACGGTCCCCTTATAGCTCTTTTCTGACCGTAAAATCAGGAAAAGATTGCCGGGTTTTTGTCGTTTCAAACTCGATACGGAAATAAAACGACGTGTCCTTGATCGCTTTTTACTTTTCAGGTCAGTGGCACTAATTATGAAAGTACTCCTTGGTCGCAAGATCAAGCGGTTCCCCCAGGTATTATTTTATACTTTTTCGGGCTTGAGGGACACAAATCTACGAAAAAGTTCAACTTGGAGTCTTCTTAAGTTTTTCAGACTCTCTAAAATTGAAAAACACCGAGTTTCTCCTATACTGGGCTCGTTAAACATTTCACAGTAAAGGACCTGTTCAATTACAAACAGGAACGAACCACTCCTTCCTAGGGTTCGAATCAAAACTAGGTTGGACTCATCCGAAGGATGAGCTTATAATCAAGCATATGTTATCCTCCTCAAGCTTGTTAAAAATAAAGAGGTACTTGCCAGAAATGGTGGGGGAAAAGAGAGAAGAATGAATCTGTTTGTTACCTTTTGTCTCAGAAGAAACTTTATTACCACTCTTGAACACGACACTTTTCATTCACCTGGGTTGGGAAATCTTTTACCTCACAGTTGATCAAACCACTTTGAAAGTCTTTAACCGGGTTCCGGGGATTAACTTTGAGTTATTCGTCACCAAGCCATCTGTCGTGTCGTTATGTGTTCAAGAGGTCTGCAAGCAAAACTTTCATCTGCAAAATACTTGTCATCCATTTGACCATCCCTGAGTCAGTCCTTACAGCAACATTTCTTCAACTTGAACAATGATTTCGTGTTGCGGGCTTGCCTGCAACGGGTCGCTTTCTATCGACATCAGCACATTATCTAGAGAGATGACTTAGAAATCGTCAGTACCTTGAAGTCTGCATGCATCAATGGCAGGTTTCTCGCCTTTGACGTCAGTTTACATCATTGACTTTCGATCGAAGGATTCCGTGAAATGTTCGACATCAACTCATTCATTCACATCTCATGGATTGTACTGGGTACTTTGAGAACCATTGACATTACTGGTGGTCTCTCTCACGCTTGTTAACAGTTTACATCATTGACTGGTAATCAAGTGGTTTCTACCATGTTCGACATCAACTCATTTATTCGCATGGCTAGAATCGTACCAATTCGGGAAGTAGAGATGAAGACCCTGGATCTAGTTTCCACCATCCAGGCTGCGAGGAGTTTTGTATTCATTATCTAAGTAGACTAATCATAAACAGATGGCTGCGTCCATACTGTGTCTACAAAAGTCTATGATTGTGATGTACTGCAAGATCATTCCTGTATCAGAGTAGTTAGTCTGTTAGTTAAAGTTTTGATCTGAGTATGGGAATGCCTACCTCAGTGATGATATAATCTTATACATGTATTTTGTGTTGAAAATTGCAGGTTCTGACCAGGCTCTCCACGGGATAATCCTTGAAATGATAAAGCGCTTCACCCTTCCTAGATATTACAAACCCTAATCTATTCCAGGCTTCGCACTTTAGGGGGCAATCTGTTACACTAAAAAATGTCACCATGACTATTTACAGTTAGTATGGCTCAATCAACAGTCATGCTACCCTCTTAGGCAAGTCTTATGCCTCTGCTCTCCATGTCAAACTCCAAAAAGAGAGAAAGTCTTGTATAAATGTATTTATCTCTGGGGACGCAGGTTCTCTCAAACTTACCTGCGGGGACGCTCCCAATGTTCACAAAAGCTGCGTCCAAAGACGCTCTGTATGTAAAGGGACAGGTGCGTCCCCCTGTAAAAGTTAGAATGCGCAAGTTTCATCTTTAAAAAGTTACTTGTGGTCATTTCTAGAGCATTCTAGAAGGTTGTTCGACGTGTATTGGGCGCCTCCAGATGGTTCATGCACTCCTATCAAAGAGGAACTTATCCCATCAATAAGGGAGTGATCCCATCCAAAGAGGGGACTATCCCATTGATGGTGGACCTGATTAACCTCCTCTTGAGTACTATAAATACAGGCATTGGGCCAGAAGGAGAGGAGGTTGAAGCTATACATTTTCTAAGGGTAAATGCTGCAGGAATTAGGACTCCCATTTAGAAGCTTGTGAGGAGAGATTGCCATCTTTGCTTGTTCTATTTGGAAGTGGGTGAGCTTTGTCAAAGTAGAGGAAGACTCTTGTGGACCCTGCAAGGAGCTTGCAGAACACCAAGGCTCAGGTTGTAATGGTTCCTTTTGATTACCTTTAATGCAAATTGGTCCATTCTTCTCAATAACTTGTTGTTAATGGGTTATTTCATGTACTCCTTGGTCTATATGTTGAATATGCTTTGTTTTATGTTATAATCAGGTGCTATTTAATTGTTTGACTGTTGGTGATTGCAGGTTTTGGAGAAAAGGAGGAGCTCATCCAGATCAACAAAGCTTGGACTTCTACAACAGCGTTTGGACAAAGGTAAGAACGAAACACTTGATTTCTCATATCATAATGCATGTTTAGAGAAGGATAGCTCCAGTTTGTTTTGTTTGTCATTAGAATGTCTTAGACTTCTAGGAAGGTCGGTTGTGTCCGCACTTTTGACTGATTCCGTGTGACAGGGTGTAGGAGACATCTATATGATGTCAGGTTCAATTCCTGGTTCTCAACCTCAAAGTGGTCAATTACCGCCTAGGGGGCAGCCTCAATTAATGCCTGGGGGGCAACCTCAAGGTACACAACTTGCATCTGGGGGGCAGCCTCAAGGACAATATGTACCTATGGTACAGTATATTCCTCATGGTCAACCCCAGCCTCAATATGTACCCCAAGGTCAACCTCAGTATCAATTTATGCCTCAAGGTCAACCCCAATATCAGTACTTACCTCAAGGGTATCTACCCCAAGGTCAGTACTCGAGTCAAGGTTATCAACCACCTCAAGGTCAATCTTACGTTCAAGGTAAGGGAAATGTACCTTTCAATTATCAATCTTACCCTCAATCCGGTTATGGATCTCAATATCCTCAACCTGTCATGGGTCAATACCCCGGAATGAACATAGTGTGGGATCCATCGCAAGTTCAACAAGTGTTGCAGCCAAGCGTACAGTTGTCATCTCAAACTGGACAACCTGTGGTTTCTGGTCAACCCCAGCAACCAATCCAGTCTAATGTTCAAACTTCTGTACCTTCGGTAGTTACTCAGTCGCCAATTGCACCTAGTACTCCATCTCAAACGACTGCTGGAACTACCGCAACATTTGTTCCTTCCACCACACCTACTTCTGGAGTATCGACAGCTCTGGTTTCTACTGTCTCTGCCACTACTCCGCATACATCTTTACCATTGTCTGGATCCACCATTCAAACTACGGTTCAGATGCCTGTAGGGCAGCCAGGTTTAAGTACGGTTGTTACTTCTCAACCACAATTTGTTTATCAACTGTACCAGGGACAATACCAATACGGGCCTGCTGTCCAACAACCGATTTACCAGTATCAACCGTATCCTGGGTACACTTATCAACAACTACAGCAACCCCAGTACGGTCCGGTTAATCCTGGTTTTCCGGGAGGATACAATATCCCGAATGCGATTCCTGTTCCAAGTTATCCTGGATTTCCTCCTCCTGGGACTGGTCTTGTGACCCAGAGTTTTAGGGATCCTAATCGGCAATTTCTGTTTATCGCAACTTTGGATTTACCAGACTTGACGCGCCTAACGAACGATCCAATAAATTATCTTCCGTTCTGGCCGCCAATGCCAAATAAGTTGCCCAATGACATACCCAAGTTCGAAGGTAAGTCGGGAGAGGATCCATCAAATCACGTGATGACTTACCACCTCTGGTGTGCTTCAAATTCTATCTCGGATGATTCGATCCGTTTACGTCTTTTTCAGCGTACGCTCATTGGTCTCGCGGCCAAGTGGTATATTGAGTTACCACGGGCCTCTTTTTATAACTTTAGTCAGTTAGCTACCTCGTTCTTAACACATTTTCAGTTGCCGGTCAGATATGATAATGGCACCGAGTTATTAACTTCATTAAAACAATCGACGTCCACTTATATTTCCGACCATATTCATGAATGGAGACGTCGAAGGCGTTTAGTGAAAGTTTTTATCCCGGACCAAATCTTAGCTGAATGGTTTGTTAAATCATTATTACCGAAGATTACTGAAGACGTAGCTAAGGCCGGAGTAGTTACTGAAGAGCAAGTCATTGCTCAAGCGTAGTACCTTGACTTAGTTTATACTCAGTCGGGTACGTTACACGAAAAGATCCCAGATCTTCCAAAGTCGAATCAAATCGCTGCTGCTCCTTTGGGATCTCATGCTGCTGATGGCATGATTGGTACGGTGAATACTAAAAGCAAGAAGAAGTCTTCAAAGAATTCTTCGCCCATTATCACCTTACCAGACTCCCCGACAGGAGAGTCTTCTCCTGAAGTTTCCGCTGATATACACGCTGTAGAGACATCTACGGCCAAATCAAAAAACGGTGGGAAAAAGAAAGGTAAGAAGAAGGATAAAGCAGACAAGGCTCCAAAGGAGAAAAAAGAAAAGTCGGAAACCAATGACGAAAAGCGCAAACCTCGATATCCTTGTCTTATTTGTGAAGAGGATCATTTTACAAGAGATTGCCCTCATCGGGCCGAGGTTGTGAAAATCGTCAAGGGTTCCCCAACTCCTGCTGTTTTGAAAGATCCATTTCCAAAGCAGGAGAGTAAGATGATAGGTTCTTCCTCGAGTGCCAGTGAAGAACCCATATTGATGATGTCTCATGTACGGATTGTGACTCGATCACACGATTATGGTAGTAAAAGTCTTGTTGATGGATCGAAAGAAGCAGAATCTTCTCAATCAAATCCATCAACCTCAGCTCCCGGTTCCGATCCACTACAGATCGAGAAACCTAACCCTGACTTAGTAATCAAACCGCCCGCCAAGGGTGTACTTCGAAGGTCTTCTTTCAATCCACATGCGAGAGCGGCCCAGAATTACAATATTGTTGAGGATTTAGTTGTTTCACCCTCAGCAATGTCGGCTTTAGAAGTGCTGCAATCATGCCCAGCACAACGAAAATTACTTTTGTCGGCTATAGGATCTGTTGATGTTTAGGACCCGAACCTAATAATCTTTGATCTAGAAAATAGTACACAGCGTTTACCTCATCAAATGGCTTTCCAGATCCCAATGATAGTCAAAAACAGGCCTATTCATCGGACTGTAATTGATGAGGGAGCTTCCACGTGTATTATGTCAATTCAGTGTTGGAGATCGCTTGGTTCTCCTTCGCTGAACCAATCCCCGACAATTCTAAAGGCCTTTGATGGCCGTGGGTTCCATCTGTTTGGCATTCTACAAGATTTGCCTATAGGGGTTGAAGGAAAAACTGTTAGTCTAGATGTGGAGGTGGTTGATGCCCCTCTAGACTACAACCTTCTTTTGGGTCGAAGTTGGTCTTACGCTATGACAGCAGTCGTCTCATCGGTCTTCAGAGTAATAAAATTTCCACATAATGGCAAGATCGTGACAATAGACCAGTTGGCTTTCTTTTCATCCGACCCAGCCTCTTCAGAGAGTATCCAGCATGTCGGTAAAACGACTATCCCTTATAAGGATGTTGGCGTAGGATTAGTTAAAGATTCCGGTTTACTGGGAACTTTTCCTTTTCCTCCAATCAACGCAGACCCTTCATTCGCATTCATTCATATGATTACATCAGATACTATTATTTACGATGATCCATGGATTGTCCCATCTGAATCTGAGATAGACTCATTCGGTGATGCTATGCCTTTAAGTCCATATGAAATTGCTTATGAAGCCGTGCAGTCTTTTACCGACTCGCGTTCAACCCAAATCGACCAAATGAATGTGGTCCGTGAGGAATCACTTTTCACATCAACCTCAGAACGGATAGCGTTTCCCGAAGTCGTGTCATCTGACGAGCAACTTCGCGAAATCCTAAGTGTAGATGATCTACCATGGGAAGATCTCCATCATAGATCTTCGTTTTTACCTGAGGGTGATGACTTTGAAAATGATTTTTCATCAATATTTACGGCTGAATATGTCAAGGACGCTCAGAATCCCATGAAACATCCTGATTCAGAGTTGAATTTGGGAAACATTTCCCAAACTATTGCCATTGACATTTCAGTCAAAACTGGAATTGTTGAGAACATTCATATAGGTGCCTCGTGTACAGATGACGAAATTCAAACATACAAGGCCCTATTTCAAGAATTTCGTGACGTGTTTGCCTAGTCCTATGAGGAAATGCCAGGAATTGATCCCTCCATTGTTGTTCATGAGATCAAGACTTACCCGGACGCTAAACCCGTTCGGCAACGTCTGCGTCAGATACACCCTCAGAAAGCGGCTGCAATTAAAGCAGAAGTTGAGAAGCTGTTGAAAGCAGGTTTCATTTATCCGATCCCGTTAACGGATTGGGTATCGAATATTGTTCCAGTTAACAAGAAGCAGGGAACAATAAGAATATGCATCGACTATAGGGATATTAATCGTGCTTGTCCAAAAGACAACTATCCCACACCCTATATCGATCAAATAATTGATGATTGTGCCGGCAGTGAAATATTTTCCTTTATGGACGGTTTTTCCGGTTACAATCAAATCAATATTCTACCTGCCGATCAACCAAAAACGGCTTTCATTTGTCCTTGGGGGACATTTTCTTATTGCAAATTACCTTTTGGGCTTATGAATGCCGGAGCCACTTTTCAAAGGGCAATGTCTTATGCGTTTCATGACATCAAACACATTGTGCAGCCGTACCTCGATGATTTGCCTGCTCATTCATTACATCGAGCTGATCACCTTGTCCATTTATGAGCAATTTTCATGAGGTGTAGGCATTATCGTATACGTTTGAACCCACACAAATGTGTCTTCTGTATAGAAGTGGGACGATTGCTGGGATTTGTAGTTTCAAAATCCGGCATTCGCATCGATCCCTCGAAGGTCGAAGCTATCATCAAATTGCCTCCCCCTTCGAGTCTTCGCCAACTCCAAAGTTTGCAGGGGAAAGCAAACTTTCTACGCCGATTCATTCCTAACTACGCCGAGGTTACAAAAGGTTTTACACGGTTGTTGAAACAGAACGCTCAATTCTCTTGGGATGAGATAGCTCAGCGATCTTTTGATGCACTTAAACACGCGTTGACCCATGCACTGTTGTTGCATCCTCCCAACTACAACCAAGACTACTTCTTGTACCTCGCTGCCTCTCATTCCACAATTGGGATGGTATTAGTTCAGGAAGACGAATTCGCAACGGAACATGTGATATATTATCTTAGTAGGACGTTAAATCCCACTGAGCTAAAATATTCGCATGTGGAGAAATTGGCCCTGGCAGCCGTTCAGGCTGTCCAACGTTTTCGTCATTACATTCTTCTCCGTAAAACTACAGTCATTTCGGATTGCAACCCTATGATCTACATTTTGACTAAACAATTGCTAGGGGGCAAGTACTCTAAATGGATTGTTATCCTGCAAGAGTTCGACTTACAGTTTGAAAAATCTAAGTCTAAGAAATCTTTAGTCTTTGCAGAGTTGATGTGTGACTTCCCGCGTGCTGACACGGAAACTGTGACAGAGGAACCCATTGCGGATGAATCTTTGTTTCTCATCAGCACTTTAGATCCGTGGTATGGGGATATAATCATCTATCTCCAAACCCAATCCTTTCGGCCCGAAGCTTCAAAGTCGGAACGTCGGAAAATTCGATTCCAGTCCCAACAGTATAAAATCATTGGAGATACCCTTTATCGCCATGGGGCAGACTTGGTTTTCCGACGTTGCTTAACTCACGAAGAGGCAAAAAGGGATTTGAATGACTGTCACTCTGGGGCGTGTGGTGGTCATATGTCTGGGCATGCCACAACTCAGAAGGTGTTGCGTGCTGGCTATTTCTGGCCATCCATGTTTAAAGATTGTATCATTGCGGTCCGAAAATGCCACAACTGTCAAGTGTTTGATCGCAAGATGCGTGCACCACCAGCTCCTCTCCACCCTATAATTGTCGTCGGTCCTTTTGCCAAATGGGGTATCGACTTTATTACATGTAACCCTCACTCGGCCGGGGGGCATGCGTATATCATCCTTGCGGTTGATTATTTTACTAAGTGGGCCGAGGCGATGCCTACATTCGAGGCAGACGGCAAGACAGCTGCGATTTTCGTATTCAATCACATTATTGCTAGGTTTGGTGTCCCACAAGCGATAATCACTGACCATGGGTGCCATTTTCGAAACATTATGATGACAGAACTTACAGGCCAGCTTCGTTTGCGTCACGATAGCTCAACCCCTTATTATCCACAAGCCAACGGTCTGGTTGAGTCCATCAACAAAGTTTTGGTTATCATGATCCGACGAATCATTGGGATTCATCAGTCGAATTGGCACAACATGTTATTTTCCGCGCTTTGGGCATATTGAACTTCAGTGAAAACATCAACAGGGTTCACTCCTTTCCAACTAGTTTATGGTTTGGAAGCCGTGCTACCCATTGAATGCGAAATCCCATCACTTCAAATGGTTGTCGAATTACTTCCAGCTACTTCCGAAGAGGAGAGACGTTTATTATACTTAGCTCAATTAGATGAAACTCGACGCGATGCTGCACTGGCAATCGAGACTCATGCAAAACGAATGAAAGCTCAGTATGATCGAAATGTGACCCCTCGAAATTTTTCGGAAGGAGACCTAGTGCTATTGTATGATCAAGCTAACGATAAATTAGGTGCTGGAAAATTCGTTCCTATGTGGCATGGACCCTACATTGTTAAGCGAAAGCTAGCAAAAGGGGCCTATGAGTTGGTTGACTTTGATGGGGACTCTTTGGGTAAACCCAGAAATGGACTTTACCTAAAGAGGTACTATGCTTAAATGATGGGTGTGAAGATTTTAGTTAGGTTACTTAGGTTAATTTTCTCTTTCTAGCTAGTGTGTTTGTTAGAATAGACAGTGTGCTTAGTTTAGAAAGTGTGTTTTTCGTCGTTATTCTGCTTATCTTGGTTTTACCCTTGATGTTTGCAGATGTCGATGCCTCTCCAAACGTACATTGGATTTGCTGATGGTGCTTGTCGTAGTACACGGAATATCTCTTCCGCAGCTTGGGTTATCTATTCGCCCTCTGACGAGTTAGTTTCTATGCATGGGGTAAGCCTCGGTCAAACAACAAACAACATTGGAGAATACAGTGCAGTGATTAAATTATTATCTGAATCCATTTCATTTGGGATTCGGAGTTTGATAGTGAGGTTAGATTCTGAACTCGTTGTATTACAGCTTAATAGAGTTTATGCCATTAGAAATCCAGTGTTATTAAGGTTATTTTTGAGAGTGCGTCTTTTGGAACGTGAATTTGATTACATCGAATATCAACATATTCCAAGGTCTTTTAATACATTAGCAGATGTAATTGCTTCTCGAATGTTAGACAGACATTTGCGATAATCATACATGTAAATTTAAAAACATTAACATTTAATCACACATGTTTAACAAGATAAGCCGGTAATAATGATATATATAGATAGGAGTGTGTCAAAAATACACCGTCTTCGATCATAGGTCGCAAAACACCTTATGATCGGCAAAAATGATAAGTACAAAAAACCAAAATGTCACATGTGTCTACAAAGTGACCATCCAATCACAGGTGGTGCTCCCTATACGACACCACTGCACAGGCTACCCTACACAAGAACCTCCTAAAAGGTCCTGGGACTGCGACTACATAGCGCTGAAGTCTGATAGGAATATCATCTATAGTGGTCTCTGGTATATCCACCGTCAGACGCTCTAGATCCTGCTCCAACTCAGCTAAGGTCTCTACAGCCGCATCCTGTGGGACCGGTGCCGGTGCAACTGGTTCTCTCCTCTCGAAAGGCCGGAGATTGGCTGGACGCCGTGGACCCACATCTGCATTTTGAAAATTTTTACTGTCAGTTTTGAGACGATATATAAAAACAAAAAAAAAAATAGATAATTTAAAAACTTGTGAAAAATGAAGTACCTCTGTCATCCCATTGTTCTCCTTGTGGAAGAACCATGTCCGGATCACCACGAAAATCCACTCCGGCATAAGGAAAATCCTAGATTGCAAAGACCTGGTTCTCCAACCAGTGAAAGTAACCCGCAGGAAATCGGACAACTCCCGCTCCCTCATCAGGATGCCGGGCCATCACCGCAACCCATCGCATCAACTTTGGCTCCCGAGGTGGTCCAACCGCAACAGTGAGATGCTGAGGGATAAGCATCGGAACTCTCTCTAGGGCAAAGCTCACAACTAAAGGCCCATAACCAAAGGTCTTTAATTGCCCGTTCTTTGCCCTAGTCAGTTGGCCCTTCATATTGACCAACACAGCATCACACCAGTTGAAAATGGTGCCTCGGAAGCAATCAATCGCCATCCGCATTTGGGACCCGGTGGCAATGTGCAAAGCGGCTGCGCCGCAGAGTCTGGTAACTGTAAAGGAAATTACCATAAGTTCAGGTCGGGATATGTATTTGATTTCTATCCCCTTCTCTTGGTTTTGATTGTTGCACCACTCTAGCCGGAGACTAGCAAGGGATTGGCCACCCGGCCTAGTCCCGAACAGAGACAGTTGCTCGCCCATATTAGGCAAACCAGTGAGAAAATATATTTCTGAGGGCTCTATTTCGAGCTGGTTCCCTCCGATGTAAAAACATTGTTCCTGGACATTCCACCTTTCAACCAGCCACTCCAAGAATGGCACCTGGGCCCTCATGCCAGGTATGGCCCAGTATTTGTAGAGACTGCATGCCTTCAAAGCATCAATGGAAGGTTGATGATCTATTGCGGCCAAATCGACATCTTCGTGTTCTCTTTCGCGCCAATCAAGCATGGTGGGCAATCTACACACCAGAAAACACCCATTAGAATTCATTAAATCAAAAAATAATGGTTTAGTTTTGAGATTTGGGGTTTTGAAATTGCTTTGCGCGGAGTACGCACCCCGCGTTCAGAAACAGAGCGGCGGTACGCAGCTGTTCTGAAGGTAGGCTGCGTACTCCCACCATTTTCCCATTAGCGAAAATGTCGGGGTGCGTAGGTCGCCCATGGGGCACCTGCGTACCCCGAAAGGCATATCTTAAAACCCCAAAGCCCCCAAAAAATCAAACTAGGGCTTAAAATGAAATTCTAAACGGATGAAAACAAAGAGGAGGATGTTGTGGAATACCTGAAAGAGACGGCGCTCGATTCCGACGGTCGGATTCTCCGCAAAGTCCACGAGAAGTTTCTTGCCAAAAGCCCTTTTCTCTCCCTCAACAGTAAAATGGTAAAAATGACATGGTAAAAAGTCTTTTTATAGGTTTTTTGGATAAATGAATGCTAGGTTTGTTTATTTTTCACCATGGAGAGATATTTTTCAATGTATTTTTGCCTATCTTAAACAGGTATGAGTAATGTGTTGTTTTTGTGCAGGACAAAAGGACTTTCAGAGAAAATTATCATTTTTCACGAACCAAAACATCAGAGTCATCTTTTAAGCCCTTTTCTGACTCCTAAAACATGAAAAGATTGCCGAGCGTTTCTTTTACACTCGTTAAAACGGAATTAAAAGACGGTCCCCTTATAGCCCTTTTCTGACCGTAAAAACAGGAAAAGATTGCCGGGTTTTTGTCGTTTCAAACTCGATACTGGAAATAAAACGACGTGTCCTTGATCGCTTTTTACTTTTCAGGTCAAAGACACTAATCATGAAAGTACTCCTTGGTCGCAAGATCAAGCGGTTCTCTCAAGTATTATTTTATACTTTTTCGGGCTTGGGAGACACAAATTTACGAAAAAGTTCAACCCTGGAGTCTTCTTTAGTTTTTTCAGACTCTCTAAAATTGAAAAACGTCGAGTTTCTCCTATACTGGACTCGTTAAAATTTCACAGTAAAGGACCTGTTCGATTACAAACAGGAACGAACCACTCCTTCTTAGGGTTCGAATCTAAACTAAGTTGGACTCATCCGAAGGATGAGCTTATAATCAAGCATATGTTATCCTCCTCAAGCTTGTAAAAAATAAAGAGGTACTTACCAGAAATGGTGGGGGAAAAGAGAGAAGAATGAGCCTATTTGTTATCCTTTTTCACAGAAAAAACCTTATTACCACTCTTGAACACGACACTTTTCATTTGGGTTTGGAAATCCTTTGTCTTAAAGTTGATTATACCACTTTGAAAGTCTTAAACCGTCTCTGGGTATTAACTTTGGGTCAATCGTCACCAAGCCATCTGTCGTGTCGTTATGTGTTCAAGAGGTCTCTGCAAATAAACCATTCATATGCAAAATACTTGTCATCCATTTTGACCATCCCTGAGTCAGTCCTTACAACAACATTTCTTCAACTTGAACTATGATTTCGTGTTGTGGGCTTGCCTGCAACGGGTCGCTTTCTATCGACATCAGCACATTATCTAGAGAGATGACTTAGAAATCGTCAGTACCTTGAAGTCTGCATGCATCAATGGCAGGTTTCTTGCCTTTGACGACAGTTTACATCATTGACTTTCGATCGAAGGATTCCGTGACATGTTCGACATCAACGCATTCATTCACATCTCATGGATTGTACTGGGTACTTTGAGAACCATTGACATCACTGGTGGTTTCTCTCACACTTGTTAACAGTTTACATCATTGACTGGTAATCAAGTGGTTTCTACCATGTTCGACATCAACTCATTTATTCGCATGGATAGAATCGTACCAATTCGGGAAGTAGAAATGAAGACCCTAGATCTAGTTTCCACCATCCAGGCTGCGAGGAGTTTTGTATTCATTGTATAAGTAGACTAACTATAAACAGATGGCTACGTCCATACTGTGTCTACATGAGTCTATGATTATGATGTACTGTGAAATCATTCCTGTATCAGAGTAGTAGTTAGATTGTTAGTTAAAGTTTTCAATCTGAGTATGGGAATGCCTACCTCAGCGATGATATCATCTTATATATGTATTTTGTGTTGAATATTTGAAGGTTCTGACCAGGCTCTCCACAAGATAATCCTTGAAATGATAAAGTACTTCACCCTTCCTAGATGATTTGAAACCCTAAATCTACTTCAGGCTTCGCACTTTAGGGGGCAATCTGTTACACTAAAAAATGTCACCATGACTATTTGCAGTTAGTATGGCTCCATCAACTGTCATACTATCCTCCTTTGCAAGTCTCATGCCTCTGCTTTCCATGTCAAACTCCAAGAAAGAGAGAAAAGTCATTTAAAAGTCAATTATCTCTGGGTACGCAGTTTCTCTTATCATTACCTGCGTGTACGCAACCCAAGTTCATAATACCTGCGTACTTGTACGCTCTGTCTGTAAAGCAATGGGTGCGTACTCCTGTAAAGGTCAAAAGGCACAAGTTTCACTCCAAAAAAGTTACTTGTGGTCATTTCTAGAGCATTCTAGAAGCTTGTTTGACGTGTATGGAGCGCCTCCAGATGGTTCATGTATCCCTATGGAAGAGGAACTTATCCCATCAAGAGGGGAGCTAACCCACCCAAAGAGGGGCTTATCCCATTGATGGTGGACCTGATTAACTTCCTCTACAGCACTATAAATACATGCATTGGGCCAGAGGGAGGGGAGGTTAAAAGCTGAACATTCCTAAGGGTAGATGTTGCTAGAATTAGGACTTCCTTGTAGAAGCTTGTGAGGAGAGATTCCCATCCTTTCTTGTTTCATTTGGAAGTGGGTGAGCTGATCAAAGTAAAGGAAAACTCTTGCTGGACCCTGGGAGGAACTTGCACAACACCAAGGCTCAGGTTGTAATGGTTTCTTTTGTTTCCTATTAATACAAATAAGTCCATTCTTCTCAACAATTTGTTATTTATGAGTTGTTTCATATACTCCTTGGTCTGTATGTTAAATATGTTTTATTTTATGAGATATTCAGGTGCTATTTAATCGTTTGATTGTTAGTGAATGCAGGTTTCGAAGAGAAGGAGGAGCTCATCCAGATCGACGAAGCTGGACTACTACAACAGCGTTGGACTACAGGTAGGATCTAAACACTTGGTTTCTTATATGGTAAATGCATATTTAGAGAAGGATTGTTCTTAATTGTCTTGTTTGTCACTAGAAAGCCTTAAGCTTCTAGGGAGGTTGGTTTTGTCCGCAAAATTGACTCTTTCCTCCCAGGGTCCGTATGTTAAATATGTTTTATTTTATGAGATATTCAGGTGCTATTTAATCGTTTGATTGTTAGTGAATGCAGGTTTCGAAGAGAAGGAGGAGCTCATCCAGATCGACTCTTTCCGCATGACACACATCTACTCAAAATCTGATTTGGGCCAAGTTTGAAGAGATTGCCCCCAATCCAGGTGAATGGGGCACTTTTCCTCACGATTTTGCTCTTCTCTTTTGAGGACAGGTGTGGTGGAAACCATGCTGAAACCAAGTAATTTGCTATATCAGCAAACCATGGAGAGAGTACTGAGATAGAAAATAGGTGTTCATCTGGCATTTCATCATCCACCATTCCTTCTTTATCTGCAGGCAGATCTAGTGTAGATAGAAAATTAGAAACAACATTTTCCTTACCTGGCTTATCAACAATGATTAAATCAAATTGTTGCAATAAAAGTAACCATCTAATAATACGAGCATTTACATCAGGTTTTTTCATTAAATACCTAATTGCAGCATGATCAGTGTGTATTAATGTTTGATAGCCGGTGATGTAGTGTCTGAACTTATTTAGGGAATGGATTACAGCTAGGAGCTCCTTTTCGGTTAGAGTGTAATTTAATTCTGCCTTGAACAAGTTTTTACTTACAAAGATATGGCATAAGACAGCTTCTCATCAATTTGCCCTAAGGTTGCTCCTATCGCTTTGTTCAAGGCATCTGTATGAATGTGGAAAGGTAGGGCCCAGTTTGGACCTCTCAAAATTGGGGCAGTCACCAGTTTACTTTTCAAGGTATCCAAAGCCTCTTGATAGTTGTCAGTCCATATGAACTCAACATCTTTTCCCAAAAGACCAAACAATGGAGAGGCTTGCTAACTGAAATCCTTAATGAATCTTCTATAATACCCTGCTAAGCCTAGGAAACTCCAAACATCTCTTACCTTTTGAGGAGGTGGGACCCTTTGGATGATGGCAATTTTGTTGGGATCCACCTGTAATCCTTGCTGAGAAATTGAATGACCTAGCACGGTCCCTTCAGTCATCAAGAATTTGCATTTTTCAGGACTGAGGGATAGGTTCATTTCAATGCACTTTTCTAAAACTTTTCCCATATTAGTCAAAGCTTCCTATAAGTTAGAACCATAAGGGCTAAAGTCATCCATGTAGATTTCCATTGAATCATGAACCAGTTCAACAAATATACTGAATACAACTCTTTGGAAAGTGGCGGGAGCATTGCACAATCCAAAGGGAAGGACCCAATATGCAAAGGTACCCCAAGGACAAGTAAAAGTGGTCTTATTTTGGTCTTCTGGGCTGATTTGGATCTAGTTGTACCCGCTAAACCCATCTAGGAAGGAGAAGAACTTCTTCCTTGCCAGGCCATCTAACACTTGATCTATGAAAGACAAAGGAAAATGGTCCTTCTTGGTGGCCTTGTTTAGTTCCCGATAATCGACACAAATTCTCCACTTCCCATTTTTCTTTGGCACTATCACCAAAGGAGAGACCCATTTGCTATCATAGATAGGGTAGATGAATCCTTGATCGAGTAACTTTTGTAGTTCTTCTTTGACAATGTCCTTAAGAGCTGGATTCATCCTCCTTTGAGGCTGCCTAACTGGTTTACAATCTTCTTTAATGTAAATGTTATGAGTACAGACTGAAGGATGGACTCCCTTCATCTCCTTATAGCTCCAAGCAAAAGCATCTAAGTGATTTTTCAACAAGCTACACAGTTCTTTCTCCTAAGAGGTGGATAGGGATGAGTTGATCTTCAAGGTTCTTTTTGGGCCAAATTCCACATTCTTAACTTGGAGAGAGGTCGGATCAGCCACACAGAGATCAACCAAAGGATTGGCTTGGGTTTCTTCCACCAGCTCTTCTAATGGCAACACACTAGGGGGTGGATTCTGAATCAAGTTTTCAATAAGATCATCCTCGGTTTGTGGGCCCCCCATGGTAGCTTCTACTGCACACAGTGGTGCGGAATAGACTTCATCCTCATCTTCCTCCTCCAACCAGAGAGGTAAATCATGTTCTAACAAAGGTTGGGCAGGAGGATATAGGACTAGTTGCTTGGACATATGCCCATTCTTGATTGTCATGTTCCCAGCTCGACAACTGATGTAGGCATCTGCAGTAGCCAACCAAGGTCTTCCTAGGATGAGAGGATACCCAGTGAGCTTTGCCTTTGACTGGAGAACCAGGAAATCAGCAAGGTACTCCCAAGAATCGATGGAGATGATTACATCTTCCATAATCCCCTCAGGGGTCATGGTGGAGCGTTCTGCTAACTGCAGTATTGTTGTGGTCTTTCTCAGGGAGCCCTGAAGGTTGAGCTTGAGCATAGCGTCCTTGGTCATCACATTAATGGCAGCCCCTAGATCAATCAGGGTATGGGGGATTACGGTGCCATTGATGTGGACATCGACTATAGGACTCCCAAGGTCTAGATATTTCGAACAAATTACCTGCCCCAACATCAGGTCGGACAGTTGTCCTATGACATTGATAGTCGGGGCATCTCTCTTGCACCTGCCTTTGTGTCTAAAACACTTCTCCTTGGTCATCATGTTGTATATAGGCACATCCTTTATGGCTTAGAGAAGTGGTATCTTTACACATAACTACTTTAATTCTCCCAAAAGTTCAGTTTTTTCTGGGGTCAGTTGTGTGGTTCCAATTAATCTCTCAAGAAAGGGCGGAGTGACTTTTGGTTCACTTTCCTGTTTTTCTTCCTCATCCTCCTTGGGGGGAGGTTGGTTATCTGGGAGAACCTTCCCAGATCATAGGTTAATCTCCTGAATCTCCACAGCATAGGTCGGGAATGATGTTTCTCCACTATATATGTGTTGGGCATGTCTGTTATTGGGGTTCGGGTTCGGTTGAGCAAGTATTTGAGGTTGCCTTGGTGGAGCAGGAGGCAATGGTTGTGGTTGGGCAGGTGGTGGAGGCAAAATAGCGGGAGGAGAGTTGTACTGGGGTCTCCACCCCTGATGAGGTGCATTCCACTGAGGTTGTGGCTAAGCATAAGAGTGAAACGAGTGAGCAACTAGTTGAGCATGGTATTGAGATGGATATGACCAAGGAGGGGGTGTGGACCAGGAGGATGAGCAGGGGGACGCCAAGAAGGCATGGAAGTGGCTTGATTGGGGTTGTAATAAGTCTGGGATGTCCCTTGCATTCCCTACTGGTAAGGTCTGGGCCCATGTGGCCTCCTTTGGTTCATGAAATAGAGTGGTTCTGTGTCTCCTTTGGCCCCCTGATATGCAGCTTTAATCCGGGCAAGGAAGGGCACTGATTCGTAGAATGGTCTTCTTCACAGGCTGAACACACTTTTATAGAGTTCAATGGACATTCGTTCCTAGGATGCCTTCTAGTGCACCTAGGACAAAAGATGGCCAAAGCCCTCTCGGCTTCCTCTTGATTCCTTTTGATATGCAAGGTATCCATTTTCATGGCAAGAGTCTACCTCATCTCGCTCTTGAAATCTTCCAGTCGATTCTCAAATTCACTTCTAAGAGATGAACTAAGGATGTATTGGCTAAAGGTTGACTTCCCCTACCTCTCTTTCTGGGTGCCCTAGAATGGTTTCTAAACACATTCTTTATGTCATCATAAGGTAGTTGGTAGATGTCTACCCTAGCTAGCAAATGGAGGGTATCTAGAAGGTCTTCAGGGACTCCTATGAGCAGGACCAACTTCAGAGATTCGGGGTCAGGTGTGCGCCTGGCCCTTTTATAACTAAGCTGAAACCTCTCTTTGTAGTCTTCTAAGGATTCATCACTTCCCATGGTCATTCGGAAGATTTATTCCTTGGTATCCTTTGACCTACAATAGTCCCGGTATTTGTTCTTAAAGGATTGCTGCATCTGAGCCCAAGTTGTGATGTTGTTGTTAGGTAACCCCATGAACCAGCACAATGCTACATCCTTGAGGGTAGAAGGAAAAAGTTTCAACTTCTGCTCATCTTCTGCATAGTCATAGGTTCAACAGAGAGCAAAAAAATTCAAACAAGAAGGTGTTAGGATCTTCGGTAGTCAATCCATGGAAGTGAGGTAAGGCTGAGGGACTTATGTTTTCATTTTAGTGTCCCCATTGGTCTCTCGGATAGGAAAGGTATCCTTTATTATGTCCCCATTTCCTCTAGCATTTTTGTTTTTAGCCATGGTCTCAGGAGGAATGGTTTCTTGCTCTTCTTCTACTATAGGATCTTCATATATCTCTGGAGGTTCACCTATAGGTTCTTCTGGATCACTTCCACCAAAGAAGAGAGAAGGGTGACTTAGTGATGTCGTGGGGGTGTTGGGTAGGAATTTTCTTGAATTGTCTATGTTCCTACGAGGCATGAAAGGAAATCTCTTTTTGGGTGATTTTTGTTTTTTTTTGCTGGTACCTGCAAAACTGAAATGGATTGAACAACAAATTGCAACTACTGAAATGAACTTGCTGAAGTGAAATTGCATAATTGAAATGAAATTGAAGAATTGAAATGAAAGCAAGGAAATGACTAATCTATTTTGCTGAAATGGAAATTGCAGAATTGAAATGAAATCAGGAAATATCTAATCTATTTTTGCTTAAATGGAAATTGCAGAATTGAAATGAAAGCAAGGAAATGACTAATCTATTTTGCTGAATTGAAATTGCAGAATTGAAATGAAACAACTACTCTACTTTTGCTTAAATAAACTACTTAGCAGAATGTTGCAGTAGAAAAGAGAAGAAAAGCAGTAAACACAAAATACTCTGACATTTTCTTGGCAATGGCGCCAAAAAGGTGGTGAGCCCCAGTATTGCAGCAATAATGCTACAACTCCTGGGGCTGCCTTCTTTACTTTTATGAACCCAGTAGTTTGTAACAAACTTGGAAGTGACGGTGTTGTATGCACAAGTACTAGCTCTTACTGCAGGCTGTCACTTGGTCAGCTGGCACAAGTTTGCTAGGAGTTTAAGCCAACTTCTATGAATTCTCAGAAGAATATTTTAACTGTGATGAAAGAAAGCTAACTCTAAAGAGGTTATTCTACTTGTAGAAAGAGAAGGAAAATTGAAATGTAACACAAACCCTAGAAAACCCTAATTTACCCACGAACCCTACTGCTGCAGGAAAAGAGATCAAAACTGATGAAATGAGTGCCATTGACTACTAAAAAGGTAAATTTCGTTTATTCAAGCTACTTCTGAAAAGAAATTGGAAGAAAACATATTTTTGTGCTTTTGAGTGTTTTGATGTAAAATTATTATGCTTGTGATTTATCTCGTTGTGATTATGCAAAGGTTTGGTGGTGAAGGAAGGTGGAGTTGGCTTTTGAAGAGGTGGAGGAAGGTGTGGAGAGGTCTGAAGAAGCCCCTAGTACCCTTTTGAATACTTCCATAGCGATCGGACTTCGAAAAATCACTCACAGGAAATTCTACAGGAGGCTGCAGGGGATCTACAGGAGGAGGCTGAGAGCTATTTTTGGAGTTTTGAAGGTGGAAAAATGATGGGAAAGGGTAGTTGAAGGCTAGATGAAGGCGTTGAGGTGTCTGGAACTTGTCAAGGAAGATCAAGAACGAACGTGATGGTTGGGTTTGTTCAAAGGGAAAAAAAAGAAGCTTATGGAGAAAACACAGAAATTAGGGCAGATTGGTGAAATTTTGCGAATGACTTGGGAAATCTATGAGAAGTGAGCTAGTGCTGGTTGTTTTATGGATGGATGGTGAGTTGAGATGTCCTGCAAGAAATCTGCACATTTACTTATCAAAACTAATCAAAGAAAGAACTAACTATACCATGAAAAAAGAGATTTCTCTAGCTTGACCTAATTTCTGACCTACAAAAAGAAAATTTTGAACAGTAACCTTTGAACAGAAAAGCATGCAGATAGATCTATTGTAAAAGAACAGGAAATGATCTAGGCAACTGAATCTGAACCAATATCGATCTTTCCAAATCAAAGTATCACACTAGCAGTTGCATGGAAGAGCAAAAACTGTGTTTTTGGTGGCAACAGTAGTGCCTTGACCTCAAGTCATAGTCCCAGGAAGGGAGAAAGGATATCAGGGCCTGTTGTTGGCCTTTTTGAATCTTATTATGTCACTACAGTAACCCACTTGAGCAACTGAAACGAAAACAACTATACTAACCATCAAAAGCAACCTAATCTAGAAAACTAAAATGAATCTATGCAACAGAAATTAACTGATGAACTGAAGCAAAAACATATAATTAAAAAGTAGGAGGTGTTGGGAAACTTGGGTTGGGTGCTAACCCAAGAGCTTCAGCCCTCTAAAATAGATCATTGCTGGCTCAAAAACTATTTCATCTTCATTATCAAAAATAGCAGTTACATTACATAAACTGTTCTCAAAAGGAACTCGAAAATGAGTTGAACACAATGCTGCACAAAAGTGCGAAAATCAACTAATAACTGGCTAACCTACTGAGGCTCTAAGCCTCCTTATTTATACAAATGGAGTCCTTCAAGTCAAGGAACTCAGCTTTCTAGAACTGGAGATAAACAACAGTCCTTCTTTACTTGCTCAGCTGCCCCTTGGAATCATCAATGTGGACCTTTGTGCTCCGAGTTGTTGATGGAGGATTCGAGGAAAGGGGTCATAAATGAAGGAGACACCCCCCTACAAATCCTCTTCCCTGTTTTCCTTGAGTTTTGGCTGCCATTTGCTCATAAATCCCTTGACTTTGTCCAAAATTGGCCAAAAAATCTGCATACAACACACATTAGACTACATGGCAAAGTGACTAACCAAATTCACTCTATTAGCATAAATACATTCAAAAACATGCATTAAACTAATGAGAATGGTGGATTAAGTTGAAATAAGAGAAAGAATGAGCCCATATAATTACCCATTTCTGGGGCTCATCACCGCCCTCAGGGTTATCGCAAGTCGCATTCGACCCTATCCTATGTATTTCGTTAAACCATGGAAATACATGAAATACATTGAAAACGGCCCTCTCACGGATCTCATATTCCATATATTTCACTTCCAGGACCCTTTCGGGTCTGGGCTTTATCACATCAGTGCAAACCTAGTTTCCCTTTGTATTTTGTTTATACAACGAAAATACACAAAAAACCATTAAAAACGGCCCTCCGTGGACTTGAAATTTTATACGATATTGTTTAGAACCCCGTCGAGTCTAGTTATTGGGTTGTGACTATGTATGTGCAAAAGGCCCCGACCCTTAGTATAGTGCCGATGCAATCCAATCGCAATCGTTGATCGCTCAATGCCTGGGCCTTTACATATATATATTTATATATCATAACATGTGTTCCCCGCCGATGCAACCTGCCGATCCAATCATCAGCGATCACTGATCGGCAGTGTCATCTGCCCGCCTGTAAATTGTCCCCTCTACTTGGCTGATTGCAATTAGCCGCCTAGATCTGGGCCGTTGATCTGCCAGATCTAACGGTGGCTGTGCAATCTTGGGTTTTAAGCCTGCGGTAAGGGTTTTTCATGGTTTTAGAGTGATTTGGGCCTCCCGATAGTGTATTCCCGCCCTTCCAAGGGCTTTCCTCCTGCGTGGATTTTGATCGATGCATGACTTTAAGCACTTTTGAAGACTCGAAGAGCATTTTTGGATCCCTTTGCATGATTTTAAAGCACACTTGGAGACTTTGGGGCATATTTGGATCCATTTTTGGGTCATTTGCCTCCAAGGCTAACAGGGCCATATGAAGAAGAGGATGTCAAACTGTTGAAGCTGGTCGTACCATCAACCTTACTGCATCGAATCTCATGGAATGACTGCTCACATGCTAAATGTTGACACCTGCACTCCACTTAGAAAAGTGGATGGCCAATAAAATGAGCAATTGAAAAATCTGAACGCACCATCCGATTTGTGGCATCAAATAGTGCAAAATCGACCGTCAAATTTCTAAATTCGGAGAAATTGAGAATCTGGGTCTTAAGGAATATTTTAGATTCCTCCTAGATTCCTCAAATATTCTGCTCCATGGGTGGACTGGAAATCTGCAACTCAAAATGCAAATCCGACCTTGCCATTGCGATCCTGCAGAAAACCATGAAAAATGACTATAAACTTGACTATATTCTGACATGGAGAAAAATTACCTCCTCGAGAAAATTTCAAGGATCATGGTTCCACTCCTGTTTCTACAGCGTTCATGGTTCCACCTACATCGATTTGTGTGTGCGCTCCTGGTTCCTTCATCTGCCCCCACACACTGAGAAAACTAGGTTTATATTATTTTTCTCTAGTGGACATTACAATGAAGCCCCACTAACCCATGGGTAAAAAAAGCAATTAGTTAAGGGGAGGTTGGGGTATCAAATCCTGCCTCCCCAAAAATCAGCGTGTATTTCTATTTTTTGGGCACTATTTGTTAAGTTATAGCCAAGCGCATTTTTTTGGCAACATTATGGTTTAGGTTGGTGGAATTAATGGTGTGCAATGGGCACGTTAATCTTGGTTTTAAGTTTGGTTTGGTGTTGGTTGGCATATGCCACCACATGGGGCCGCCCAGTGGGGGTCGGCCCACATGGGCCGAGTGGGTTCAATCCCCGCCAGCATCACATAAATGTGATGGGTTAAGTTTAGAAGAGTGTGGAGAGACGTGGGGTGGTGGGGGTGGTGGCCGACTACCTCCTTTATTTAATATTTATTTTTGTTATATATAGATATATAGATATATATATATATATATATATATATATATATATATATATATATATATATATATATATATATATATATATATATATATATATATATATATATATATATATATATAGATAGATATAATAATGTAATTTTGAAATTTCTCGAGCATAGGCTGAAGGAGTCTTTTTAACAAAACGACAATTTCTCTTGGAATCTGGGCGGAGTTGGCCGGATTCCGTCTGCCAGAAAAGTTCAAATTGTGTCTTTGTCAATCCTACCCAGTCAACGAAAATTCAACCCAACATTGACTGCCTCTATCTTCCTCATCTGAACTCGGATTGACGAACCATTCGCACCACCATGATCATGATGACAAGATATTAAACATGAACCTAGTTTGAGAATAATCCAAACACTTTGATTTTTGAGCATTCTTGAGCCCTCTTTGTCCTGTGTGTGTCTCTAGAGCCACCTAGATCAATCCTCCCCACTGAGGAGCTTCTAGTCCTCCAAAAGCATTAAAAATAACCTGCAACTTCTCTGTACCTTGTCTGCATCACAAGTGTCCTGAAAGGCCTCACTTCCATCTCCTTCACCTTTGTTCTTCGTAGCCTTAAGCGACGAGCCGACGCCTGCAACCTCTACAACCTGTAGTACATTGTTTTGCAAATTACATGCTTGACTTTCATAAACAACTAATGACCCAAGCGTCCCACACTTGCCACAAGTTTATAACACATACTCGGTGGTCAAGTATACAACAAGATCGACGCAATACCCCAGCTATCAAAACAAGGCCAGCATATCATTTTTGCTTCAACAAGTGATGGAAAACACATCGTCACTGCAACACATGATTTACAATCATAAGGCCAAACTCTATTTTGCTTTGACACATGATGGAAACTCGACATCACTTTCACAGTTTATCATGCAACACAAAATAAGACCAAACATCATCACTGTTGAACAAGTGATGGAAAACACATCATCACTTTTACATTTTAAAATGAAACAAATGATTTACAAAATCACAACCATGAAACGCTAACATATCTAGAAACCATTTTTCACTTATCAATGTGAATGGGTTGCCTCCTTGTGGTAGTTTTTCTTGTCGAACAACTGCTTCACCTGGTTCATGCACCGACGCTTTGTCTTTAAGGAGCTGCTCTGGATGGAGCCTCCAACATGTGGCTTTTTGATGGCCACTTCTGTCGCAATGACTGCAATACATCTTCTTCCTCCATATATGTTTAACATGTTTGTTTACTTGTTGAGAGGGTCTTTTACGCCTCATCCTTTTGTGTGCTGCCATCCTTTTCCAACACTTAGAAAATGTATGGTTATGTAATCCACAAAAGGTACATGTTTTTTGATGCCATGTTTTACGTTCATCATTAACAACATGATTATAATCGAAATGAACATTCAAATGTCGAGAGTGGTTATACCTTTCCTTGATGTCTCTGGTGTAAATATGGTGATGAAATCTTGCCTCAGTTCTTTCCTTGCCATGGAAACTTCCATGGGATGATGGGGATGTGTTCCCATCATTCTCTTTCCTCGACAATTTGACGATGTCTCGGAAGAATATGACACCTTCGAGCAATCTCCTTTGGCGTATCTCGAGCCTGCAAATTGAGGTCTCTTCATAACCTCCAATGGTTGCGTTATACCTTGGTTATTACCACCAAGTTTTTCTTCCTCCTTGTGCCTCATCCTTGTAAGGAGCCTCATGTTTGTCCCTGTAATTGGGATCTCCAAATCTCCAACAAAAATCATACTATGTGATGATGAAACTGAAGGTAAATCAACATCTTTTACCTCCTCTGTCGATTTGGAAAGAACTGATGAGGGCTTCTCATCATCCATTGTTGATGGTTCGCTAACTGTCGTAGCGCATTCCCCAACTTCATTTCTGACATACCCAAGTCCTGTTCTAGATGGAAATTCCTCTACTTTGATGGGGTTGACAATGCCTTGGCGTTTAATGCCCAAGCATTTTCCTTCATACCCCATCCTCTTCAACAGTTTGAAGGCAATTCATATGGTATGATTTTCAAAAACAACAAAATCATCATCAGGAAACATGCATGAAGATGGAGAACTACTTTTTACCTCACATGGGTCACGCTGCAGATTTTCCAAGGCCTCATCCTTTGCTTGCAGTTGTCGTAGCAAACTTTGTTTTTCATCCTTCTCTTCATGTAGACACATCTTCAATTCAGCGTTCTCTATTTGAAGATTATGTTTGTTTTGCTCCAGTTCTTCCATGGCCTCTTTTGTGGCTTGAAACTGAAGTTGCAATCGCTCCTTTTCCTCTGTCTCTTTCTGTAGAGTTGCATACATTATCTCTACCCTTTTGGAAATTTTGAGCATGGTCTCGTACATCGCTTTTTCATCCTCTATCACTGCACATTCCATTGTTCACTCTGTAATTCACATCAACGCAAAGACCGCTCCAATACCACTTGATCTAGGTCCAAGTGTGATGAAGGACCCTTCCAAGACCTTTTACATTCATGATGTGTTAAATTTCATTTTTAAAAGAAACATAAATGAATACATGTGCATGTTGTAAAGAAGAGGAACATGACAGTCATTAGCAACATAAAAATATAAGCCGTTGATAATGGAGTTCATCCAAGAGGGACTACGTCCCCAAGCCCCGGTGTTAAGATGGTGTAGGCCACTGCATTAAGTGATGTCAATAGCGATGATGTACATAGAGGTGATGTCGTTATCATACAAGGAAAATGCCCTCACGCAGGAGTAGCTCTAAGAGATGTTCCGCTACTGGAACTCTCAGTCAAAAAGACTCCTATCAGTATGACACAAACTCATGCATGATGAGCATCCCACCAACATGGCATAAAAGGGATCTCAATGCAAACATGCATGATGACAACATGAGTATCCCATCAACATACAACAAAGGGATCTCCAACACAACATGACAGATCATGACAACAAGTACATCACACAGATGATTCCGCATCACATCAAGCAGGAATCATGAAAAAAAGGAACAAGATCCCACATCAGACATAAAACAGGGATTTGTGGAGCACAATGCATGGCAAAATAATTACATGAACACACTATATTTACCTCACAACTAGGGCCATCTGAAGAAGTAGATGTCAAACTGCTGAAGCTGGTCGTACCATCAACCTCATTGCGTTGAATCTCATGGAATGAATGCTCACATGCTGAATGCTGACACCTGCACTCCACTTAGAAAAATGGTTTGAAAATAAAATGAGAAAATGAAAAATCTGAATGCACCATTAGATTTGTGGCATCGAATAGTGCAAAATCGATTGTCAAATTTTTAAATTCTGAGAAATTGGGAATCTGGGGGCTCAAGGAATCTTTTAGATTCCCCCTAGATTCCTCAAAGATTCTGCTTCATGGGTGGATTGGAAATCTGCAGCTCAAAAGGTGAATCTAACCTCGCCATTGCGATCCTGTGGAAAACCATGAAAAATGACTATAAACTTGTCTGTATTCTGACATGGAGAAAAATCACCTCCTCGGGAAAATTTTAAGGATCATGGTTCTGCTCCCTGTGTCTACAACAGTCATGGTTCCACCTGCATTGATTTACGTGTGTGGTCCTGGTTTCTTCATCTACCCCCACACACTGAGAAAATTGGGTTTATATTATTTTTCCCATGTGGACATTACAATGAAGCCCCACTAGCCTATTGGTAAAAAAAGCAATTAGTTAAGAGGAGGTTGGGGGATCAAATCTCGCCTCCCCAAAAATTAGCGTGTATTTCTATTTTTTGGGCACGATTTGTTAAGTTACAGTCGAGCGCATATTTTTTTGGCAACATTATGGTTTGGGTTGGTGTAATTAATGGTGTGGAATGGGTGCGTTAATTTTGGTTTTAAGTTTGGTTTGGTGTTGGTTGGCGTATACCACCACATGGGGCCGCCCGGTGGGGGTCGGCCCACATGGGCCAGGCAGGTTCGATCCCCACCAACCTCACTTAAATTCGATGGGTTAATTTTGGTGGAGTGTGGAGAGACGTGGGGTGGTGGCCCACCACCTCCTTTATTTAATATTTTTTTTTTGTTATCTATATATATATATATATATATATATATATATGTATATAATGTAATTTTGAAATTTCTTGAACATAGACCGAAGGGGTCTTTTTAAAAAAATGACAATTTCATCTAGAATCTGGCTAGAGTTGGCTGGATTCCGTCTGCCGGAAAAGTTCAAATTGTGTCTTTGTTAATCTTGCCTAGTCAGTAAAAAGTCAACCCAACTTTGACTGCCTCTATCTTCCTCATCTGGACTCGGATTCACGAACCATTTTCACCACCACGATCATGACGATGAGATATTTAACATGAACCTAGTTTGAGCATTATCCAAACACTTTGATTTTTGAGCATTCATAAGCCCTCTTTGTCCTGTGTGTGTCTCTAGAGCCACCTGGATCAGTAGGTGAGTGGATATTTCAACGAGTACAACCATAAAAACAAATGTCCCTCAAGCAAGCTAAGAAGGATAATAAATTATCACCAAAGTGTTATGGTCTGTACAAGGTGTTACAAAACATTGGTACTATGGCATAGAAATTGGAGCTTCCTGCATCTTCCTGAGTGCACCTAGTTTTCCATGTTTCATGCTTAAAGAAGGTTATAGGTGAGAACCTCCCAGTTCAAACAATATTGACAGAACTTAACGAGGAAGGAAAAACCATATTGGAACCTGAAGCAGTCACGAAAATAAGAAACTGACAGCTACGAAATCGATCAATTTCAGAGCATCTCATCAAGTGGAAGAACTTATCGGCTGAATATTCCACATGGGAGGACAAGAATTTTATATAGAAACATCCAAAAATACTCAATCATTGAGGAGAACACCTTTTGAAGGAGAGAGGCATGTT
Organism: Pinus tabuliformis; assembly: GCA_031772625.1. Lineage (NCBI taxonomy): Eukaryota > Viridiplantae > Streptophyta > Pinopsida > Pinales > Pinaceae > Pinus > Pinus tabuliformis. Next base: position 789,463,226 of record CM062815.1, read on the forward strand.
AGGTCCCTATACTACTAGTGTAACCCCTTATTGTTATTAGTGCAACCCCCTTATTATATTTTTGTGCCGATGTAGTCCCCATATTGTTATTATTGTGCCCCATAGAAGCCCACCACTGTTATTGTTGTGCCCATACATTATTGGCTCTGATTATATTATGACCCCTTAGACTCCTATATATAGAAAGGAAGTCTTTTCATTTGTATCATCCAAGAATTGTTCATTTGTGTACTGTAAAGGAGGTTTCCCCCTCGAAGAGGCTGATTTCTAAGTCGTTGATCTATCTTTTTGTGAGTTGGTTTCATAACATGTGAGTCAGAAAGAGATAAATAGAGGGATGGATTAAGAGAGAGATAAAGAGAGGGAGGGATCAATTGAGGGATTAATATAGGGGGGAGAGAGAGAGAGAGAGAGGTGAAGGAAATGGGGAGTGAAAGAGTAAAGGAGAGATGGGGAGACATAGTTAGAGTAAGAAAGAGAGTAAGAAAGAGATAAAGAGATTGATGGATTGAGAGAGAGGTAAAGAGAGGGAGGGATCAAGTGAGGGATTAACAAAGGGGGAGATGAGGGAGAGAGAGATAGAGGAGGTGGAGGAGAGAGGTAGAGAAAAAGTAAGGGAGAGAGGGGGAGAAATGGTTAGAGAGAGGGTGAGTGAGAGAGTGGGAGAGGAGGAGAGAGAGAGAGAGAGAGAGAGAGAGAGAGAGAGAGTTGTGAGAGGGAAAGAGGGAGAGAAAAAATAGCAAGAGAGAGAGTAAGAGAAAGGGAAAGAGAGAGTGTGAGTGTGGTAGATGATAAACTAGCAAAATTAGTTTATTCCATTTCCTGGAACTGGGATAAAACTCATTTGATCTTGGGTGAAGCCTTATGGTCTAATAAGAGAGCAAGTTAGTGACTATGGTGCTTGCCATGGGGTTGTGAAATCACCAAGACAGTGGACTCCTCATGGGTATGTGACTACGGTTTCGGTGTAAATTTTATTGAACGAGAATCCCCTTGGAATTTGGATCTATCTTGTGGGTGGCTTATTGCAAGAAATATTGTAGTGTAGTTTCCTATGGTTGGGTGGACAGTTGAAGGCCCTCATTCAGTTGCTAGCTATTTAAGTTTAAATTCTCATATATATTGGAATATGGGATGTGATATTCCTTATTGCACTTAAGAATAATGAAATTCACATATGCTTATCAAATATTTCCTAGGACTCACTATTATGCTTAGGATTTATAAACTATCTCATATATTTGTGGTTTAATGTATGCTTGCATTATGAATTCCCCCATCACCAATATGACCTAAATTTGTTTAGTATGTTATAAACTAAAAGAATATCAATATTGAGTTGATAATTAAATGACTTATGAACCATTGATAAAATGTGTATTTATGTGTCTTCAACTATTTACTATGGATGAGAATTGTCAATGAGTTAAATGAATGATTGGATTGTGTGGATTATTATTAGATTCATGATCTACATGTTGTCTAGCCTACTATGAACTAAATGCATTATCGAGTTGTGTTGAAAAGGACTAGCGCAACGTTATTGTGATTATTCATGATATCTATCCCAAGAGATGACGAACGGAGGGGTTGAACCAGCTCAGGTTCCAGCGTGAAATGGTGGCCAGTGCTCACCACTCACCACTGAACACATTTCATTGGTTAAATGACGAAACAATAAGTGATGAGGTGATGACCAATGTGATGTGGTTTGTGGACCCGCTAAAAATTTAGGATATGAACCAAAAATCTTCAATAGGAAAAATCTCGGCAAAACAAGAAGGCGTCCTAGTGGGACCTATGCCCATGTTAATGTGGAAAGTTCCATGGGGTCCTAACGATGGCTACGTTGGTGCCACGTAGGATCCCACAATGATGTGGATTCATGTTATGTTGACATGGTAGTGCCATGTCGACTAAACATTGATGCCATGTGGAAATATTATGATGACATAAACCCCTGTGATAATGATGTGGCAATGTCATGTGGGCATATTGGAGTTACATGGATGCCACATGGTAGTTGAACGTTGATGTTTCCCTAATAGATTGGTCAAACATCAAGAAATCATAACTTTTGATCCAAGAGTTGGATTGAGATAACATGTATATCACTGGAATTACATTAATGAGTTAAATGCGATGGTTGCATTAGTTTGAAATTTGAAGAAATTTTAGAAAGAGTATTTTTGTGACTCCATCTTCAGAACAAACCTTTGAGTCATTTTAATTAAATTAGTAACACCTTTCAAATCCCGAGATAGTATAAGGGGTGGGGGGGGTGTTACAAAAATCTCCATGAGAAACAATTTAATAAAGAAGAAACATAATGGAGGATTGTCAGGAAACTTTAGGAATGATGAAATCTTTGCCTTGTTAAATTATTTTTATTATTGGCCAAGTATGCAAGCTCAGGTAAACATATTTGTTGAAAAGTGAAGAGTGTATGAGTAGGCCAAGGGAACAAGTCAAAATACAATATTGTACCAGTTTCTTCCCATTCCAAGCAGGCATTGGGATTCTGTCAACATGGATTTTGATTTGGGATTACCCCGAACATAGAGAGGTAATGATTATATTTTTTTTATTATGGATATTCTTTCTAAAATGGCTCATCTCATACCTTATATAAAAACCATCAACGCAACGAGTGTTGCAAATTTAATTTTTAAATAGATTGTGAGGTTGCATGGATTTCCTAGAACCACTGTTTTAGATTGGGATACAAGGTTTGTAAGTGATTTATGGAGGACCTTCTAGAAGAAACTAGAGACCAATTTAAATTATAGTTCAACATACCACCCATAAACATATGGAAAAACAAAGGTGGTTAATAGAAGTTGGGAAACATATTGATAAGTTTGGTAAGTGGCCATCCCAAACAGTTGGATAAGGTGATTTCTCAAGCTGAGTTTGCTTATAATGAATCTCCTTATAGAAGCATAGGAATGATTGCATTTTAGATATTGTATGGAATGCACCCTAAGGGTGTGTATCAACTAAGAAACTTTGAAAAAACGGAACTCATGAGTGGAGATGGTAAAGAATTTGTAATGAGTATGCAAGATTTATAGAAAAAAGTTAAGAAACAATTGCATGAAAACAAGAGGGAGTATAAACAGAGAGTAGACATAAAAGGAAGAAATATAGAGTTTGAATTTGGCAACATGATTATGCATATTTGATAAAGAAAAGTTTTCTTTTTCGGACATATACGAAAATTAAGCTCAAGAAAATTGGTTGATGTAAAATTTTAAGCAATTTTCTTTCAACGCTTATGAATTGGAAATCCCTAAGGACATTGGAATATCAACAATTTTCAATATATCAGACTATGCCCCTGCAATGAACCAAATAGTGTTACAATAGATGCACATATAAGTGACGATGATCATACCAAAATGTGGAAGAAGCAGCTAGCCAAAACAACTCAAAAATAAATTAGAAGATGCTACATGTATGAAAACATTAGATATTATCAAGTATGGTACAAGTGTTGAGGAACTGATGAACAATTCTTTTATTCCTCATGACTTTGATGCAGGAGCATCTACTAGCCAAGTTCATCTTTGATCTCATTAGTTAAAAATTCCATTTACCAAGGGAGTTTGTTCCCTAATTTACTTGATTTTGTAATATTTTCTAAGTATATCTAGAAGAATTTATATTGTTAAGTAGCTAGACTGAGGTGTCATTAACTAGTTATGTAAAAGATAGAGTTAGCTAAGATAAGATACTATTGTAGCGGCTACAACCACCCTCCAAAATTTTGGCCTGCACCAATTTTAGATCCTCCCTTGAAGAGTTCACTTGATGTGTTACATAGTAATTTGTCACTGTCCTCATCTCAGTCCCTCTACTGTGTCATGTGTCAAATAAACATGTTCATATCTTCCCATTGATGTAAGAAGATTAAGAAAATGCTCTCTAATGCTGAAGATTGACCCTTTTTTACTAAGCTTCTGCATCGTCGCTAGTAAACCCTTAAAATCTGTGACGGTTCTCTGTCATGCACTGTATTGTTGCAACGTTGTCACTAGTCCCAAGTTCATGACTCGCGAAGATCTAGATTTGGTGAATTAGTTCAAATAGTCGGCCTTCTGGATGTCTCTAGACCTAGTTGTTGGGTCAGTTTGGGTCGCCCTTCCCCCACTGGCATGGTAGTTCCATCTTTTGTGCTACCTTCCTTGAGGATAAGCTCCCTCTCCCTCATTTCATGGAGGCTCCTCCTCCTGTATAATCACTCACCATTGTTATGATCTGCTAGTTCCTTAGTTGCTAGTTCTTTTGGTTGCATAGTGCTGCTACTGTTTTTGAGTTTGATAGATAGTTAGTGTGAGTGTGACAAGTGTGGGATTGCTTTATAGTTTGCAAGAAGGTGTGTAGTTCCCTTAATATTATGTAAAGCTTCTGAATTAGAGAGAGAGAAAGATATTGCTATTTGGGAAACACATCTTTGAGAGTGAATGCTTGAAGAAACACATTGGTTGGACCCTCTGAGAAGGCTTGCGACGTCAAGACTTGGTTGTAAGCTTTACTCTTGTTTCATTATTAATACAATCAATGATGATTTCCTATGTCTTCTATGTAATTTACTTGATAGCTCATGACTTCTTGACTTTATGAGTAAATAGATCATTGTTGTTTCTTGGTTACGTGCTCTATTGTTTCTTTGTGGTGTTTCAGGTTGATTGCTCATTAAGGAGAAGGAAACGAAAGCTAGAGCAGTGCAACGGAACTTCATCAACCACCGGTTTGAGGTAGGCCTCCAACGATGACTATTTAAGGGAATCAATTGTTGTTTTGTCCTTGTTGTGACTAGACCCACTCTAAGGCTAGAGTGGGTCTAGTCATAGCAAGGACAAGAAGCAAAAGTGTCGATGTTCAAGAGTGACCAGTTGCCGCAGGTAACCAATGACAATTTTCAAATTTTCCCCCACCATTGCTGGCGAGTACCCCAATTATTTTTGAAAACAAGCTTGAAGGGGATAACATATGCTTGTAATATAAGTTCGACCTTTGGTCAAATCCAACCTAGTAATAGTTTAACGAGCCCTAGGAAGGAGAAGCTCAAGTCTCGTCATGGTGACGAGTCCAATGTCGTCAGGGTTTAACGAGTCCGACATAGGCAAAACTCGAAGTCTTTTTCATATTTAGAGAGCTTGAAAAAGACACGAAAAAGAAAACTCAAGGGGGGTCCTTTTTCGTAGATTTGTGTCTCTTGAGCCTGAAAAAAGTATAAAACAATACCCAAGAGAACTGCTGGACTGTGAAGTCAAGGAGTACTTTTCGTGACTAGTGTCCCTGATTCGAAAAAGTAGAAAAGCGATCGAAACCATGTCATTTCGTAACCAATAACGAACCAGAAACGACAAAAGCTCGACAATCTTTTCACATTTATACGGTCGGAAAAGAGCTTAAAGTAGACCGCCTCTTATTCTGTTTAATGAGCTAAAAGGGAAAACTCGGCAATCTTTTCATCTTTTATAAGTCAAAAAAGAGCTTAAAGAAAACTGGTACTAGAGGAACGAGTGGTATAAAGGGTAGCAACTGGTTCCGATAATGGTGGAACTACTCAAAACATGTAATGGTCAAGAGGCTGGCTAATAAAAACACTCATCATTGCAGTTCCTCAGGAAAGGAAAAACAACTAAGTGAAAGCATATGGTGGTGATGGAATGAAACAACCAAGGATCATCTAGCAGAATTTCACGGATAAAAACGACAATCACGAGATGTAAATCGGGTATGGGTTCATTTTTACACAAGCTTGAACCATGGAGAACTCTGCTTGGATTCGGTTTCATGTTTACACAAGCTTAAAATGAAAAACTATGCTTGTTAGGAGTTCGCATGCCCCCAGGCATAATGATGCAAATCGAGGTACATGCCCCCCAAGCTTCATTGCATTCAACGAGGTGGATAGAATGAAGGTTCACTTTCGAGATCTTGGAAAGACTCAACTTGGATTTTACGAGATCTTAATCAAAGACTCAATTTGGAAAGGGATTTGTTTCATTTTTTAATGAGGTTGACACGGTAAAAGAACTATCCTCATAACCCTTGTTTCATTTTTTAACGAGGTTGACATAAGATCAAGAACTTTCCTCAAGACTCCTTGTTTCATTTTTTAACAAGCTTGACACATGACAAGGAACTATGCTCCATGATCCTTGTTTCATTTTTTAACGAGGTTGACACAAGATCAAAACTATCCTCAGCACTCCTTGTGTCATTTTTAATGAGGTTGACATAAGAGCAAAACTATCCTCGAACACCTTGTTTCATTTTTTAACGAGGTTGACACAAGATAATAACCATCCTCGGCACTCCTTATTTCATTTTTTAACAAGGTTGACACAGGAAATGAACCATCCTCAGGACTCCTTGTTTCATTTTTTAACGAGGTTGACACAGGAAAAGAACTCTCCTTAGGACACCTTATTTCATTTTTTAACAAGGTTGACACAATATCAAAACTATCCTCGGGACTCCTTGTTTCATTTTTTTAACGAGGTTGACACAGGAGCAAACTATCCTCGGACACCTTGTTTCATTTTTTAACGAGGTTGACACAAGATCAAGAACTTTCCTCAACACTCCTTATTTCATTTTTTAATGAGGTTGACACAGGAAATGAACCATCCTCGGGACTCCTTGTTTCATTTTTTAATGAGGTTGACATAGGAAATGAACCATCCTCAGAACTCCTGTTCATGGGCCATACGAGAACATGGCTCCCAAGAGGTCTTCGCAGGATGGAAGAAATGCACTCTGGGAGGAATACATGTCATGATGCACCAATGACAGATCGGGTTCCAATGCCCCCAGTATATGATGTACGAGACCATTTGCATGATCATCAGCAGAGCTGGAGACGGAATAGGTAGCCACATAATTGACCTGTGGCAAAGAAGGTACTACTTGTGGACAAGAACCGAGAGGGGATGACAGCTGCGCAAGAGGCACCAGGGGACTAAAGAATGATAATTGATCTATGGTCACCATTCTCCCGTCGTGTGGAAAATAAACCACACGAAAAAGTGAAGAGACGAGGGCCCCCATGGCATAAACATAGTCACGGCCAAGGAGAAGACTGAAATCTAAAACACCTTAGACAACCATGACATCTATATGGACGGTTTTACCCCCCAAAGTAACAGGAAACTTTGGGAGGATCCCTAAAGGTTGACAGGTTCCTCCGTCGAACACCAACAGATTCTGTGTGACCGGCACAAGCTGTGGGGAGCCCAAAGCTTGCCAAGTAGTGGAAGGCATAAGACTGACAGACGCACCCTCATCCAAGACAATGCTAGGTACTACCTTATCATAGGCATGTACTGTAATCTGGAAAGGCACATAGGATGGAAGGCGGAAAGCAATCAAGTGACTCCAGTCGAAGGAAACAATCGAACTATTTGGTGGGGGAATCATATGATTTCCCCCCTTCTTTACAGGAATCAAAGAAGGACCCTATGAATTAGCAGGGATAGGAGGGTCGTTCTCGGACTCAGGAGAATCTGAAGATATGAGAAGAACATGAGCATGATGTTCTTCTGAAACAGAGTGATCAACAGGTGGTGAACCCAAGTCGACACTCACTCCAACCAATGGTTGGTCCAGAACAGGGTGAGCACAGCCAAGCTCAGAAGGAGGAGGACAGACAAGAGAAGAAGCTAAGTTAATCTCTTTGTCAATCGGGAGAGGGTCTGAAGAGAGCCTCTAATAACCAATGGGAAGTTGGGGTGAAGAAGCTGTAAGACTTTCCAAAACGGCAGAAGCTTTATCCATGAGCGGACAAAGGTGAAGGGGATGGTTGCCTTCACATAGCCTACAGGGGAATCGAATCTTCCCTTTCTTCTTACCATTTCCAGTTGATAGGGTAGCATTGTCATGAGCTTCAGAGGACGATGAGGGATGAGCCAGATCGTGAGACCATACTTCTAAGATCCTAGGAATACCAGGACAATCACAAAGAAAATGGTCACCCTTGCACAATTTACAAGGAAACTTAACCTTCCGCGGAGGAGCAGAAGGTGGTCCGACCTGAGATGTACTCGGACCAATAGCTGCACAATTGGCCTTGCGTTTATCGGACTTCTTCTTCTTCTTCAACTTCTTCTTATTCTTAGTCTCCTAGTTACTACATGTGGAACTTTCACCAGGCGAAGGAGGAGAGGAGGAGGAAGAAACAGGGGAAGAAGGGGCAAGCTCAACCTTGGAATCAATGTGTCGTGATTCAAACAAAGGAGATGGTGGAACAGGAGTCATGACGCTTGGGACCACCGAGGTTGAAAATAACCAAACGGGCAAACCGATGGCTAACCCAGGCAAGGACAGTGTTGCCATATATGGAGAATCGATATTTCCAAAAGAAGGAAATGGACCAGGGTTCCCATCTAGGGGAAGACCTTGGCCGGTAGACTCGGGGAATGTTTCCATCGGGAACAAGCCTGAAAAACAATCAAACTGTAATGAAGAACTCTAACTGTTACCGGGAATATTTCATGGGCAGTAAATTTTATGACATAGGAACAAAACTTGACCTTTTCATGTTTCAAGAGTCGAGAAAATGATGAAAAGGTGACTCTATCTCTTTCGAGGTTTAATGAGCCTGAAAGGACAAGTGCTTAGATGGAATTTTTCTTTTAATGTGTCCAAAAAGGAACGAAAGTGACTACTCTGGAGAACTAGGCAAAAGGTTTACCAAACATCTCGTAAAATTGCATATACACCTTGGCAATCATATGAAAACCAAGGACTTTCCGTACGGCAGTCAATCTTCCCGAATGCTGTGTTCGGTGCGTTACGGTTTGCAAGGCAGCAGATATAGCTTCCTAGGGATATAGGATGATAACCTAGTGGGTTCTCCCAACATATACTCGATGGTACTGGGAGCATAATTCCGTACTAGACCACTATTGAGTCACAGAAGGAGGAATCACCCAATCTTGAGTGAAAACAATAGTGACTAGGTTTAACGACGCCGGTGCACGTCGCAAGTGTTACACTGACAACTAGAGACGATTCTCTAGTGTTACACTGACAACTAGAGACGATCGCTAAAGTCGATGGTCCGATTTCAAGAGTCGTTGCGGGAATTAAACTAGTAACCCGAGATCGTCGCGGGTACAAAGCTATAACATCGTGACGTCGTTGTGACTATTAGGCTATCTTCAGCGACGATCTTAAAAACAAAGATAGGTGAACAAGAAACTCCCAAACAAAAACCAGTCAATTCTTCAATCAATAAAGGGATTTCCCAGATCAACCCAGGTAACCCAAAAGACTGATAGTTTATCCCCAAAATTCAAGAGACACTAAATCAAAACCGAAACAAGAGCAAACAAGAGAAGCAACATGCAAAGGACTCCCCAGCAGAGTCACCAACTTGTGATTCAGGAAAGTGTTCCCTCTGCGGACAGAGGCAACCCCTCTAGATCTAGAGTGGGTTTAGTCACAGCAAGGACAAAACAACAATTGATTCCTTAAATAGTCATCGTTGGAGGCCTACCTCAAACCGGTGGTTGATGAAGTTCCGTTGTGCTTCTCTAGCTTCCATTTCCTTCTCCTTAATGAGCAATCAACCTGAAACACCACAAAGAAACAACAGAGCACGTAACCGAGAAACAACAATGATCTATTTACTCATAAAGTCAAGAAGTCATGAGCTATCAAGTAAATTACATACAAGACATAGGAAATCATCATTGATTGTATTAATAATGAAACAAGAGTAAAGCTTACAACCAAGTCTTGACGTCACAAGCCTTCTCAGAGGGTCCAACCAGTGTGTTTCTTCAAGCATTCACTCTCAAAGATGGGTCTCCCAAATAGCAATATCTTTCTCTCTCTCTCTCTCTCATGCACAAGATTTACACTATATTAAGGGCACTCCACACCTTCTTGCAAACTATAAATCAATCCCACACTTGTCACACTCACACCAACTATCTATCAAACTCAAAAACAGCAGCAATACTATGCAACCAAAAGAACTAGCAACTAAGGAACTAGCAGATCATAGCAATGGTGAGTGATTTTATAGGAGGAGGAGCCTCCATGAAATGAGGGAGAGGGAGCTTATATTCAAGGAAGGTAGCATAAAAGATGGAACCACCATCCCAGAGGTGGAAATGCGACCCAAACTAACCCAACAACCAACTCTAGAAACATCCAGAAGGCTGATTGTTTGAACTAATTCACCAAATCTGGATCGTCGCGGGTCATGAACTGAGGACTAGCGAGGACGTTACAACGATACAATGCATGACAAAGAATCGTCGTGGATTTTAATGGTTTACTAGCGACGATGCAGAAACTTAGTCAAAAAGGATCAATCTTCAGCATAGAGAGCATTTGCTTAATCTTCTTACATGAGTGGGAAGATATGAACATGTTTATTTGACACATGACATAGTAGAGGGACTAAGATGAGGACAGTGACAAATTACTGTGTAACATGATGACTGCACACACCTGGGTTCATTCCGTGACCTCATGTGAGTCTTTACATTCACCTTGCCTGTTCATTGCACCCAAGTCTCTACATGTTGATGTCCAAGTCATGCTTGCGACCGTGTTTTGGTTATGCTCAAAGTCTTTGCTTCGTATGTGTCTGTTGTGTTTGCCATGAAAGCATATGCCACACTCACACACAGAGTCACATTCACTGTTGCTCAAGCATCGTCTTTATCATGAATGATCAATCACGAGTGTCATGCTTGTCACTTGCATCGTCGGTCAATCATGTTGAACATGTGTATCTAGATGGTTTGTTTGTTTTGTCATCAAGTCATGCGAGTGTGTGTTCGTATGATCACCTATGCATCTTTTGACTGTTCACACATTTAATCATTTTTACTGAAGTTCTAACGACCAAACTCCTCACTGACAGTTGGACCATCACCCTTCTTTTGACTCGATCGACTGTCAACCAGAACAACACAGAAGCACCAAGCTAGTCCTTTCAAGTTGTGTCGCCCGCAAGCAACTCAATCAACCCTCATGCTAGCCACTTGGACAGTCGGACCCAACAGTCACCTTGGGACTAACTCACCTCAAAATTTTCGCAGAGGCCATTGACCTCACCCATTCAACTGACTGAGGACATTGTGCAGACAAGCCGGACAAACACCAAGTGCCCGTCCCTGTCTCCTTTAGAAAATTGCACAGTTTTCCCAGTCAGTCATCCAGACAGTCAACCGACTGCTCATCTCAGAAATTGTGTAGTGCTCATGAGAAGGCCTTCTACAACCCATCAATCAACTCAGCTCAAAAATTGCGCAGAGATGATCAACAAACTAACCTCCTAGCGCTAGTGCAGTTTTCCCAGCCAATATCTCCTAGAAGCAGACTGCCTATTCCCTCCAAGAATTGCACAGTTTTTTCTGCCAGTGGCTAAGCAGCCAACTACCAGTTCCCTCTATGAATAATGCAATTTTGGTTGCCAGTGACCCCAGCAGGCAACTGCCAGTTCCCTTTGGAAATTGCGTAGTTTTGGCTACAAGTGACCCTAGTAGGCGACTAGCAATTACCTCTGGGAATTGTGTAGGTTTGGTTGTCAGTGACCCCAAAAGCCAACTAGCAATTCCTTCTGGGAATTGTGCAGTTCTAGCTATCAGTCTCCCGAGCAGTTCCCCAGGAAAGGTGCGCAATCCCTGCCTATTGACCCTTCATGCAGACCAGCACGTTCCTATGGAAAATTGCGCAAATTTGGCTGCTCATCCCCTTCTAATAGTTCGTTCTGTAAAATGCATAAAACATGCCTACCTAACCCTCCTGCAACCCAGATTGCCCCTCCCAAAATTTGTGCAATTTTTCCTCCCAGCCAAGCCAAACCCTGCAGATAGTCACTATTGACTCAGATTTTCTGTCTCATATCTTAGTGACTCTTGCAGAGTTTTCATCAGCAGTTGCCAGAGCCATCATCCTGCATCATAGCGTTGTTGTCTCTCCCGGTCACCTACATTCGAATGATCATGTGTCATGGTAGACTCGGAGGTTTTGGATTTGATGTCATCTCGTCATGAGCGACTACTGGTACAAGTACACCAACAAACATGTCAAGATGATGAATGGGATGAATGAAGGGCGCACATGCAAATGGATAGGTTCACCAACAAATGACCAAACGAAGCATGCGAAGTGGATGAACGCGATGAACATGCACCTTCGCGAACAAGTGAGCCTGTCAAGCCTTTCAGCATGAAAGCAAGGAACAAGATGTTAAAGCTTCATCAAGTGAACCAAGAACCATTGAAGACTCCGTGCACTTTGCCATGCAGAGGTGAAGCAATGATACACCATGAAGACATCCATCACTCAACAACATTGTAGCTCGACATGCACTCCAGTAGCAGCATGAATGTACCAACATTGTAATGTCAAGTCATGTCGAGTCAATTCATGAGTCATTCTTTCCACATATCCACTATGGGCTTGTTTTCAATCAATGTGATGTAGCGTGGAAGTCCAAGAGACCCACTTGTTGAACATAAAGTGATGTAAGTCGAAATGTCATGGAAGTTGAATGGCCATGAGGGCAATCGAACAACCACAAGGGTCAATTTCACCCTTGGCTATAAATACCCCCTCATTTGTACATGAAAGGACTTTTCACCTTAGCTCCTCCCATATAGCCAAGAGACTCTGTAATCTTTTCTTTAAGGAGTAAGTAGTGGCTCCAACGCCCTGCTGACGAGGTTACTCATGTATGGAGTAACGATGTGTCTTGGAACTTTCGCTTAATTGAGAAGCCTGTTAACAGGGCAGCACATTTTCACACATGTATTGTATTTCTTGTAGGACTGATCTTTAACACTTGTAATGCATGTTTGTTTAACCTGTGTTCTACATCTGAACTGATTCATTTCTTGTAATGCGTAATCTATTATTGGAAATGTGTTGTATATACTATTAATGTTGTCCCATCCATGTCGACTACTCTATCAGACATCAGACAAACATTTCACATGAACCTTGTTGTAACAACCGTTGCACTCGTTTGGATTGTTCCATGAGTGTTGTATGTGTTATCTTACCTTGTATGTTGTGACTGTCACATTCGAGTGGACTGATCCGCTAGAAGTTGTGTATGTCCTTTGTGTTGTGTGTTCCTAGCTGAGTTGGGACTAATCCTTTTCAACCTGGAACTCACCTTCACCTTCTTCCCCTCACAGTGAAAGAACCATTGACACAAGTACACTTACACTCACCAGGAACGCGAACCTCACTTCTCGAAGATAAAGTGAACCACTCTCCTAATCTAATAAGCAAGAGTTGAGGAAAATCCTTAAGATAATGGCAACCGAGCCATCATATCGGATGGGACTCCCACAACAAACAGTGTGAGGTCTAGTTGGGACTTCATACCGGGATGATCCCATGAATGTTGGTGAGTCCAGCACCGTCAACATTTCTGGCGCTAGAAGGAGGGCCAGATGACAATTTGTGTCCTCTCATATAGTTTTGAACCTTTACATATCTTTCATGGAATATTGCACTCTTCTTCCCCTGCGATGTTTTTTGAATCATGAAGATGTCCATCATGGGGGAGTTGTTTGATCTCTTGTACACATACGTATGATGGTGAAGCCGAAGTGGCCTGGCCTAAGTACTTACATGAATTTCTTTCCATGCTTCACGAGGAAGATGATTTTTCTGACGAACAAATCGGTTTTCTGCTTGCATACACACTTTGCGAAACCCCATTCCGTTGGCTGCTCAGCCTACCAGCTGACAGCGTGCACTTATTTGAACACTTTTTTGATCTTGTTGAAGACACTCTCTATCATTTTTATCTAGACTGTCTTGACTGGAAACTATTGAAGCAACGGAAGGCTGCACATGAATTGGTTATTGATTTTTGGCAGCACTTCCATGACTTGCAGTTTCAAGCTCCGAGGAGCTAGATGAAATTTACCTATCTTTGGGACCGGTTCAAGTATTGCCTTAAGAAATCTGCCCGTCCCAAGAAGGAGCTTGAGATCAAGCCTCACTCAACATTCTTCATTGATGGAGCTACGTAATCTCATGTTGATGTGGTCACTGTCTCGATTGAATGTCCACCATCCCTTCATCCAATAGCTCCACCACTATCGAGTGATGTTGAGGATCATGCTCACCCACTTGTCCATCTTTCACATCCTCCCAACATCACTTCACTTAATTTTCGCACAGATTTGGTTGTGATTCATTCGAGTTCTCATATGCATTATGTTCTACAACCTCTATCTTCGAACCTGGGTGTTCCTCTAGATGATGTTGTCTTGTGTTTATTCATTTCGGACTCTTCACTTGTTGTGGATGAGGAACATGCCATTGACAGATTTGGTGTTTCACAACCAACATGCGCTGTCATTCATGAAGAGTATGAGTGGGAGCTTGAGCATCAACACTCGGTGAAGGATGATTCCGTTCTGTTCGAGCCCCCTCTGTTCTTTCCTAACATCTTTGGTGAACCTGCCATCCATGATTTCACATGTGTGTCTTCATCCATGGATGCACCCACTGTTGATCACTCGCAGGACTTGCCGAATGTTGGCCCATCATACAACAACGGAGAAGACCAATCATTCATTGAAAATCCACTTGATATTTCATCTAAACTTTCCGAAAACACAGAGGGTGAACATATTTCCTTCTCATCTACCCCTATGTGTGACTCATCAAACCATGAGGATGTTGACCAACATCCTGAATTTTCTGATCTTTTTTTTCATGATCTCTTCACCTCATCATCTGATTGCAATATTGATTCACTCATTGTTAATCCATCTAAGCCACTGGTCTATGAAGATCCATCTGTCAAAGAATTCGAAATCCCACAGACTGTCAAGGCACTTCAGCCCAAGCTGATGGTTATGTTAGGCCCTCACTATCCTGAGGTTCGTTTCACTTCTGATCAAGAAATTGTTCAAACACTCAAGGCTCCTCATCACTCATATGTATGCACTCAAGATCAATCTGACACTCAGATTTTACTTCCTCCACACGAACTACACGATCCCATCACTTATGCATTGGAGGAATCTTACACAACAAGCACACTTGTGCAACACAAGTGGTCAACCTTTCTCACAGTTGTTTGCATATCATAGTGAAGGGAATGCATACACTCAACATCTACATACAATGTATCACAACACCATGGAAATTCCACAGAGTGCATGACATGCGCTTTCACTCATTTTTGTTCTGTGGATGCTTGTAAGTTTGGAGTGTGTCTATTTTCATTGTTGTATCTTTCACATTTGTTGGTTCGCACAACTAGGTTTCTTGCAGACCAAGCCTTCACCAACATGGGTCAACCAATGTGTCGGTGGCTATATTGGAAATATCACTTTACGTTATTAGGCCCATGCACTATTAGCTTAGCAGTAGGAGTAGTGTATGATTTCAGTTTGCTTGCTTGCATGCTTGTTTACTTTCTTTCTTTGCATGTTTGTTTGTTTGCTTGCTTGTGTGTTTGCTTACTCGCTTTTCTTTCACTTTTTCTTCTGCTTCTGCTTGCTTTGCTTACCATTTTTGTTTATGTTTGTTTTTTTCTTTTAGGATATTACTATTTTTGTTTATGGAAATAAGTGCTACCAACTATTACATTTTGGCTTTTCAATAGAGTATGTGGTTGAAATTTGAAGAGACTTGTGACACTTCAACAATTGGCTGGTATTATGTCTACCTTCTCTATGCTTGGTTTTCACCTTCGGCCGATGAAGTTCTGGCGGAAAATATGAAACATCTGCAAGGGAAGTTTCAGTCCAACCATGAACCTGTGTCCACACTGGGAAACCCCATGCCTATACTTAGCCTTCTTCTCTGTGTGTTTAAGCTCATCCAACTAGTAGAAATGGAGAAGGGGAAATCTAAATGAGCAAACCTATGTTAGAGGTCTTACATGCTTCTCTGAAGGAATGACCTCTTCTACTCCCAATAAGTTGAGATCCCTCTTCCGCCCCAAAAATAAATAAGAGCCTATGTATAGTTCTCTTGAAAAATACAAAGGTGAAAGAAGAGAAAGGCTTCTTGCGTAGACAGGTGAAGCATGCAACTCCACCGGGGTACTGACCAGGCTCACTCGCAGTGGAGCAATGTGTGTGTTCCTGTGTGACTCCGCCGGGGTATTGTCCAGGCCTGTTGGAAGTGGAGCAACACTACAGATGAAAACTTATAATCTGAAAATATTCAACTCGCAAGCTAAACTACCCTTCTAGGATTCGAAACACTGAGATCTAAGATGAACTTTTGATTGTGTTTGATTGAGTTGGAAAAGGGTGAACCATGTATGTCCATGGGGTGAGTGGGGAAACTAAAGAAACCTGCACAACGATTCAATACTTCCTTAAAGACCAAGGCCCTATGCTAGCAATGAACAAAAACAGAGAATTTAGAGTTCTACCAATGTGTCACCAAGTTTTGTAAGGGTTATAACCACCCTCCAAAATTTTGGCCTACACCAATTTCAGAGCCTCCCTTGAAGAGTTCACTTGATGGCTGCACATGCTTGGGTTCATTCCGTGACTTCGTGTGAGTCTTTACATTCGCCTTTCTTGTTCATTGCACCCAAGTCTCTACATGCTAATGTCCAAGTCATGCTTGCGACGTGTTCTGGTTATGCTCAAAGTCTTTGCTTCATATGTGTCTATTGTGTTTGCCATGAAAGCATCTGTCACGCTCACACACGGAGTCACATTCATTGTCGAGAAAGCATCATCTCGATCATGAACGATCAATCACGAGTGTCGCGCTTGTCACTTGCACCGTTGGTCAGTGATGTTGAACATGTGTATCTGGATGGTTTGGTCGTTTCATTGTCAAGTCATGTGAGTGTGTGTTCGTATGATTACCTATGCATCTTTCGACTGTTCACACACTTAGTCATTTTTGCTGAAGTTCTGATGACCATACTCCTCACTGACAACTGGACCATCACCCTTCTTTCAACATGATCGTCTATCAACCAGAAAAACATGGAAGCACCAAGTTAGTCCTTTCAAGTTGTGTCGCCCGGCAAGCAACTCAATCAACCCTCATGCTAGCCTCCTGGACAGTCGGACTCGACAGTTACCTTGGGACTAACTCCTCTCAAAATTTGCGCAGAGGCCATTAACCTCACCCGTTAAACTGACTGAGGAAATTGAGTAGATATGCTGGGCAGACACCAAGTGCCTATCTTTGTCTCCTTTAGAAAATTGCATAGTTTTACTAGTCAGTCATCTGGACACTCGACCAATAGTTCATCTCAGAAATTACGCAATTCTCACAAGTAGGCCTTCCGCTACCCATCAGTCAGTTCACCTCAGAAATTACACAGAGATGATCAGTGGGCTAGCCTCCCATCCTTATTATAGTTTTCCTAGCCAGTAGCTCCCAGCAGCAGACTGCCTGTTCCCTCCAAGAATTGCGTAGTTTTTGCTGCTAGTGGCTGAGCATCCAACTGCCAGTTCCCTCTGGGAATTATGCAATTTTGGCTGCCAGTGACCCCAGCAGCCAACTACTAGTTCCCTCTGGGAATTCCGTAGTTTTGGCTGCCAGTGAACCTAGCAGCCAACTACCAGTTCCCTCTGGGAATTGCGTAGTTTTGGCTGCCAGTGACCCCAGCAACCAACTTGTAATTCCCTCTGGGAACTGCGCAATTCTGGTTGCCACTCTCCCAAGAAGTTCCCCAAGAAAACTGCGCAATCCCTGCCTATTGACTCTTCATGCAGCCTGACCCGTTCCTCTAGAAAATTGTGCAAATCTGGCTATCCAACCATTGCTGAATGTTCATTCTAGAAAATGTGCAGAGCATGCCTACCTTTCCCTCCCGCAGCTTACACTGTCCCTCCCAAAATTTGCACAATTTTTCCTCCTAGTCGAGCCAGACCTTGCAGACAGTCATAGTAGACTTAGATTGTCTCTCTCCATCTCTCAGTGAGTCTTGCACAGTTTCATCAGTAGTTGCCCGAAGCCATCATCCCGCATCATAGCCCTGCTGCCTCTCGGGGTCACCTGCATTCGAATGATCATGTGTGATGGTAGACTAGAAGGTTTTGGATTTGATGTCATCTCATCATGAGTGACTTCCAATATAGGTACACCAACAAACATGTCAAGACGATGAACGGGATGAATGAAGGGATCACATGCAAATGGACAAGTTCACCAACGTATGAACGAACAAAGCATGCGAAGCGGATGAACGCGACGAACATGCACCTTCACGAACAAGTGAGCCTATCAAGCCTTTTAGCATGAAAGCAAGGAACACCATGCTAAAGCTTCATCAAGCGAACCAATGACCATCGAAGACTCTGTGCACTTTGCCATGTGGAGATGAAGCTATGATACACCATGAAGACATCCATCACTCAGTAACACTGTAGCTCGACATGCACTCCAGCAGCAACACAAATGTACCAACATTGTCATGTCAATTCATGTCGAGTCAAGTCGTGAGTCATGTTTCCCACATCTCCACTATGGGCTTGTTTTCAATCAATGTGATGTAATGTGGAAGTCCAAGAGACCCACCTGTTGAACATAGAGTCATGTAAGTCGAAAATTCATGGAAGTCGAACGGACATGAGGGTATTCAAACAACCACAAGGGTCAGTTTCACCCTTGGCTATAAATACCCCCCTCATTTGTACATGAAAGGAATTTTCACCTCAGCTCCTCCCATGTGGCCAAGAGAGTTTGTAATCTTTTCTTTGAGGAGTAAGTAGTGGCTCCAACACTCCACTGACGGGGTTAGTGATGTATTGTGTAACGATGTGTCTTGGAACTTTCTCTTAATTGAGAATCCTGTTAACAGGCTAGCACATTGTCACACATATTGTATTTGTTGTAAGACTGATCTTTAACACTTGTAATGCATGTTGGTTTAACCTATCTTCTACATCTAAACTTATTCATTTGTTGTAATGCATAATCTATTAATGGAAATGTGTTGTATGTGTTGTTAATGTTGTCCCGTCTTTGTCGACTACTCTTCTAGACATCAGACAGACCTTTCACATTAACCTTTGTTGTAACAATTGTTGCACTCATTCGGATTGTTCTGTGAGTGTTGTACATGTTATCTTACCTTGTATGTTGTGACTGCCGCATCCGAGTGGACTACTCCACCGGAAGTTGTGTATGTCCTTTTTGTTGTGTGCTCCTAGCAGAGTTGGGATTGATCCCTTTCAACCTAGAACTCACCTTCACCTTCTTCCCCTCACATTGAAAAAACCATTGACACAAGTACACTTACACTCACCAAGCATGCAAACCTCACTTCTCGAAGACAAAGAGAACCACTCTCTTGCACTGATAAGCAAGAGTTGAGGCAAATACTTAAGATAATGGCAACAGAGCCATCATACCGGATGGGACTCCCACACCAAACGGTGTGAGGTATAGTTGGAACTTCATACTAGGGTGATCCCATGAATGTTGGCGGGTCTAGAACCGTCAACAGAGACTTTTGGCAAAACAAACTCAAATTGTTTGGACTTAGTTATGAGATTTA
This sequence comes from Pinus tabuliformis, assembly GCA_031772625.1. Classification (NCBI taxonomy): domain Eukaryota; kingdom Viridiplantae; phylum Streptophyta; class Pinopsida; order Pinales; family Pinaceae; genus Pinus; species Pinus tabuliformis. The sequence continues at coordinate 789,482,721 of CM062815.1, forward strand.
TTTATGTATTTAATAAAAAATAAAAATATCTTATAGGAAAGAGATTACGGGTAGAGGAAAGTGAGTGTGGATTGGAGAGCAAGAGGGAAAATCCTACGTAATTCTTCTTTGCTAAATAATCATATTTTCTATTTTCTATTATGCCACTGTATCAATTATGTAGTCTATGGTCCTTTATGTTTATAATTTCTTGATTTCATGTTTATTCATGTGTTTAATCCTTTATCGAAGTGATAGAACCCTATAACTAGTCTCAAGATAACCTAGAAATAAACTCTTTGGCTTCATTTGGAACAAAGCATAAAAGTTGACCGATAGATATAGACTAGATTCATGCTTTAACACTAAGTATGCCAATAAACAAGGTTGTGAATTGATTTGATGAATAAGTATGCCAGTTTGACAATATCCATCTCTTTGTAATCTACTCTGACCAAGGTGTAATCAATCAGGGTTATAACCAGATCATTGGATGGGAAGATTAAATATGATTTAAATTGCATCGAGTGTACGACCCACATTTGGCCTCAAGCCATTCGGCTAAGTCAAGGCACAAGTAACCAATAAATCCCCTATATATTTGGATTATATAGATCAAATTCTTTATCCAATGTGGACCCCACATTGAGGCATAAAAGTTATATTGAGTCATTTGGTCTTTTTGAAGGGTAATAAATCTTGGAACATATGGATCCTCTTGATACTACATACAAGTGCAAATAGAAGATAATTTGGCTAGGAAAGCACAACTAACCTTAGGGAAGTATTACAATCTCGCATCAGCTTGAACCCCTAGAACTTTGGAAATTTGTTTACAACATGAAAGTGTTGATCGATGGGGGTGACAAGCCTTAGCACATTTGGAGTTAATCCCTATTTTTGACATTGTTTTATGGTGGTTTTACGTTAAACCCTGGTGCTTAAGGGCCAATAATTTTAGGTTCATATATTTCTTTTAAATTGGGACTTTTTCCATTGTTTCAAAAATAGATTTGTCATTTGGTTAAGAGTGTTATTAGCGTTAATACTGAAATTAATTATAATTCCATTGCAAGGAGTCCCTTAACACAAGTAAGGCAAATGAAAAAAGTAATTTAGTAAGACTAGTTGACAATAGAATATATGCTGAATAGTACTCACCAAACATAAACCCTTTTTATAAGATGTCCTCTCTGGATCCAAAGTATGTTTGAATTTGATTGTCATAGATGAAAAAATCATTATGTGGTAGATTTCCACATTAGTAAAACATTTCTTGTATCTTAAACTATTTAAAGATAGATTCAATTTTTCAATTTTTTCCAATAAGGATTGAAGATTGAAGAGAAAAATATTAGACATGCAAGCCTTTCCCTAAGATACTTTAAGAGAACTTTTAAGAATTTGAATTACAATTATCCCTTCCAACACTTTCATTGGTATTTATGATATAATTAGTATTTGTCCTTCTTCAACATAATTTTAGTAATTTTGTTTTTGTATGGATGCATAATTTGTATGATGTCATCAAATTTTTTATCCATAAATGACAAGGTAACAAAGAGAACATCATTTGATATATATTTATGATATAGGTCATTTGCAGCTCCATTTACTAGAATGTTTCGAAAATATTTATTATTAGTGGCAATGTCTTTATCAATATATATAAATATTTGATAAAGTATGCAAATTTTCAATTATTTTTAGAAAGGGATTATGATATATTTTGAATAAATATGAGCGAGATTCACTCACAGGTGCTTTATATTCTTTAGATAATTCCTAATTAAAAACCTCTAAAGAATGCTATGCATATTGATTTCCTTGCACATTATGATCTTCACTGTGGTTATCATAAGAAAATGAAAAATCAATACTACTAGATTCATCATCCTTTACATAAATATCATAGATAGGCTCATGACAAGGAAAACGAGAGAAAATTAATTTAGTAAAATTTACATGCTCATGTTCATTATGCTTATAAGTCTCGAAGAGATCATAGTTGCGTAATGCTTGTAAGTTGGCTCTTGTAGATAAATTATCAACCATTTAACGATTCTGACAAGGAGTTAACTATTCATCTTCATTTTCATCCTATAATGGGTTTTTAGAATAATCAACATGAAGATCAAATGAAACAAAGTTAGAGTCATTTTAGACATCATCACATACCATTTCTTCTATAGAATATAATTAAAATACTGAACCACTTGTTTGAAGCTAGTATTTATTAGTTGATTGTTGACGTGCATATTCATTAATGTACAATGTTGATTTTTCATGATCAAGTGTCTTAGATAAAATTTATTCTTGAAACTCTATCTTCATAATTATCAATGATACCGTGATCACAAAAATGGAACAAAGATAAACCAAATTCAAAATTAGTCATTAGATGCTTAGATTCTTCAGGAAATAGATGTAATTGTTGATATTCTGTTAGAATAGAAGGGTTTTCTTTGTAATCAACGCTAAATATTATCATGTCGTGTTCAATGAAACATTAATTTATAGAGAAGGAGAGTAAAAATATAATTTATTAAAATCTTCAAATTCGGATTCATCTTGCAAACTTACAATTTTGAATTCTTCATCACTGACATAATATTTACTTCCTTGAAACCCTAGATCTACATCATCACAATGTTCATTCAAATCACAACAATCTTCAAGGATAAATTCATTAGAATACATCCTTAAAATATATACGAAAGATAAAATGAAAATATCTAAAGGAAGAGATGTTGGCAAGAGGAAGGATCCTGTACCATTGTATTTTGTCTACTTCCAAAGAAATTATGAATAATTTCATAAGAACAACTTCAGGATAAATCCAAATTTTATGAATGAATACATGAAAATAAATGATATGTTGAGTAGGGTTGTTATCCTTTGCTTCTTGCAACCGAGAAATATGTTTATTCCATATGTCTATGCCAAACATAACATTAGGAAAACAAGGCATGTTAAAAAAATTAAGTGGAGAAAATCGTGCAGCTACCCAAGAAGTAGTGATTGAAGCAATATAAAAAATACAAATAAATTTAAAGATTCACCACATGAAACTTAAAAAAAAAACAAAAAACAAAAAACTTGCAAATTAACATGTGCATGTTACTATGTTCCTCTTCACCACTAGGTCACAAGCTTAATCGTATATCATTTCGAAAGGAAAATAAGTCTTTTCACTTTGGTCCTCGACAATAATGAAAAAAAATATGTTTTTCTCTGGATTGACCTTGTTAAGGTTCGATGCAAAGGCATCCAATGGAAGTTTACAAAACCTTCCCACTTTAGGTCCTAGGGTGACCCATTCGACCAAAGGGGGTAACCCTCAACATGTCACAAGTGATAATTGCCCCAAATTACTTCAGAAGAATCATTTAAAGTGTTAGCTGTCATATTAATGATGGCATGTAAGATAAAATAGGTGAGGAGCTAATAACATAGTGGATATAATAAACACTCAAATTAAAACATGTTGATCGAAAAATATCCAATAGGTGTCATCATTCCTGTAACACATATTTATCAAAGTTAATAGCCGATAAGTTATGAAGAAGGATATGCTCAAGTGAATAGCATTGGTATCCACTAGCATAGAAGAAGGCATATATATTGAACATAAATGGGCATAAAATTATGTTAGTATATGCATATACATTTAATAGTAGAAAGTGTACTAAATTTATATGAAGAATTTAACTATATGTCAAAAAACAGTGAATTCTTCATGTAAATTTATTAACTTACAGATAATTATAAACTCTGCAAGACTCAACTTTTGAAACATATATCTACAATGACTAACTAAAACTATTATGGAAGTTCCAGGAAGATACATAAGTCAAACCCTAACTAAAATGTTAAAAAATATCTAGGAAATATTGTGTATTTCTCTGTAATAATTTAATCATTGATTAAATTTGTTAAGAAAATATTAATACATGATCATGTTATGTGAATAATTATTTCAATGACTAAATTGTGATGTTACAAATTTGTATAATTACATAGAAATAAAGAAAAATATTTTGAATTCACATAAGAAATTTTTTACATTCACAATAAGAAGAAACAAATCGAATCTACTTGTGGGAGATTGATCTACTGGTTGATATTCAATCTACTGCATAAAAAATTGGCCCACTAGGCACCCTTGAGTGTATCCTTCTTCCCCTGCATTAAAAAATAAATAAAAAAAGAACTTTTTCACTTTAATGGCTTTGAGCCTTTTTTATTTCATTGAAAAATGGTTTTCCATTTCCATTTTTTAACTGTTGCTTTAATAAAAACGTTATGGTTAATGGTAATTTAGATTAATTTTCCTCCTTATTTTTTTCTTTTAGTGAACTAGAAGAATCGACAACTAGGTTAGTCTCACACGTGTGTGACACGAGATTGATTCCAACTACTACCACTATAAATTCTAGGCATGTATGTATGCCCCTTCCTCACACATGAGGTGAATAGAGGGGATTTGAACATGATACCTCCTCACACATAATAATTCATTTACATGGCCATCACCAATTGAGCTGCCCCCCGAAGACCATTAATTAGCCTCCTGTTGAATCCATTGTCATTTAGTAAAATAAATTATTTCTTTGACGTAACTTATTCCAACAAAGTTTAGATATTTATGTTCATAATATTTAAGCCATATCCCATTAACCTTCCTACATCAGTTAAAAATGAGAATTAGTTACTTAGAATTTGCGTAATGATTTAGAAATGAAATGAAGTAAATTTATTTTCTTACCTCGTTGCATCGCTATTGTATTAAATTAATCTTGAAGTAAAACTATTCTAGGTACAATATTTATATTTTGTTCCTCTCATTATATGTAATATAATTGGGTTACTTTTTGTTTTTATATTTAGGAGTAAATATTTGTATAACAAAAATCCCCAATTAATCCATATATGATAAAACCCTAAACTATTGGAAAATGTTTAATGTTTCACTTTGATAAAAAAAATTCTAAATTTCAATCAAAACCAATAACACAAAGAGAGTGTAAAGTTAGGATGAGATAAATGGATGGTTAAGTTTTGATATTGGGTAGAAAGTTATGCAAAATTTAAATGTGATGTGTGAGCTACATGTATGAAAGGGTTGAGAACTAATACGATTAATGCTGGTAAAATGTATGAGATAGAAAAATGTTTGGAACATAGCCTTCTGAGTTTAAATCGATGAGATTCCACACATGCACATGTAAAGTGGGTCTTGTTTTTAAGTAAAAGTTTTATTTTTATTTACTTTCCAATTATTTTGTGGGCATTATTATTTATTGATATTTTCACACATATTATGATTATATGATTATTAATTATATTTTCATGGGAGCTTCACTAGGGGAGAAATACAATACCACGTGCATTCATATTGGGTGATATGTATTAAGGAAAAAATGACATAATATATTAAGCATATAATAGGGGGTAAAGGATTTTTATATTGGCAGGGATAAAAAATAGAGCTCAAAGTTAATGAAAAATATAAAGGGGTATAAAAATATGTTAATAAAGAAATGGATACCAACAATATCTAATGAAATTAAGGGTCTTTAAAATTTGGAAGGTGTATTGGGTTTATATTGGTAGGGAGTTAAATAATGCGATTTTTAGAGGTATTTTCTAATATGTAGTCAAAATAAGGGTATTATTTAGTATGCCACGAACGTACATGATATTTCATAGGTTCATTGAGTGAAGCCCCCATGGATATTTGATAGTTGTAATCATTTGGAATAATACAATTATTTCTTAAATTAATGTTAAACACACACACACACATGTATGTGTTAAGTAAAGGGACTTCGTATTATAGAAGAGTTATAAAAAATACATTCATTAGAGAATTAGAGCTCAATAGTGACTAGCCATGAATATGGGCGTGAGAGTAGGAAAACAAAAAATGAAGGTAGATGTGGGCCTGTCTCTTCTCACGAAGGAGAAACCAAAGAGCCTCCCTGTAGTTACATTACAGGAAAATATATAAAACCATGACTAGCAGGAAAAAGCAACCTTGATAGACCAGCCACACATGACATAGAGCAAGACATGTAGCAACACCACCTTGAAAACTTACTAGCACTAGATATCGTTCATGGGGGTCTTGTTGTACCATAGGGCACAATTTGTGTTGGAATAAGGAATTACTGAGAGGGGAGGTGAATCAATACTTAATTCTAATATAAACTTTTAATCTCATGTGAGAATTTACCACTAATTACATGAGCAATAGAGTAATATATTCATAAGAACACACATCACTAACATGAGCAGTATACACACATGGACATAGGGATTTAAGGTGGAAACCCCAATGGGAAAACCATTAATTTGTTTGTTAATGTAGTATGTGATCGCCCACTCACAAGAGGCCCCAACCCCCTTAAAAATAGCAAGTCACTCCAAGAGGAACCAACCTCTTATAGGTGAAGGCCACAACCTACTTCATCCAATTGTCCTACTTGTCATACAATTTTCGAACTGAGTAATAGAGGTCTACTTCTATTACAAAGAAATATAAAAAAATAGATATGTTATCACATACATCTTTTTACTACTCCATACACTCTGCTCTTGGCCCTTATTTAGCTTTTACAAACAACATCTCTCAACCCTTTTCTATGCACCATTAGCTTTTCTCTCGCGCTCCATAATTCATGCCCCTTGTTAGTATAAAATTTATTAACATGTGTACCAAAATACTTCACTTAAGTCATTGGTGACAAGTGACCCTAAAAAAAATATGTGGTTGTTTATGCTTCGGATATGTAATAATAAAACGAGAAAACCTTGCAACAAAAAGATTGTATGTGATCCAAAACAGAAAACAACAAGAAATATCTTATGTAATAACCCAATAGAATAAGACTTGTATATGAATAATATATCTATTAAAATGCCTGGTGAAGGAGATCTACAATAAGGGTATGCAAATCTGCCTCCGTGGGATGGGTCCTTTGATGTCCTTGTATTCTAGTGATCTGTTCTCTCTCTAAATATGTTAAAAACCCAAAATATGAATGGAATTCAAGTGGGAGCTCAGATGTGAGAAGATGATAATGGTGACAATGACAATGATAATGATCATGGTTAAGAATGAATGGAAAACCCTCTTATTTATAACAAAGTATTGGGTTGATCTCAAAAATGGAAAGTAATAAAATAATATTGACCAAATCAAGATCTAATTGCTAGGTCTACTTTATTATATTTTTTATTGGTGAGGGAAAAGATATTCAAAATGGTCAAATATATTTATTTAAAAATAATTAAAAAATAAAATGATTTATTAGTTATTTCGCAAGGATTAAGAAAGGTGTAAAATTGAAATAATTATTAAATAGTGATTTAACAATTATTAAAAAAATGGAATTAAGAAATAATAAATAAATAATGATTTATTTGATTCTTCCTAGGTGATTTAGTCAAATGTCACAAGGAATAATCATCAAATAGTGATTTAATAATTATTCCCATAGAAAATTAAATAAATAATGATTTATTCAATTATTCTCATGGGGTTTTTTATTTTGATCATAAATAATTTAATAAAAATGGTTTACTAAATTATTTTCCATGGTGAAATTGATTTTACTATGGTAAAATTAATCATACATTGTGTATTTCGATCCACCTAGTTAGAAATGTCATTTTTTAGGTGATAACAGATTTCCCCCCAACGTATGAGTGTTCGGAACAAATCATATGAAATATGTTGTAGGTTACACTTCCACGAGACACCAAAGGGGAGTGAAAGAGAGAGAGAGATATACAACTGAAGCAATGCAAGGAAGGATGAGGGAATGGAGGGGAAAAGACCTACTAAACTTATATAAGTATCCTTTTATTTTGGTGTACATGATCTAAAATGAGGCGGGGGAGACATACCCATACCCACCAAGATAACTGAGTATAAATAATAATGTTGCACCCAACAATGTGGGTCTAAGAAACCAAATACATGATACATGATATGTTGGCATCAATGGGGTAGAAAATAATACCATGAATCCCATATAGATAATGTTCTTGGAAAGACATAGGCCAAGAATGAATACAATAACATCTGAGTACATGAGACATCATACCCTTCAAACTGACACGATGAGGGGGGATCATGTTAAAATTGGAAACTATGGCCAAATTCCACCTTAGTACAACTCATATGATGGAGATTATTATTGCATTGGATTCCTCTTTTTAACAGGTCCAATTTTGATATAAACATCATCTCATTCAGATAAGAAGAACTGGAATTTTGAATTTATTCTCTCTCATGGACAAATTGTCAAGGTCGACCTCAGCCAAATGTAGGCTCAAGAATCCCAATGGATGTGTCTTCTCACCTTCAATGACCTCTCTCCTCATTTGGACATCACTCGCACACATCATTCCTCTCTCTTTTCTCTTGATTGGTCCGTAAAACTTGGGCAACCTCTCTCTCTCTGCCACGTGTGGCATAGAAGGACGAAAATTTTAGGGACAAGAACAGGCTGAAATTTTAGAAAACAAACTAGCATTTAATAGCATTGACTAGGGGTCATTTGACCATATTTGACTATGTTTTTATGAATAGAATTTCAATTTATTGAGGCTAAATTCTCTGGCATAGAACCAGGGTATTTGGGGTAGTTTGACCTGCATTGACTGCAGGACTGTTTAACCACAATGTTGACTGAAGTTTGACTGAGGTTGGCTAGAATATTTTGGGTTGACTTTAACCCTTCTTGAAGGATGAATTAGACTATTCCTGACTGAACTACTTGGAGGAATTTTTGTTGATGATTTTTCTAGCGTTGACTTTCTAGTTAGGGTTGCAGTTGATTGTTGTTGACTGTTGTTTTGACAAGGTTGTTTTGACTATGTATTGGGCAAGTAAATTTGATCTATGTATTCTCCCTCTCTGTTGAAATATTGAATAATAATCAAAAGATTTTATCAAAGAGTTTTCCCCACATTGGGTTTTTTCCCTGGCATCCACCAAATCTTGTGTCCTCTTATCTTGGCTTGTCTTCTACACATGTTTTTATGTTCTATCTGCATTTACTATCAATGTGATTAAGTTAATTGGATTGCTACTGGAAATTATTGGAAATTGTCATTGGATTGATAAGGGACATTGAAGTAAATTGTGCTAAATCATTGAACATACCATTGTTATCTAAAATTAACATGGGATCAGAGCTCAATTGATGATAAAGCCCAGGAAAGAGTGAGGAAAAGAAATCACTAAGGGAAGTTGTAGGACTAAAACTTGGAACTAGTCCCAATGACGACTACATCTTACTTCAAATCCGAGGACAAGATTAAGGACAAATCTGATTATCATGCATGGAAGATGTCTCTAGATTTGACTTTGGAAGAAAATGATGCCATGGACTATGTCAAAGGAAGAGTAGTGGATACTCCTTCAAATGCATATGCAATTGCACAAAAAGTACAAGAAAGGTGAGGTTAAAGCTAAGCAAATTATTGTTGATTCTATTCACAAGCCTTTGGTTGCCTATATTTCTAATTTGGAAACATCTAAGGATTTGTATGACAAGCTAGTTGGGATGTTCAAAGTAAACAATGCAAATCTAGTTCTCTTTCTCAAGAAAAAGTTGAAAGACATGAAAATGGATAGAGGATAATCCATTCAATCCTATTTCATGAGGATTACCGAAGTCAAGAATGATCTCCTATCTACAAGAGAAGTCATTGGTGACATGGAGCTCACTCTTATTGCACTTAGAGGCCTTACAAGAGAATGGGATGTGTTTCACACTACCATCCTCAACAATGATAAGATTCTGGGATTTGATGAATTATTGGCTAGATGCACTCAAGAAGAAATAAGAATCCTACTACCTTCGCCACTCATGCTAAGAGGAAGAACAATGTTGGTCCAAGAAGACAAGTTCAAGGGTTCAAGTCGGGATTCAAAGAAGGAATAAAAGGGAGATGTTTCAATTGCAATAGGTTTGGCCACTTTTCTAAAGAGTGTCTTCATAAGAAGGATACTCCAAGAGATGATGACAAAAATAACAACAACTTCAAAGGCAATGGAAATAAAGGGAACAACAAGTTCAACAACAAAGGAAAGAGGAATTCTCCCACTACTCGAAATGGAAGTGGTCATCCTCCCAAGAAGTCTAGAAACTCTAGGTATGAAGAATATTATTGTAGAAAAGCAAAAAGAATTTCTATCTTATCTCTTCCCTCACCACCACCTCTCCTCCAGATAAATTGGATCATTGGTCGATTGAGAGTAGTGCCTCAAGGAACTTCACTGGGTTCAAGGATTCCCTCTCAAACTTGATTGAAAATAATACTAATATGGAGATTATAATTGGGGATAATGCCACTTATCTCGTGAAAGGGATTGGGACTAATAATCCTCACTTAAATCAAGTTTAAACCCTTCATTTACAAGAAGTGTTGTATGTACCTGATCTGAAAAATAACTTGGTCTCTATTATGCGATGGAAGATAAAGGTTTCAAGGTGACATATGTTGATGGGAAGGTTCGTGTTTTGAAAATAACCCAAGAGATGCATTCAAGCTTTGATTTAGGGTTGAAGATCTTTATCAGGTTGGATGAATTCCATTGGGAGCAATGACTTGTGATACTTCTCTTCAATCTGAATTATGGCATCGAATAATTTCTCACCTTCATTACAAATCCTTACTTGATGTAAGGAAGATGGTCACAGGTATGCCTGAATTCAACTTAGATCATGAAGGTGTTTTTCAGGGTTGTGGAGCTGGAAAACATACAAGAGGACCATTCCCCTGAAGTCAAAGTCAAACTACAAATATTATTCAATTGGTCCATTTTGATCTATCAGGTATGTTGCATGTGACATATCTGGGTGGATATTTGTACTATGAAATTTTTGTGGATGACTTCCCTTGCAAAACATGGATCTATTTCTAAAATAAGAAGAACGAAGTGTTAAAATGGTTTCGCTCTTTCAAAGCCCTGGTCAAGAACTAAACAGGAAAGAAGATCAAAATATTGAGTCCTAATAATGCGACCGAATATGAGTCAAATGAATTCAATGACTATTGTATAGAAGCTCACATTACGAGGGAGACCACTGCTACATATACTCCTGAACAAAATGGTGTTGTTGAAAGGAATAATCGAACCATCATAGAAGCCACCTGTGCCATGCTTCATGGCCAAGGTCTACCAAAGTTCTTATAGGTAGAAGTTTCCAACATTGCTGTGTATGTTCAAAATAGATTCCCATGTCAAGAATTGGACTTCAAGACACCCGAAGAAGTTTTCTCTAGTAAGAAACCTGATGTTTCTCATTTTAGAATTTTTGGTTGTCCCATAAATTTTCATGTGCCAAAAGGGAAAAGAAACAAATTAGATGCATCTGGGAAGAAATGAACATTTGTGGGCTATAGTGAAACTTCGAAGGAATATAGAATTTATGTTCCTAGTCAAAGAGAAGTGGAAATGAGTCATGATGTTACTTTTGATGAAGATTTAGCCCTTAGGAAAGTCTGGGATCTTCCTATCCCTATGAAGGACAATGACGATGATGTAGAAAAGCAGGATGGCCCTCCGCCTGATGACCTAATGCCAGATGTTGAAGGTCTGATGGATCCCATTGATCCTCCTCCTTGTGAGCCTTATACTTCAGGAAAAATACCTTTGTGGCTCAAAGATACTCTTGAAGATGCTGATAAACATGTTGCACCAAGGGGAAGATTTCATGAAAGTAAGAAGAAGAACAGGTACTAAAGGTACTTAGTTTACATGAGTACCATTGTACAATATGAGCCTTGTACATTTGAAGAAGTCGTGAAACACCAAGTTTGGAACGATGCAATGAACGATGAATATGAGTCAATCATGAATAATTATGTCTAGGATTTGGTTCCTAGACCCAAGGACAAGTCATTTGTCACTTAAAAATGTCCCTACAAGATCAAACATGGAGTTGATGGAGTGATGAAAATTTCAGGGTGAGATTTGTTGCTCAAGGCTTCTCTCAAAAAGGAGTAGACTACGATGAGATATATGCACAAGTTGCCCAATATACCACCATCTATTTGATCATAGCCCTTGTTGCCTCATAAGGATGGAGCCTACACCAAATGGATGTCAAAACTTCCTTCTTACATGGATCAATGAAAGAGGAAGTCTATGTAGAGAAACCTGAGGGGTTTGAAGTTCAAGATCATAAGACACATGTATGCAGGTTGAAGAAAGCCCTCTATGGATTGAAGAAATCCCACAGGGATTGGTATGAGAAGATTGATATCTATCTTATGAAGTTGGGATTTACAAGGAGTGATGTTGACCCAAACCTATACTTCAAGGTTGAAAAGGACAAGCCTATCATTCTAGTCCTCTATGTGGATGATCTATTTATAACAGGTGATGACCCTCTCATTCATCAATGCAAGAGGGAGTTGGCTTCCAAATTTGAGATGAAGCACATAATACTGATGCATTACTTCCTAGGATTGGAGGTGTTGAAAAATCGAGGTGAGATTTTCCTTTCTCAAGGAAAATACATTGTGAAGTTGCTTGAGAGATGTGGGATGGTGGATTGCAAGTCTGTGTCTACTCCGATGGAACTCCACTTCAAGAAGCTATGTGGAAGTATTATTGGGCCAATATTAGCGAAACCTTACAAGTATCGTCAACTTGTGTGGGCCCTGATGTTCTTGGAAAACTCTCATCCTGACATATGCTTTGTTGTGAACACGTTGAGTCAATTTATGGTCAAGCCTCATCACATTCATTAGATTGATGCTAAGAATATCTTGAGATATCTTCAAGGCACAATCCACTATGTACTGAGATACACAGCTAGAAACTTGAGGCTACATGTATATTCAGATGCTGACTGGGATGACAGTGTGGTGGATCGTAAGAGAACGCCTGGGTGTTACTTCTCTTTGGGATCTACTTCAATATCTTGGATAAGTAGGAAGTAGAAATTGGTTGTTTTAAGCAACATCGAGGTTAAATACATTGTTGCGAGTATTCCCTGTTGTGAAGTTGTTTATTTGAGGAATCTCTTAAGTGAGTTATTCGAGCACATGCTAGATACCACTGTGATCTTCTGAGCCAACCAGAGTGGGATTCGCCCATTAGATAATGTCGTGTTCCACGAGTTTTCCAAGTGCATTGATATCAGGTACCACTTTATTTGGGATATGGTAGAATCTGGAGAAATAAGACTCCAATACATTAGTACATATGAGCAGGTCGCGAAAATTCTCATGAAGCCTTTGCGGAAGGTCAAATTCTTAACCTTCCAAGAGACACTTGGATTTGTGGAAAGACCCTCCTATGAGGATCCTGTATGAGTTGGACACTAAGCTTTGGGGGCTCTTGGGAGATTGGGGTACTTATTGAAGCTATGAGAAACCATAGGGTGAGTGGTTCACCTTCCTCTAGTGGTGTGCGAGATACAGGGTGAGTGGTTCACCTTCCCCTAGTGGTGTACGAGATATAGGGTGGGTGGTTCATCATCCCCTGTGATACCCCATGATGATTGATGTGTGTGTAGGGTGAGTGGTTCACCTTCCCCTACAATTGCATACACACGCATGTAGGGTGAGTGGTTCACCTTCCCCTGTGATTAACAATTGCATAGGATGAGTGTCTCACCTTCTCCTTCTGATTCCCCAACACACATCCTACCCATGGAGTTTAGGACTCATGGGAAGTACCTCTCATCTAGCCAATGATTTGGGAAAAGTGGTTAGGGACCATAGCACTACCGATGGACACATCATGTACTCTGTACTCCTGATGACGAGGATGCATGGTGTTCAACAACTTGATATGGGATCAAGGACTAACTTTTGTTAGTGTAGAGTGGTAAGGTCTTGTGACTCACTCTCGTTCACTTCTTCTTCATTATTACTTCATGGTTCTGTAAAGAAGAGAAGAGCAGTGATGATAGAGATGGTACATGATGATAGGATGACATGATTATGACAGATGGATTGGCAAGTGGAAGTCTCCCTAGTTGACAGCGAGTGTTAAACGTGGAAACTAGGGTCAAATTCCACCTTAGGATAGCTCATATGATGGATATTATTATTGCATTGTATTTCTCTTTTCGATAGGTCCAATTTTGATATAAATATCATCTCATTCAGACAAGCAGAAGTGGAATTTTGAATTTATTCTATCTCATGCACAAATTGTCAAGGTCGGCCTCAGTCAAATGTAGGCTTAAGAAGCCCAATGGATGTGTCTCCTCACCCTCAATGAATTATATACATAGGAGTGACCTCTCTCCTCATTTGGACATCACTCACACACATCATTATTATCTCTTTTATCTTCATTGGTTCATACAACTTGGGCAAACTCTCTCTCTCTCCCACTTCATGGATAGAAGGACAAAAATTTTAGGGACAAGTACATGACAAAATTTCAGAAAACATACCGGCATTGACCACAATTGACCAGGGGTTGTTTGATCATATTTGACTATATTTTTCTGGGCATAATTCTGATTTCTTGAGGTCACCTTCTCTGGCACAAAAACTAAGGCATTTGGGGCAGTTTGACTTGCGTTGACTGTAGAACTGTTTAACCACAGTATTGACTGAAGTTTGAGTGAGGTTGGGTGGAATGTTTTGTGTTGACTTTGACCCTTCTTGAAGGCTGAATTGGACTGTTGTTGACTGAGCTACTTGGAGGAAATTTTGTTGTTGATTTGACCAGCATTGAATTTCTGGTTAGGGCTGTGTTGAAGGTGCTGGACCCACCAACATGTCAAGGGGATCTCCTCGGTAAGAAGTCCCAATTAGACCTCAGGCCGTTTGGTGTAGGAGTCATAACAGTGGGTCGTAAGGTAATGCCTCGACTGCGATGTCGCAAAGAGGCAAGTAAGATAACTCTATCAGTGGCAAGGGTGTGAGTGATGCAATGAGTCAAGGAAGGGTATGAGAGGTTCCAACGCTTCAAAATGGGAGGGAGGTGAAGGTGAGTTCTAGGTTGAAAGGGAACAATCCCAACTCGGCTAGGAACACACAACATAAAAGACATGCATAGCTTCTGGCTGAGAAGTCCACTCAGATGCGGTAGTCACATCATACAAGGTAAGGTAACACGTACATCACTCATGGATTAGTCCAAGATGAGTGTGATGGTTGTTATAGCAAGTTCCAAGTGAAAGGTTGTCTGATGTCCGGCAAAGATGTCGACATGGACAATGACAACATTAACAACATATGCAACACATTGACAACAAGATTCATATAATTGCATGTGAATCAGTGTTGGGTTGTGTTATATTCTTTCCACGTAGTTAATAAGGGGTTTGAAGGGCACCTGTAACCCCACTTTATGGGATTCGGGGCAGCGCCCTAGAAAATTTTGGTTTTGGACCCTATATTAGGTTGGGCAGACCCATCTATGGTTTTGTGCATGATTTTCGCACATGTTTTTTGGACGCGATGGTTTTCGGTCCATGGTATCAGACGCGATGGTTTTCGGTCCATGGTATTGGATGCTTCGGCATGTATAAATATGTATTGTAACATTGAAAGGAACATATGAAAAATCAAGCTAGTAGTCCCAGTTTTGGGATCTAGGGGAAAATCTCTATGTATATTTGTTTTATGTGTTATGCTCTCCCATTGTTTATCTTTTGTGTTTTAGAATTCGTATGCAAGTAATTTCTGTACGGGGTTAAAACCTACATTTGGTATCGGAGCAGATTTGGCTTCAAGGGGACGCCTTTGTTGCTGAGGGGTTTCGCTTGAGCCTGTGGTAGACCCTGTTCAATGGGAGATCTGCAAGATCGATTCTGGTGGTGAAAGAAGATGGTGAGCAGTGGAAAGATAGAGATCAAGAAATTTAATGGTCAGAGTTTTGAGTTGTGGAAACTCAAGATGGAGGATCTGTTGGTGGATGAAGATCAGTGGATCATTGTAGATTCGGGTACTAAACCAACGAGAGTGTCAGATGAAGAATGGAAGAAGTTGGATCGAAAGGCAAAGAGAATAATATGATTGTGTGTCTCAGATTCAGTATTGCTGAATGTATCAGGAGAAGCTACAACAAAGGCTTTGTGGGACAAGTTAGGGACTTTGTACCAATCTAAGTCTCTAGTGAATAAACTATTTCTGTGGAAAAAGCTGTATAACCTGAGGATAAAAGATGGAGACTCGGTGACAGAGCATCTGAACGCATTTAATACTGTGGTAAGACTGTTAGCATCTGTTGATATTAAAATTTCAGATGAAGATAAGTGCATCAGTTTTTTGTGTTCTCTACCAAATTCGTGGGATAGTCTGGTTATTGCAATAGGTAGCAATGCAACTGCCTTGCAATTTGATGAAATAGTCTCAGCCTTGCTGATGGACGAGATGAGACGAAAAAATATGAGAGCCAAAATGGTGATGCCTTGTCTGTATGAGGGAGGACCCAGAACAGAAACAAAAATAAGTCATCGAGTGGGAGATCTAAATCTAGAGGGAGATCTAAATCTTCAGGAAAACCTATAAAGGTGGTGTGCTAGAAATGTGGAAAGGAAGGCCACTTCAAAAGGGACTGTAAATCTAAAGCTCCTAACAAAGGAAAGGGATCTAATGAGGCTCCTTCTGTAGAGGTGAAAACCACCTCAGTTGAAGGTGGGGATGTGTACTTGGCTTCTTCAAGTACACATGTAGATCATGAGGCATGGTTGATTGACTCAGGTGCATCCTTTCACTTCACTCCCCATAGAGAGTGGTTCTACGAATATGAGAAATACGATGGTGGTGATGTCTTCTTGGGGGATGATAGGAAGGCTAGAATCATTGGTCGAGGAAAAGTAAAGTTGAAGCTGCAAGGTGGAAGGGCTAGAACACTTCCGGGTGTTCTACATATTTTTGCATTAGCCAGAAATCTTATTTCTGTAAGCAAGCTGGATGATGCAGGTGTAAAAACAGTGTTTGAAAAGGATACCTGCAAGATGGTTCGGGGAGCACTAGTATTGATGTGGGGAGTTCAGGTTGGAACTTTGTACAAGATGCAAGGTAGCATTATTGTTGATGGGTGCAACGGTTCTGTGGTTCCTGAAAGTGGAGCAGAAAATCTAGTGGTCTCTGGAGAAAAGACCATGTTGTGGCATTAAAGGCTTGGACATATTGGAGAGAAGGGCGTTCGAATACTTCATGGTAAAGGTATGGTAGAAGGTATGATTAATAGCTCTCTAGATTTTGATTTCTGTGAAAATTTTATATACAGGAAGCAAAATCGGGTGAGTTTCCCCTCTGGTGGTAAGAGGGCGAAACATATATTATAGCTTGTGCACAGTGATGTGCTTGGACCTGTGAAGGTTCAATCACTAGGTAAGTCTGTGTACTATGTATCATTTATAGATGACTTCTCAAGGAATACATGGATATATTTCCTTAAGAAGAAATCTGAAGTCTTTGATAGGTTTAAAGAATTTAAGGCTCTAGTGGAAAACCAGACATAGAAGAAGATAAAGGTGCTAAGGACAGATAATGGTGGAGAATTTTGTAGTAAGGAATTTGAAGAATTCTGCAAGAAGCGTGGTATAGCACGTCAGAAGACTACTCCATATACACCTCAGCAAAATGGGGTTGTAGAAATAAAGAACAAGACGTTGATGGAAAGGGCAAGAATCATGCTTAGTGGTGTTGGGTTAGGACAGGAATTCTGGGTAGAGGCGATGGATACTGCATGTTACCTGGTTAACAAGTCACCTTCATCAGCATTGGAGGATAAGACTCCACAAGAGGTATGGACTAGTAAGAAACCCTCTCTTTCACATCTGAGGGTATTTGGATGTGATGCATATGTACATGTTCCAAGGGAAAAACGAACCAAGTTGGATAGCAAATCTGAAAAATGCATCTTTATTAGGTATAAGGATGGTTTAAAGGATTTTAAGCTTTGGAACCCAATAACAAGGAAGGTTGTGCACAACCGAGATGTGGTGTTCAGAGAGATGAAAGATGTTATTAAACATGAAGTCCAACCAAAGGAACCTAAGAAGATAGAGTTTGAGCTAAAGGAGGAAGAACCAGATTCTATAGCAGAGGAGGAATCAGAAGATGAAGAGCCACAAACTCTAGCTATGAGAAGATTAGTTCGAGAAAGAAGGTAGCCAGAAAGGTATAGGTCATCTACTTTCTATTCAAATTTTTCTTTGTCTGTTACTGATGATGATCCCAGAACTGTGAAGGAAGCAGTGGATTCAGAGGATGGAAAACTCTGGAAAGAGGCCATGGTTGATGAAATGGCATCTTTGCACAAAAATGAGGCTTGGGATCTGGTGGAGTTGTTGGTTGGAAGGAAACCCATTAGCAGCAAATGGGTGTTCAAAAAGAAGAAAAATGCAGAAGGAAAAATGGAGAAATACAAAGCTCGGTTGGTAGCAAAAGGTTATTCCCAAGTGCCGGGAATTGATTTTGGTGATATTTTTTTCCTATTGCCAAGGTAACTTCTATTAGATTACTTTTATCTGTTGCTGCTGTTTTTGATTTTGAGGTAGAACAGATGGATGTGAAGGCAATGTTTCTTCACGGGGATCTGGAAGAGGAAATCTACATGAAGCAACCTAAAGGCTTTGCAGCGAAGGGTAAGAAAGAACTGGTATGCAAGTTAAAGAAGTCTTTGTATGGGTTAAAATAGTCACCAAGGATGTGGTATCAGAAATTTGATACATTTATACGGGGACTTGACTTCACCAGAAGCAAAGAAAATCACTGTGTGTATTTTAAATTAATTGGTGGCCGTGTTATTTATCTGGTCTTGTAGGTGGATGATATGTTACTGGTTGGAAATGACAAAGAAATTATCTAGGATTTGAAGACCCAATTGTCCTCCAAATTCGACATGAAAGACCTTGGTGCTGCAAACTATATTTTGGGCATGGAAATTAAAAGAGATTGAGCAAAGAGGAAGCTCTAGTTAAACTAGAAGAAGTATTTCAAGACAATACTACAGAGGTTTAATATGTATGATAGTAAATCGGTGAAGGTTCCTGTTCTTGTAGGTGTGAGGTTATCTACTGAACAATGTCCCAAGACACAAGAAGAGGAAGAGGACATGTCCCATGTTCCATATGCAAGTGCAGTCGGTAGCCTGATGTATGCAATGGTCTGTAATAGACTAGACATTGCACATGCAGTGGGAGTATTGAGCAGGTTTATGTCAAAACCAGGAAAGGAGCATTGGACATGTTATCACTCAGGTTGTCCCTTTTGACTCCTAAAGGGATACGGCCGAGGTAACCACAAACCAACTTTGGACTGCAGGCCCTAGCCTGCCTGCAGTCAGAGAGGGCTCTCTCTTTATGATTTAGCATTGTTGAAGGGGGTGATTTTAGGCTAGATATGATGCACAGGGGTTTTGATTGAGTTTTGGTGGGAAAACTGACACTTTCAGGTAGAGAGGCTGAGTATAGTCTGAATGTTTCAAACCATTGGGTGTGGAGTCGAGGAGGGGAACTGCTGGTGTGTTTCCTTAATAACCGTGAGGGAACATGGAGCAAGATAACTGAGGTTGATGCAATTTTCAGGTTTAATGGATGAACTGAACGCTAAAGAAAGAGAGGCAGTTAAGAATCTCTCCAACAGATTAGCAGAGAAAGTAACGGGGCGCTACCTAGGGGCAGTTAAGAATCCCTAGGTAATTGGCCAGCACAGGTGAACTGGGGCAAACATGAGCCAGAAGGAATTCAATGTTCATAACCAATTCATTCAGAAGAAAACATCAAGAAACAGCAGGAATTGAGCATAGAGAGTATTTAAACTAATTCTAGGCTATTCTTTCTTCCTGCTATTTAGATAATGGCAAACACATAAACAGAGATAAGAGGCACTTATTGCTTCAAGACGCAGCGCAGGAATTCCATCTTCAACTCTTCAACACATTCATCAACAATAGACATTTCGCTCTCCAAGCTTTAAGCAATCTTTGATTACAGAAAAGTTCAGGTATACACAGCGAGTCTCTAGTGAAAATTATCAATTGACCAACACTTAAAACTATACAGAGGGTGGTATATATAGGGCAAAACTCTCTATAGAGTTCCTTTATTACATCTTGACCTAATTAGGTCATAAAAAATGACTACTTGACCTAATCCTATCCTAAAATAAATACAAAAAATATCTCGGGCCGTGCTCAGGGCCGATGTATCAAAACTAAATAAATGATGTTGTCCTTGGTGGCTTGCTGCAGTGATTTCTGCAATAAATGAGCATGGGTCTCTGCTTCCTTGCTGTCCTGGTGCTTTGAATGCCTTGACGGTGATTTGAAGGCAAGGATGGGCTAATGCTTATCGATTTGACTTTCTGGGGGCTTCATCAATGTTCAGGTGCCTTGAGCCCCTAAAAAATCATGACTGATTCTCTCTGGCGTCTTTTCTTCCACTGATACTCTCTGACAAAATCTGGACTACAGATCTGATGTGCTGCGGGTCTAATCACCAGTAAATGGCCGTTGTTCGGCCTCTGTATCATCTGGAATTGTCTTATGATCCTTTTGATATGCTCTGTGAAGAAAACGGATCATTTTTGCGCCTTTTTGGGCTTCCTGGGGCTGCATGGTGAGAAGATTCCCTAAAGATTCCCTGAAGATTCTCCATTTCGGCCTAAAAAATCATGCGATGAGCGATAGGCGCAAATCGCTCATCAAAAACTACCTCAGAATTCGATTCCGGGGCTCCGAAGTGCGATTTTTGCGCCTCTGTGCCCAAAAAAGTGTTGATGACGTCAGCATTGTACGGCGGGTGACGTCAGCATGGCGACGTGGCGGGATGACGTCAGCATGACATCATCACGTACGGACGATGACATGGTAGGTACGGTGGCGGGGACACGTGGCAGTGACGTGGCAGGAGGCCACGCAAGCAGGTGACTGGGCAAGGGGTGACGTGGTGGTGACGTCACCTGGCGGGGCGGTAAGCGGTATGTGGCGCACCGCTTATGGGGAATGGCGGTTTCGGAGGGAGGGGCTCCGCCACAGCCCGGCGCCTGACGCGTGGCGGGAGTACGGCGGCAAAACCGCCGAACTCCCGGACGTTAAAGGCCGAGTGTGTCGGGGATGAGGATGCCCGCCAGCCGTAGATCTGCGGGGCTGTGGATCAGACGGCTGGCGGTGGACGCGACGGGATAGGAGGTTAACGGGTGGGAATATTCGCAGGAATATTTTGAATTTAATATGCGTGGCGGATGGGTTATAAACTTAGGAAAATGGGTTTACGGGGTTAAATAAAGGCGCGGGTTAATATTTATGCACAGGAACTTTGGGTTAGGGGCGGAATGTGGGTTTTTACAGTGGTGGGGTGAAATTTTTCACGGGGAAAGGTGAAATCATGGGTTTTTTGGGGGTCTTTGGGGTTAAGGGAGAGGTTACTAGCTGACCAGATGTCAAACCAGTTCCTCAATGACGCGGATGGGCTAAAAACAGTCCCAGATGGACTGAGATTTCCCGGACTTGGTAGAATTATGGCTATAATGCCAGGGAGGGGTATTTACATAGGGGGATTTATATACATGATTTTAATAGGGGAAGGGAAAAACTAATAGGGAGTTATATAATAAGGGTGATGAGAAAAAGAGAGATGTTAGTGAACTCCAGCCTGAGTACCTCCAACTGAAAAAAACTGCCTCGGACCGAAAAATGGATTGCTTATCAAAATTGGAACACAGCAGTGGCCCTTAGACTAGCA
Source organism: Pinus tabuliformis (assembly GCA_031772625.1). Taxonomy (NCBI): domain Eukaryota; kingdom Viridiplantae; phylum Streptophyta; class Pinopsida; order Pinales; family Pinaceae; genus Pinus; species Pinus tabuliformis. The sequence continues at coordinate 789,504,395 of CM062815.1, forward strand.
CAATCCTATGGAGACTTCTTTTGGCCATCTGTAGCAAATATGGAGCATTGCAGCATGCATAGCACGACATATTTGGCATGAAAAAATGTCGATCATGAAAGATGATTAACCTGCTGCAGCAGGAGGCTAACAGGACAGCAGTGAAGCGGGTTTCTAGGTATTTGCGTGGCACTAGTGATTATGGTCTGTGCTACCAAGGAAGACCAGGATTGGACAGAGTGTTGGATATTCGTGGCTTTGTTGATGCATACTGGGCTGGAGATCTGGATCAGGGAAGATCTACAAGTGGGTATGTGTTTAACCTATTTGGAGGTGTAGTCAGTTGGATGAGTAAGAAACAATCTGTAGTGGCACTACCAACCACAGAGTCAGAATACATGGTAGCCGCTCATGCAAGGAAGGAAGTAGTTTGGTTTCAGAGATTGTGTTCAAGTATGGGGTTAGTACAGGAAGCTATAAGGATAGACTGTGACAACCAAAGTGCAATTTTCTTGGCAAAGAACCCTCCATATCATTCAAAGACAAAGCACATTGATGTTCAGTATCACTTTGTGAGGGATATGATAGAAGACAAAAAGGTGTTGCTGGTAAAGGTGGACACTTTGAAGAATATTTCATATGCATTGACAAAATCTGTGAGCTCTGAGAAGTTCTCTTGGTGTAGAGAGTCAATGGGCATTTCAGGGCTGGGAAAATGATTAAGCTCTCTTGTGGCCCCTTGTGGAAAGAAAACAACAAGTGGGAGAATGTTGGGTTGTGTTATATTCTTTCCATGTAGTTAACAAGGGGTTTGAAGGGCACCCGTAACCCCACTTTATGGGGTCCAGGGCAGCGCCCCGGAAAATTTTGGTTTTGGACCCTATGTTAGGTTGGGCGGACCCACCTATGGTTTTGTGCATGATTTTCGCACATGTTCTTTGGACGCGATGGTTTTCGGTCCATGGTATTGGATGCTTCGGCATGTATAAATATGTATTGTAACATTGAAAGGAACATAATGAAAAATCAAGTTGGTAGTCCCGGTTTTGGGATCCAGGGGAGAATTTCTATGTATATTTGTTTTATGTGTTATGCTCTCGCGTTGTTTATTTTCTGTGTTTCAGAATTCGTATGCAGTAATTTCTGTACGGGGTTAAAACCTACAATTAGTTCATACACATGTACGTAAGTTAAACAACATATATCATTAAACCAACCGGAACAGTCCAACTACAATAACAACATATGCATGAAAATGTGTTGGCTTTTATTACATAAATAAGAGTAAGTCATAATCATACAATACATCCATTTAAACCTGCTAGGCCCAATAGTGGAACATTATAGCCACATTTGTCTACTCCTCCAAAGAGATGTACTAGCTCTGTGCAATGGAGAAGCCAAGGCGTGTTACAATACTGTCCAGGACTTCTTCAAGATAGTCTTAGTAGAGGCTTGGCTGACCAAAAGCCTCTATAATGCGTTATGAGGTTCTATTTATAGCAAAGGGTGGGGTGATCCTTGACATTCGCCTTTGTGATAGTTCAACTACCCTCATGACTCTTCACCTACTCTATGGTTGTTACATCCAACCATTGACACTTGATTTGCACTTGACATGACTCAACATTACAATGCACATGTACTCATGTAAGAAAACATGGCTTGAGAAAGCCTTGCAAGACATCACTTGCACTCGGTCCATTGTGATGAAACCAACTCATTGACATGCTTGTGATGATGAAGGTTGTGAGCTGATGCCAAGCTTGGTCATCCGTGATGGTGTGTATGCACCTCATGGTGACATCTTGCTAAAGCGAACTCTTGCCTCCGTTGCAACCGGTGCATTGGTTCAGACCCTTCATCTAACTCATCCGCTAACATGCGCATGGTCTTCTTGGGTACAGTTGACCCGACAACACACTGATGCATAGTGTTCGTGCTGATCTTCATGTGTGTGTTGGTGGTCATGCACATTAACTTGTTGAAGTACATGTTCAGCCCCAGTTGGACTTGCTTCTTGTCTTCGCCTTGGTGAGTGTGTTGAATGGGTTGGATTACATGCATGTGCTCAACAACAAGCATGTTATTGAATCCCTTGCATGTGATCAACAACACTTCTCACCATGTCTGCTCTATGTCAGCTGCTGGGATGGATCCCTTAACTTGTACGGGTTCAGTTTCATCTGTGAGTGCATGTTACGCCCATTGTTGTTCCTGTTGAAACTCATTCGTCTATCTGTGCAGCTTCATGTTCTTCATGAGTTCTTACTTCAGCTCATGCAACTCCTTCTTTGTTCCATCTTCTTCCTTTGTGCGATGCTGGGAACTGGACCCCTGGGGTCATTTTTGGGACTAAAATCCTATGTTTGGGGCAAAAAGACCGAATTTTGTACAAAGGAATGTAAAGTCTTTGCATTTTGTGGCCATAGAGCATGAAGATAGAAGGAGTCAAAAGGGGTTTCCGCCCTTAGGTTAGATAGCTTGTGTCGGCTTTAGATATCTGCCCTTAGTCTGCGGACCATGGGATTGTATAAAAAGGGAGTCTTAGAAGTAGAGTTCTAAGTAAGTTGAAGTGCTTGTTGAGTCTGTGAAGAGCTAAGAGTGAGAGTCTTAGTGTAGGAAGAGGCTCTGCAGCTGAGTGCGCAGAGGCCTAGGTTAGAAGTCTGCAGCTGAGTGCGCAAACCCCTGCAGCTGTGTGTGCAGGGCATATAGAGTCTGTATTGGGAATCTAAATCATCAATAAAGAGAAGTATTCTGAAATTACTGTGTATTTTCCCTCTGGGGATCGCATGCGATTATGTTATGTTAAGATCTAGGTTTATGTTATAATGCTAATTTGATGCACGAATGTATATGTTTCTACCTATTATATGAACACAAATAAGGATATATGTTTACATGAAGATAATCTTAATTGCATGGTAAAATTGGCGAACACTTAAGATAATTCGGGAAATTATACAATAACGCAGGAACAAAGTCACGTAAGTAACTGAGCCACTGGTTAGGGTTGTGCGAAGGAGGATCGTATACCTTTGTGGAGTTTCTAAGAGACAGAAGACAAAGTACATTGATAAGCCCTAAAGGCATACCGATTTGTGGAAGGAAGGGTTTAAGGTATTGATCTGAAATTGGATCCTTAAACTATCTTGAAGTTACCCGAATTCTGTAAAAACTCATACTAGAGTTTGAAATCTTGGGATGTCGAAGCCTATCAGAAATAACCTCTAAACAACAATGATTTGCAGCCAGCACAGGGCAATGAGGACCTTCGGTCCAAGCATGCTGACCGAGGCCCATGGAGACCTTGCAGTGGCCCGAACTAGCACTTGGTAAATCCAGATCAGAAAATGGAGGTCGTTTCTGATGCGCGATTAGCTGGGTGAAAAGGCTTGAAATGGAGTAGCCCTAAGCACTCAGTCGCGTGGATAGTCGGAGAATCATAGGCCAAAAGGAAAAAAAGTGCTAAAGGACAAGGTGGGACCCACGCTCTGAAAAACAGGCGGTATTGATTGGGGCTCCCTCAGACGGTATGCAGTTTTGGGTGAAAGCAGAGCAATCCCACTCAGCAATAGATGCGTGGTGAGTGGAGGAGAGAGAGAAAACCACCGTTCATCACACACTAACAATTGAGCAAGTCAACAATGTGAGATGAGCGAAAGGCATTGGATCTGGAGGATCCAGATCGGATGGCTTAGATCACGCCCGATGGGGAAGTGGAATCGACGAGGGAATAAGTCATTGCTTGTAAAGATTTGAGGTCCGTTTTGACTGCCACGGTGGAGGAAGAATCATTCCACGAATGTAACTAAATAATTGAACCGACGAAGCAGGCTGGCGTGTTACAGGAGGACATGTGGCCACCTCTCTATGTAGCATTACAGTGATGCTAACGCAGAGCAGGGAATTCCAGCAGACAAAGGTAGGCAAGCCGAAGAGCCAGGAGAGGAAGTGAACAGTCATGAGACGGATCGACATTAAGCCACGAACAGACAGGGGAGAGGAAGCAGTAAGCAGACCTGGAAGCGGAAAAACCAAAGTCGAGCTCACTGTAATAGGCAGAGCCACCAGAGGTTGGAGGCAGAGCCGCAGAGCCAGAGAGCTCAACTAACAGCAGCATATTGTTGTTGGAGTTTCTTGGAAGTCGAGCAATTCATAGAGCCACACAAAGGCCGGGAGAAAATGCTTATAGAAGCCAGAGCCAAGAGCCAAAGCGAGTGCCAGAAGTAAGAGCTGAGAGCCAGAGCAAGAGCCTGAGCCACAGAGCCAGAGCTAGAGTCAGAGCCAGAGCCAGAGCTAGAGCCAAGAACCAAAGCTAAAAAGCCGAAGACCTCCAAGAGCCAAGGGATAAGATGGCATTCTAAGTGCAATGCTCCTATGTAAAACATTGGAGTTAAGTGTATAACTTGTAAAAGAACTATTTCCATAATCCCAAAGAGCCTAATCGAGTTAATTAGAGCTCAAGGAGATGTAGCCCAAGATATCAGGGTGAACTCCATATTATCTTATTGTCTTATGTGTTGTTTTTACTACTGCTTTAACTAATGTTATATGCATTCATATATTAGTTTAAGTACCTTCCCATATCAGCACAAATAACATATTTTAAAGCAAATAATCAGCTGAGAACAAATACAAGCATACACCCATATTTTCAAGCATTTCTGATTTCCGCACTGGTTAATCATTAAGACTTGGGAAAATTTAAATCTTTCGAAGTGGGAGAGGTTCTTGTAAGTTAGACAAGAATCCTAAGAGCCCCATTTTCAAATCAAGTGGTATCGGAGCTTAATATTGATTAACCCCGCTTTCAAAGAAGGTTGTATCAAAATGCTTGATTGACAGGCAAAGATTTCTTGTCTGAAAGGTGTTTGAATAGTCAAGGATTGATTGCCTCATCGATTGTATGCTTGATTGCAGACTAACTATTGTTTGAGTTTGCAGAGGTGAAGGGAAAGCTATTGATAGCTCAATCCAGGAAGGACAAGAAGGAAGAAGGGCTGAAGGCATTCCTTTTATCCCCAAAAGACCTCAAAGCAACCCTTGAAGCACAAGAGGTTTGTTGCAAAAGATTGCTTGAGTAAGCTCTTTATTAATCTTGTTTGAAGTTCTCTTGTTCATTGGCATAATGACAACTTCTACAAGTGAGTTCTCAAATTCTTCTTGCTCCCGAAGTTCCTTTAATGGAGACATGAAGCAAGACTTGTCCACCATGATGGATATGGTGATAGAAATTTATGAGGACAGAAGGAAGAGTAGCATACTTAGAGAGCAGTTGAATTCCGTGAAGGAAGAGAAGCAGATGCTTATTGGCAAATTGCAGGAAATGGAGAGGCAACTTCATATTGCAAATATGAATCTGAAAAGGATGCATGAGTTGGAGTCACAACTCTTTGTTGCAAAAGAAGCCTTGGCCAAGTATCAGCTTGAAGAAGAGGTAAACCATTCCTATTTGTCTTCAAATTCTTCTAAGAATGCTCATATTGGTTCTTTTGAAAAACATACCAGAGCCATAGGTTCCAAGCTAATGTCCAAGATGGGCTATGAAGGAAAAGGATTGGGAAAACATGCACAAGGTATTGTTGACTAGATAATGGTTGAGGAAAGGCCTAAGTATTTGGGTCTTGGATATGGACAGTCTTATGGAGAGAATTCCAAAGTTGTCATGAAGGACACTGAAACAATCCTAGAAAGGAGTTTCATTGTAGGTCCTCTACCTCAGAAGTGTGAGGATTGTATTCAGAAGGGATGCAATAGCTCGGAACATCATTCACATGATGCAGGTGTTCAAAACCACATAATTGAACTAGAGAGTTGTGGAAACTCTGACAGCCTTGAAGAAAGTGATAGTGTTCCAAAGGGAGCTACTTCTTCATTTGCTCATGAAGGCAATAAAGGTGAAAGAGGCAGGTATAAATCTGGTTCTGAAGACATTCCTTTTGATTTTGTAAAGCATGGAAAAAGAATTGCATGTTCCTTTTTTGGTTTGGATAACCATAAAGTTTCTAGATGTTGGGGATGGCCACATACGGGAAACTTTTGAAGGAAAAGAAGCAAGCAGCCAAAGGTCCACAAGACAAGGTAAATCATGTTGTCAAAAGGATGCACATGTGTTGCACTCACTACCATAAGCAGGGGCATCTTGCTGAAAGGTGTTGGACATTGAACCCAACACTACTCCCACCAAATCTAAAGGAGAAGGTGGAAAAAGAAAATGGCAGGGATGGAAATAAAGACTCCATGATTGATGTGGTTCAAGATGATTCACATATTGACGCTGATGTGCAAACAAAGGAAGAACATTTGAAATGGATTGGTAAGAAATGGTTAGAATTCTTATCCAATTAAGGCTGCATGTCTAATTGATGCATCTATTTGCATTTCCTTGTGGAATAAATGCAAGTTGCGGGATCTTACCAAATGGTAAATGGAAAGAGGTTGAGTAGGAAACTCACCTTATTGCTGCAACAACATGTTCATTTCAGCTTCGAAAGTATAGTGTGCTTAAGCAAAAGTTGAAGGATGAAATGCATGCATGAGAATGGTGTGCATGAACACAGGGATGTTGATGGTTTCCTTGTTTTTGAACATGTATGTGTAATTAACTTGTAGGGTTGATTGCTTTGACATGCATGTGATACCATGTTGGCTTGGGAGAAGTTAACTTGGTCTCTAAAATCGAGATGAGGACGAAGTGTTTCATATTTTGGAAAAAAGAGTCCTCAAGGTCTTTTTCCTGCATGCTTGACTTGAAGGGTCATTTGTTGTAAAGGCATGTTTTATTGGCTTGATTATCTAGCTAATCATTTTTATGCAGATATAAGACATGGAAGGGTTCACAAGATGTGAAATCTGTTTCTTTGTTGAAGCAGGAGTTAGCCCATGCAGTTGTTATCTGTATGCCTACGGTTGTTAACAGTTGTTGTTGGCAGCTTTTCAACCAAGTACAAATGAAAGTTTTGTGGAGAAAATGTACTTCACATTTGTTTGAGCCACCTTGGATCAAGGATCAAGGCAAAGAAGTTCAAACTACCTTCTGTAAACTTCACAACAGAAGTTTTGCATGAAGTCAAGGAGGAAAACAGTTCTTCGTGAGATGATCAACCCATCCAAGATGGGAAGTGGTCAGAGATTTCGGTTCAGAGGCACTATGCAAAGGCAAGTGTAGGGAGGCTGAAAGAAGAGGGTGTCATTACTCTCATTTACTGCTAGATCAGTATATCAGTCTTTTGGTGGACCAAAAGTTCTTTTAGTGGGAAGGCGTGATCCGAAATCCTTAAACTCTCTTGAAGTTACCCTAATTCTGTAAAAACTCATACCAAGGTATGAAATCTTGGGATGTTGAAGCCTATCAGAAATAAACTCTAAACAACGATGATTTGTAGCCAGCACAGGGAAATGAGGACCTTCGGTCCAAGCATGCTGACCAAGGCCCGTGGAGACCGCATAGTGGCACAAACTAACACTTGGTAAATCTCGATCAGAAAGTGGATGTCGTTTCTAATGCGCAATTAGCGCAAATCGCTAATCGTGCATCGTTGGGTGAAAAGGCTCAAAATGGAGTAGCCCTGAGCACCTGGTCGCGTGGGGAGCCGGAGAACCATAGGCCAAAAGGCAAAAAAGTGATAAAGGACAAGGCGGGACCCACGCTCCGAAAAATGGTGGTATTGATCGGGGTGCCCTCAGACGGTAAGCAGTTTTGGGTGAAAGCGGAGTGATCCCACTCAGCGATCGACGCGTAGCGAGCATAGGAGAGAGAAAACCACTATTCATCGCGCAATAACAGGCGAGCAAGTCAACCGCATGAGATGAGCGAAAAGTGTTGGATCTGGGGGATCCAGATCGGACAGGTGAGATCGCGCCCGATGGGGAAGCAGAATCAACGAGGGAATAAGCCATTGTTTCTAAAGATTTGAGGTCCGTTTTGACCGCCATAGTGGAGGAAGACTCATTCCATGAATGTAACCGAAGAATTGAACCAAAAAAGCAAGCTAGCGTGTTACACGAGGACATGTGGCCACCTCTCTATGTAGCGTTACAGTGATGCTGACGCAGAGCAGGGAATTCCAGCAGACAAAGGCAGGCAAACTGAAGAGCCGCGATAGGAAATGAACAGTCATGAGATGGATCAACACTAAGCCATGAACAAACAGGGGAGAGGAAGCAGTAATCAGACCTAAAGTGGAAAAACCAGAGCTGAGCTCACTGTAATAGGCAAAGCCACCGGAGGTTGGAAGCAGAGCCGCAGAGCCAGAGAGCTCAAATAACAGCAGCATATTGTTGTTAGATTTTCTTGGAAGTCGAGAAATTCATAGAGGCATACAAAGGCCAAGAGAAAAAGCTTATAGAAGCTAGAGCCAAGAGCTAGAGCAAGCGCCAGAAGTAAGAGCTGAGAGCTAGAGCCAGAGCCCGAGCCACAAAGCCAGAGCTAGAGTCAGAGCCACAGCCAGAGCAAAGAACCAGAGCTAGAGCCAAGAGCTAGAGCTAGAAAGCTGAAGAGCTCCAAGAGCCAAGGGATAAGTTGGCATTCTGATCCCAATGTTCCTATGTAAAACATTGGAGTTAAGTGTATCACTTGTAAAAGAACTATTTCCATAATCCCAAAGAGCCTAATCGAGTTGATTAGAGCTCAAGGAGACATAGCCCAAGATATCAGGGTGAACTCCATATTATCTTGTTGTCTTATGTGTTGTTTTTACTACTGCTTTAACTAATGTTATATGCATTCATATATTAGTTTAAGTACCTTCTCATATCAGCACAAACAACAGATTTTAAAGCAAATAATCAGCTGAGAACAAATACAAGCATACACCCATATTTTCAAGCATTTCTGATTTCCGCACTGGTTAATCATTAAGACTTGGGAAAATTTAAAGCTTTGGAAGTGGGAGAGGTTCTTGTAAGTTAGACAAGAAGCCTAAGAGCCCCATTTTCAGATCAGGTATAAAACCGACATCGCAACCATCTCAGGGTGCAGAAACTTGGTTCCTACATCCCCCCATACTACTTCGAGTGAGACTTCAGTCTACACTCCATGGACTAATGCCAAAAGGGCTAGTAGTGTAGGATTTGCTTGGCTGACTAACGTTGAACTTGGGTCAGGGCCCATCAAGCCAACAAATGGTTCCGTTGCCAAGACCGGGATTTGTATAACGAGATGTGTGATGTCGCATCATTGGAATCCAACTAAGAAGGATATTGAAGACCTGTTGGATAGAAAGATCCATGAATTCATAGCGCAGGAGAATAGGAATCCATGATTGAAAAAAGAACAATGGTTGGCCAGATAGCTGTACACAGAGATACATGAAATTTTCTTCTATTCCTTCCTAGTCGAATTGTACGAATGGATTGCGAAGTTGGCAGACGGCCAAGGGAGGTGGAGGCTTGAAAATCCGATTGTCTGGACCCTAGAGTTAGTGTGGAGATTGGAAGCCTTTGAAGATAAGATCACATGTGTTGTCGATCATTGGCTCGACCTTATCATAGGAGGGTTTGTGACAAAGTTCGCGATTAATACTTCAGTCAGCTACAGCGAAGTAGAGCGCTGCTTCTTCAAGGGGCCGTGAGGTAAGTATTTTAAATCATTAAATACTTGGATTAAGATGCTCTTGTATGAAAATAGGGTCTTGCAGTTGCCTTTACGTTTGGAGCTACACGAAGTGGAAGGTCTTTCAAGGACGAAGGGAGAAAAGGTCTTGAGTATAGCCCGCTGATTGAGCCTCCTTTGAGTGACGACGAAGGAGCAGCACAGGCTTCTCCACTGAGCGTTATTCAAATGATAAGAAAATGGTTCCCATGAATACCTACGCCACCTCCACCTTCATCCCATCCATCCACACTGCCTCCATCCTCACCTTCAGTACTTATCCCATCGCCAACACCACTGCCACCTCCACCATTATTCAACATGGTGAACTCTGTGAAGCTACCTGTATTCAAGGGCATAGGAAATGAAGATCCGGACCAATTCTGGTTTGTCACAAAGGTTATATGGGAAGCTTAAGGTATCACGGACGATCAAATGAAGAAAGAAACATTGGTCAGTGCCCTGCAGGACCGCGCACTAATGTGGTACATTAAGTACAGTACTTATAACCCAAAGTTCGTGTTGGCAGATATCAAGACTACGTTGAATAGGGAATTCAGCAAACCCAAGTCTCAAGCGCAATCCATTGTGGGATTCAAGGAGATCATGATGAAGCCTGGGGAGACACCCTAGGATTTGGATCAAAGATTTAAGTGTACAATCCATGAAGCCAAAATGAACCTAACTGATGGGCAACACCGTGAATGGTTTGTGGCCTCACTCCTGCCTCACCTAAGGGTTGCATTGTCACAACATCAGATTGGGACCCAGACAGAAGCTCCGGAAATCATGATGAGACTGCATGAGACACCAATGCCGGATGCTAATATGGGGGTTCTGCAGATTCATGCGCAGTTGTAGAACCTTTGCCTCGAAATGCAAAGTCTGAAGAAAGATAGAACAACTTGGCCAGAGGCGCATGAAGAAGTTTGGTGCCTGAAATGAAAAGGTCAGCGGCATGACAAGGATCATTGTCCAGTCTTTGAGAACTATGTTGTAGCATGGGGACCAATGCCTCTAAGGCTAGAGGCTGTGGGAGGACTAAGTACAGGGTTTGCGCTATGGTGTGCTATATGCCAGGTAGCTGAGAAACATGCAACTGACAATTGTCATTTGCTGCAGAAATTCATACAGACACCACAACAACTCTTCTGCAATTTTTGTCAATCAGTAGGTCATGACGAGCGCAACTTCCGTAGTTATGAATTAATGATGGATAGGACACCTACATAGACCAAAGTGTTGGGGGAGTGCAAGGTGAGTATCAGGGGCGCGACTGAGGCTGAGGTGGAGGAGGTCTTGGTAGAGGCCGAGGGTAGCTTATTTGTTACAATTGTGGAGGACCAGGACACTACGCGAGAGACTGCCCAAATCTGACGCGACTGTCATGCCAGTATTGTACTCAGTTTGACCATGTGACTGAGGATTGCCCTATATTATTGGCTAAGATTCGTGAGAAGGGGGCACAGCCTCCGAAGATGACTCAGAACCTATAGATGATGAAGGTTGAGCCTCGTGAGGAAGACCCTAAGGTAAACATTATGCTATGGAGTGGAACGATGACTAGTGAGGATAAATGGAATCATCCTGCAGAAGGTGAGTGGGTCTGCAAATCACCCGAAAAGGAGACTAGGTTTGACCTGGAACGTGCAAAAGAAACATTTATAGAAGAAAAGAAAAGCTTCACTGAAGCCTCTACCTCAGGAAGTAAGGAGAAACCGGTTGAATAAATGGTCCCATCCATGATTACCATGTTCTTGGAGACCTGCATGAAACTACTCCACGATAGTAAGGCTATGAAGGGACTGTAGGAACTATTCAACTGGTGCACTAGAAAGGACAATGCTATTGGCGAACCACGTGTAGTCAGAAAGCTTGGTATGCATAAGGCGAGGACTAGATGTGAGATGAGACTCACAGCGCAGGTAGGGGAATACGAAATGCACCAAGTTATCTTGGATCTGTTGTTCGACGTGAATGTTCTTCCAAAACAAAAATGGGAAAGAATGGGGAGACCTGCAATCCAGTGGTCTCTGATCCAGTTAAGGATGGCGAATCAACAGAAAATCATTCCAATTGGGAGGCTACAGGGGGTAACAATTGACATTGAAGGCACGAGCGCACTAGTGAATTTTGAAGGAATAGAGATTGTGGATGATAGCAATCCTTAACCTGTGCTCCTTGGGATCGATTGGACCACTGACATGAATGGGGTAATCAACTTGAAGAAGCGAAATATGATATTTGAAAAGAAATCACTCCACGTAGTGGTGCCACTGGATCGTGCAGAAGGACTACGCTATAAAGAACCGGTCCGCGCCTATGAAAGTGATGATGATTTGGACCAGATTTATAAGATAACGATGCAAGACTAGGACTTGGTGAATCCAACAGTAGACGGACGTATTGCATGGGGCCGCGAGAGCTCCTACACATCAGATTTGGACGAAGAAATAGAGCACTGGTAGAACCAACTGCATGAAGTATCTATGCTATGTTATAATATGATGACCAAGTCATTGCACTACGTGTCTAGTCAATTTAACGTCTTAAATTGCTCTACATAAATTATCAATCCGGGTATCGTAAACTGATGAAGTGTGGTGCACCATATGTGCTTAGTTAACCTTTTTCTTACTTTGTTGTTTTATAGTTTATGTTGTTTTTGGGGTTTTGTTCTTGTTGGTTTCCTAAAGTGTTTAACACAAATGGAAATCCTATTCTAAGATCTTAAGAATACTTTTAAAGGTCAAGTATGGATGTAGATTTCAAGACAAGGTTTATGTCCCTTATGGTAACTTCCAAAACTTAGCACTTCAAAAGATCTCAAAACATGCTATTAATACTTGAACATGAATGTAAATATGAAGCTACTTAAATCAAACAAAAGATGAAATACTGATCATGAAATCACTGTCTCTGTTGCCCATCTAATTACAGAAATAAAATCTAAACTATTGCACTCAAACAAACCAAAAATTGCAGACTAACGAAAGCAAGATCAATTTACTTCACTTATAATCCGATAGCTCTCCAAGTAGCTTTTCCGGGTTAAGCCATGGCTCCGGATATAACGTCAATAACATGAAGAATTGATATCTAAAGTACCTACTTGCAAATGAAAGTAAAATCATGTCACTTCACTTATAATTCGATAGCTCGCCAAGTAGCTTTTCGGGGTTAAGCCATGGCTCTGGAGATAACGTCAATAACATGAAGAACCTGATATCTAAATTACTTACATGCAAATGAAAGTAAAATCAAGTCACTTCACTTATAATCTGATAGCTCGCCAAGTAGCTTTTCAAGGTTAAGCCATGGCTCTGGAGATAACGTCAATAGCATGAATAACCTGATATCTAATCGCAGAGATGAAAGTAAAATCAAATCACTTCACTCATAATCTGATAGCTCGCCAAGTAGCTTTTCAGGGTTAAGCCATGGCTCTGGAGATAACGTCAAATGACATGAAGAATTTGATATCTAACTAACTAACAACAAATAATTAAGACTGAAATCAAAGCATAATTGAAATTGAAAAGCTTAAGAAAAAGTTCAGCAGGGAGGCAAATCTCATGTCATTATTTGATGCAAAAACATATAAAGAAAAACTAATCTACAATCAACCGGTTGAACACACTTGCATGAATTAAAATTGCATGAATGGAAAATCTAAACTATCAAACTTGAAAGAAATAAAATGACATGCATGAATGAAATCAAAGCAAAACTACAAAGCAAAATCTACTCTACCTTACATTCTAATGTGCTCCATAACATTTACTTCACATCTCCTTCCATGTTGAGAACATCAAAGCTTTATTCAAATTCTTCAAAATTACAAAGTACAACAAAGCTCTCCAAATCTTTCCAAAGCCATCAAGGAAGAACTACAAAGCCAAGTTAAGCTAAGACTAACAAGCTAACAAGCTTAAGAACTAACAAATGAAGGAGAGAGATCTCCTATTTATACAAAAAGATGGGATGTCATCTCATTAATGAGAGTCCATGAATCTCTCCCTCTACCTCTAGAGTCCTAATCAAAATAGGAACTGATAAGACACATGTCTTCTTAAAGTTTCAATACAATTAGGAGATGTGACACATATCCTCATGATCCCATGATTCTTTCCACTCAAATTCGAATTTGGCCTTAGAGTGCCACATAAGGGTCTTCTAGAAGCCTCCTTTTTACCTACACATGTCAACAATCTCAACCCACTTGTTAGGTATAAGCATATGCACATTATTTCCTAATTTTTAACCACAAATTCACTTAAAAAGGCTAAGAATTAATAAAGTTTGGAAAAACATAAATGTGGCCCAATGATAATGAAAGTGGGATGAATGTAGTGACATAGTAGTGAAACGGAGGTGAAATGGAGGTGATATAATGGACATAATAGTGAAAATGTAATGGAAATGAGTGACATTTTCAAGACCCAACACTACGTATCATCAAAGGTAAGGAATCTGCCTCATTATGATGGACTAACTGACATTGATTTCTTTTTTGATGCATTAAAAAAGGAAGTGCCTAAGAATCATCGCTTCCAGGCATTAGTTTGGGTGCTGCGTGCTACACCTGCAAGATGGTGGGGTATGCACAGGGGTAGTTTCGATGATTGTCATGAATATAGGAGGATGATGAGGATATGCTTTGGCCACCTGAAGGTACGACTAACAGAAAAGTATGACGGGAGGAATGATCCGCGTGATCATTTGGCCAAATAGACTAAAGCATACAGAGTGAAGCCTCAGCCGGAGTGGGTCCATCTGTTTTCTCATACTTTGGAGGTTATACTAATGAATTGGTACTTGGAGATAGAATTCCGTCATGGCACTGAAGAATGGGATGTTTTACGCCAAGGATTTCTAATGACGTTTAGTTTTGAGGATGGATTTGAGTTCATCAATGAAGCATTGCAGGAGGTTAAGACAACCATCTTTAGGATACCACAGGATCCACTAGACCTGATTCGGCCTGATTCAACCTTATTGGACTACCCAGCTGAGCCATGTGCTGGAATGTTATAATGTAACAATGGAAGAAGAAGATGAAGACTGGAGAAAGATTAATATCTCGAAGACTGAAGGTCATCGCGGAGTTGAAGGACCATAGTTAGAGAACCCAGACATAACAGAGCCGCTCAAGACTGGGCAGGTGAACATTGGCACATAGGTAGAACTGAAGTTTGCTAAGATTGGGGACTATTAGGACGATGCTACAGTAGATAAGGTCACTAAACTGCTCTGCAAATATCAGGACTTATTCCCTAGGAATAGGAGACCTGGGTGTCATGAAGATCACCCTAAAGCAAAATGTGAAACCTATGAAACAAAGACCATACTGCCTCAACCCAAAGTATAAGGAAAGGGTCGACATTGAGTTAGATAAGATGCTCACAACAGGTATTATTGAACGGTGGAAGAATCTGATTGGGTTATCCCAATAGTGGTTCAGGAAAAAAAATAGAAGGAAGAAATAAGGATATGCGTAGATCTCAGGAAATTGAATGACACTTGTGTGCATGATCCTTTCCTGACACTGTTCATTGATGAGGTCTTGGATAATGTAGGCGGCCAAGAAGTATACTTTTTCATTAATGGGTTCTATAGGTACCATCAGATCAAAATTGTGCCTGAGGATAGAAGCAAGATGACCTTCGCAGCTGAATGGGGATGTTTTCAATACACCGTAATTCCTTTTGGTCTGAAGAATGTGCCAGTGATATTTTCACGCGTAGTCGTTGCAACATTTAGAGACTTCATTCATAAATTTTTGGAGGTATACTTTGATAATTGGACAGTGTTTGGATTGGTCAAGCTCCATGTGGCATGTCTGCACTTGATGCTAGATACATGTAAGAGATACCAGATCACACTCAATCTGAAGAAGTGTTTGTTTTGTGTCTCTTTTGGGATCTTGTGGGGTCATGTGGTATGCAGACAAGGATTGATGGTAGACCCCGCGAAGATCATGGTGATAATCAACTTGGAGGTGACGACGAGTGTGAAACAGCTGCGCACAACTATGGGGCATACCAGATAATATAGGAAGTTCATCAAGAGCTATGTCCAAATCACTGTGCCTATGGAAAAAGTATTGAAAAAGGATGCTACATTCTGTTGGAATGATGAATGTCATAAGAGCTTTGATGTGCTGAAAGAGAAAATGGTCACTGCGCTGATCCTAGTCTTCCTGGATTGGAAGAAGGAATTTCATGTGCACATGGACGCATCATGTATTGCACTGGGAGCCGTATTGACACAAACTGGTGAGGTAGAACTGGATCACCCTATAGCATTCTCTAATAGGAAGCTGTCTAAATTGGAGAAAAATTATTCCACGACAGAGCACGAAGGATTAGCTACAATGTACACGCTGTAGAAGTTCAGGCACTATTTGTTAGGTAGTCACTTTAAGATGTATAAGGATCATTCCGCGTTGAAATACCTGGTCAACAAGCCTGTGTTGGGGGGGGGTGCATATGATGGTGGTTGTTGTTGTTTCAGGAGTATAACTTCAAAGTTATTGTGAAGCTAGGATGACTGAATGTGGGACCTGATCATCTGTCACACATTGAAATTGGAGAGGAAGCTACTAATTTAGAGGAAGGACTGCCTGCCACACTGCTCTTTGTAGTTTGCATCACGGACAGTCACTTTGAAGATATTATCCACTTCCTGACAACAGGAACAACTCTGGAAGGTTATACAAGTCAACAGAAGAAGGATCTGGTAGTGCACGTAGCAGACTTTTCCATCATTGCAGGGAACTTGTACAAAATGGGATCGGAAAAAATATTGCGACGTTATGTGCCTGACTTTGGATGAAGCAGCATCCTCGCTAATGCTCATGGAGGAGCCACAGGAGGACATTATGCAGGAAAAGCAACATCGCATAAGATTTTACGTGCTAGGTTGTGGTGGCTGACTCTGCATAAGGATTCGAAATATTATTGTAGGGCATGTGATTCTTTTCAAAGAACCGGTAGGCTGTCGTAGAGGGATGAGATGTCTCTGATACCACAGGTGACGTTACAACCATTCAAAAAATGGGCAATTGACTTTGTGGGACCAATTCAGCCTCCAGGAAAGAAGACAGGTGTGTGATACATCATCACTGCAACTTAGTATTTGACCAGATGGGTGGAGGCATAGCATGTGAAGGACTACACAAGCGCGACAATAGCAAAATTTATTTTTGAGTATGTCCTGACGAGATTTGGGTGTCCAAAGATTTTAATGAGTGATCGCGGTACGCACTTTCTTAACGAAACAATCAGTGCGTTGACAGAGGAATTCCAGGTGTATCATCAAAAAAGTATGCCTTATCATCCACAGGCTAATGGGATGGTGGAAGTGTTCAATAAGATACTAGATAGCGCGTTGATGAAGGTTTTCAATGCTCAGAGAAATGACTGGGATGTGCATGTACCCGCGGTGCTATGGGCCTACAGAACGAATTGCAAGAAGCTAATTGGACAAATGCCTTTCAAACTTGTGTATGGTGTAGAAGCTATGATTCCAATGGAATACATTATACCTAGTCTGTGCATAGTGCATTCACAGTAATGGCGGATCACGGAGCCCTGAAAGAGAGGCTCG
The DNA here is from genome assembly GCA_031772625.1 of Pinus tabuliformis. Taxonomy (NCBI): domain Eukaryota; kingdom Viridiplantae; phylum Streptophyta; class Pinopsida; order Pinales; family Pinaceae; genus Pinus; species Pinus tabuliformis. The sequence continues at coordinate 789,521,580 of CM062815.1, forward strand.
CACAGCTAGAAGAGCTTGATGAGGACCGATTTCTAGCTAGATTTCAGTAGCAAGTTTAAAAGGAGTGCGAAAAGGCATGGCACGATCGGCACATCAAACTGTGCACCTTCAAGGTAAATGATCTGGTCTTGTTATATGACAACAAATTTAACAAATTTCCAAGGAAATTTAGGAGGCACTCGCTAGGGCCGTATGTCATCAAGGAGATTACTGATGGTGGAGCAGTTCAGCTGGTCAAATTGAATGGAGAACCCTTCCCAGGGAAGGTGAATGGCAACCGATTGAAGCCATACACCAGTGATCCAACTAGGTGACTATATGAGGGAAGCAAAGTCTTAGCACTCCAAGCAACTGAAAGGAAGCGCGGGACTATAAACTACACTATCCAGGTTGGAGAGTTGTGTGATTGGGGAACTGCGCAGAATGAAGAAATGTCACAGAGCCGACAGAAGCGCGGAGGGAGTTACGCTGGCAAAGGAAAAACCATGCAAGACAGCCGGAAAGTGACCGTTAAAGTCACTGTTCATGATTTTATGATGAAAAATGGCCAAATAGAGTGGGCTCGGGGGACAGGGGGGGGGGGGTATTTAAGTCGGAATTTATGGACCAGATATTTGAAAATCTGCTGCCAATCTAGCATTAATGAAACGATTGTAGGGGAACGGTCAGATTTGAATTTGAAAATGCCTATAAATTACAAAGGGTTTCCCAGCGGAAAACACTTGGCATTTTGAGAATTGAGGTGTTGAGCTCTCAGGCATGCATGAAACATGAAAACTTTGAAGCTTTGATAGTGAGTTCATTGTTTGAGAAGTTTCCAAAGGAGACACAAGATTTGTTTAATAACATCATGTTGACAATGGCTGAGACTGTAAATGTTGGGGAAGCAATGACAGCTGAAGGAGTTGTTCCAGGGGTAGCATGCCATTCGCGAGAGCTGACCCAGAGGTTTCAACTACGGAAGTACCAGCTGAAGTACCTAATTCACCATGGTCACCCAGGCCGAGGCCTACCCTAACCAAAGAGGGTCTGAAAAATAAGAAAGGCAAGCAGGCCATGACATTGCAGCCGGTGTACACATCACCTAGAAAGAACCCATAGAAGGATAAGCCCACCGTGCAGGAAAAGGGCAAGGTGGTTGACCTATAGACGGAAGAAGAGGTCGAAGAAATCCCCATGGATGATGAGGATATTGTAGTGGAAACGAAGGATGTTGGGGTTGAGGGGTCTAACCCCATTTCTAAGATACCTGAGTACATTCCTCCATGCAGGGGAAAAACAAAGGTGCCATAGCATATTGATGAGAGTAAGGTCACCTTGCACACACCCCTATTGCCAGAGCAAATTATCTTTGAGGGGCCGTGACTAGGGTGTGTCCCCCTTCTAAATTGGAAGACTGGGATTTAGCTGACACGGAGAATTTCCCTCATTTAGTGACAGACCAACTTATGCACCACGTCTTCCACAAAAACACTGGAGTGACTGCTTTGAAGCCGAGGAAGTGCCTGAAAGGCGTGGACAAAACAAACCTACTAAATCTACTGTGGGTGTCGCATTACAGCTGCGTGCCCATCACGATGATCATGATCAAGCAGCTGTTATGCTTGGTGCACCTGGGTGTCTGTGGCTGGAGGAGCAAATACCCATCAGTGACATTCTAATCCATAGGATCACGCAGCTGTCGCACTCAGGATAAAATCTGACCATGGCATTTGGAAAAAAGGCCGGTGAGCATGCCCTTATTGAGGCGATGAAGGAAAAATTCAAGCTAGTAAAGAAGTCGTGCGGCTATGCCATCACGAGTATCTGTGACCCCACAGTCAAAGTAGCGACACAAATCTTGGCAGGAAAGGTCATGAGGAAGTGTCAGGTAGATGAAGTGTCGGCACCAGTGATAACCTTGGTGGCCCAGTGCATGGAGGCATACAGTTTAGCTTGGTATGCTACCTCTGTAGTGAGTTCCTCTCGAACTGCCGTGAGGCGCAAGAACATAGTAAGACATTCCACTATGCATGGATATTGTTGTCCATAGTGTTGGCTGCGTGGGAGCTACAAGAGGATAGCTAGTTTCCTCCAGTCGCGCCAGACCTACTGGAAACAACGAAGTTCGCTTCACTGTGGGCTACGAAGGATCCTTAGTGGATCAAGGACAACAAGATCTTCTGGATCTTGATGGAGATGAGCATCCATATGGCCATCAACCGCAAGCCACGGTTGTCACCAACTAATTTTGATAAGCTACAGGAGTACGTGGAATTCAAGGCCGACTTCCACCATGTCTCAATACGTGCGTGAAAGGACCCTGAATAGAAGTGGCATGACCTGCCATACTTGGCCACAAATGACATGATTGTAGCGGTCCTTGACTGCTGGTCGAAATATTGGCGCACTGCCATGCACTTGATAGCGAGATCTAGCAAGTCTGCCGCACAGTGAAAGAAGGAAGAAGCCAAGCTAAAGATGCAACAGTTGACTGCGAAGAAAATAAAGGAAGTCGAGGATAAGGCCAAGGCAGAGCACGCTACAGCGAAGCAGATAGGTGAGCAAGCAGAGGAAGAGGAGTGCAACTCTGACCGAAGTCAAAAGTTGCCTTCCCCAAAGACAAAAGAAGAGGATGAACAGACGGATCAAGGAGGAGTGGACCCAGAGACGACTCCATTCTGCATTAAGCACAACAAAGATCTAGAAAAAGTAGGGTCATGGAAGAAGTCCAAGGCTAGCAAGACGTCTCTCGACCCGATCACCCTAACGGAGGGGGACTTGAATGACATAGGTGATATGGTGAGGGATGCCACCGCAGAACTGCTGCAGCAATTCGAACAGCAACAACAGCAAGATTTAGGTGCTATCCATATGGGTCTGCGTGACATGCAAATCCATGCATCACAAGTATAGAACGGTGTGGTGTCAACCAGTTTGGCACCTAGCACCTCCGAAGCCGTAGGGATGTTGCACACACGGTATCCTCAAGCAATAGTGCTAATGAATGGAGCACTGGCTACAGAGATAGAAGCTGACAGGCCCACTATCAGCACCCTCAAGGGAGTTGGACTTAACCTGGTTGCACTTCCTAGTGAGGCACTTGACCTTTTGCAGGATGGCATCATCGCAGAACTGCAGGCCCGCAAACAACGCATTTTACAGGAAATCAGTGAGCAGAAGATCAACAACACCAAGATGGTTGTATAGCGAGACTCCGCCATTGACCTCATGAAAGACCTTATGTACAATAGTCATTTCATGGCTAAGGTCATGGCTGAGGCATGGAGATCTGTCCCGGAGCTGGACATTCCTGAGGCTAAGCCACTAGATGTGTGGGTTCGGAAGCTCACTGCTAGAGTATATGATGCACGCACAGAATTGGCAAAGTTCCATTTGGAACTAAACCTCAAAATCGTATAGTTGCATTTTAAGGCCCAACCTTCGACTCCACCAGATTTTAGAGAACATCGCAAGTCAACTGTGAAGGATGCCATAGCAACAGTGGACAGCGCAGTAAAGGGCTGCACGAAAATCTTTTAGCAGTCGCTCGAGGTGGTCACCAACCTGCAAGAAGACCCCACTATGCAGAGGCTTGAAATAGAAGCGTGGGAGCTACAGCAGTGCTACGATGAAGTTAAAGCGATGGCGTGCACTATCGCCATCACGCAAAGGCTAGCAAAGCTACAGGATCCCAAGGCTTTGAAAGAGCAGGTAGATGTAGCTTAGTACAACGAAGCAGTGTTGAAGGCCCTCTTACAGCCTTGGTTGGACGACACCTATTTGATCATGGCCACTATTGAAGGCAACTTGGCTAGTCTGCAGAAGACTCAGCAGAAAATTCATTCAAACGGCGTAGGGCCAACAACAAAGCAACTAGTCGAGGAGATGAAGTAGGTGGCAGCACAGTGTACCACCAAAGTTGCAGTAGTCCAAGTCGAGCTAGGAGGTCTTCACGACAAGATCTCCACACCAGTCGAGTGACTTGAGGGTGAGTCACCATGTTTGTGTTGGGGACCCATTGGGAACGGGACCCTCGGGTCATTCTTGGGACTAAAAGCCTAAGTTTGGGGCAGAAAGCCCAAATTTTGTACAAAGGAATGTAAAGTCTCTGCATTTTGTGGCCACGGAGCGCGAAGATAGCAAGAGTCAAAAAGGGTTTCCACCCTTAGTTTAGATAGCTTGTGTTGGCTTTAGAGATCTACCCTTGGTCCATGGACCATGGGATTGTATAAAAAGGGAGTCTTAGAAGTAGAGTTCTAACTAAGTTGAAGTTTGAGTCTATGAAGAGCTAAGAGAGAGAGTCTTAGTGTGGGAAGAGGCTCTACAGCTGAGTGCGTGGACCCCTACAGCTGTGTGCACAGGGCAGATAGAGTTTGCATTGGGAATCTGAATCATCAATAAAGAGAAGTATTATGAAATTATTATGTATTTTGCCTCTGGGGATTGCATGAAATTATGTTATGTTAAGTTTTGGGTTTAGGTTATAATGTTAATTTGATGCACGAACGTATATGTTTCTATTTGTTATATGAACGTAAATAAGGATATATGTTTACACAAAGATAATCTTAATTTCATCGTAAAATTGACGAACACTTAAGATAATTCGGGAGATTATACAATAACGTAGTAAGAAAGGTGCGTAAGTACCTGATCCACTACTTAGGGTTGCACGAAGGATGATCGTATACCTTCGCTAAGGTTCTAAGAGACGGAAGAGAAATTACATCGATAAGCCCTAAAGGCTTATCGATTTGTGCGAAGGAAGGGTTTGAAGTATAAAACCGACATCACAACCATCCCAGGGTGTGGAAACTTGGTTCCTACATCCCTTTGTACTGCTTCAAGTGAGACTTCATTCCACGCTCCGCGAACTGATGTTGAAAGGGCCAGTAGTGTAGGGATTTTCCTGGCTAACTAACGTTGAACTTGGGTCAGGGTCCATCAAGCCAACACGTGATCTTCATGTCACGCCGTCACTTCATAGCGAGAGTCTCCAAAGTTGCTTTCGTCATCAATGGACCTACTTGATCTTGCAACTTTGTGTTGGAAATAATACTGAGAGGGGGGGGTGAATCAGTATTATCAAATCAATATAACTTTTTCATTTCCATATTCAAATTCATAAACCGTGAATAACCAGAGTACTTATGATTCAATTAATCCATTAAATGATGATCTTTAGTTAGTGCAACAGAACTTCATTAACCATATGAGCAGTAAACAGGTGCAGTAAAATCATCACACACAAGAAGCACACATGAACACCATGATGTAAGGTGGAAACCCAATGTGGGTGAAAACAACATGCTGCAAGTCTTCTCAATATTTCTTTTAATAAGAAACTTCTTTTACAATGGTTCTGTACTAGTGCAGTCTTATACCAGTACGCAGGCTTCTACCTGCAGAAGGCTACAACCTTCACTCATTCTCCAGACTCCCTAGGAAGGGAGCTACAACCCCCTTAGCTCTTGTACTAGCTTATTCATTTACTAGTACGCAGGCTGCTAACTACATAAATGCTCGTTTTCAAACTGCTACTGGAAGTGAGCTACCACCCCCTTTTCTCTTGTACTAGTTGAGATACTAGTACGTAGGCACTCGCCTACAATCTTCTCTTCTTCGGGTACCACATTTCATACATTTTCAGACTGGATACTCATGGAACACATCATCATAATCTGAAAGGCCACGTTTCATCCAATTTTCATACTGGACCCATCAATATCATTGAAGCACAAAATCAATCAATCTTTTGAATCACCCAATCACTAGATCATTACATATACAAGGATAATATGTGTGTTAGCAACCAGATCTAGTCCATCAGATCACATAAAGATAAGTCATTAAGAACTTGATCCATTCAACCATCAATACTGAAGCTAAACATAATCATGCTGTTATCAGAACTCAATACCAGTAACCAGACATCACTTCAAACCCAGAACACTGCAAAAACATATTTCAATAACAGGTACGCAACTTCACCAATAGAAAGTTGCGGGTATCCGCGCCTATTCTTTCTTTGGATCTGCGGGTATCCGCACCTGCACACTCTGCTGATCTGCGGGTATCCGCAACTGCTGAGTCTTCTGATCTGCGGGTATCCGCACCTTCTCCTGTCTCTAACCTGCGCACCTCCGCACCTTCTCCTGCGGCTCACCTGCGCACCTCCGCACTGCGCCGTCTCTGGCTTGTGCACCTCCGCACCTGCTCATGAGGCTTACCTGTGCACCTCCGCACTACGCCTGTCTCTGGCCTGCGTACCTCCGCACCTGCTATGTGTCATGCCTACAGACCTTCGAGTATAAACAATTTATCAGTTTTCAATTATAACACAGACTTCCAGATTTACAAATATAATCGTGCACCCAAGAGATCTCGGCCCATTAGTAGATTTGTCTATAATACTCAGTTTTCTCCTTGATTCAGATCTAGCTATCACTCACCAACCGATCACCTGAAATTCAGATCTTTATTTTCTTTGGATATTCAAATCATGAGTACACGACCAAATGATCTCCTTTCCTTTTTATAGATAAGCCCTTACTCAAACCATGGACCAAAACCATAGAAAGCCAATACAAGGGACCCAATACCGGGGATCAATACTTTAGATGCAAAACCACGGACCAAAACCATAGGATCAAAAACTATCGGACTAAATACCATGGACCAAACATAAGTTTTCCCACGTGGTGCACTTTTCTCTTCATGAAAGTCTGTGAACTTTAGGTTCGCACCTTTTTTTCGGAACACCTGCAAACATGTCCGCACCTTTTGAACGGTGCACCTGCAGACCCAGCTGGGGACCGCATCTTTGTGTACAAGAACCTGCGGATCTCTCATTTTCTTCATTCTTTGTAATCTGATCATCAACTCTTTGCTATTGACTTGCTGCACTATTATCTGACATCTGTGTGAGTTTCCATCAAGGACAACACTTGAGCCATAATGCCAACACTTTGTTCCACCTTTGTATTTGTCAACAACTTTCTTCTTGCATTCACTACATTCATTGCGTTCGTTGCATTCGGTATGCTGCCTTCATCTCTTGTTCATGATGTTGCTTGTTGTGATGTTGTTGCTTAATGTCCTTGTCTACAAACAACTTGATGTCTTCATGAGTAGGCAAGCTCATAGACACTTGATCAGCTACATCCCCAAGTGTGATCTGAACATGGTCTTTGTCTCTGCTCTCCTAGAAACCATTGTACCTGTACTGCTGAGAGGTAAATGAACACCTAGGATACCTCGAGACATGGCAACACTCATAGCAAGCAATCTATCAGTCGAAAACAAAAATGAACATGAGAACTGACTTGCAACATACCTGGGTAAATGATCATGAAGGTCGTGCAATTTTGGCCTGGAGGTCCGGAGACCAACTGCCAAGACTGCTTAAGGCACAATCTAGGGTACTGGGAGACTGGTTGACTGCGGGAACTGCACAATGCATAGTCGAGTCTGGCTGTTGATTGTTGGGATTGTGCAATGCACAATTCTAGCTGGGAATGACTACTGGCCTAGGGACATATTTGCGGAATTTATTGGGCCAAGCAACCACTGTCCTCCAGAAATGCGCAAAACAAACCTGGAGGCTACTGTTGGGCAAAAATGCACAAATATGGAGAGGAAGGTGAGCCTTCCCTCCCTAGATTGTGTAATGCAACCTTGGTGAAGGCAGAGCCTGGGCTAAGGTTGGCCCGACTCGCTGACAGGAAACTGAAATCAAGTAAGTCAATTAATGCATGGCGACATTAAGTGATAGCAGAAGTGATTAGCAGTGCATGCAAAACATGAATGAAAGATTCAGCAAACAAATAAACATGCATGTGGGTGAGGCAGTTCGCTAGTTGGGTGAATGTCCGTGCAAAACAGTTTCATGCATGTGACAGCAGTGAGGTAGCAACAAAAATTGAAACAGAGCTAGGAAAAGCTAGCATATATTTAAATGATAGCAAGTGTTCAAATAAATCAAGCAAACAGTACTCCCACAAGCGAAAACACAAAAAGCGATAGAAATGTAGCACAAGGCATGGGTAGTGAGCTTACCTGAAAACAACTGAACTTAGTGTACCAACTGCTCCTAGATGTGATGTGGGATGTCAAAGCTAGAAGGTTGATGTGAGGAATGAGCTTTGCAGTGTTCGGTTGATGAGTTTTGATAACATCAAGGCTGTGACGTGCATGCCACAAATCTAGGGGAAGCAACACTTGGTGGGAGGTTTTTGAATTTCTCCTTGCATGTAACCTCCAACTGCTAAACATAGATCCCTGAAACAAGGGATGTATTTGCATGATGACTTGGGAGAAGCATCCCATGCATGCAAGTCTATTTTTCTCAATCCCAGAGGGAACCGGTCAACTCAGCTGCACATGCAAGAGACTGCTCGACTATTGGAGAAAAATGTGCATTTCTAGCTGGAAGCTGGGCTAGCTACCCAGGAGATTTGCACAATGTCTTGGTAGAGAATTTGACTGCTGCCCATATTTGTGCAAATCCTGGGCTAAATAGCCTGCTGTTGGGAAAATTTGCACAAATCCTGTTGGGAAGGTTGGCTAGCAGGATTTCGCAATCCTAAAGCCCAGTAGGCTACCAGAGATGATTTTGAAATGTATGGAGGGAAGGCTGGTTTCCCTCCAGAAATGCACAATTTTCAGCGGGAGGTTGCTCAGCCTGCATCTGGACCAAGTCCAGGTGAACAACCTGTGAGGGAAATACATCAAGCTATGATCGACAAGCTTCCTTTGTGCAATAAATACACTGAAGCTTGAGGACTTGATGAAGCAAGGCAAGTTGTTGTGAAGGTTGGTAGGGAGGCTCCAAAACAGGCTAAGGCAACATTTTGGAGGGTGTTTGTAGCCGCTACAACACTTGGTGACACATTGGTAGAACTCTAGCTCTCTGAATGGACCTTGTTCATGAAAAGCAAGTCTAACACCTCTGGAAGTATTGTTCAGCTTTTACCTTGTCTTGGCTTCACACTATCTTAATTGTAAGATGTAGAATCTGCTAGAGTCTTGGTCAATTGAAACACATTCCAAGCCGAGGCAACACAGTTGCTTCGATTGGGGTTGAGAGGTATATAGGTTCACAAGCAATATAGTCGTTAGAGTCTTAGTTTCATCTCTGGTGTTGCTCCACTGCCAGCAGGCATGGACAGTACCCCAGTGGAGTCACATAGGAACACAAGCATGGCTCCACTGCTTGCGAGCTTGGTCAGTTCCCTGGTGGAGTTACTTGCATCACCTCCCTGCACAGGAAGCCTTTCTCTTCTTTTGCCTTATTCCCTTTTCATTTTGAATTTTTTGACTTTTCAATTTTTTCACTATGCATCACTCTATTCATTTCAAAGGTGGAAGAGGGATCCTAACTTATTGAGAGAAGAAGAGGTTGTTCCAGCAAAGTATTTTATTGTATCTTTGATGTGCCTGTTAAGGTTTCCCCCCTCACCTTACTCTACTTGACTGAGTTGACAAGGGTTAACCCAAAAACAATCGACTAGAGAAGGTGACACTAGTTAGCATGCAAGCATTTTGCTTTCACTAAGGTTCACTTCGAACAGTACGTATTTTCCTTCGACATATCATGGACTAAAAGTAACAACCTCATCATACAGAGGCAAGATGATAGATAACCAAGTAGTGATAGTTCTACAAGCCCTCTTGTACTTTACCCAGCTCGCTTCAAGAGTCATACATGGTTTCACACAAAACTAACCTATGAATGAAACAAGTGAACGAAGTAAAAATCAACAAAGCATAGCAAGAGCGGAAGAAAAAATGAAAGTGAAGCAAGCAAACAAACAAGCAAACAAATCACGTAAGCAAACAATCATGCAAGAAAACAATGAAAGAAAACACTACTCCTACTCCTACACTAATGGTACATGGGCATGATCACGTGAAGTGATACTTCCAATGAAGCCACCGACGCATTGGTAGACCCATGTTGGTGAAGGCTTGGTCCGCGAGCAACCTAGGTATGCAAACTAGCAAGCAAGAAAGATATAACAATGAAGACAACCACACTTAGTGATTCAAAGTTCCCAAGGGACATAAGTGACTGCATGTGCATGACGGGCAGTTCGCGAACTTATCATGGTACTGTGTGACACTACGTGAAACTTTGAAGAATAAGCACACTCTTGACTCTGACGTGCAGGCAAATGAAAGAAACAAAGATAACTTGTGTTGTGCACGAGTGCTTGCAATGTAAGACTCCTCCAATGCATGAGCAATGGGATCGTGTATTTCAAGTGGAGGAAGTAAAATATGAGTTTTGGATTGATCTTGAGTGCATACAGATGAGTGATGAGGAGCCTTGAGTGTTTGAACAATTTCCTGATTGGAAGCAAAACCAACCTCAAGACAGTGAGGGCCTGACATAACCATCAGCTCGGGCTAAAGTGCCTCAACGGTCTGTGGGGTTTTGACTTCGTTCATAGATGGATCTTTGTAGACCGGTAGCTTAAACGGATTAACAATGAGTGAATCAACATCGTGTTTTGATGATGAGGTGAAGAGATTAGGACAACCAAGATCAAAAAATTCAGGATGTTGGTCGGCATCCTTATGGTTGGATGAATCACATAGAGGGGTAGATGAAAAGCGAAGAAACTCATCCTCGGTGTTTCTGGAAGATACGTATGAAGGATCAAGTGGATTTTGAATGAGTAACTTATCCTCTCCATTTTCAAATGATGGACTAACATCCGGTCAGTCTTGCAAGTGATAAACAATGGGTGCATCTGTGGATGAAGATACACATGCAAAATCATGGATGGCAGGTTCACCAAAGAGGTTAGGAAAGAACGGAGGGGACTCGGATAGAAGGGAGTCATCCTTCACCGAGTGTTGATGTTCAAGCTCCCACTCATACTCTTCATGAATGACAACACATGTTGGTTGTGCAACATTGACTCCGTCAGTGGGTTGTTCCTCATTCACAACAAGTGAAGAGTCTGGAATGGACAAACACAAGACAACATCATCTGGAGGAAAACCTGAGTGCGAAGACGGAGGTCGAAGAAAAGAATGAATATGAGAACTCAAAAGACTCACAACCAAATCTACACAAAAATTGAGTGGACTGATGTTGGGAGAGTGTGAAGGATGAACAAGTGTGTGAGCATGATCCTCAACATAATTGGACAGTGGTAGAGCTGTTGAATGAGAGGGAGGCGAACAGTCAGTTGAGACAGTTCCCACTCTTACATGAGATTTCATAGTCCCATCAATGAAGAATGTTGAGCAAGGCTTGATATCAAACATCCTCTTATGATGGGAAAATTTATTAAGGCAACACTTGAACTGGTCCCAAAGATAAGCAAATTTCATCTGGCTCTTCGGAGCTTGAAACTGCAAGTCACGGAAGTGCTGCCAAAAATCAATAATGGATTCATGTGGAGCCCTCCATTGCTGTAACAGTTTCCAATCAAGATAGTCTCAATTAAAATGATAGAAAGTGTCTTCAATGAGATCACAGAAGTGCTCAAATGAGTGCATGGTGTCAGCTGGTAGGCTAAGTAACCAATGAAATGGAGATTCACAAAGTGTGTATGCAAGTAGCAAACCGGCATGTTCATCAGAAAACTCATCTTCCTCATAAATCATGAAAAGAAAGTTATGTAAGTGCTCAAGCCATGCCACTTCCCTTTAGCATCATACATGTGAGTGGACAAGAGATCAAAAAGCTTCCTCGAGATGGAGACATATTCACAATTCGAAAAACACCTCGGTGGAAGAAGAGTGCAAGGCTCCATCAAAGATATGCAAAGGTTCAAAACTGGATGAGAGGACACGGCTTGTCATCAGGCCCTCCTTCTAGCACTAGAAATGTTGAGAGTGTTGGACCTGCCAACATGTCAAGGGGACCTCCCCAGTAAGAAGTCCCAATTAGACCTTAGACCTTTTGTTGTAGGAGTCCCAACAATGGGTCATAAGGTAATGCCTTGTCCGAAATGTCGCACAGAGTCAAGTAAGATAACTCTGTCAGTAGTAAGGGTGTGACTGATGCAGTGAGTCAAGGAAGGGGTATGAGAGGTTCCAACACTTTGAAAGGGGAAGGAGGTGAAGGTGAGTTATAGGTTGAAAGGGATCAGTCCCAACTCGGCTAGGAACACACAACACAATGGAGATGCACAACTTCCAGTGGAGTAGTCCACTTGGATGCAGCAGTCACATCATACAAGGTAAGGTAACACGTACAACACTCATGGATCATTCCGAGATGAGTGCGACAGCTGTTATAGCAAGTTCCAAGTGAAAGGTTTGTCTGATGTCCAGCAGAGCAGTCAACACGGACGATGGCAGCATTAGCAACATATACAACACATTGACAACAAGATTCGTATAATTACATATGAATCAGTTCATACACAAGTACTTAAGTTAAACAACATATATCATTAAAGCAATCGGAACAATCCAACTACAATAAAAACATATGCATGAAAATGTGTTGGCTCTTATTACTTAAATAAGTGTAAGTCACAATCATACAATACATCCATATAAACCTACTAGCCCCAATAGTGGAACGTTACAGCCACATCCGCCTGCTCCTCCAAAGAGATGTACTAGCTCCATGTAGTGAAGAAGCGAGGGTGCATTACAATACTATCCAAGCCTTCTTCAATTTAGTCTTAGTAGAAGCTTGGCTGACCAAAAGCCTCTATAATGAGTTATGAGGGACTATTTATAGCAAAGGGTGGGGTGACCCTTGACATTCCCCTTTGCTATAGTTCAACTACCCTCACGACTCTTCACCTACTCTATGACTGTTACATCCAACCATTGACACTTGACTTACACTTGACATGACTCAACATTACAATGCACATGTACTCATGTGAGACAACATGGCTTGAGCAAGCCTTGCAAGACATCACTAACACTCAGTCCGCTGTGATGAGACCAACTCTTTGACATGCTTATGATGGTGAAGGTGGTGAGTTGATTCCAAGCTTGGTCATCCGTGATGGTGTGCGTGCACCTCATGGTGACATCTTGCTAAAGGGAACTCTTCTCTCCATTGCAACCGGTGCATTGGTTCGGCCCCTTCATCCAACTCGTCCACTAACATGTGCATGGTCTTACTGGGTATGGTTGAACCGGCAACATACTGATGCATAATGTCCGTACTGATCTTCAAGTGTATGCTGGTGGTCATGTGTATCAACTTGTCAAAGTACATGTTCAACCCCAGTTGGAATTGCTTCTTCTCTTTGCCTTGGTGAGTGTGTTGAATGGTTTGGATTGCATGCATGTACTCAATGACATGCATGCTACTGAATCCCTTGCATGTGATCAACAAAACTGCTCACCATGGCTACTCTGTGTCATTTGCTGGGATGAATCCTTAACTTGTACGAGTGCAGTTTCATCTGTGAGTGCATGTTGCGCCCACTTCTGTTCTTGTTGCAACTCATTCATTTGTCTGTGCATCTTCATGTTCTTCCTGAGTTGCTGCTTCAACACATGCAACTCCTTTGTTCCATCTTCTAACTTTGTGTGATCTTCATGTCGTGCCATCACTTCATAGCAGAAGTCTCCAAAGTTACTTTCATCATCAATGGACCTGCTTGATCTTGCAACTTTGTTCTGTCTTTGTATTTGTCAGCAACCTTCTTCTTGCATTCGTTGCATTTGTTTTGTTCACTACATTTGTTGCATTCGGTATGTTGCCTTCAACTATTGTTCATGATGTTGCTTACTGTGATGTTGTTGCTTGATGCCCTTTTCTACAAAAAAATTGATGTCTTCATGAGTAGGTAAGCTCATAGACACTTGATCAACTGCATCCCCAAGTGTGCTATGAATAGTGTCTTCATCTCTGCTCTCCTGGAAACTATTATACCTGCACTACTAAGAGGAAGATGAACACCTGCGATACTTAGAGACATGGAAACACTCATAGCAAGAAATTTTTCAGTTGAAAACCAAAATGAACATGAGAACTGACTTGTAACATACATGGGTGAATGATCATGAAGGTTGCAAAATTTCGGCTGGGACGTCGGGAGACCGACTACTAGGACTACTCAAGGCATATTCTCGGTTGCTGGGAGACTGATTGACTATTGGAAATGCGCAATGCACAGTCCATTCTGGTTGTTGACTGCTTGGATTTCGCAATTCCAGGGAGGAAGGATTGTTGGCCTAGGGATAGATTTGCTCAATTTCTTGGACCATGCAGCCACTGTCCTCCAAAAATGTGCAAAACGGTCCTGGAGGCCAGTGCTAGTCAGGAATGTGCAAATCTAGAGAGGAAGGTGAGCCTTCCCTCCCCAGATTGTGCAATGCATCCTTGGTGAAGGCAGAACCTGGGGCAAGGTTGGCCCAACTCGCTGATGGGCAACTGAAATCAAGTAATTCAGTGAATGCATGGCGACACTAAGTGATAGCAGAAGTGATTAACAGTGCATGCAAAACATGAATGAAAGATACAACAAACAGATCAAAATGCATGTGGGTGAACATCCGTGCAAAACATTTTCATGCATGCGACAGCAATGAGATAGCAATGAAAACTTAAACAAGGCTAGAACAAGCTAGCATATATGTAAATGATAGCAAGTGTTGAAATAAATCAAGCAAACAGTACTCCCACAAGTGAAAACACAAAAAGCAACCGAAATGTAGCGCAAGGCATGGGAAGCGAGCTTACCCCAAAACAGCTGAGCTAAGTGTGCCAACTGCTCCTAGATGTGATGTGGGATGTCAAAGCTACAAGGTTGATGTGAGGAATGAGATCTGCAGTGTCTGGTTTATGCATTTTCATAACATCGAGGTTGTGACGCACATGCCACAAATATGGGGGAAGCGACACTTGGTGAGAGGTTTCTGAATTACTCCTTGCATGTAACCTCCAACTGCTAAACATAGATCCTTGAAACAAGGGATGCCTTTGCATGTTGCCTTGGGAGAAGTAGCCCATGGATGCAAGTACGTTTTTCTTAGTCCCAAAAGGAACCGGTCAACTCAGCTGCACATGCAAGAGAGTACTTGACTACTGGAGAAAAAATTTGCATTTCTGGCTAGGAGTTGGGCTGGCTGCCTAGGAGATTTGCACAATTTCTGGGCAAAGCAGCTGACTATTGCCCAGATTTGTACAAATCCTGGGTTGAACAACTTGCTACTAGGAAAATTTGCACAAATCCTGCTGGGAAGGTTGGTTGGCAGGATGGCGCAATCCTGGAGCCCGACAGGCTGTCAGAGAGGATTGCCAATTTCTGGAGGGAAGGCTAGTTTCCCTCCAGAAATGTGCAATTTTGAAGGGGAGGTTTCTCATCCTGCAGCTGGACTAAGTCCAGGTGAGCAGCCTGTGAAGGGAAAAAATCAAACTGTGATTGATAGGCTGCCTTTGAGCAAGAAAGACACTGAAGCTTGAGAACTTGATGAAGCAAGGCAAGCTACTGTGGAGTTTGGTAGGGAGGCTGCAAATTAGGCTAAGGAAAAATTTTGGAGGGTGGTTGTAGCTGCTACAACAGGCTGTAGTTGACTTTTGTTTTGACTGTGTATTGGGCAAGTAAATTTGATCTATGTATTCTCTCCCTCTGCTGAACTATTGAATAATAATAAGAATATTTGATCAAATGGTTTTCCCCACATTGGGGTGTTTCCTTGGCATCTTCCAAATTTGGTGTCCTCTTGTCTTGGCTTGTCTTCTGCACATATTTTTAAATTCTATCTGCATTTATTGTCAATGTGACTAGTTAATGTGATTACTACTGGAAATTATTGGAAATTGTCATTGGGGTAATAAGTAACATTAATGTAAATTGCGCTAAAGCATAGAACATACCATTGCTATATAAAATTAACAAATCACAACCAAAGAAGCCCTACTGAATAGGAAAGGGATCTGAAAAACTGAATGGATCATCTGAAGGGCACTACAAGTGGCTGAAATTGAACCCATCAAACCTATAGAATTGCATATGAGGATAGATAATGATCAGCTGACATCCGGGCATGTGGGGGGCTACTTGAAGGGACACCCCCTCATGAGGTCTGGAACATCTCACACACACCCGAGAAACACTAGTACAATCTGTTGGATCACCAAACCATCAAGTGTACGATTCTTGATCATGTGATAATGATCTGGGGTAAAACACATGAGAGACAACCAAATCAAAGGGAAATGATGATTCCCTTCGCTTGATCTAAGGCAATGAATAAAGATGAAGTATAGAACCAAGGTACACCACCCTCTAGACCACACCTCTAGAATAAATGTGTTGAAGTTGACAGAAGAGGGTCCACCATAGTTGAGGAAATGAGGAGTCCTCAACAAAGGCACGAGGGATCATAGTAAAGTGGTTGATGAACTGACACCATGGATGATGATGGAAGGAAACAAGAGTGTCAGACTAACGAATTCCCTTATCATAGAATGATATGCATGGTTGACCTAGCAACAACTAACTCGATTCTAGATGGGATGGTCAATTACTCAGACATAGGATTTTCAAAGATGGGGCAGTATAGTTGGAGGCCAAATATGAACATGATGGGATGAGTGTGACATAAATATGTATGGAATATTATAACTGTACTCAAGGGGACTTGAAACAGACTCCATAGATGCAAGGGTGACTCATCTCTATTGCTCTAAACAAGGGTGACATGATGATGCTGCCACATGGGGGGGGATCAAAGGGGACCATAAAAAACATGAGTATATGATGATTACTCATGACAAAAATTGACACGTGAATCAACCAATGCAAAGGTAAAGTAGTGCCAGAGTACAAGTGGCTTAAATGAAGAAATTTGATTTTAATAGGCCGCAAAGTGAGACCTCATGGAAAAAATGGCTTCCTAGTGAAGTTTCAAATTACCAAACACAAAGGAGGAATCATTAGAGAACTTGGTGAAAGATTTCCAACGGTGCTAATGTTTCATCAAATCGAGCTACGATTTGGTTCCAATGGGCGATGAAAAAACTAGTGTTTTTCTTATAAAAGGGATTCTTTCCTCAAAATCTAATTCATTTGCATAGTGAGTTGTTGGAGTTTCGATAGGAGGAGAATGCCCTAAATCTTGGAAAGTGCATAGCAGACAATGTGACCATCGGAATCTCAATATGTGACTTTCAGGTAGGTGGCCTTACTTGTCTAAAAATGGCCTTAATTCTTCTTGGAAGGGTGGTTCTGTTGTAGCGGCTACAACCACCCTAAAAAATTGCCCTAGCTTGGTTTTGTACCCTCCTTACCAACCATCCTTAGCAGCATGTCTTGCACTGAGAATTAATTATCCTTCAATTGAGTTTTTGTGGTTCATCAGCTAGTGTTTGCTAGCTTGTTTTCCTTCCGCCCAAAAGCTAACATCCTGGGACTTGGTCATTATCTGGCTATTGTGCTCACTTGGAAAATTGCACAAGACTGGAGGGGAACCAACCTTCCTCTGCAGAATTGCACAGAACATCAAGGTAGCCTGCTGCTCTCCAGAAATGCACAGAGCGGGAAGATAGCCTTCCCTCTGAAAATTGTCTAGAGCATCCCATCACTGGGCTTGCTCTCAAATTTTGAGCAAATCTGGCTGATAGTCTTGCTTTCATTCCAAAAATTGTGCAGAGCCTAAGGGACAGCCAAAGCCACTCAACCCAGAAACTACACATAAATCACTCCAAGGCTTGTAGTCCATTGCATGTGCTCCTAAGTTTAGTGGTTCCCCCCAGGACTGAGCAATCTTGATTTTCATGCATGGGTTTCTTTTCCAAAAAAAGAAAAAAGCATCCCTAGATTTTAGGGATCCATTTTTAGCAGCTGGAGGTTACAAGCAAAATCTGTTTTAGAAACCTCCAGCCAAGTGTCGCTTTTTCCTATATTTGTGGCATGCACGTCATAAGTTTCGATCTTATCAAAACTATTTATTCAACACTTCAGAGCTCATTCTATACTTCGATCTTGGAGCATTTGGCATACTCAACTCAGCTTTTTCCGGGTACGTCCGCTTCTCATGTAATTTGTTTCTTTTTTGTCGCTTTTTGTATTTTGGTCTGTGTGATTGTTGTTTTCTTGGTTTTTTTGAATGCTTGCTGTCATTTTAATGCATGTTAGCCTATAGAATCATTGTTTAAGTTTTTCATTACATCTCACTATTGTCGCATGCATGACATTTTTTATGCACTAACGGTCGTCATTGCGACGACTCAATTCAAACAGTTACTTGTTTTCCTGTTACTGAATCCTGCACTCACTGTTTGCATGCATGATCATTCACTCTTTTCTACACTCAACTTCACACATACATTTAGCCTTTTCATGTTTTCATTCGCCCGTCAGTGGGGCTAGGCTGCATTGGCCCAGACCTTGCCCTACCCGGCTTGCACTGCGCATTTCTGAGAGTGAAGGCTTTTCCGTCCTCCCAGAAATTGCGTAGAGCTTGCCTAACACTGACCTCTAGGATTTCTCTACATAATTCTGAGAGGTAGTGCCCAATTGGCCCCCAGAATTGTGCAGATACAATTTTTCGGGTTGCAGTAATTGCTGACTGAAACTGTGCATTGTGCAGTTTCAGTCCTTAGCAGACCAAGATGGATTTTGCTTTGCGTAGTTTCAGTAGTTAGTCAGCCCACTGAGTGTCTGAATTGTGTTATGCATATTTCTGGCAGTCAGTCTCCCAACCTCCCTATAAAAATTATGCAAACCTTCGAGTCAATAACCCAAGTGTGTTGCATGTCAGTCCTTAAGTTGCTTTTGGTTTTCAACTAACATTTTTCTTTCCATGAGTGTTGCTCTAACTCTAGGTATCACAAGTGTTCATCTGTCACTCAAAAATACAGGTACAATGGCTTCCAATGGAGCAAGGTCAAAGGACACTATTGAGAGTGCAACTAGAGATGCAGTCGAGCAAGTTTCTATGAGCTTTCCCATCTATGAAGACAAAACGTTTTTCATAAACAAGGAAATCAAGATGAAATGGCAAGACATCAATGACACCTTTTCAGGCACATTTGACGAGAATCTGGAGGACCGCATGGTCTATGTCAACATACGCAAGTCTGGTTTATACCGAATTGCATGGAGGTATCCCACGTTTCCATGCGCAGACATGATCCACTGGATTGTCTTGCATACTGATCGGGAGATGATGGTTTTGAGAAGTGTAAGTGGAACAAAACTTGCTACCTTCAGGGCAAAGGACTTTCAGGAGATGTATCACTTGCCACATCTAGTGATCACGATGAATACACCCTTCACCAGACCCAGAAGTAGTGAAAAATCAAGAGACATCTTGAAGAGATGGGTGAAAGATCTATCTAAGTTCAGGACAACACCCAACAAGTGTACAAGACAAGGATATTGTAGAAGGCATATCATATCTTAGTCATATTTGCATGCCGCTTATATGGCCAGGAGAGCATAGATATCTTCCCACAGAGTTGGGTGATTGTGTTGGATCAGCTGGTGAACGAAGGAAGACCTTTCAATTGGTCTAACATGTTGTCTCTCAGGTTGAAGGAATGAGTGACAAAAGCCTAGCATCCGCCCAAGGGATAGCAGTGAAGATTTTCATGTCTGCTTACATACTTGATGCAGTATGTGCCCGTCAATAGTTCCCAGGCTTGGGTTGGGCATGGACACCTTCAGAAACTCTAGGCACAATCATTGTAGGTTTTTCTCCGAATGAAGCTTCCGTGGAGTCATCATACAACTATCAGACCACTTCGTCACCCCGGTATAAAGGATGATTTTTGAGCAGGATCTACCTTGCATGTGGTGGGTAATGATGGAGGCATTAATCAACATAGCAGATTGGTATGCCTCACCCCTTGGCACTTTCATCCAAATGTACGCGTGGAGAAGGCTCCACCTATTTTACCGAATTTTTCCATGGATAAGTTGGTCATGCAAGAGGTATCATATCACATCTTGACAGGGTTGTCAGTGAGACTGCACAGGAAGAAGAAGGCACCTTGGCCCGCTCTTCCTTTGCGAATCGTGTTGTATGAGATCCAGAATCTCAAGCATGATGAGGTTAAGATGAAGGAATTCAAGAGATTCACCTTCGGCACCATAAGTTTCAATCCATATGACCCACATTTCTTAGTGAAGGAACATTGTGCGAGAGTGTATCATCCTTGGATCCACATGGCATGTCATTGGCCTAAGGAAGACTCATGGATATATTTTCATCACTTCTCTAGGCTCAATGAACCAGCCATAATAGTTGTAGAATCATTAGTAGTGCAGAAGGCAGTAGCATCTCAAAGAGAATCATCATCAGCAGCAGTAGAGGGCAACAGACCTGAGCTTGACAAAGGCAAGAGGAAGGTTGCTGACAATGCAGAGGCAAAGAAAAGCTACAAGTTTAAAGAAGATCCAATTGTTTTAAGAGCAGCTTTGGAGATTGAGGAAAAGAGTCAATGGAATGACAAAAGGATCACACAAAGGCAAAGGGAGAAGCAGAAGTTGGAGGAAGTAGAAAACGAGTTGCAGGAGTTGAAGCGACAAATCAGGGAAGAACAGGAGCTTCGCAGAAGAGAAAAGGAAGCACAACAGGAATAGGAACAATAGGAGGCACAACATGCACACATTGATGAAAATGTGTCGATATAGGTTATTGACTCATTTGAGAAGCTAGCATAGAGCAGACAGGGTGAGTAGTCAGAGGAGCAGGACTTTACTCAGGAGAATGAACAGGTGCTAGAGAAGATGGACACAGATGTTGTTCAGCCAGAGTTAGATCAGGACATTGACCTCATGCCTAACGACCAAGAGGTCACCCCACTGGCTTCACCAGATCCGAAAGTAGATCAAGTCCCAAGCGATCAAGGAGAAACTAAAATCCTTGAGGAAAATCTGGAAGCAAATGTGCACAACATATCCCTCAACGAGTCACAACATAGAGTTGTGCAGTCGCTCAGAGTGCCCACTCTGAATGTTCATGTATCTCCTGCGTAGTTTAAAGAACGATTCATCATGTCTGATGTGCATAGACATCTAGCTACATTGGCCGATGCTACCAAAGCATATGCCGAAGCCACCATCTCGAGCGTAAGATTCTTGATAGCTGAGAACGATCGCATGGCTAAGGAGCTACAAGCGGCCAAGTAGGGATAAGAACAAGTTACAACATCCGCCATAGTATAGTTAAGGAAATTGATACTTGATGAAGTATCGTCTCTCGAAATATTCAAGTGGAAGATATACTTCAGGTTCATCACTGTGCATAAGTTAGTTGTCCATCTCAACGATTGGAAACAGTGTTATGCTAGGAGATCACACATCTTATCAGATTTACACACTGTCATCGATCACATGTAGATATGGACAATGAGGTACAAGGGAGCCCCATTGCACTTGCCAAAGATGATGAAGCCAAAGGTAGTGGAGTTGAAGGCATGCATCCAGAGTCAGATCCGGAACTATGAGGAACTCCTGCAGCTCATCACCAGTCTAAATGCTTCACATGCATGAGTGTTCAGGAGCATGGATATCATTTTGCACATGCGTGTGATCCCATCCATTGCCACATTCACCAAGGTGAAGACAAAGAACCAAGTATGACTAGAGTTCGACATGTACTTTGATTAGTTGATGCACATAGCCACCAGCACAAACTTACAAATGAGCGCAGACACTATGCACCAATATGTCGTTGGTCCGGCTACACTCAAAAATATGATGTGCATGTTATCTAATGAGTTGGAAATAGGTGCCAAATCAGTGTACCCGAATGCAACGGAGACAAGAGTTCACTTTTAGAAGGATGTCACCACAGAGCACGTGGACACTATAACAAACTACCAAGATTGGAATCAGTTCTCCACCGTCGATCATCGATAGGATGTTGAAGAGTTAGTCTTCCCACAGTTTTCCAAGCCTTGGTGATTTCTTGCATGGCTTACTCAAGCCCATTTTTGTCTCACATGGGTACATGTGCGGATTGTATTGTAAACATGTTGTGAAAGTGAAAGACTAAGTGTCAATAGTAGAATGTAATAGTCATGTGTAAGTTGAAGAGTCACAAAGGGGAATGTCAAGGGTCACCCCACCCTTTGCTATTTATAGAACCTCATAACTCATTATAAGGGATTTTGGGAGCCAAGCTTACTATAGGTATAACTTAGAGAAATCTTGGAGTGTATTTTAACAAGCCTTGGCTTCTTCACAGTGCAGAGCTACTACATCTCTTTAGAGGAGTAGGAGGCAGTGACTTTAACATTTCGCTATCGGGGATAGTGATTGTCATGGTTATATGTATGACTGGATCTTTCACTCTTTTAATATACCAGAGCCAACACGTTTCATGAATATATTGTTATTGTAGTTCGGTTAATCCTCATTACTTTAATGATGTATGTAGTTGTAATTTATGCATGTATGTATGGACTATTCCGTATGTGTTTGTATGAATCTTATCAAAGTGTGTTGTTGGTATAACCCATCACTTTGGATCGTCGACTATTCTGTTTTCCATCTCGTGATTTCTTTCTTCTCATGTGTTCCCTTTTAAGATGCGTGTTATCACAAGCTTCTAAGGGCTACACTCTTCCCCCTTTTCATGTGTTAGAGCCTTTCATTCACCTTCCTTGACTTCCTGAATGGTCACACCCTTTCTACCAACAAGGACATATTACTTACCTCTGGGCACAACCACAGTCAAGGCGATACCATACTACCCATTGTTGAGAATCCTACTCCAAACGGTTTGAGATCTAGTTGGGACTTCTTACCGGTGAGATCCCCTAACATGTTGGCGGGTCTAGAACTGTCAATGTGTTCCTTGTGAAGAATTAATGTAAGAAAGGAATACAATAATGAACTAATATAGAAGGTCTAGGATCATCCTTGACCACCAAGCCAATCATGGGGACTGAGTTGTGAGTGAGGTATCACATAGAGTAGAATATTTAAAAATATGGTAGCAAGTGTCTACAGTATGCGATGTGTATATGGTTCACCGTAGGGATTGGTAGGAAAAATATCAAAGTAATGAAATAATAATAGACCATACCTAGATCATTAGGGTCTAGGTCAAGACTTATGTTAATCAAGTGAGAAGGTGGTCATGGGTGCCATCATGCCCCCAAGCATGAGATACTTCCCCCAAGCCCATATGTGGAGGGGACTGACCTAGCATGCAAAGGTGGGAATGATTCACCTAGCTGGATAATTTTTTGGAGTGTCATTATGTTTCAAGTGCTTAAATAATGGATTCAAGCATTTGGCCCTACTAGCACAAGATCCTGCAGAGGATCATGAGGAGATGTAGGGACATATGTGCCCCCCCAGTTTTGTATGGATAGAGGTAGCATGCTATGGGAATACTGGATGTATTTAGAGTAGTGGACTCCAAACATATTTTGATGAGGTGGTTCACCATTTGTTTATGTTATGGAATTCTTATGGGAAGAGTGGAGAGATACAGTTAGAGAAAGGAAATGGTGGATTACCAATCTCGTTTGGTACTGCATATAGGAGTTAAATGGACTGAATTTCTAGGTTCGCATACATGGTGTAACTATACCAAAGAGTGTCTTTAAATATAATGAACTAATTCTCACCTAAACGACACTATGGTTGACTAACAATAATGTCTAAGGGACTGGATTGTTGATGTAAAATGTATGAATGATTAATTGGGTCATCCCTAAGGTCATCTGAAGTGATATGAGACTCTGGAGGTTCTTCTAAATGGGGAAGAATAATTATACTAGAGTCAACACTACCAAATGCAAAAGGAGAGTTGGGGAAAATTTCTTCTCTTGGATGCTCAAAAGTGGATGCCCCATTACCAAACATTAAGTGGCAATGTAATGGCCACAAGGTTGATGTGGTTTGAATTCATGGGTTTAAAGTAAGGGGTTATTGAACCAATCAACCTCACCATGGATGAAGTCTTTAGACTCCAAAACATATGGATCATGAGTTTTCTATGGAAAGAAGTACACATGATGGTGCATATCATCCCAAGGATAATTATGGGTGGTCATGGGTTCCATGATGTCTTCATCAAAATGGAAGATGGGGGGATGAGAGTAAGAGAGACCACATGATGAAGAGGATCTACATGAGGCATCTTCACGAGAGACAAGGTTCGCATGTGCATTGTCAACAAGGGGAGACATATGACTAGTAGATGTGACATCTACCATTGTTGAGACCGAAGTGTTCATCAAAGAAGGTTTGATAGAATTACAATAGGAAATGTCAAGAGAGTCCCAATAGATTGATCACATGGATGATGACTGGTAGACAATAGGGGCAATACTATTCGTCATCTCGACATCAGAAGTAGGGATCACGATGGGTGGTTGAGAGACCTCTTGTTCTAGCATAAGATTGGGACCAAAACCTGCATGTAGAGAAGAAGTGGAATCACTACGAGTGGATTCTAACTCGTGAAGTACTTGAAGTGTATCATAAAAATATTTGAGACAGGGATAGTGATGAGAATAATTGCCTTAGTTATCACACAAAGGGCAAGGGTGATCTAGGTGCAAATAACTTTTCTTCTTAGATGACTCGGGTAAGGTGACATGGACCTCAGGAATGTTAGAGTCAAGAAGGGTTTCAGACACCACATTCTTGATATGAGGGGATCAGGACAATTATTGGTGGCATGTCCAACATCATCACACAAATCAAATGGAGGAGCAGGCTTTCGAGGATTAGGAGAAGTTGGAGTTGTTTGGGGTGCATTGTATTTGGTTCCCTTTTTCTGGGATTTTCCCTCCTCACCAGATGCTTTCACAACAAGATTGGCTTCCTGTTGATGTTAAAGTGGAACTGAAGCAAAGGAAGGGCTAGGAACAATAGGTTGAACTAGGGTCAAAGCTATGAAAGATTTGAGTTGATTAGGAGTTTTTGTGGGAGGATTAATGTACTAGATTGGGATACCCAAGCTAATGTTAGGTGAACTCAATGTAGCCATAATAGGGGTAGAATAAATTCCAAGGGGCAGGAATAAGAAAGGTATCTGACCAGAAGGGTAATGGCCTGGGGGAACTGCTCCGAAATGGTTAAGACCTAGGGAAACAGTTCCAAGCTAGAAAGGAGTAGGATAGATACCAACAGAAGGAAATTGACCTTGAGGAATAATACTTGAATGTTGGGTTCATTTGGGAGCAGCAGGTTACATAGGTGTTGGTTGTTGGAAAGGTGTAACAGATCACTTGTGGGAAGCCCATGATGCTTGAATCATGCAAATACTAGAAGAGCTAAGCTTCGAGGGGGTAGGTAGTCGACCATAATAAGCACCAAGCAGCATGGAATATTTGTAGACTCCATGTGAAACATTAGTGAGGGATGAGACAGTCGTATTTCTAGTCATTAATGTGATAGTGGATTGAGGGGAAGTCAGAGACTTAGGATAATAGTAAGTCAGTCGATCCATAGTGACGATCTTTCCGTTATGAGGAAAGAACATCTTGCAAAAAACCATAGATGTGACAGTGGATATGGCATAGTTGTAACTACGACCCAAGAGGACATTATAATCTAATGTGGCATGAATGACCTCGATGTCAATGGAGACTGTCTTTCCAGAAACAGTAACGGGACAGTTGTGATATAAGTCAAGGGGTTGCGAGGGATGACTGTCCCAAGCACGAAGAGTGATGGTGGTTGGGGACAAGTCAGATGAAACAAGTTTCTTCCGAAAACTAGCGGCCAACCTACTATGGAGGTGCCTTCATCTATGATACACCGACGAAAAATGGTGTTTCTTATAGAGACTAGTATTTGAAAGGAAACAAATTAAGAAAGGGGGGCATGTTCTGCTTTGTCAATGTAAAAGACAATCATATGATCATTGGAAGGATCCAAAACACCCAAAGCTAGAGCTTTCCTTTGAGATGGGCACATCTAGAGGACTTCCAATGTTTACATGGCAATACGAAACTGCGCCAAGTCATCTACTATGCTACAGGTATGGGCATATTTAAAAGAAAAAATGTTTCGATGTAATGGACCTTTGGGAATATTAGGGATAACCTCTACCTTAGGCAAATGGATCTATAAGGTACGATTTAATGACAATAGAGGCTTAGTATAAACTTGAGAATCAAAAACAGTTGTGTAATTTTCAGGAGGCTTGTCATATTGGCGCGACTGAGTGTGAAGGTTGACTTGTTTGGTGTTGACTTCACTGGAATTTATTATAAGGATCTCGTAATCATTGTGACCAGATTGTGAAGGTTGGGGAGGTTCCTACCCTTGTGTAGGTTGAGCAACGATATATCCTTCATGAGGAAAAGGATTGGTAAGCATAGTGGATTAAGATGAAGCAGCAGAAGGAGGAGGTGGAGCAGTGGGTTGCATTCCTCAAGAAGAAGTTGCTTGAGCTTCCCATACTTGGCGCGTCTGAGGTAAAAGGGGAAACTCATGGGTATAATGGCCAAATACACCATAACAAGCACAAGGTTTATTTGTATGAAGAGCCTTGCTTTGCTTGGGCTATCTGCCCTATTTCTCAGTTGCAGGATTAGGATGGTTTCCTGTAAGGTAATTAGGTGGTGGACCCTGGTTACCCTGATTACCTTGAGATGGTTGGTTATGGTTACCTTTCCCCCTGTTATGTTTCTTGGGGTTGGGGGAATTGGTGGCGCTCTACTAAGCATACACTTGACCTTGAGAGGGAGTTTGTTGTTGTGGTAGAGGTGGAGGAGTCATGGGAAGTTGCGGCATTGGTGTCAGAGGTGATAGGGTGCTAGCTAATGCATATAGATTGTAATGCAATAGCTAGCCCTGGCATCGACTGATGCGAATGGGGATATGTGTATAACATGATGGTACCTGGATAAGCGTTTCCATGAGAAGTATTGGGATGGGGATAGGTGTAAGAGGAACTCATCCCCCCTAGGCTGACCATAACTCATTGGAGGTGGAGCATATGGTGGAGGTGTCAGGCATTAGTAGCACTAAGTTGAGGAAAATTGGGAATGATAGTATAAACATATCCTGATTGTGCATAGATCAGGTCATATTTCAAAGCTACTTGGAGCGCATCTTTCTTAGACTATGGGAAGTGGGAAGGGACATATTTACCAATGGGGGCCAAAAGTGATCTAAGGAACCAATCCATGTAGACATGGTCTTTAAATTCATGATCTTTACATATGCTCCTCCTTGTACGCCATTCTTAAACAT
Source organism: Pinus tabuliformis (assembly GCA_031772625.1). NCBI lineage: Eukaryota > Viridiplantae > Streptophyta > Pinopsida > Pinales > Pinaceae > Pinus > Pinus tabuliformis. Next base: position 789,548,678 of record CM062815.1, read on the forward strand.
GGTCATATAGGCGAGGGGAAAACTTTTGATGGAAAGAGGTCAAGAGTTTGGTACGAGTGTCATATCAGAGAGGTAATTGGAATTATGACAGAAACTCTTTGGCTAGAGTCGCGAAAGTGGAATGGAAGGTATGTGGTTGGTCCACATACCATTTGGAAATAGCTCGAGTAAGGGTGCACCCAATGAAAGAAAATCCCCCTGAAACTTTGCATCCTACTCTTTAACTGAACCAAGAAGTTGATTAGCTTCCAAAACTGATTCAAGATGAGTCATTTGGATGTAGGAGAAACAACTCTTATTTGTTTCCTAAGATACTCAAATGGTTCTTGTGTCAGTGTCTTTGTGAATATATTTGCAAGCTACTCATTAATGGCCACATACTCAAGTCAAACAACATTAGAAGAAACCTATTCTCTTAAGAAATGGAACGTAATTGGAATGTTCTTGCTCTTTAAATGAATGACAAGATTTTTAGAGATGTTAATAACACTAGTATTGTCACACATCATTGGAATTCAATCAGTCAAATATACCTTGATATCATTTAAGGTCTTCTTAATCCAAACAATTTGTGTGCAATAGGTGGTCATGAAAATGTACTTTGCTTCAGTTGTTGATAATGAGATTGAGTCTTCTTTTTTTTACCCAACACATCATATAATCTCCCAAAAAGAATGTTGCTCCAAAGGTGATTTTCCTGTAATCAAGATTTCCTTCCCAATCAACATCAACATAAGATTTTAGCTTAAAATATCTACTTCTGGCATACCACAACACATAGTCTATTGTGCCTTGAAAATATTTGAAAATCCTTTTTACAAAAATGGCACGGCTTTCACAAGGGTGACTTGAAATCTAGCCACCAAACCCACTACTTGCATAATGTTTGGTCTTTAGGTTGTGAGGTATAGTAAGCTTCCAATCATTGATCTGTAGATTTTTTGATATACTAGAGGTGTTCCATCCTCTTTACATGGCTTACAACGAGTAAACATGGGGATACTAACTAGCTTTCATTACTCCTTCCCAAATTTATTCAATGTTTCTCTTAAATACTTAGATTGGGAGATGAAGATGCCATCTTTATGTTGAGAAATTTGTAGGTTGAGAAAGAAGGATAGTTCTCCTATCATAGTCATCTCAAATTCGTTTTGCGTAGATGTTATAGACATTTTTGGGCACTGCAACCCCAAGCATAAAATGTCCATAAAGCAAGGGCTCCTAAGTCCCTAAAAGTGTTGTTCCAACCCCTAAAAGAACAAGGTCAACTGATTACAGCTTCTCCTAGAAGTTCTCCATGAAAAACTACTCAGAACTGGTCAAAACTGGATTATTTCACCTGCTCCATAGGCAAAGTGCGTTGCATCTCACCTAACTACACACAATGGGTGCGTTGCATTTCAAAAATCCCTTCTATGGGGTGCGATGGGCGAGAAGAGACAAATGGCAGTGTCAATCTGCGAGGTGGAGAAGCATGGAATCTTCCAGAAACTTCTCCTGTGACACTTGCCTCTCTGAATTCGACCAGGGATGAGTAAGAGATCATCAATCTCCAAGTGGAAGCAAGAAATATCAGAGAGAAGACACTAATCAAATCACAAGCTGACTCATCTCCCTTGCAGACATCTATATATGGATCCCTCATCCCAGAGATCCAAGGGCTGGAATTTTGCATCTTGTAAGGAATTGTTGTTGGTTTCTTGAGGCAACATCATAGTGTTGGGTGATCTAAGCTTTGCATGAGGTGAAGGAGGGCTTACTTGCTGAGAGGATGATGCTGGTTCAGAATAACTGGTTGTAACTCTCTTGGCTCTTTCTTGATTATCAATAAAGCTATTCAAGTTTTCCTCCATACTCTTGTGTAATTTATGTTTCATGAATTTGTATGGTCAATTTACATCTGATCCTAGATTGTTTATGATAATAGATCCATGTTCTCGTATAGTGTTATGTTGCTTTGATTTTGTAGGTACCCTGTGAAGCAAGTAGCAAAGGACTATCAGAAGAGAGAGGAATCGAACAAGGAACCAAGCGCAAGACAGAGGTTGGTCTCCTTTATTCTTCTCTCATCTATCCTTCATAAAGGAAAACGAAAGTAGTTTTACTTTGTTTGTTTCTAAGGTAGCTACCAGCCTTAGTGGGATTAGCAGTTCTGCATAGACACTTTTCCCTGTAACAAAATGGTGACTCCGCTGGGGAGCGAATAGATTGATTGTTTATCTACATTTTTTTACTTTATAAACTTACAGACGGAGCCTGAAGTCAAGCCAGCTAGCCTTCGAACTGCATTTGCATAGTAGATCAACGCTGCTTCAATCAATCTCTGGGTTTTGTTTATGAATTAAACAACTGATTTACAAGCTTTCTAATTGCCCTCGTGGTGGCTCTAGTAACCTCCTTAGATCTACCCCTGTGATTGATTTACTGATTACCACTTGCTCGGCCAAAATCCCTGAACTGAATTGCAAACTGTGACCCGGAACCCAATCAAAGTCTCGTCCCTGGTCCAGCGCACTATCTGTTCTGTGAATCTCAAATTCAGCGCACTTCCCAAGTGTAGTAGGTGCATTGCATTTCAGTTTCACTGTGTTACAGGTGCGCTGATCAGACTAGGCATTGTTCCTAAATTTTGGTTTCTGTGTTCACTCTTTTCAGATCTACTCAAGAGTTTTGCTGCCTGTAGTCAGTACACCTATGTTTGAAACCCCTTTCCTTGCTGTTATTCTGCCTCCATTGTGCAAAGAACTGTAAATTTTTTTATGTATTTTTTGAGTCATTTTCAGTTCTCCTTTACAAAGAAGTAACGTAATTGTACTGTCGTTTCTTGATTTGAAAGTGTCGCAAGTGTCGTTTTCAGTCATAGAAGAGAATCTGATTGTTCTTGATAGTTGATTACCCTGTTACTATTGTATTCGATCTGAATTAGTAGTTTTTCTAGTGTCGAAAGCAAGTTTTCATTTCCAAATCGCAAAGTGTTGTCATTGTCCTCATTTTGATTTTGAAAAGAAACTTGTTAGTAATTGTCGCTTTGAAAAATAATTCAGATTTGCGCATTAGCTTTCTTTTTATCATTCACATATTAAGAAGGCTGAAAACAAATACATGCATGTGCATTTGCATTTAGACTGTTTGATTGGTTTGATTTAGGACAGTGCATATAGTGTGTGCTCTATGCTCTTTGCTGAAAGAATATTGTCTCTCTTTCCTTAGTAGCTAGGATTTTCATTGCACAAAGAAGATAAAATGACTGTTTATCATCTTAGATTGCATTTTAGGAATTGTACATCTACATCACGCGGTGAACCTGAAAGGAAAATTTCTTAAGCAAGATCAACTATAAAATAAATTTACTGAATCTAACAACGCTTTGGAACCTAATGCACAACATCTAAAAGTCTAGGCTAGAGACGTATTCCGGCGTCGTAAAGCCTGGTAATTGTTGTTTTCACTGTTGGTTGGGTGATTCCTCCACTTTGAGACGATAAGTGCCAGTACGGACTTGTGCTCCCACATACCGTCGAGTATATTTTGGGAGACCACAATGGGCTTTATCCTTTATCCATAGGTAGCCGTGTCTACCGCCCTATCGATCGCATAGCACTGAACACAGCATTCGGGAAGATTGATTGCCGTACCGTAAAAAGTATTCTACAGTTTTGCAATTGGTTTGGTAATCCCTCTGTCTAGATTTCTAGAGCAGTCCCTTTTGTTCCTTTTCATACTCCTTAACGGAAAAGGTCCATCTGAGCACTTTTCACTTCAGGCTCATTAAAAATCGAAGGCGACTAGAGTCATCTTTTGTTTTTTCTCGACTCTTAAAAATTGAAAAAACAAGTTGTGTCAAAGCGTCTAAAATTCATCTAATTCGGAAACATACTTCCCCTTTATTTTTGGTTGATCGAGTAATCCGTAATTGTGGAAGAAAGTCAATTGAAACCCCGTCGTTCATGGAGGCTTACGAGTCAACCGTCTTTGTCTCTGGAATCGAAACTATTACGGACAAAGCGAACTCGTTTAACCGGTTCCAAATCTCCTGATAAAGTTAGAACAAGTGTTCCAACACCATCAGAGGCTCCGGTTACTCTAAACATTTCTGGTATCCCTGCCTTTCTAGAAGAAGTTCAGCAGCCACCGAGGGATAGTAGCTCTGATCCTAGTTTGAAGGTAAACACTTCTGTTACTGAACCAATTTCATCTACAACCGGTTCGGAGAGTGTTATCCCCCAAACATCTGTCGCTGCAGATTCCATACCTTCTTCGGCACCAGAAATATTTTACGGACCTGACGATCTACCTCTTCCACCTGGTCTGATTAATATAGAAAATATTGTGGAGGATCATCCATCTGGTACTCCATCACAATTTGGAGTCGGGATCACTCTGTATCCTTCGTCATCAGGTATTAGTCTACCGCCAGTGGAAGCTCCTGTAGAATCGCTAGGTAATCTTTTGGATAGACTAGAAATGTCTGAACAACCGTCGACATCTAGGACTGTGTCGTCTGACACAGCGACGGCATAACCTCCTGCTATCACTCCAACAATGTTCGTCGGTATACCATCTGTCCCAACTAGCTCTCAATTGCTAGAAGGGGCCCACTCAGGGGCTATTTCGACAGTATGGTCTGTTCCTATTTGTTCATCCAGAATAGTATCCGGAAACTCTTATGTTGAGTCTCAACAAATTGATCCTTCAGGATGTCAATTTGGGTAGTCCGGTCCTCAAGGGAAAACCATTCCTTTAAGTACCGGATTACCACCGTATGGGGGGCAGTATACCCTTTCATTGTCTCCTCCGGGAGGACAGCCATACGGGAGTTCACAACAAAATTCAGGTTATGCTGGAATTACATCTAGCGGTTGGGTACCGATACTACCTCAACAACCAAGAGTTGTATATTCAATGCAACAATGTTTACCTATGTCAAATATACCAACTACGCCAGCTATTGTGATGGTGTCGCAAGTACAAGCGCTTCCTGTTGTATGCCAACCTCAGGTTTCTCAGGTTGTAATGCAACAGCCTCTTGACCCTGCGACTCAACCACAATCGCCGACTGGTGTAATGACACAGACCCAAACAGGTACAATTACCCCTCATCTTGGTCAAACAGTTAGTATTGGGCAACAACACATGGCTTCGCAACCATGGCTGGTGCAATACCAACAACCGCAATTCCAACAAGTATACCAAGGAACTGAGCAACAAATCTTTGCAAATAGTGGGCAGTCGTATATTCAAAACGGTCAAAATCAGCCATTCTACAATGGTTATGCCCACCAACCTTACCAAAGTTACCAACATCAAATGCATTATGCTGGTATGCAAAGACCAACTGCTCAGGTGATTCCATCTTATCCTAGGTATGCTTCGCCTAACCTGAATCAACAGTTACCCTTCGTGGTGACTTTAGAGTTACAACAAACGATCCAATCGCTTACGCTCCTTAGTGGCCAGCGATTCCACATAAACTTCCGTCAGATATTCCTAAATTTAATGGAAATCCGGGTGAAGATCCATCGAATCATGTGATGACCTTTCATTTGTGGTGTTCATCAAACACCCTAAACGATGATTCGATTAGGCTTTGCCTTTTTCAGAGGACGTTAACTGGTCTGGCAGCAAAATGGTATATCGAATTGCCCAGAGCTTCGTTTGACAACTTCAGTACCCTAGCCACAACCTTTTTAACCCATTTTCAGTTACCGATAAGGTACGAAACGGGAACAGAACTTCTTACCAATTTCAAACAAACAACGGCCACTCACATATCCGATCATATACATGAGTGGCAACGTCATCGTAGAATGGTAAAAACATATGTTCCTGATCAGCTTTTAGCTGAATGGTTTATTAAGTCATTATTACCTTCCATCACAGAAGATGTGGCAAAAGGGGGAGTCGTCACCGAAGAGCAAGTTATCGCTCGTGCACAATATTTAGACTTGATTTACACTCAGTCTAGCACGCTCTATGATAAAATACCTGACGCTCCTAGACCGGAATTCTCAGTCCCTCCTCCTAAATCAAACAATTACTCTCATGTCGGCGATGGCATGATTGGCGAAACAGACACGAGATTGAGAAAGGCTACGTCTAAAAAGGCCCATAAGATTTCCAGTCAAAATGCAAAAGAAGAACTTCTTGCCTCGGAAGTAAATGCTGTCTCGACAGATAATGGCAAAGAAACCAAGCAACCAGGAGGCAAGAAGAAAAACAAAGGGAAGAAGAAGAAACAGGAGGAATCATCACCTGAAAAATCTTCTGCAAGCCCTCCTGGAAATAGGAAACTAAAAAATCCATGCTTTATATGCGATGAGGATCATTGGACATCAGATTGTCCACATAGAGCTGAGCTTAAAAAATTCTTCAAGAATTCGAAAACCTCGGCAGTATTAACTGATCCGTTTCCGAACCCAGGGATAAATCTGGTTGACAGTGGAAATGCTTCCCCGTCTCAAGTGTTGATGTTGTCGGTTTCCAAACAGAAAAATGATGCTTTGATATCGACAAGGAACAAAGATTATGGGAATCCACAGCTGTCGAACAACAAGGATAAAGATCAACCTAGTAGTTCGACAACAACTTCGACAGAAGTTGCACCGCCCATCATTCCTGAGCTGACAGTAAAACCGCCAAAGGGAGTAGTACACAAGTCGACATTTAATCCTCGTGCTAGAGCAGAACAGCATTATAATATAGTGGAAGATCTGGCCCAATCGCCATCCGCTATGTCGACACTTGAGGTACTGCAAAATTGCCCATCCCAAAAGCAGGCTTTATTATCAGTCATCGGTGGGATAGACCCAAAGGATTCCAATCTTGTGTCTTTCAATCATAAAGGATATGATCCTCAGTTACCAGCTCAACTAGCTTTCCTCATTCAAGTGAAAGCCCTCAACAAAATTGTTCATCGAACAATTATTGATGAGGGGGCATCTACATGTATTATGTCAATGAGTTGCTAGAAAACTTTAGGATCTCCAACCTTGTCGCGATCTTCGACGACATTAAAAGCATTTGACGGATGAACATATACCCCATATGGTATTCTAAGTAACTTAGTGGAACTAGGGGGGAAAACAGTAGAAATAGATGTCGAAGTAATCGACGGAAACCTCGATTACAACATCCTACTGGGAAGACCATGGATATATGCTATGGATGCTGTTGTGTCGACCTATTTTAGGAAGATTGCATTTCCCTTTCAAGGAGGGATTACAATCGTCGATCAACAAACCTTCCTCCCCAATGGTTCTCAAGTTACAGGAAGCACTCCAATGATCCATGGAAGCCCCCATTCGCTTCAAAATATCGGAGTAGGCCTACTAAAAGACCCTATATTAATGGGAACTTTTGCCCTTCCGCCTCCAATAAATCTGGCGGAAGTAGCATCGGTAGGAACCTGCAATATGATATCTTCGATTGAAAAGATCTCAGAAAACGATATAAACATGGATCATACGCAGGTATTGCCTCCAAGCCCAATGGAAATATTGTAGCAATCAATGTTCCTAGCATGGGAGGCAAACCCAAGTCAACGCTCACCAAGCGTTTGGATAGATAGGTCTAAGGAATATGGCACCCCTTCAGATCCTTGGTCGCGAGTGCATTACACCGACAAAGGAATTGTTCAATCAATGGTAATTGAAGGGGCACCATGGGAAGATTACCACCATCGCTCCCATCTTCCGGATTACCACGAAGATTATTCCAGCAACCTTAATCATCCATCAGTTTTTGATTTTCTATCAAATACTGTAAATATGGTGGATTTCGAGGATGGTTCTTATCTCGTGTCGACCTCGTTAAAAAATGAAACAAGGAGTCATGAGGATAGTTCTTTTACTGTGTCAACCTCATTAGAAAAAAGAAACAAATCCCTTTCCAAATCTCAAAGGTAAACCTTCATTCCAACCACCGAGTTGAATGCAATGAAGCTTGGGGGGCATGCACCTTGATTTGCGTTATTATGCTGGGGGCATGCAAACTTATCATGAGCAGTGTTACTGCAGGGCTCAAGATCGTTAAAAAATAAACCCGCCTCGAGCAGTTTTAATGCGGACTTCATGCTCGTTAAAGAAATAAACATAAGCAATGATCAAATGTTTCCCCCAGCGTTTAAGCTCATTAAAAAATGAACCAATTTCCGGTAAATAACCATCGTGAATGTAGTACTTCAGCCTTTAAAGCCTTGGTCGTGTTCTCATCATCACCTCCACTCTGTATTGGCCGATCATTCACCTCCACTTGATTGTTTACCCCTTTTGAGGAACAGCTGCGAAGAGTGATCCTATTAGCCATCCTTGTAACACTGCCGTGATTGGAAAATTCCAAACCTTACCTGAAATCAGCTGCTACCCGAAGTTATCACTCGTTCCTCAAAGACGAGTCTCCTTTAAGCTCTTTTCAACTGACTCGTAAAATATGAAAAGATTGCCGAGCCATTGGCCTCTCCAGCTCGTTAAAGTGACCAGAAGTGCTATCCCTCCTTTAGATTTTAATCTTTTTGGACCTGAGAGATTATTACACAAAAAGATCGAGCGCTTGTTTTGTTCAGCTCGTTAAAAGTATCGAAAATTTATCCCTTCTGTATTGTTTTATACTTTTTCGAACTTAAGGGATTAGATGATGAAAAAGGATTTTTGGAGTTTCCTTTACGTCCCTTTTCAGACTCTCTAAAATTGAAAAGGACTGAGTTATCTTTGTCGTTAAACTCGTTAAAACCTAATAGCGACAAACTTGTCCATAACAGACAAGAACGAGTTTCACTATCACTAGGCTCATTAAAACATAGCGATGGGTTTGCGCGAAGGGAAAATTATAGAACAAGCATATGTTATCCTCCTCAAGCTTGAAAAAAATAAAGAGGTACTGGTCAGCAATGACTGGGGAAAAATTGGGAAGAAAACTTGAAAAACTTTGTTGGTAGCAAGTCACTCTTGAACATGACACTTTCACTCCGCATCCAAGTCGGGTTGGGTTGTTTCATTCACCGATCACATCACCATGGTCACATCACACCATCCACATTTGGGGTTAATGCTACCAATCCATCATGTCAGTGTCGCCGATATGTTCAAGGGAAGTCACTCAGAGAATTCACCTATGTCTCACCCACTGCAATACATTTACGCTCCATTCTTTCATGACCGCCACCCTGAACCTTATATCACCAGACCGTTTTCACCTCCATTAAAATCATTTGCTCCGTTCCGTGTCATTGATGTGGGATTCATTAAGGCCCTCCTATGACAGATCGCTTCTTATCGACATCAACTCATTATCCAAGAAGTCAATCTAGGAACACCCATTTCAGTACTTTGAAGCTTGCATGCCTCAATGGCAAGTTTCTCACTTCCGGCGACAGGTTTACATCAATGACCTTCGACCGAAAGATTTTGCGTGGTGTTCGACGCCAAGTCCCTTATTCACACCACGTGAATTGTACTACAGTACCTTGAGGATCATTATCATTATCAGTGATTCCTCTCGCGCCTGTTAACAGCTTACATCATTGGCTGGTAATCAGGCGATGTCTTTCCATGTTCAACTCCATAACATCTTTCACATGGATCGACTTGTACTTTGAGTGAAGATCGAATGAGATTGAAGACCCCCGATCTAGTTTCATCCATCCGGGTTGTGATATATATTCAGGAAATAAAGACATCAAATGCACATCGTTGCTGCATAGATAATCATCCAATCTAAGGGATGATGACTCTACCAGAATCATCAGTCTACACTCAGACGATTGTCTATCCTATGTACATGAAAATGAATTTATAAAGCTGAGCATGGGAATGCCCTCCTCAACTAGATCATGAAATTATTATGAAGATAATGTATTGTATTGTATCTTATTACAGGTCTCCTTCTAGCTTGAAAGAACTTCGAATCCTCATGATAAAGCATTTCACCCGACATCAAAAATATTAACGACCTCATGCTTTAGGGGGCAACTGTTATAGACATTTTTGGGCACTGAAAACCCAAGCATAAAATGTCCATAAACCAAGGGCTCCTAATTCCCTAAAAGTGTTGTTCCAACCCCTAAAAGAACAAGGTCAACTGATTACGGCTTCTCCCAGAAGTTCTCCATGAAAAACTACTCAGAACTTGTCAAAACTGGATCATTTCACCTGCTCCATAGGCAAAGTGCGTTGCATCTCACCTAACTACACACAGTGGGTGCGTTGCATTTCAAAAATCCCTTCTATAGGGTGCAATGGGTGAGAAGAGACAAATGGCAGTGTCAATCCGCGAGGTGGAGAAGCATGGAATCTTCCAGAAACTTCTCCTGTGACACTTGCCTCTCTGAATTCGACCAGGGATGAGTAAGAGATCATCAATCTCCAAGTGGAAGCAAGAACTATCAGAGGGAAGACACTAATCAAATCACAAGCTGACTCATCTCCCTTGCAGACATCTATATATGGATCCCTCATCCCAGAGATCCAAGGGCTGGAATTTTGCATCTTGTAAGGAATTGTTGTTGGTTTCTTGAGGCAACATCATAGTGTTGGGTGATCTAAGCTTTGCATGAGGTGAAGGAGGGCTTACTTGCTGAGAGGATGATGCTGGGTCAGAATAACTGGTTGTAACTCTCTTGGCTCTTTCTTGATTATCAATAAAGCTATTCAAGTTTTCCTCCATACTCTTGTGTAATTTATGTTTCATGCATTTGTATGGTCAATTTACATCTGATCCTAGATTGTTTATGATAATAGATCCATGTTCTCGTATAGTGTTATGCTGCTTTGATTCTGCAGGTACCCTGTGAAGCAAGTAGCAAAGGACTATCAGAAGAGAGAGGAATCGAACAAGGAACCAAGCGCAAGACAGAGGTTGGTCTCCTTTATTCTTCTCTCATCTATCCTTCATAAAGGAAAACGAAAGTAGTTTTACTTTGTTTGTTTCTAAGGTAGCTACCAGCCTTAGTGGGATTAGCAGTTCTGCATAGACACTTTTCCCTGTAACAATAGACTTAGTAAATCAGTGTCCCAAGTGTTCCAATTGTTTCCAAAGATTATATCATCAACATAAACCACAACAATCAGTAAGTGATCATCTTCAGATTTTATATAACCATATTTTTTTTTGTATTTCCTCTCTTGAAACCTTGTTGCTGAAGGTATTTGTCCAACCTAGCATACCAAGCTTTAGGGGCGTATTTGAACCCATATTAAAAATCCTATTTTCATTTTGCAGACATAATCTTCATTCTCTAATTTTACAACTTCCTAATTTGAGAATCTGGAGGTTGAACTTTCTCCTTCATCCAAATTCTCATCTTCTCTGGATGGCTCTAATCATGGAAGTATTTCATCCAATACAATATCAATGTAGTATTAAACCCTTTTTTTCATCTTATTGAAGCACTTCTAACATTTACTCTTGACATAGTACCTAAGAAATATACCCTCATCAGCTCGAGAATCAAAATTTCCAAGATTTTTATCATTTATTTTTTATGTAGAATTTTCTCTCGAATACTTTGAAATGTTTTACTAATGTTGGTCTCCCTTTTACTAACTCAATGCGATTCTTATCACTTTTAGGCCTAATCTATGTCTTATTTTCCAAATAGATAGTTGTGTGTGCAACTTCTCTCCAACGGGTGTGTTGAACCTCTATTTCATCCAACATGCCTCTAGCCATCTCCTAAATTATTTAGCTATTTCTCTCTACTACTCCATTTTGTTGTAGATTTATGGCCACTAAGTATTGTCTCCTTATGCCATGTTCTTCACAATACTCTTCAAACTCTCTTGATGCAAATTCTAAACCTCTATCTAATCTTAAGCATTTAATATTTAGATATTTCGCAGTTTCAACCTGCGCTTTAAATATCTTGAAATTGTTCAGAGATTTTGAATTTTGTTTGAACAACATTATCCAAGTGTTCCTCATAAAATCATCAATAAATAAATAAAGTACCTTTCTCCTCTTGGGATTTTTGTCCTTGTTGGGCCACAAATATCAATGAGAATCATATCCATAGGTTTATAGGCTGACAACTCCTTTGTCTTGAAATGAGTCCTTATCTTCTTTCCAAATTGATAAGACTTGAATATTGAGTTATCAAGCTTTAACAATCTTGGAAATCCTCTCATTACTTCTATATTGCTGGTTTTTATCAAGCGGTCAAAATTTATATGACCTAGTCTTTTATGCCACAACCAATTTTGATTTGTCTTACTCAGGCAGTAGCTCACTTTGGAGTCATATACATTAGTGTGATTCTTGACTACCTTTCCCACTAGCTTTCCATTTTCTTATTTTCGAGTCCCATAGTATTTGGATAAAAAAGTCACATTGTAGACATTATCACACATTTGACTCACACAAAGCAAATTTTGCTTGATACCTTCTACATACAACATAGTTTGAGACTTGATCATTTCATCAAGAAAAAATATTCCCTTTCCCTTAATTCCTGCTCGAGAATTTTTCCAAAGGTGACATTATTCCCTTTGTCATTTTCTTTCAACTACATGAATTTATTCTTATCCCTAGTCATGTGCTTATAAAAACCATTATCTACATACCATTTATTTTCTTGATCATGTGAAAACAATTTTATGGAAAGTTGGCTACCATGTGTATTATGCTTTATAATGGTACTCAAACCTGCTTTTTGCACTCACTTTCCTTGTGCCCAAAATTATTGCACTTGAATCATTCATCTTCATTCATTAGATGAGAAACGAGATTTTTATTCCTAGGGAAAGAGTTTTGACTAGAATTCTGATAATTTATATATCTAAAATTTTTATCTCTTTCAACTTTGACACTTCATAAATTAATGGATTTATTTACAAAGATATGACAATTATAGCAATGGCCATAAAAAAAATTGGGCACCTGATATTTGAGAATTGATGACGCTGAGTCGATTGTAGGTACCTTTGTCATCTTGTTGATTTGTTTACATCTCTATGTTGTGAGTTATTTGAGAAACTAGTATTCTTGTTCCAGTGTGGCATGCTCCTCTAGCTTGATTTTTTTTTTTTTATCTTCATTGGTTCTTCCTTGAAGCAACTTTACATAGCTATGGGAGTCTACAAATCCTATGGACTTGAAACTTTTCTTTCTCGAAGAAGGATTTTCTTATTCAGAGTAACCAAAAACATGTTTTGTTCTTTGGAGGCCTTTGACTACTCAAAATATGATTTAAATTCTTTGTCCCTTCAACAAATTTTATTTCCATATCCTTCTTTTTCTTTTACCTCTCAATATTTGTTCCCAGCGAGACAATTTATGTTTCTAGACTGTGACAATTCTCTTCCCATTCAAGAATCAAGTCATTTAAAACCTCTTCCTTCTATTTTTCTTCCTCTAACTTGACTTTCACGGAAAAAATATCTTCTTTACATGTTTCTAACATAATCTCCTTCTTTTTCTTTATCAGTACTTGCTTCAAGATTCTATTCACATCCTCTAGCTTTTCACATGTCTTTTGCTTATCTTCTAATTGAAGTACTAATTTATATTTTCTTTTAATCGCTCCTTCAAGTTTCTCTCTTTAATAAACAAAACCCTCATTATTGGAGCTGTACATACCTTCTTAAGCATGTAACAACTATCCTTTTAGTTGCTTATTCATCTTTCTGGCCTTCTTCAATTCATCAATAGCACTGATGAGCTACTCTTCAAGATCCATTATTCCTTCTTCTTCGTTTGTTTCCTTAGATTCCAAGACATTCTTGGTTTTTGAGTCATCTTCACGTGCCATAAGTAAACATTCATTGGACTCACCTTTTGAAGAATCCTTGCTATTAGATTTCGATGTAGAGCTATCCTCTTTGGAGTAGAACCCCTTCTTCTTAAAGGGCTTATTCTTCTTATTTTTGTGAGCTTTTTCTTTAGGCCTTTGATATTTTTCCTTTTTTGAATTTTCTTTATAACGACACTTGGAAGCGAAATGTCCAATTATTCCACATTCAAAGCATTTGAAGGGCCACTTGTTATCAGGAAATCTAGTGTCTATGCAAAGCTGCTAGTCCCACTAAGACGGGTAGCTATCTTAGAAACAAATAGATTAAAGTTATTTCGTTTTCCTTTGTGAGAAGTAGATAGGAGAGGATCAAAGAATACCAACCTCGATCTTTCGCTCAGTTCTTTGTTTGTTCCTTCTCCTCACCGACAGGTCTTTGCCGCTTCTCCCTTGACCACTCCACTTCAAAGAGTACCTGTAAAGTCAAAGCAGCATAATACCTTCAAAGTGCAGAGATCTACAATCATAAACAATATAGGACCAGATATATATTGACCACACAAATGCATATACTATCAAAAATACAAGAATGTGGAGGAAAACTTGAATAGCTTTATTGATGTAAAGATTAGAAGAGAGGATTAAAACCCATTGATCTGACCCAACGTCATCCTGCCAGCATGAAAGCCCTTCTTCACCTCATGAAAAGCTTATATCACCCAACACTATGATATTCCGCCAGGAAACCAACAACACTTCCTTACAAGATACAAAATTCCAGCCTCTAGATCTCTAGGATGAGGGATCCATATATAGATGATTGAAGGGAGGTGAGTCAGCTTCTGGGATTTTGATTAGTGTCTTCTCTCTGATAGTTCTTGATTCCACTTGGATATTGATGATCTCTTACTCATCCCTAGGCGAATTCAGAGAGGCAAGTGTCACAGGAGAAGTTTCTGGAAGATTCCATGATCATCCACCTCGCAAAATGTCTCTGCCATTTGTCCATTCTCGCCCATCGCACCCTACAGAAGGGCTTTCCAGTATGCATCGCACCTTTTACACTGGGCAGGTGAGATGCATCGCACCCTTAGCACTGAGCAACCTGTATGGTCCAGTTTTGACCAGTTCTAAGCAGTTTTCTGTGGAGAACTTCTGGGAGATGATGTAATCAGCTGACCTTGTTCCTTTAGGGAATGAAAAAACACTTTTAGGGACTCAGAAGCCCTTGGTTTATGGACATATATGATTGGGGTTGCAGTGCCCAAAAATTTCTATAACAGTTGCCCCCTAAAGCATGAGGTCGTTAATCTTTTGATGTCGGGTGAAATGCTTTATCATGAGGATCCGAGGTTTTTCGAACTAGAAGGCGACCTATAATAAGATACAATACAATACATTATCTTCATAATATTTTCATGATCTAGCTGAGGCGGGCATTCCCATGCTCAGCTTTATAAATTCATTTTCATGTACATAGGACAAACAACCATCTGTGTGGCAGACTGATGATTCTGATAGAGCCATCATCCTTTGATTCAGATGATCATCTATGTAGCAATGATGTACATTTGATGTCTTTATTTTCCTGAATATATCGCAGCCCGGATGGATGAAACTAGATCCAGGGTCTTCAAACTCATCCAATCTTCACCCGAAGTACAAGTCGATCCATGTGAAAAATGTTCTGGAGTCGAACATGGAAAGACATTGCCTGATTACCAGCCAATGATGTAAGCTGTTAACAGGCATGAGAGGAATCACCGATAATGTTGATGACCCTCAAAGTACGACAGTACAATTCGCGTGGTGTGAAAATGGGACTTGGCGTCAAACACCATGCAAAATCTCTTGGTCGAATGCCATTGATGTAAACTTGTTGCCGAAAGTGAGAAACTTGCCATTGAGGCATGCAAGCTTCAAAGTACTGAAAGGGTTGTTCCTAGGTCAACTTCTTGGATAATGAGCTGATGTTGACAAGAAGTGACTCGTCGTAGGAGGGCCTTAATGAATCCCACATCTACGACACGAAACAGAGAAAATGACTTTTGGAGGTGAAAACAATCTGATGATACAGGGTTCAGGGTGGCGGTGATGAAAGAATGAAGCGTAAAGGTATTGCAGCGGATGAGACACAAGATGGGCTGGTGAATTCTTTGATCGACTTCTCTTGAACATATCAGTGACACTGAAATGGATTGGTAGCATTAACCCCAAAGATGGATGGTACGGTGGACCAATGGTAATATGACCGGTGAACGGAATAACCCAACCTGACTCAATCATGGTGATGGAGCGAAAGTGTCATGTTCAAGAGTGACTCGCTACCAATAAAGTTTCTTCAAGTTTTCTTCCCAATTTTTCCCCAGTCATTGCTGACCAGTACCTCTTTATTTTTATCAAGCTTGAGGAGGATAACATATGCTTGTTCTATAATTTTCCCTTCGGGCAAACCCATCGCTATGTTTTAACGAGCCTAGCGACAGTGAAACTCATTCTTGTCTGTATGGACAAGTTTGTCGCTATTGGTTTTAATGAGTTTAACGACAAAGACAACTCGGTCCTTTTTCAATTTTAGAGAGTCTGAAAAGGGACGGAAAGGAAACTCCAGTGATCCTTTTTCGTCATGTAATCCCTTAAGTCCGAAAAAGTATAAAATAATACGAAAGGGATGAACTTTCGATAGCTTTAACGAGCCGAACAAGACAAGCGCTCGATTTTTTTGTGTAAGAATCCCTCAGGTCCAAAAAGATTAAAATCTAGAGGAGGGATAGCACTCCCAGTAGCTTTAACGAGCTGGAGAGACCAACTTCTCAGCAATATTTTCATATTTTACGAGTCAGACGAAAAGAGCTTAAAGGAGACTCACCTCTTGAGGAACGAGTGATATTTCCAGGTAGCAGCTGATTCCAGGTAAGGTTTGGAATTTTCCAATCACGACAGTGTCACAAGGATGGCTAACAGAATCACTCTTCGCAGTTGTTCCTCAAAAGGGGTAAACAATCAAATGGAGGTGAATGATCGGCTAAAACAGAGTGGAGGTGATGGTAAGAACACGACCAGGGCTCAAAAAGCTGATGATAATGCGTTCGCAATGGTTATTTACAGGAGGTTGGTTCATTTTTTAATGAGCTTAAACTCTAGGGGGAAAGTTTGCTCATTGCTTAGGTTTAATTTTTAACGAGCTTGAACTTCACATAAAAACTGCTCGTGCCAGTCATATAATAAGGATGTCTCATCGATAGGTTCAATTTTTAGGGAGCTTGCACCATTCGAAACTTTGCTCCGCTGCCTCTTGCATGCAAGCTAGGAACGACCAACTACTGTCCTAGGGGTTAGTTAACTACTAAGGTCGGGTAGGAAAATTTTTCCTTTATTTCGTCGGTGCCATTTGGCCCCTGCGAAGGCGAACGGTCGATTCGACCACTCACCCAACTTAAGCAGTTGAAGTTAGCGAAACTATGGAGTTAGCGTTACGCTGGTCACTTTTCACTTGCGCACAAAAGGTTTGCATGCCCCCAGGTATAGTGAAGTAGAGATTCCCAGGTTACCCCTCAATTTGCAGACAAAACAATTGTTCTATCGGGAAAGGCCTACCTTTTCTAGGTTACCCTTCAATTTGTAGACAAAACATTCGTTCTATCAGGAAAGGCCTACCTTCTAACAGAGGTACCTTATTCCGGTCTAATCCCATTTTCCTATATGGACGGGTGTGTCAGACTAGTCATATATCCTCCGCGGAAACCTACCCTATACCTGAAGTTTTTCTGCCGAAGCAGACCAGGGTGCATGCCCCCTGGGTTTCAGTCATGGCCACCGAATTACTCGTGTTCTTCAGGTGGATGGACTGGAGATTGATGAGACATTCCTTGCATGAAAAGACCATTTAGGGATGGTATTTGACTATTAGCTATGTGTGAGCCGGGGAACGAAAGCTGGTCTACGAGCTGGACCACTCGGCCTTCATGCGGAAAACACATTACTCGAAAGAGTGAGGAGACAATGGCTCCCATGCTATAAATATAGTCGCGCCCAAGGAGAAGATTATAATCTAAAGGTCCTTGGACTACCATTACGTTCAGATACATGGTTTTCCCTCTCAAGGTTATAGGCAAACTTGGAAGGATCCCTAACGGTCGACTGGTTCCTTTATCAAAGCCTGTTAGATTCCGCATCTCAGGCAGAAGCGATGGCGAACCAAGTGCTTTCCAAGCAGTTGAGGAAAGGATACTCACAGAAGCCCCCTCATCTATGATGGTACCGACCATGACCATTCTGTAGGTTTGAACAATGATTCGGAATGGTACACTAGCTGGTAAACGGGGTCTGCCTAGTAGATTCCAATCGAAGGAAATGACTAGGTTGCTCGGAGGTGGGACCGAATAAATGGCCTGGTATGACTCTGACGAAATTCCTTCCTGCGGTGAAGGAACGAGTAGATTGCCCCCATGTTCATCAGAGTTTGTGTTTACGAAAAGAATTTGAACGGTTTCGTTCTCATTCTCTTCGGTGATTGTATCATCTGAAGATGGACCTTCCGAAGACAAGACCGGGTCGACTGCCACCTCAACCTTTTAACTTTCGTCTGGTATGGATTCAGCGGGTTTATCTTCAATGATAGATGCTTCAATCGACCACAAAGTTGTGCTAGTCGTATTTTCAACTAGCGATGGACTCGGCAAGAGTTTCTTGTATCTAGGAGAAAGCCGCAGCGGTGAAGCGGGATGGTTATCCAAGACTCTTTTAGCTTCATCCAGGAAGGGACAACAGTGGACGGCATGATTGCCTTCGCATAGTTTGAAAGGAAATTTACATCTTCCTTTCTGTCCAGAGACTTCGTTTTCACTAGTTGATGGTGTGCTTTCAACATGATCGTCAGAGGTTGATGACACCATATTGTGCAAACGAGGAGACCAATCCCTTAAGATCCGGGGGATACAAGGACAATCTCAATGATAGTGGTCCCCTTTGCAAATGACACATGGAGATTTAGGTTTGGACAGTGCTGTGTGTGGATTTTCACTAGATGATGCATGGTTACCCCTTTTTGCCTTTGGCTCCTTATTATTCTTTTCCTTCTTCTCCTTCCCCTTCTTCTCCTTCCCCTTCTTCTCCTTCTTAGTTACTTGATTTTTTGCTTTACCAGCTTCATCAAGCGAAGAGGAAGGAGGAGAGGGAGAAATGGACGAAGTAGAAGGTTGGGGGGTAACTCTAGTATCATCTAGTTGCTGACTTGATTGTTCAGGAATCACGGTATTCTGAACGATGGAGGTCGAGAAGAGCCATATTGGCAAGCTAATCGTCAATCCTAGAAGTGACAATGTGGCCATATGAGGTGCACCAACATCTCCCCAAGAGGAGAAAGGACCAGGATTTCCTCCAAGGGGAAATCCTTGGTGTAGTGTTCTAGCTAGGGTACTAGACTAGACTATATTTATTATCGACCAGGATGCGTAAGCTTAGAGTCATGCGTCTAAAGTATATAGACATAAAGGATTGTTGGCTAAGTGGTTATGATGTAGGTCACAGGGCTTCTTTACGGAAGACTGGGGTATGTCACCTATCATCCAAACACCCAGGTCACTCTGCTAATATACCTGATTTAAATACTATCATTAAATGCATTTACCAAATTACACACTGAAACTAAACACTGTGTATCACTGCAACAACGATCTCAATCTCCTTACAAAGACATTACACATAAACCCTTGTTCAATAAACACCCAGCATTCACTAATATTTATACAATATCAAAATATACAGAGATCATAAATGGATTTTGAAATGAAAACAAAGTTCATGACAGTGCTTTTAAAAGACAACACAGGGATCGAATCCCTTACAGGACGCACTTCAAGATCTCAGTGATGACTGTTCAGCATTACCATAAACGCAAACCATATACATTCGATGGAAATCAAGAGCTATTGAAATCGAAACCCAATTAATTGTAACTGTTGTGCAAACCATATAATACCTATTGAAATCGAAATCCAATCAATCATAACTACTATGCAAACCATATGATAACCTAAGTGCAAATAAAATGAAAAGAACAGTATACCGGTTGAACGCAGGGTCCGTCCGCGTTCCAGAGGTACACTGGACTATATTCGACCGGCTATCAAATCAATGCACGAGACACAAGTCGTAACTGTAACTGGATTCTTAGTATTAAGTTCAAAAACTCTGTTTTTAGAATGATACAACGATTAACCATTACATCCATTACTCGGACTGTATTTACATATGTCTAACACAACCATGTCATTTCAATAATGAATGTACATTTGGAATTTGGCTGTTGCCGCTTTTACTACATCGAGCTTTTCAAAATGTTTCTATCCTAACTGATTTCAAAAAGAACAAAAACTAAATCAAATTAGAATGAGCTGCTGTTTCTGCCTTTGTCGCCAGTGTGCCATGCTTTGACCTGAGTTGACCGCGCATGTAGGAGGGTTGATTCGGCTGTAGGATAGGTGTTTGTCCATGCTTGGACATTCTACTTTTCATCCATGCCTTTCGTTCTAGCCCTGCTGTTGTGCCACATGCCAAACAATGAGCTAATTACAGGATGTTGGAACTTCCTGTAACCATTTCACCAAAAACTTCTAATTCTTCAACATAAAATTCCTAAATCAATTTCAATGCATTTTAATAACTATAACACTATTAACTAACCAATTTCCAAGGATTCTAAGGGATATATGATGAAAAGGAATGGGTAAATGATATGTTTTAGGAGGAAAAAGGGGTCTTGGGATGATACCAACACTTGGTTGGTGGACTCCATTTTCTCAACCTAAGACCAATGGGGGAACAGTGACATTATTCCAATTAAAATAAATTTTAGACGCTTTGACACAACCTGCTTTTTCAATTTTTAGGAGTTGAGAAAAAACAAAAGATGACTCTAGTCGCCTTTGATTTTTAATGAGCCTGAAGTGACAAGTGCTCAGATGGACCTTTTCTTTTAAGGAGTCTGAAAAGGAACGAAAGAGACTACTCTGGAAATTTAGACAGAGGGATTACCAAACCAATCACAAAACTGTAGAATACTTTTTACGGTACGGTAGTCAATCTTCCCGAATGTTGTGTTCAGTGCATTGCGATCGATGGGGCGACAGACACGGCTTCCTATGGATAAAGGATATAGCCTATTGTGGTCTCCCA
The DNA here is from genome assembly GCA_031772625.1 of Pinus tabuliformis. Lineage (NCBI taxonomy): Eukaryota > Viridiplantae > Streptophyta > Pinopsida > Pinales > Pinaceae > Pinus > Pinus tabuliformis. The sequence goes on from CM062815.1 coordinate 789,569,577, forward strand.
GTATGTACTCAACGGTACGTGGGAGCACAAGTCCATACTGGCACTTGTCATCTCAAAGAGGAGGAATCACCCAACCAACAATGAAAGTGATAGTTACCAGGCTTTACGACGCTGGAATACGTCTCTAGCCTAGACTTTTAAATGTTGTGCGTTAGGTTCCAAAGCGTTTTTACGTTCATTGAATTTATTTTACAGTTGATCTTTCTTAAGAATTTTTCCTTTCAGGTTCACCGCATGATGTAGATATATAATTCCTAAAATGAAATCTAAGATGATAAACAATCATTTAATCTTCTTTTTGCAATGAAAATCATAGCTACTAAAGAAAAGAGATGATATTCTTTCAACATAGAGCAGAGAGCACACACTAGATGCACTGTCCTAAATCAAACCAACAAGCAGTCTAAATTCAAATGCACATGCATGTATTTGTTTTCCGCTTTCTTAATGTGTGAATGACATGAAGAATGTTGAGTACAAATCTGAATTATCTTTTCAAAGCGATAGTACTAACAAATTTCTCTTCAAAAACGAAAGGAAGATAATGACGACACTTTGCGACTTTGAATTGAAAACTGCTTTCGACACTTGAAAAACTACTAATTCAAATCAAATATAAGGGTAATTGTATAATTGACTATCAAGAATGATAGGATTCTTTTCTTTGACTGAAAACGACACTTGCGACACTTCCAAATCAAAAGGTGACAATTTGATTACGCTACTTTTTGTAAAAGAGAACTGTAAATGGCGCACAATACATAAAAACATTCACAATTATTTGTACTATGGAGGCGGAATCATGTAAAGGAAGGGAGTTTCCACAGTGGTATATTGATCACAGACAGCAAAACTCCTGAATAAAGCTGAAGAGAGTGAGCAAAGAAACCAAAATCTGGAAGCAGAAGAGGTCTTATCTGATCAGCGCACCTGCAACACAGGGAAAGTGCGATGCAACGCACCTACTGCACAATGGAGGTGCGATGCATCCAGATTCCCAAAAGGAGAAAGTGTGATGGTCCAGGGACGAGACTTCAACTTGGTTCTTGGTCACATTTTGCAACTTAGTTCAGGGATTTAGGCCGAGCTAATGATAGTCAGTAAATAGAAATCACAGGGGCTGATCTAATGAGGTTACTAGAGCCACCACTAGGGCAATTAGGATGTTTGCAAATTGATTGTTCAATTTATTAACAAAACCCGGAGATAGACTGAAGCAGTATTGATCTACTTTGCACTTGCATAACAAATTCAGTTCGAAGGCTAGTTGGCTTAACTTCAGGCTCCGTCTGTAAGTTTATAAAGCAAACAAGTATAAACAAGCAAACAAGCTATTCGCTCCCCAGTGGAGTCCCCATTTTGTTATCAGTAAATCTAGTGTCTATGCAGAGCTGCTAGTCCCACTAAGACGGGTAGCTATCTTAGAAACAAACAGATTAAAGTTACTTTCGTTTTCCTTTATGAGAAGTAGATAGGAGAGGATCAAAGAATCCCAACCTTGATCTTTCGCTCGATTCTTTGTTTGTTCCTTCTCCTCACCGATAGGTCTTTGCCACTTCTCCCTTGACCACTCCACTTCAAAGAGTACCTGTAAAGTCAAAGCAGTATAATACCTTCAAAGTGCAGAGATCTACAATCATAAAAAATATAGGACCAGATATATATTGACCACACAAATGAATATACTATCAGACATACAAGAATGTGGAGGAAAACTTGAATAGCTTTATTGATGTAAAGGTTAGAAGAGAGGATTACAACCCATTGATCTGACCCAGCATCATCCTCCCAGCATGAAAGCCCTTCTTCACCTCATGAAAAGCTTAGATCACCCAACACTATGATATTCCGCCAGGAGACCAATAGCACTTCCTTACAAGATACAAAATTCCAGCCTCTGGATCTCTGGGATGAGGGATCCATATATAGATGATTGAAGGGAGGTGAGTCAGCTTCTGGGATTTTGATTAGTTTCTTCTCTCTGATAGTTCTTGATTCCACTTGGAGATTGATGATCTCTTACTCATCCCTGGGCAAATTTAGAGAGGCAAGTGTCACAGGAGAAGTTTCTGGAAGATTCCATGATCATCCACCTCGCAAACTGTCTCTACCATTTGTCCATTCTCGCCCATCGCACCCTACAGAAGGGCTTTCCAGTATGCATCACACCTTTTACACTGGTCAGGTGAGATGCATCGCACCCTTAGCACTGAGCAACCTATATGGTCGAGTTTTGACCAGTTCTGAGCAGTTTTCTTTGGAGAACTTCTGGGAGATGATGTAATCAACTGACCTTGTTCCTTTAGGGCATGAAATAACACTTTTAGGGACTCAGAAGCCCTTGGTTTATGGAAATATATGATTGGGGTTGCAGTGCCAAAAAATGTTTATAACACCACTTTCCTTTGTATTTCTATGAGCCACATTTTAGTTTTCTGGAAAATTGAGCCAACTCCTAATCATATTTACAACTAGAACATTCTTGGTCTTTGTGTTCCTTAGCCTTCTTCGACACCTTGAATTGTTCCTCCTTTGGTTAAATCTTCTCTTTACCTACTCTCATCTCATAGGCAATGAGACTACCAAGTAGCTAGTCCATTGTGAGATTCGAGTCTGTCATCTCCTCAATGGCTGAGATTTTGGCATTGAATCTCATAGGTAAAGACCTCAAGACCTTTTGAACAACAATTTCCTCATTGAAATCTTCACCAAGTCCCATGATCATGTTTGTTACCTCATCAACTCTGATAAAATATTCTTATATGCTTTCTTCTTCATTTATCCTTAAGCTCTCAAGTCTCATCCTGAAGGTTTGGGTCTTGGCTTACTTGACTTTCTCATCTACTTCATGACTCTTATTAAGTTTTCCTCAAACTTCATTGGCTAACTTATAGTGCATAACCTTTACAAGTTCAAATTGACTAAGACCATACAAGATGCCATTCTTGGCCTTTGAATTATTCACATAAAACTTTTTGCCATTTACATCTATAGGAGTTGCAAGGACAACATAGTCTACTAACATAGAGCTCCAAACTTTTGTTCATAGGGACATGAGACAGGCTTCAATCCTAATTTTCCAAAAGACATAGATTGACCCATCAAAGACTGGTATTTTACTGGAGTAAACATCCTTGTTCTCTTGTCTAGACATGATTCCTTATAGATCTACCTTCCAATGGTTAGATTGTTCTTGAAGGAACTTGGCTCTAATACCAATTTTTTGAATAAGGAATTACTGAGAGGGGCAAGGGGTGAATCAATAATTAATGCTAATTTAAATTTTTAATCTCATAGGAGCACTCACCACTAATTACATGAGTAACAGAGTAAGATATTCATATGAACACATATCATTAAAATAAGAAACATACACACATGGACACAGGGATTTAACGTGAAAACCCAAATGGGAAAACCACCAATCTATATTCTATTGTAGTTTTGTGAGAACCCACTCATAGGAGGCCCCAACCCCCTTAAAAAATAGCAAGCCACAACTTGTCAAGTGGAACCAACCTCTTATAGATGTAAGCCACAACCTACTTCATCCAACTGTCCTACTTTCCATAGAAATATAGCTAACCCGATATGTCGTCACACACAACTCCTTATTTCTTCATACTCTCTGCTCTCATCCCTTAATTAGCTTATACAAACAAAAACTCTCAGCCCTCTTATTTGCACCAACTTTTCTTCACTCCCAACAATTCGTTCCCTCTTTAGCCACTCACACAACACATAATAATGCTCCCCACTTTGACTCAATGTTTCCTGAGCTTTTTGTTCAACAATAACATAGTGAACAATGCAATTTTTTCATTAACCAACACATTCAACATATAGTATGGCACACTAACCTTCAACATGAACAAGTGTATGGACTCAATTTATTCAAACATAAGGTACAAGCATGGTCTCAATTCCAGCTTTATAAGGCTCTACAAATATGATTGCAAGCCATCAATGATTTAATGACGTAGCAATTGTTGGCAAATTACTTGGCCACTATAGCAACATTAACTCAGAGAATGGGCACCTGAGTGTTTCCCATATTGGGAATTAATTCTCAGTTCACTTGCATACTCAAGGAGTTCCTCCATTGAATTATGTCTATATAGATAGCATGGCTCACCAACACTTGTTTGTAGGTCGTGTTCCTTGTTTCCTTCTGGTTACCCAATTTCTCAATTCTCCTCATTCACCATTAACGATCAGGGATGGTGATATTTAATGTAGGTGATGCTCTATTAATGCCTATGGTGCACTACTAAATGTAGGGGAGTTGTCAAATGTTGCTGACCCATTCAAGGCCTACTCTTCTAATAAGAGGTGGACTCCAAAATATGGCCAAAATGAAAAGTATAGCTCATAAAGACAAAAAAATTTCCACCCATTCATATTGTTTAAACATATGGTCATGGCGCTTAAATACTTGAAACTTTGTATCAACCTAAGTTTACAACTCTTTTTCATTGAAATTGGCCCAAAGGGCCTTGGTCACTTAATCATACAAAAACCACCACATAAATGGTCTTGGGAATCGCTTTGTGCTATTATTAGCCCCAAGGGCTTAATTGCCATATATTATCCTTTCATGCTTATGGTTAAAGAATGCACAAAAAGGCTAGTCCAAGCGCTTTTCCTTATCCTTGGCCTTCCTTTCAAAATTTCTTGTCTTGTGGGTATGCCTTGCACCTTCACCATTATTACTTGATATTTAACTGTATTTTTCATCATCTCCCAAAGTCGAATCAACCCAGAGCTACCTCGCATGCTCCCTTTTATTTCCTTCCGAGTGACATGTCCCAAAAAATTTCTAATTGGTTCTCAACTCTTCTCCATATTCCCCCTGTCCTGACGCTTAGTCAGCCTAAAAATCCCTCTCCTAGTCTCTTTTAAAACCTTCTAAGTGTTGAATATGTAGTTATGACCAACCTGCATGAAATATTTATTTTCATTGTAATGTGAAAAATGAATTGTTATTTCCTTCTAGCATGTTCTTCATTGTCAAAATAGATTTTGTAAGCCATATTTTACATGGCATTGAAAGGAGAAAATTTATATTTGTAATTTACTAATGCTCCACAATTTATGAAGGCTCCAAAAGTGTAATTCAGCCCTTCTAGATAGTCAAGTCAGCTTGCTTCATAAGCACTAATTCCGATCACCTTGATGACTATAAAAAGAGAGCCTATTCACTCTCCTTATAATACATTTACCTCTCAAGCATATTCAAATTGACTCTTTCAAGCATACAAGGCAATTCTAAGCAAGTTAAGGTCTCTAAAGGAGCAATATCGTCTCTCTATTCTCACTAAAGTCTACATCATATTGTTATCCCTATGGTACCTATCTGAGCGCCTATCTAAAGTCTGGCACATAGTTTCAAGTTCAATGAAGGACTTATTCGAACATTGTGGCACCTATCTGATTTTTGTTGCAAATGTATGAGATCATTAGTGGTTAGAGAAAGCCTATGGTATATTTATCTTAGATATAAGCTCTATAACAACAGATCTAAACTCTGTAACATGGATTCAATTCCTTGTAGGCAGATTCAAGCTTTCTAGTGACAGATATGAACTATGTGACATAAATCAAGTTCCTTGTTGGCAGATCCAAGCTTTGCGGTGACAGATCTAAACTATGTGACATAGATCAAGTTCCTTGTTGGCATATCCAAGCTTTGCGGTGAAAAATATAAACTATGTGGCATAGATCGAGTTCCTTGTTGATAGATCCAAGCTTTTTGGTGACAGATCTAAACTATGTGACATAAATCAAGTTTCTTGTTGGCATATTCAAGTTTTGTGTTGACAAATCTAAACTTTGTGACATAGATCAAAGTTACTTGGTGGAACATTTGAACTTTGTAACATAGATCTAAGCATTATGATAGATTCAATTTTTGTCGTGGCATATCTAAGTTCTATGGTGGTAGATCTTCTCCCTGTGGTGACATATCTGATCTCTGTGTTGACATATTCGATCTGTGTGGGGGAAGATCTGATCTTTGTGGTGAATTTTGTTAGATTTCTAACATTAAAACTTTGCAATTGTGGTAATCTTCTTGAATCAGTATAGCCCTTGTCGTGATGTATTTTCAAGTATATCTCTAAGAAAGTAATTGGTTGTGTTTCCCCTTATGGGTTTTTTCCCTAGTCCTGGACCTAATATTTGTTGTCTCTTATTGTGCATCATGATTTTTGCATTCTCCTTACTATCATTGTTTAATTTTTGAAGTATAATCATTTGTTGGTGGAAGATAAAATTTATAAAAGTATTGCTAACCTCATAAATAATTATTTGAAGTTTAGAAAATAAGAAAATTATTGGTTGTAATGCATTGTACTTGAATTTCTAACATGGTATTAGAGCAAGAATAAAGGAATAATTTTTTTATCACTCATTACAAGAAACCTTTAAAAGAAGCTCTTGAAGGAATAATCTCTTATTCATCATCATCTCTTACCAATGACTAAGGCTAATGAAGCAATGGATCCTTCTTGCAAAGAAGGAAACAAGCTCAATGGAGTAGAAAAATTCAAGGTCTGGAAAAAGAGGATTGGTTTGGTCTTAGAAGAGCACATTTTTTTTGCAATATTTTCAAGAAAAGGTTGCTCAACCTAAAGATGATGTTGAAAAGGCCAAGCATTGAAAGCTAGAAGTCAAGGCTCAAAGGATTATCTTTGAGTCTCTCAAGGATCACTTGATTCCTTATGTTTTTGAATATAAAACTACCAAGTAAGTATACAAAAAACTAGTAATCTTATATTCATCTAATACTATTGGTCAAATGATCTCCCTTAGGAATTAGCTTCATGATCTAAGGGGCAGCACAGGGAGAATCAATGGCTTCCTTCTTTGTGAATATATCTAATATAAGGAATGAGCTTCAAGGCATGGGAGAAATGATTTCTTAATCTCAACTAGTGACTATTGCAATCAATGGCCTACCCAAACATGTACTACTAGTCAAATGATCTCCCTTAGGAATCAACTTCATGATCTAAGGCTAGCGCAGAGAGAATAAATGGCTTCATTATATATGATGATATCTCATATAAGGGATGAGCTTCAAGGCATGGAAGAGATTATTTCTGAATCTGAACTAGTGACTACTGCAATCAATGGTCTACCCAAAAAATGTGATTCTTTTGCTGGTGGAATCTATTATGTAAAGGAGAGGCCCAGATTTGATGATTTGTGGGTTGCTTTCATAGAATAAGAAGTTAGACTCAAATCCAAGGGAGACATTCAAGAATCTAATTTGCAAGCTTTCGCTGCATGATCTAAGAAGTTCAATGGGAAGAAGAAATTTGGTTTTCAAGGGAAGAACTCAAACAAGAGGCCATCTCCTCAAGGGAACAAAGATATGTCCAAGGTTCAATGCTATGGTTGTCATCAATATGGTCACTACAAAAACAATTGTCCTAATAGATCAAATGGAAAGAAAAGGAAGGGAGAGCATCAGGCTTCAACAACTGAAGAAGTGGATCCCTCCAAGAAAGTCAAGAATGAAGAAGATTAAGATTTCTACTATTGAACACATGTCTTGAGTCATGAGGTTGAAGATACCAGGTTTAGCTTGTTTGATTTGACTTTTTTATTATCTCTTAGGATAAAATTGATAGAGTAGCTTTTATTGCTGGTAAAATCATTGGTATTCATACTTTATATATTCAAGCTCTTATTCACCAAGACATTAATCTTTGTGGTCTTTGGCATAGTCATATTGTTAATGTATTCTAGAATATATCATGAAAATATATGCAATGACTATGACCTAGGAAATATTTTTGATAAATCTTAGACCTGATTCTTTCTGATGTATGGAAAAGATCTTGGTGATACATCAACTTATTCCTGATTGATTTTTTTGACATTTGAATTCGTGATTTAAGTACTTTGAATAATAAAGTTGTATTATTGATTTTACTGGATAATGAATTTCTTTTTGAAAAGGTCTAGGATTTAAATACTTCATCTCTTCGAAAAGTCCCTAGGGTTTTGGCTAATCAAGATTGAATACCTAGGTTGAATATCTAGGGTTTGTAATTTTAGGGACTATAAACCCTAAATGAGTCAAAACATGAACAATATAGGGTTTATGGACAAAACCATAAGACTATTGAAGATGTATGGCACTGATAGGGTTGGTATGAATTTAGGGTTTGGATATGAAACTGCAACTAATAAATCCTAAGGATTAGGGTAAGAGCTTGTGGAATAAGCCCTAGGATAGATTGCTCTTTTGAGAATCCTAGATATATAATGTTAATACAAGAATGAGCTAACATGTTGTGTAATTTCATTACTTTTATATTCAGTCTCTTGTTTTGGTAATTGCATTTGTTCTTCCTTGGCCTCCTAATCTAAATTGTAGGAACATCTTAAGATCTTCCATATTAGAAGAACAAGACAACAAGAAGATTGGTGAACAATGAGCATTAACATCGGAGGGAGTAGGAAAAACCATTACATCTTCTAATTCTTGATGATGATTCATTTCTATGAGCCTTGTTGATATTTGAGATTATGGATTGTATGCCCATGGATATCTGCATGAAAAAACTTTGTTGTTGGATTGGTGAGACCTATTGACTAGTTCATTTGATGCATACTTTTCGAAGCTTGGAAAAACTAATTTCAACCTCCATATCAAGGTTGTGATGGATTAACCTATGAATCTTCTTCCTTATGTGGATGACCTACTCCCCAATAAAAAGGGAGTTGGCTATTAAATTGGATATGAAAAATCTCAGGTTAATAGATTATTACATGGAATTGGAAATCTGGGGCAAGGGAAGGGTGATATCAAGATTAGGAATTCTCTTTTGATCCATCATGTTGCACGAATTCTTTGATTAATTTGGAAGTAATAATGATGTAAAAGGCACAAACAATGGTTAGTTTGTTTTGGGCTCTCCTATAATAAGAAGAAAATAATCTTCTATGGCACCAAGTTCTATTGAGGCAACATGTATGGTAGCATGTGTAGTGACTCATGAAGCAATTTGGCTTCAGAAAGTGCTTGTTGATTTGTTCGGTCTGATTCTGAATACCACAGTGATATTCTATGAAGTTGTTTAAGAATTCAATGTATCATGGAAAGCGAGAGCATGATGTCACCTAGTATCACTACATCCATGGCATGATGTAGATAGGAGCGATGAAGCTCCAATATATATCCATTGATGTGCATACAACTTATATTCTGGAAAAAACTCTCCTTAGAGGAAGTTTGTATATTTTAGAGATGAGTTATGACTTGTGGAGATTGCCTCTCTAGATAAGAGGGAATAGTGACCCTCTTAGATCATGTTGTTCTTCCTGTGTCACACTAACCTGGATAGGGTTGTAGTCCATGTGTCAATCTACCCTGTATAGGAAGAATGGTTTGATATATTGATCAACATCATGGACATTCATTTTCCCTGTGTCTCGTACTATGAACTTTGTAGGTTTATTACCATGTGTCTTGTACATTGACCTGTATAGGGAGAATGGTCCTGTGAACATATTTTTGTGTCTTGTACTTTGAGTTGTATAGGGCTTAACATCCCTGCATCAAGTACACTGAACTCGATAGAAAGATGGGCATCTTCCTCAGTTGTGTATTTGACCTGTATAGGGCTTAACATCCATGTTTCAATACATTAACCTGGAGATTTTCCTGTAGCTGGAACTATGACCAATAACATAAAGGAAAATAACCATTCTCCTAAGTATTTTTCTCTGACCTAGATAGGGTTGTAGTCCTTGAGTCAATTATAGTGACCTAGATAGGAGAATGGGATTAAAGGCTACCGGTTTGGATAGGAGCCTCCCAACATCTGCCTCTAAATATCTTATTATTACCATGCATGGATAAGGCATTATTCTAGTTTTGCAATACTAATTGATTATATTATATGGTACCTGGCTATGAACTTATGAGACACTAATTGATTGTGGTCTCTTGGGGAGAGTATGCATGAAGAATAACATGGTGATTTGGTATTGGGTAGTGATGTTGGTAATCCTTTGATGATGTTGATCTAATCTTGACCCTTTCGTAGAGAACCTTTCAAATTAAATTACATCCTGACTATGACTATGAATACTTCCCTATTTAGGAGAGAGTGTTGAGAATGTAACTTGGGTCATTTTTCATGAAATGTTTATTTTCATTATAACTTGAAAAATAAATTATAAATTGCCTTTTAGCATGTTCTACATGGTCAAAATAAATTTTGTAAACAATATTTTACATGAAATTATAAGGAGAAAAATTATATTTGTAATTTACGAAGGCTCCATAAGTTCAAGTCGACCCTCCCAGAAATCAAGTTTTTATGATTTTTCATTATCTAAAATATATTTTTAAATATAAATGAGTTTTTAGAAAAATATTAATTCACGGAAATTATATAAGCCACAACACTTAATGATTTTAACAAATTCTTACTCAATTTCAAAATTAATTAAAAATTGAAAACCAAAATCCATTAAAGGGAGTTAAAATACGGCAAAAAGAAATAAAAACAGAAACGTTCATTAAAAACTTCATATATCGTTCTTCGCATCACATTCATTCGCCGATTACAACATAAATTTATATTTAGTCACAGAATATGATATAATTTATATGAATGGCATGCTGTGTCTTTCCCCACAGTATCCACAACACAACTGTCTTCTGCCCGAGGAAGCGGGCACAAACTTCTTCAATTCCCATTATTTCCGGCGTCGCATTCGGCAGGATGATCGGATGGGAAGACCTGAGTACCCTCTTTGTCTCTGCTCACCATCCTCGAAGGCGAACGAAGGCGAGTAACTGGAGATCTCGAAGACCACAGCGAACCATTTGGAGAACCGCGCTGATTGCCTTCGCCTGGAGACGGGAATCCGTGGGGCCTCTTGGGTATTTCAATGGCAATCTCAGGCATTAACACTCTTCCACCAGAGGTTCCCTCATCCACCTCTGCTTTTATCTGCTTCTGCCGATCCCAAGAGAGTATATTTATTGGCTTCTGTAGATTGTACTCTTCTCCACAGCTTACACTCTGCTCTTGCTGCAAATTCAGATTTTCTTGGAAGCCTGAAGCAATTGTTCCTGGCATTGTAACGGAAACCTGCTCTACTCTAGCGGATTCCGAAACTGGCTGTTCCGGCTGGGCGCCGGTTCTGCAAATGGGACAAGTGGAATGCGAACGAAACCACATGTCTATACACTCGACATGAAAACTATGCCTGCAATTTGGCAGAAGACGGCCTTTCTCATTTTCCTCGAATTCGCACAGACACACTGCACACTCCAGCCCATCTGTGAAATTCTGAGATTTATAAACAAACATGGGCAGAGACTCTGCTATCGCAGAATCCAACCCCACATTCTGCAGCGTTGCCGGTTCTTGTACTGTAAAATAAAACCGAGGACCGGTAGAAGCCGATCTCCGTCGAGTCGGTCTGAAAAATCTAGCAAGCGATGCCGAACTCCATCTGGAATAAAGGTGCTGCAAAATAACTAGCAAAGCCAGAAGGAGGAGACATATTATGGCCGCTATCATGATATTGTTATCAACGAAATATCTGGGCTCGTTATTTTCCTGAGGTGGATCATTACGATCACTGACCGAGCTCATTCTATATCAAATTGAAGCCACACAACGAAAATTCCCTTTCAATTCGGCTGATCTCGAACCACAAACTACTTAGATAGCCTGCCCTGCAAAGATAGCAAGCTACAACTAATCGCCCTTTATGTGCTTCAAACCTTCAATTTCTCCCCAGTTGGCAGCACCTCCAATGCTTCTATGAACTGAAAAATTCTTCCTGGCTTTCAGAAGCCAAGAAATGTCGCGTTTGTTTCGACGGATTAACGATGAGGGCGGTAATAAAAAGGGTATTCCAGAGGTCCATTTTCATCTAATCGAATTTCATGCCACGCAACTTCCAAGAAACTGCGTTTTCAATAGTCTTCAATTTTGCCAATGATTTCGGAGGTCCCTGCAATAAAATGGCCACCGGGTCGTTCGGAGTCCGGATTTGCTGTTTCCGTGTTGACTTCATTGCACAGTTAAGTCGTAGCGTTCGTCCAACGAAAATGCCGTACTTTGGACGATCTTGGTCGGAGTTGGGAAGGAAACAGCTGGGATTCTCCTTACCTGAAGGTCCAACAGCGGACATTGTTAATGAAATTTTATAGTGTGTGGTGGTGATTATGCTCGAGAGTTACAGTTCACAGATTATCAGAAGTGGGTTCTCTTGCTATGATGATTAGTAAGATTAAGAAAATGGTTAGATTCAGCAACACCACCGTCCCTAAAGCCTGTCAAAGTTCTAGTACGGTTACCTATTTAAATTATCTAAATTGCAATTGAAATTAGATAAATTCAATCGGAGTCGTCTAAATAGTGGAGGAATTGGCTGGAATCCCAGTGAAAAAATATTAAAAAATTTGTGAAGGCAGTATTTAATGGATTCAATATTATCTAAATCGTCTAGAACACTTAAAATTTTGAAGTTTAATAATTACATAACTTGATTTTACAAAAATCCTTGTCAAGTTTTTTTAAATATGATCAGAATTTCCATAACTTTCCAAGCAACTCCTCCGCCTCATTAAAATACGCAAATTCAATCCGCCAGAACTGTACACCCTGCAACCAAAACGACAACGCCAATTTGTGATCTTCGAAACTAGTCCACGACTCAAGATACACATGTTCTATTTTTGCAACGCATTTATGGTATGAATATTAAACTATGCATTAACTCAAGTTTCTATATGTTTATAAAGTCTTTGAATCATCGATTATCGTTTGAAAACATGTTTCTCCAGAGAACCCCGAGCTAAATTCAAATATATGTAAATTTAAGCTATCATGCCTAAATGAATGAATTTCAAATTTCAAATGATATATAATATTTACAACAGGAATTAAGATATGGAATTAAGATATAGTATTGTGATTTTTAATTTTTAATTATATTAATAGGTATATTTATTTAAGAATTAGAGTTTTTATTAATTTTAATTTAAGTATTAATAACTATTAGGTAAATGGAAGGAGTTTAATTTTGACATGACATTTTTGTTTTAATTATATATTAAAGGTTAAGATTTATTTTTTTCTTTTTTAATTAAATTAGTTAATTAAGAAAAATATATGTATGAAAAGACTCTGTTGTTGAATTGGTGAGACCTACTGACTAGTTCATTTGATGTATATTTGTTGAGGCTTGGTAAAACTAATTTCAACCACCATATCAAGGTTATGATGGATGAACCTATGAATCTACTTCCTTATGTGCATAACCTACTCCCCAATGAAAGAGGGAGTTGGCTACTGAACTGGATATGAAGAATCTTGGGTTAAGACATTATTATCTAGAATTGGAAATATGGGGAAAGGGAAGTATGATATCAAAATTATGAATTCTCTTTTGATCCATTATGTCACAGGGATTTTCTGATTAATTCAAAAGTACTGATGATAGAAAACGCACAAACACTAATTGGTTTATTTTGGGCTCTCCTATAATAAGCAGAAACCAGTCTTCTATGGCATCGAGTTCTGTTGAGGCAACATGTATGGTAGCATGTGTAGTGACTCATGAAGCAATTTGGCTTCACAAATTGCTTTCCGATTTGTTTGTTTTGATTCAGTGTATCATGGCAAGTCAGAACATGATGGCACCTTGTATCACTACATTCGTGACATGGTACATATAGGAGCGGTGAAGCTCCAACATATCTCCACTAATGTGCAGACAACTGATATTCTGGAAAAAATCTCCCTGGAGGAAGTTTGTATATTTTAGAGATGAGTTATGACCTGTGGAGATTTCCTTTCTATGTAAGAGGGAGTAGTTACCCTCTTAGATCATGTTCTTCTTCCTGTGTCACACTAACCTCGATAGGTTGTATTCGTTGTGTCAATGTGACCTGTATAGGAAGAATGGTTTGATATATATCAACATCATGGAGATTCATTTTCCTTGTGTCTTGTATACTGACCTGTATAGGGTTATTACCCTATGTCTTGTACACTGACTTGTATAGGGAGAATGGTCTCATGAGCATCTTTTATGTCTTTTACTTTGACCTGTATAAGGCTTAACATCCTTGTGTCAAGTACATTGACCTCTATAGAAAGATGGGAATATTCCTGAGTCATGTATTTGACCTGTATAGGGACTAACATCCATGTTTCAATACATTGACTTGGAGAGCAAGATGGACATTTTCTTGTAACTGGCACTATGACCAGTAATTTAAAGGAAAATAACCATTCTCCTAAGTCTTGTACTGTAACCTAGATAGGGTTGTAGTCCTTGAGTCAATTACAATGACCTAGATAGGAGAATGGGATTAAAAGCTACCGAGCTGGATAGGAGCCTCCCAACATCTATCTCTAAAGATCTTATTATTATCATGCATGGATAAGGAAGTACTCTAGTTTTGTAGTACTAGAAGATTGCTTTACATGGTACCATGGATATGAACTTATGAGACACTAATTGATTGTGGAATCTTGGGGAGACTATGCATGAAGAGTACCATGGTGATTTGGTATTGGGTAGTGATGCTGGTAATACTTTGATGATGATGATCTAATCTTGACCCCTTCTTAGAGAACCTTTCAAATTGAATTACATCTTGAATATGACTATGAATAGTTCCCTAGCTAAGAGGGAGTTTTGAAAATGTAGTTAGGGTCATTCTTCATTGTCAAAATATATTTTGTAAGCCATATTTTACATGGCACTGAAAGGATGAAAATTATATTTGTAATTTACGAAGGCTCCACAATTTACGAACACTCCATAAGTGCAAGTCATCCCTTCTAGACATTCGAGTCAGCTTGCTTTCATAGACACAGATTAAAATCACCTTCATGACTATAGAAAGAGAGGCTACTCACTCTCCTTGTAATTCATTCACCTTTGAAGCATATTAACTTTACTCTCTCAAGCATACAAGACAAGTCTAAGAAAGCGAAGGTCTGTAAAGGAGAATTATCTTCTCTCTATTATCGTTGAAGTATACATCATATCGTTATCTTTGTGGTACCTATCTAAGAACCTATCCAAAGTCTGACACATAGTTCTGAGTTCAATGAAGGATTGATTCGAACTTTGTGGCACCTATATGAATTATGTAGAAAATTTCTGAGATCATCAGAGGTTAGACAAATTATGTGGTATATTTATCTTAGATATGAGCTCTGTAGAAAAAAATATGAACTATGTAACATAGATCAAGTTCCTTATTGGCAGATCCAACCTTTGTGGTGATAGATATAAACTCTATGACATAGATCGAGTTCCTTGTCGGTGGATCCAAGCTTTGTGGTGACAAACCTAAACTATGTGACATAGATTGAGTTCCTTGTTGGAAGATCCAAGATTTGTGGTGACAAATCTAAACTATGTCACATCAATCAAGTTTCTTGTTGGCAGATCCAAGATTTGTGATGTCAAAGATAAACTATGTGACATAGATCAAATTCCTTGTTGGTAGATTCAAGCTTTGCGGTGACAAGTCTAAACACTATGACATAGATCAAAGTTCCTTAGTGGAAAACTTAAATTCTGTAACATAGATATGAGAATTGTGATAGATCTCAGCTTTGTGTTGGCAGATCTAATATCTGTGCTGATAGATCTAATCTCTATGTTGACAGATATGATCTATATGGTGGAAAATATAATATTTGTGGAGAATTTTGTTGGATTTCTAACATTCAGACTTTTCACTTGTGGTAGCCTTCTTGAATCAGTATAGCCCTTATCTTGATGTATTTTGAAGGATCTCTCTAAGAAAGGAATTGGTTGGGTTTCCCCTTATGGGGTTTTGCCTTGGTCCTAGACCTAATCTCTGGTGTCTCTTATTGTGCATCGTGATCTCTGGTTTCTCCTTAATATTGTTTTTTAATTTATGAGTATAATCATTTGTTGGTGGAAGAAATTTTTTATAAAAGTAATTTTAACCTCACAAATAATTATTTTAAGTTCAGAAAATAAGATAATTATTGCTTGTACTGTACCATAATTGAATTTATAACATCACAAATGCTGGTTTGAGATGGTGTTTCTTGGAGGGACCTATGCTACACACTTATACCAATAAAAATACTTTTGGGGTGAGTTGTACTTCCTCAGTATCTGTTGTGTTTTCCCAACATTGAATCATCCCAGGTGTCATCGCCTTACACCACTTTTAAACCTTCCAGGGAAGCCCTTTTGGGGTGAAATTTTCCTGATGATGTCATGCTTGCATCAACATCGCCACATGATGCCTCTGTGTGGTGACACGTGTCACCCATATTGGGCCAACTGAAAACACCAAAATGACATGTTCACATGTCACTCTTGTTGATGTCATCATGCTGACTGTGCCACCATGCTCTTTGTACGAGCCAATCACATCGTTCCATCTATCATCCACGTTGTCTTGAGTACAGAGGTAGAGTGGGCCCCAAGAATCTGTCTTTCAACAAATTTCTTCATTAAAAATTAAAACATAAAACCACCAGGTTTAAGGCCCTTCACTGGTCATTGTGCCATGTTTCTCAGCCCTACGTCATCCCTAGCTCTTCCAAACTTCATTGTGCCTGGCTTTTCCAGGAAGGACCTTTGAGATGAGCTGCCTCGTGGGGCCTCCCACTATAGTGCTTCTACCAATCAATTCTTTATTCTCCTGCTATACTATTGCTACACATTCTCTCGGTGCATAGTCATCCCAAGAATTCAACTTAACGTGTGATTTTCTATCATCCAAAGAACTTCCGCTGAGATGAGTTATGTAGTGGGACCTTCACCAACCAATAAAAGCTTGTTACACTGTAGTGCTGCATGGACACATCCTTCCAACTCTAAGTTTAGCTCCTCTACCAAAAGGCTCTATTTTCTTTGGAAAAAGCACCAAATGTAGTGCCAACTAAAGGACTATAACCATCTATGGTTGCAATCTTTGACTTAGGAATATTGATTTTTGACTAGCAATATATTTTGATCTGGGAGGTCATTTGCAGACTTCCATATACTACTAGAAAACTCTTTCAGAGCTCTATCCATCTAATTAGGGTCCAACTGCATTTGAGATGATCTCCTAAGGCAGAAATTCCTTTAAGGCCTGGGAATCCTAAACACCATAGTTATAATATTTTATAGCTTCTTCACTTATCCTATTACTATGATGTTTTTATACCAAAGATTGTAGTGAACCGTAAGACTCCCCCTATACTTGACACATCATGCATCTACCATCCTTTCCCATTTCACATCAATGCCAACATTGTGCTCAATAGTTTGTAGTAGTCTGAGTCATCTAGCAGAGGAAGCCCTGAGGGGGTTGGTTGACAAGAAGAAGCTAGAAACTCAGAGTGCCTATGAAGAGAACCATTGCCATGGCTGCCTTGAATAGAGACTTCTCCACTGAGACCACCACCTTTGCCACAGGAGGGACTTGAACAAGTAGATCCAGGATTCGACTTTCCATGTGATTGATGACGTTGTGGCGAGGGACTATGAGGCATGGTATGGTGTGTGCCTATGTGGACAAGAGAGAGTGAGGAATCGTCCATTATCTCTACTGTGGTCGATTTGGACCCCTGAAGCTCCATGCCCAGATGAAGATCAATTCAATGATATGCAGATTTCCATATCGTAAGTGGCCTTCCAAGTCCAGGACATTACCTTCAAACAAGACGTTGGTGTCTTCTTGGTCCCGATTTTGTTTTCCCAAGACATTATGCAAGGCCCATAAATTGCCACCAAATACCCTTAGCTTGTGTGCCTTAACATCTACAACCATTCTTCTAAAAAAGTGAGGAATTCCATAATGAAAATGTCCTTCCCTCTGCCCATTTTAGGGTGGGTGGGAAGGTCATCGTTGCCCATGACCTCCTTTGCGGGGCATTCCTTGCTCTCGAAACATCATTGGAAAGAAGCCAAATAGAACAATATGAGGCGACATAGTGTTACCACCTTCGTGTTATAGGAAAAATTGATAATCATTTCCAAATCACCCAACAATTTAATGAAGATTGAAGGGTTAAGGATGTCAAGTGGTGAATTCATGCACTTAATGCACTTTAAATGTGAGAGCGGGGTGGACTTGACACCACCCCCACTCTCCCTTCTTGAAACAATTACATACTAATATTATATGTTAATATACATATGTATTGATATATAACATTAATTATAATGGTTTATAAGGTATTTTATAACATTAATATTTCCCATTATGTTGACAAATGGCAACATGAAATTCCAGGTTAATTTGTCCTTGAATTAAACTGAGAATTAAAATCAAATTCTATTCTCATAGAAACTTTTAAATAGTTAATCAATTTTAATTAACTTAATTAGCATAGGAATTCAAGTTGGAAGTATTTCTGTAGTCATGTATACGTTCTCCCTAAGTTTTAGGGGTCCAGTATGAGTTTAAATTGAGTTGGAAATTAGATCACTCAGTTTATTGAGTTAAGTTCAATTAAATTAGTTCCAAACTGTTTGTGGAACTAATAGAGAGTTAACAAACAATTGGTGCACTAGTGCATCCATAAGTGTCACTCTAGTTAACTGAAGATTCCCTCATCAGAAACTCATGCATGTTGATTCTGAGAGAGACGTATTTGGGACTAGAGTTCAGGGACAATGCACTATTAGTTGTATTATTTACTAGAGTGTAAATATCATGCATGCATCAGATATTGATCCTATGTTTAGATTGAGCAATTTTGGAAGAATGAATTCCTTTTAAATACAAGCTATTCATCCTAGGAATTACGCAAGATATTAGGGGCTTGGAGAGTTGCAGAATTGGCTAAGTGTTCGCCAAGAGCTAGCTTGTGAGCTGAGAGAGTTGAGCATAATTGTGCGGCATTGTTCTAGTGAGAAAACACTGTATCTTCACTCATATTTCTAAATATGCAATATAGATAATGGGTTTTTGAGGAGTGGCTTTCCCCATATACATGTTGTGTAATGTGCCATTGATTTATCTTCTTGTTGTTCATATTGTTTTCATCAATCTATTGGCTTGCGCTAGTTGAAAGTAGAAGTAGATTCTTGTCCTGTGCTTTAGTACATTGCATGAGCTTGTGAATCTACATGATTTTCTACATGATATCAAAGCTGAGAACAGTACACCAGAGGAGATTTCGAAGTTTTGATTTTTGGGTTACAGGTGAAATTTAAATTTACAATACATACTTCAATATTAGCAGATGGCGTTCTACGATTTGCGGCTCGAGTATGCCTTCGAAGACAACTTGAATTTTATAGCCTGGAGAGATAGAATGGAGGTTGTGAAATAGGAAAATGGCTTGAAGGAATTCATTGATCAAGAAATTCCTAAGCCAGCAACATCAGATGCAAAAAATTTGGCCGAATGGAAGAAGTGTGCGGCGAAGGCGAGGTGAATAATCCTTGAGGGAGTTCAAGACCACATTGTCTCGAGTCTCCATGGAAAGGAAACACTATATGCTATGTGGAAAATATTAAAAAACTTGTATCGGAACAACACTGACCAAAGGAAATTGGCATTGAAGGACAAACTTCAAAAGATGAAAATAGAGAAAGGCAAGATGAATCCAAAATACTTGACTAAGTTCACTCAGTGTCGTGATGAACTTGGAAGTGTTGGAATCACGGTTTCCGAGGATGATATGGCGAG
This sequence comes from Pinus tabuliformis, assembly GCA_031772625.1. Classification (NCBI taxonomy): domain Eukaryota; kingdom Viridiplantae; phylum Streptophyta; class Pinopsida; order Pinales; family Pinaceae; genus Pinus; species Pinus tabuliformis. The sequence goes on from CM062815.1 coordinate 789,589,255, forward strand.
TCTTGCTCTTCTAGGGCTCCCAAAGAGTTGGCATAGTTATCAGGACTCTTTCAATGGTCGGGAGAAGCTCCCAAATTGGGAATGACTGTGGTCAGATTTGATGCAGGAGGAGATCAGGAGGAACACCAGGGATGGCTCTTCATCAAAGACTGATGATGAAGGGAACCGTGCCTTAGAAATTAAGGTGAAGGAGGGGAAAGGGAAAGATTCCCGTTCCAAATTGGATTCTTATCATGGAGGTAAGAAGAAAGACATGACGAAAGTTAAGTGCTTTCATTTTCATGAACTGGGCCATTTTTCTACAAATTGTCCACTCAAGAAGTCCAAGAAGAAGTCCTCAGGAGGAGCGACGGGTGAGTCTTTGACCTCTCAATTCAAATTAGACTTTTCCCTCATTATATGCATGGTGTCATCAATGATGGGAAGTGTATGGTACTTAGACAGTGGAGCTTCATTCCACATGACTGACGACAAAGAGTTATTCAGTGACCTGGAGGAGAAAGATCTCCATATGCATATCAAGATGGGTGACGATGGGAAGATAGTTTTACTAGATTGGACACGATTACTTTTCAGAGAGAGCATGGGGCTCCAATCACTTTGAAGAATGTGATGTATGTGCCTGGGCTAAAGAAGAACTTGATATCCATTTCTATGCTTGAGGATAGAGGCTATGATGTGATCTTCTCAAAAGGAAAGGCGTTCTTTCGACAAGTAGCCATAGGTCAAGTAAAGAAGATAGGGATTCAAGTGAAGAATCTCTATAATCTGGAGGTAGAGGAGTGTGCTTCTTTGAGCACAAAAGTAGAAATGGTGCAGAGCCAAGATGTTGGTGAGTTGTGGCACAGGCGATTGGTCGACTTGCATCATGGGTCTTTGAAGATATTGTAATAGGTCTCTATCGGTCTTCCCAAAGGTACGCTTGAGAAACTTGATACATGCAAGGGGTGTACTTTTGGAAAATACACCAAGTCTTCCTTTCATGACAGAGACAAACGAGTAGAGTCTATTCTAAATCGAGCCCATTCAGATGTGTGTGGACCATTCTCGACAACATCCATGGCCAAACATAGGTATTATGTTATATTTGTTGATGATTATTCTCGTAAATGTTGGATATTTTTCATGCAGAAAAAGGATCAAACTTTCACAAATTTTTGTGATTTTAAATCATTGGTGGAGAAAGAGACGGGCAAGAAGGTTAAAGCTCTATGGAGTGATAACGGTGGTGAGTATGTCTCAAACAAGTTTAATAACTTTTGTGCAATGTAAGGGATTAAACGGGAGTTGACGACACCCCATAACCCATAGCAGAATGGGGTGGCCGAGAGGAAGAACATAAGCATAGTAGGGGCAGTGAGGGTGATGTTGCATGATAAGGGCTTACCGCTACACTTGTGGGCTAAGGCATGCAACAAAATGGTTTATGTTCAGAACCATAACCCACATTGTATACTTGAGATGAAGACACCATATGAGGATTATTCTAGTAAGAGGCCAGATGTTGGTCACTTCAGGATTTTTGGGTCATCGGTATATTTCCATGTGACCAAAAATGTATGGAAGAAGCTTGAGCCTATAGCAGAGTTGGGGATATTTTTGGGGTACACTGATACACCTCACAACTATCAAGTGTACTTTCCGACCAACATGATGATAGTGGTTCAGATTCGATGAGGAGAAGGCCATGCGAGTTTCCCTTGAGAGGGAGCTTGAGCTACATGTAAATGAGGAGCTTTTAGCTCCTAAGGTTGAGGAGCCTCATATTGATGTGGAGCAACCACATATAGAGGATCTAGGAGTGGAGACATTCACTCAGGTAGAGTCTTCCAAAGAGGGAAGAAAGCACACCAGAGAGGCTAACATATTGTTGGATGATGCACGAGAGAATATGGGAGCACTCACTTCTCAGTGCAGGCAAAGGAGGTCACCTGAGAAGTACACTCGATACATGGCTCTTATGGGCGAATGTGTTGTGAGAGAGCCATATTCCTTTAAGGAAGCAATGCACCATCCAGTTTGGGTTGATTCCATGGTGGAGGAATATGACTCCATAGTTTGTAACAGTGTTTGGGATGTGGTCCCGAGACTGGAGGACAAGTCAGTGGTGAGCTCTCATTGGCTTTACAAGGTAAAGCAAGTTGCAGATGATAGTGTGGAGAATCATAAGGCTAGATTTGTGACCCGTGGATTTTCATAGGTAGAGGGGATTAACTATGATGAGACTTTTTCTCATGTTGCAAGGTACTCATCGATTAGATCTATATTCGCACTATCAACACAGATGGGTTGGATACATCAAATGGATGTGAAGACATCCTTCCTTAATGACATGATTGAGGAAGAGGTGTACATAGAGAAGCCTAAATTTTTTGAGACCTTTGACCGTGACTCACATGCGTGCCAGCTCAAGAGAGCATTGTATCGGCTAAAGCAAGCACCTCGTGCTTGGTACACTAGGATAGATAGCTACTTCATCGGGTTGGGCTTCATAAAGAGTGAAGCGAATGTGAACCTGTACCACATAGTGGTGGAAGGTAAACAATTGATCATTGTACTATATGTTGATGATCTCATACTAACAGGTGAGGATCAGTTGATCAAGTCTTGCAAGGAGGACCTTACAAGAGAGTTTGAGATGAAGGACATGGGGTTCATGCATTACTTTCTTTGCATGGAGGTATGGCAGGGATATGGGAAGTTGTTTGTGTCTCAGCACAAGTATGCCAATGAGATATTTCAGAGATTTCGCATGGAGAGCAGCAAACCCATGGAGACTCCTCTAGCACATAACTGGAGGAAGGAGAATGCTACTTCAGGGGAAGTAGTGGAAGCTATTGTTTACAGGAAACTTGTGGGTTCACTCATGTACTTGGTGAATGTTGTAGCATTTTTTGGTTTTGATTAGATAGAATATTTCAAAAAAATGTTAAGTTAGGATATGGACATAACAATAGTGAATAAAATGTTAGTTTAAAAAATATTTTGATTATGATGTCCATATCAAAGAAAATTTTAGGTTAGCTGATCTAAAAAAATCAAGGCAAAAGAAAATGTTAGGTAAAAGGAAAACAAATAAACTCTGAAAGTGAGCAAGTCTAAATGCCACTACTCTGTTTCTGCAAAATAATGGATGTGTGCAGCTCGTTTTAAATGCCACAACCCATGACAGTCAAACTGTTTAATCTTAACTGCTTCATGCTTTAAATTTGATGTTATAGTTGGAGAATAAAGATCTGGCCAAACTGTTTAATCTTGGCAGATCAATAGTTAGGTAGAGAATAACAAGGTGCTCATCAGTTTAATCTGAGCCCTTGGAAGTTATAAGGGTAGATTTAGATAGTTTGTTTTTGTTAAATAAGAAGAAAGGATAAGGGTTTGCTAGCTTAAATGCACCCACCAAGTGAAGAAAAATGATAGGATAAGCAAATTGTAAGTAGAGAAAGGCTGTAGAAGTTTAATGGTTGATTGGAAAAAATGAATATTTATCATGTTTCTATGTTCATGATGCAATTACACAAGGCAAATGAAGGTTTACAAAGTCAATTAATTAACTTCCCCATTCATTTCACCCTTTTACTTTACTAATTTCCCCTTTATACATTCATATTCATTCATTCCCATAAAAACTCCTTTTCCTATGGTAAAAACCCTTTTTACCTAGGAAAAGTAAAAAAACCATGAAAAATCCCTTTTTACATGGAAAATCCTTTTTTACATAAAAAACCCATAAAAATATATTTTACCCTAAGTATAAATGCTTATATGAAAAGTCAAATCATTCATTAAAAAGCATTATACTTAGCTGCATTTCCCTTTTCTGCTCATATTTCATTTTAAAACTTATTTATGTATTTTCCTGTATTATTAACTCCTTTTATTAAATATCCGAAAACCCTTAGTTTTATAAAACTATGTTTTTCGTATAAATATCGCATTAGCGGGATCGCAAGTCCTTCATATAAATAACCCTCCTCGCATTGCAAACTTTGATTGCGATATACAATGGGAAGTCCGGACCCGACATCATTATATATCATAATATATTGCATTTCGCATCCGCCCTACATCGCAGTCCCACTTATGGCATAACCCTCCATGTATTGCGATCCTGACTGCAATATGGAAGCCCGGACCCAATGCATATATATATTACATATTACCGCCACATCGCATCTGGCCTCATTGCAATTCCCAACCAAAGAAATAACCTTTCGCCTTTGCGATATCCGATCTCCGATTGCGATAGACCCGGACCCGACCATATATATATTACAGTCTATTGCCATTTTGCATCCAGCCCCCATCGCATTCCTTTGCAATGGGCCTACCCCCGCCTAACTCCGGTTGCGATATCCGATTTGAACCTGGACCCGATATCATTTATCTGCCAGCATTTATAAAGTTTCAAATCCGTTATACATTGTTTTATGAGGAATTTCTTCGTTAAATCGTTTATATGATTTTAACAAAGAACCACTCTGATTGCTATATGCGATATAAGACCCGAACCTGATATCATTATCTGCTCCAATTCATAAATTTCAAGTCCGCCATTATGTGTTTTGCAAAGATTTTCTGTGTTAAATCGATTTTTCGATTTAAATGAAGAAATGACCCGAAACTCCATTTAAACCGTTCATCACGTTTTTAACCACAATTAAGCCATCCTGCCATATTTAATCCCTCCATACTCTTTCTTTCGCACTGTTCATCTTCGCCCGATAGTTAAAAGGTTAACTGTTTTTCCCTTTTAACGCATAAAAAGGCCATTTTTGCTCTGTTTTTCCTGTTTTACACAACGCAACCTCCATTATGCCTCTGCGGCCATTAAATCCATTGTTTACCCTCCGATATGCCCCAGACTCCTTCCGATAGCCTTTCAAGCTCAGCAGAGCCATTAAAAGACCCTCAGTAACCTTGTTTTTCTTAAAAGTTTATGTGTTTTGCATGAAAGAAGACTGTTGTTCCAGGTTTATAAAAATAAGCCTGCATAACAGTTGGAAGACAAAATGAGTGATTTACTGTGAAAAACACAGTAAAAACCTCAAATGCGTAGTAAAGTAGAAAGGAGCACAGTAAAGGTCACTCAGCCAGATTAAAGGATATTTACAGAGTTCAAACAATATCAGATAAAAGGTTAAATGAAAACAATCAGCCAGCATGAAGAATGTGAACAACCAAGCAGCTTAAAGGGTGAAAATATCCTACAAAAAGCCAGCACAACTTGAATAAAGGGGACAACAAGAAGCAGTTCAAACAGCTGCCCCTATCTTCTTGCCATGAAGATCTTTCTTTTCCTAAAAATTTTAATTTGTTTCAGGATCTTTTCTTGAATTTCATTACTGTATAAATAACTCTTTTCTAGAGTTGTAAATGGTTCGGAGTTCAAGATTCATAGATCATTGCTTGTAAAGTCTTGACTGTTAATGCTACTTTGAACCTGGAAGCTACCTTTGAAGGAAGCTTTTGCAGACACTTGATGTATCAATCTTTTTGGAACTTTAATACAAAGCAAAGGATTCTGAATATGGTCGTGCACAGTTTGTGTTATCCTGTAAGTTTTTCTAGTTCTTCAATCATTATGTATTTCTCCATATGCTTATGACTTATAGAGATATCTAGGTAGGAACAATTACAGCTTCAATTGATTCCTATAAGCTCCTGAAGTGATCATCTATTAAGAGATTGGATTAATGTAATTGTCTATGTAGCTAATCCCCTCTAATCAATAAATCATCAACATCTTGTGTAAGCTTAAGTATACTGCCTTGAATCTTTTAAACGTAGTTCAGAAGGTTTTCCTACTTATGATTGTTCTGTTTTACAGTCTGGAAACTGTGATAATCATATTTTTTGTTGTCTTCTACTCACCACTATTTTGATCTATATCATTGTGTAATGCTTTATAGCAGCCCTTTGTTAAAGTATTAATATAACCCAAAGGATTAATTACATTAATTCTACATTTGTCTTCATTCATTTGTCTTCCAAAACTAAAACCAAAAACCCCCAAAACAATTATTTTAGATGCTCTGGCATTGGTAGCTTGACCTACTACTATCTCAGAGGTACAACATCAGACTGGCGCCGTTGCCGAGGATTTGAATTTCATTTAAGTTTCCCTTGGGACAACGATATTCATTCATTCTTTTCCTTTAAAGGCGATTAAAGGTTTAGAAAGGTTAAAATCATTCACCTTGGTGACTTCACACTCCCAAGCTGGCACCTTTTAAACATACCAGATCTCGTTCAAAAGGTGACATAGTTAGTCCTTTGTCAGATCCTGAAAAGATTCTGAGAAAATCCAAATATAAAAGGGGACACCAACCATATTCTTCTTCCTCTTCAATCCTACAGTCTGAAGAATTAGAATCATTTGACCCCTATAGTAATATCCCATCTGATCCTGATTATTCTCATTTATCACCTAGGGTTGCTGAACTTCTAAATAAAGGAGTTGATTTTAAGTTAGCCTACCTTATTCATTCATTAGAATCTCATCCAAGACCCACACTACCACCAGGATCACCTAAAACTGAATCTTATTTGGGTGTCAATCTACCAGAATATAAACCCACAGATTTCATATCCCCTACCACTTATCCATTTCCTTCCATTTTTTATCAACATGAAACTTCTTCTTCTCAACAACCTGAAGAGACCTTTTCTATATATACCAATCATCTTTTTCAATCAAAAGAAGGTATTCCTTTACAGGTCCCAAAGCTAGTTCTTGAGACTCCTTTGAAGTCTTTCAAGAGATCTGCTCCTCCTTCACCTCCAACTAGTCCATCAACTCCTAAATCACCATCTTCTTCCTCTACTTCTTCTTCATCATCTACATCCATACAAACACCTCATACTCCACCCGGATAACCTCATACACCTCCAGCACTTCATACACCACCTACTGTCATGGCTTTCTAACCTATTGTACAGGCTAGATATGCTGCCTTAGTCTTACCTAATAACCTTGATGCATTCCCAGCTGGATATTTAAAATACCTTCCCAAATACAATGGAGAAACTGGTCCCTCAGCTGATGACCATATTCAAGCTTTCCTTGATTTTGCAAACAACATGAATGTTGAAGAAGAAAATGTTTATATGAGATTGTTTGTACAGTCGCTTGAAGGAAATGTGAGGATCTGGTTTAGACAGTTACCAGCAGCTACCATTAGAAATTGGGAAGAGCTTACAACTATATTCAAAAATCAATGGGGTGTGAAAAAGGATCCTCTTTACTTCCTCACAGAATTTGAAGAGCTTAAAAGGAACTTTGGTGAACCATTAGCAGATTTTATCAAAAGATTCAACAAACTCTATCACAAAATGTCTGCTGATTGTAAGACTCATGTAGCAGCAGCTAAGTCTAGATTTTCCAAAGCTTTTGATGATGACTTTGTTGTTATGCTACGAGAGAGAACTTCAAGAACTCTTCAATATATGCGAACAAACGCTATAGAAGTAGAATCAAATAGGGCAGCCTCAACTTCTTTAAAACTTAAGAAAGAAAAGGCACAAAGAAAACTCAAATTTGTTCAAGAAGCCTCTAGTTCCTCTAAGATTAAATCAGAAGACTCAAAATAGATGAAATAACATCTCTTCTTAGAAACCTGTAAAATAGGGTTTCAAAGATTGAGACCCAACCTAGAACAATACAACAAACAGTTACTAGGCCCCAAAACGAAAATCAAGGTCAGTGTAAAAGAAACCAACCATTAAAAATTCTTCAGAGACCTACCAACGATCAACAGGTTCCTACTCCTCTATTGATAGATGACCAACAACCTGCTGATAATACTATGACAATTACTGAAGATATTAATAGTATGGATTCTTCTTCCAATCAAACATCCATCATTCCTCTCTCACAACAGAATCAGGATCAAGAAGATCAGGAAGCTACACAGGTATCTAAATATCATGCTTTTTCTGAATTTTTAGTTGCAGAATGAAACAAAAGGTATGATCTTAGGCCTAGGCCTGGTCCTGGGATACCTCCAAAGGAATCTCCAGTGATTGAACCACATACCAAAACTGCTTAAGCTCAAACAACTCTTATTCAGCCATTAGATCAAGCAAATGATACTACCCAAGCTGGTAAAAACATTTTGACTGCATTTAATGTTGAAAAAGAATTGGAGAGGGTTAAGATCCCAAATCCATTGTCAAAACTTTCTAAAAACCCTGGTTATAAAAGTCAAGTCACTAAATGGATTCAAAATACCTCGGTTGATGCTGAAGGTGATGTCATAAGTCTATAAGATGAAAAACCAGCAGTAGTCTTTGGCCCTAGTTCAGACATGATAGATGAGATAGTGCCTCCTTTGTATGTAACTCTTAAAATAAATGACTCCATGTTATACAATTGTATGCTTGATTCAGGAGCATCACACAACCTTATGCCAAAATCCATCATGGACCATTTGAAACTCGATATCACTAAATCCTAACATGACCTGTACACCTTTGATTCCAAAAGGGTGCCTTGTTTAGGACTGATTAAGGATCTAGTGGTTACCCTTGCCCAAATTCCAATAAAAAGTGTAGTACTTGACATTGTTGTTACAGATATCCCTCCCAAGTTTGGAATGCTCCTTTCTAGGTCATGCTATGCCAAACTAGGGGGAACTCTACAGATGGATATGTCATATGCTACTATTCTTGTTTTTGGAGGAGAGAAATTAAGATTATATAGAGAGGTAAGATTTGCACATACTGTTTGTAAGACTGACCAGCCAAGAAACCATCCAATTTATGCAATAGATCAAGACTTTGGTTGTTTTCAGCTCACTTCAAGCCAACATAAAACTCAGGTTAGATTGAAGAAGTAGTTGAAAGTCCTGAACCAAACCAAACTGATATTTGGAAACTGTTCTTTGATGGCTCTTGCACAAAAGATGCGGTAGGAGCTGGAGCAGTTTTAATTTCGCCTGAAAAGGAAAATATAACACAATCATTTAAATTAGATTTTGAAGTTACCAATAATGTTGCTGAATACGAAGCTTTCCTTTTAGGATTGCAGCTAGCCAAAAACCTAAAAGTTCTAAACTTAAGCGTTTTTACTGATTCTAAACTTATTGTTAAGAAAATAAAGAATGTTTGCCAGACCAAGCACCCGAGACTTAGGTCCTACCGAAATGAGGTATCGGATTCAGTTGAAAATCTTTTTGATGCTTTTAATTTGACTCACATTCCCAGAGATCAGAACGTTCACGCAGATGCCTTAGCTGTCTCTGCTAGTGCTTGTAAAATTCCTGATCATATTGATGTACTATATCAGATTCAAGTCAAATACAGGCCATCTATCCCAGATAACCTGAAACATTGACAAATATTCGAAGATGATGAGCAACTGAAATCATTTTTGCGGGTAGTAGATGATTTTTCATTTCTGCAAATTGATGAAGACAAAACTGAAACAAATGAAAACGCAGAAGGAAATGATACTTTAGATTTTAAAGCCCAGATTTCTAATCATGACGTTATCCAATTATCTAATAATTTTATTCCAAAGGGACTCATTCCTTTAGAAAAATTATTCGATCAAAATGATGTTTTCCAAAACCCGCAGTCTATTTCTTCAGAAGATGACATGGAAGAGATTAACATTGGAACTGTTGAAGATATTAAAAACATCAAATTGTGCGCATCTCTGGACCCAGAAATCAAAGCTCGGTATTTTAAATTACTGCAAAATTATAAGGACGTTTTTGCCTGGACTTACGCTGATTTGAAAACCTATGATACATCATTAATACAACACAAGATTCCTCTGAAGCCAGAAGCAAAACCGTATCAATAGAAGCTTAGAAGAATAAATCCAGCTCTTCTACCAACTGTAGAAAGAGAAATTAAGAAAATGTTAGATGCCAAAATCATCCTCCCTCTTAGATATTCTAATTGGGTTGCAAATTTGGTTCCTGTTAGAAAGAAAAATGGAGAAATAAGACTCTGCATGGATTTTAGAAATCTGAACAAGGCATCATTAAAAGATAATTATCCTTTGCCCAAAATGGACCAGTTATTGCAAATGGTTTCAGGAGCACAAAGACTTTCTATGCTTGATGGTTTTTCAGGTTATAATAAGGTGAACGTTGATACAGCAGATAGAGAGAAAACAACCTTTACTACACCCTGGGGTACATTCATGTACGCAAGGATGCCATTTGGCTTAACAAATGCTGGAGCAACATTTCAGAGAGCTATGGACATCGCTTTTATGGGTCAAGTAAATAAATTTGTGGTTATTTATCTTGATGACATAATTGTTTTTTTCTAAATCTGATCATAAACATTTAAAGCACTTGATGAAGGTTTTTGACAGGTGTAGAAAATTTGGAATATCGCTGAACCCAAAGAAGTCCTTGTTTGTTGTCAAAGAAGGAAAACTGTTGGGCCATATAATTTCGAAGGAAGGAGTAGTAATTGACCCCAAACGAGTATATGCCATAGAAACATTGACCTTTCCTAGAAACAGAAAGGAGATTCAAGCCTTTCTAGGCAAGATTAATTTTCTAAGGCGATTTATTCCCAATTATGCAAAAATTGTGAAAGATATAACAAGCATGCTCCGAAAGGACCATGAAGTCAAATGGACTCCCTCTTCTAGGCATGCATTTGAAAAAATAAAAAGGGTCATCTCTGAAGGTCCCACCTTAGCCAGCCCTGATTATACTAAGCCATTTAGTATTTTCTCTTTTGCCTCTGAAACAACCCTTGTTGCTGCTCTTTTACAGAAAAATGAAGATTCCCATGACCAACCCATAGCCTTTTTCAACAAGGTTATGGGAGATGATGAGCTTAATTATGACATCATTGAGAAGCAAGCCTATGCCCTTATTTAAGCCCTGAAATCATTTAGAATGTATGTCTTACACTCACCTATTACTACTTATGTCCCAAATAGTGCTGTCAAAATTGTTTTAACCCAACCAGACACCGATGGGAAAACAGGTAGATGGATCACTCAAATTTTGGAGTTTTATCTAACTATTAAGACTACCAAGCTAGTAAAAGGTCAAGGATTAGCTAAGCTTCTAGCTGAATCCAACTGCAAAGTACTTGGAATCAATTCTGTTTTAGAAATACAAGGGAAGAATCCACAATAACCTTCCTTTCAATCTCAAGAGAAGAATACACAAGAACCTTCTATCCTTGCAGGAGGGGAGAATCCACAACAACCATCACTTCATCCTAGAGGGGAGAATCCACAAGAACCTCTAGCTTCAGAGCATATCAGTCCTATACACATTGATGGGAAATATCTTTTGTCAAACTGGTATCAAGATATTGTAAATTTCTTGATCCATTTTGAGTGTCCAGCATCATTCTCCAAAACCTAGTGTAAAACCCTCAAGCTAAAATCAGTCAAGTACTGCATTATTGATGCAAAATTATACTAGAAATATCCACTTAACATTTTGGTATTATGTTTAACAGAATCAGAAACTGAAAGCATCATTGATCAGTTTCATACAGGATTTTGTGGGGGACACTATGCTTGGAGAGAAACATCATATAAGATTCTGAGGGGAGGATTTTATTGGCCCACATTTCTTTTACAAGTAGGAGCAAAGGTAAGAGGTTGTGTTCCTTGCCAAATGTTTGCTGGAAAACAAAAATTAGCAGCTCTTCCACTTGTTCCATCAATAGTTTCAGCACCTTTTTCTCAATGGGGATTAGATTTTATTGGAGAGATTCACCCCACTTCAAGTAATCAGCATAGATGGATCCTCACTACAACAGATTACTTTACTAAATGGGTGGAAGCAATTCCAATAAAAAATGCTACTGATGCAGTAGTAACCAAGTTTATTGAGGATAATATCTTATCTAGATTTGGTTGCCCAACTCAAATTGTAACTGATAATGCAACATCTTTTTCTAGTGTTAAAATGATTGACTTTTGCCAGAAATATCAGATTCTGTTACATCATTCAACTCCATACTACCCTCAAGGTAATGGCCTTGCAGAATCATCAAACAAAAGCTTGGTAAAGGTAATCAAAAAGACTCTAATTGATCATAAGAAGAGCTAGGATTCACATTTGATTTATGCAGTATGGGAAAACAGAATTACTCCAAAGAGGTCAACTGGCAAATCTCCATTTCAGCTAGTCTATGGGAAAGATGCAATTTTCCCTACCAATTTGGCTTTCCCTGTTTTAAAATTTCTGCAGGATGCAACAGATGAACCTGATGATTTTTCTAGAAGAATAAATCAGATTATTGAGCTTAATGAAAACAGAGATGAAGTTCAATACAAATTGTAGAAATATCAGAATAAGATGAAGGTCTTGTTTGATAGAAGAGCCAGGGAAAGGGAATTTAAGGAAGGTGATCTAGTTCTAAGATGGGATGCTAGGAGAGAAGAGAAAGGAAAGCATGGCAAATTTGACAATCTGTGGTTTGGACCTTTAGCAATTGCTGAAGTAAAGGGTAACAACACTTTTGTGCTGCAAAATCTTGAGGGACAATATTCCACTTATCCTGTAAATGGAAGGTTTCTCAAACATTACATTCTGTACTAAGAAGTTGAAATAGTTTTCATTGTAAATACTTCGGTTTTCTTTCACTTTCTAAGATGTCAGTGTGATTTTTTACAGCAAGGACTCCATAGCCTGAGGCGAAGGCACATGGATCTGCAGGTTTTCTTCATTCTATAGGAGAAAGCAGTCCCCAGATGGAGCCAATGTTGTAGCATTTTTTGGTTTTGATTAGATAGAATATTTCAAAAAAGTGTTAAGTTAGGATATGGACATAACAATAGTGAATAAAATGTTAGTTTAAAAAATATTTGGATGATGATGTCCATATCAAAGAAAATGTTAGGTTAGTTCCTCTAAAAAAATTAAGGCAAAAGAAAATGTTAGGTAGAAGGAAAACAAATAAACTCTGAAAGTGAGCAAGTCTAAATTCCACTACTCTATTTCTGCAAAATAATGGATGTGTGCAGCTCGTTTTAAATGCCACAACCCATGACAGTCAAACTGTTTAATCTTAACTGCTTCATGCTTTAAATTTGATGTTATAGTTGGAGAATAAAGATCTGGCCAAACTGTTTAATCTTGGCAGATCAGTGGTTAGGTAGAGAATAACAAGGTGCTCATCAGTTTAATATGAGCCCTTGGAAGTTATAAGGGTAGATTTAGATAGTTTGTTTTTGTTAAATAAGAAGAAAGGATAAGGGTTTGCTAGCTTAAATGCACCCACTAAGTGAAGAAAAAATGATGGGATAAGCAAAGTGTAAGTAGAGAAAGGTTGTAGAAGTTTAATGGTTGATTGGACAAAATGAATATTTATCATGTTTCTATGTTCATGATGCAATTACACAAGGCAAATGAAGGTTTACAAAGTCAATTAATTAGCTTCCCTATTCATTTCACCCTTTTACTTTACTAATTTCCCCTTTATACATTCATATTCATTCATTCCCATAAAAACCCCTTTTCCTATGGTAAAAACCCTTTTTACCTAGGAAAAGTAAAAAAAACCATGAAAAATCCCTTTTTACATGTAAAATCCTTTTTGACATAAAAAACTCATAAAAATATCTTTTACCCTAAGTATAAATGCTTATATGAAAAGTCAAATCATTCATTAAAAAGCATTATACTTAGTCGCATTTCCCTTTTCCGCTCATATTTCATTTTAAAACTAATTTATGTATTAAATCCTTGAAAAAAATCCCTTTCCCATATTATTAACTCCTTTTATTAAATATCCGAAAACCCTTAGTTTTATAAAAAACTATGTATTTCATATAAATATCGCATCGGCGGGATTGCAAGTCCTTCATATAAATAACCCTCCCCGCATTGTGAACTTCGATTGCGATATACAATGGGAAGTCCGGACCCAACATCATTATATATCATAATATATTGCATTTCGCATCCGCCCTCCATCGCAGTCCCGCTTATAGCATAACCCTCCATGTATTGCGATCCCCGACTGCGATATGGAAGCCTGGACCCGACGCATATATATATTACATATTACCGCCACATCGCATCCGGCCTCATCATAATTCCCAACCAAAGCAATAACCTTTCGCTTTTGCGATATCTGATCTCCGATTGCGATAGACCCGGACCCGAACATATATATATATATATAGAGAGAGAGAGAGATATATATATATATATTAGAATCTATTGCCATTTCGCATTCGGCCCCATCACATTCCTTTGCGATGGGCCTACCCCCACCTAACTCCGATTGCGATATCCAATTTGAACCCGAACCCGATATCATTTATCCGCCAACATTTATAAAGTTTCAAATCCATTATATGTTGTTTTATGAAGAATTTCTTTGTTAAATCGTTTATATGATTTTAAAGAAGAACCACTCCGATTGCGATATGTGATATAAGGCCCGGACCCAATATCATTATCTACTCCAATTCATAAATTTCAAGTCTACCATTATGTGTTTTGTAAAGATTTTCTGTGTTAAATCGTTTTTTCGATTTAAACGAAGAAATGACCTGAAACTCCATTTAAACCGCTAATCATGTTTTTAACCACAATTAAGCCATCCTGCCATATTTAGTCCCTCCATACGCTTTCTTTCGCACTGTTCATCTTCGCCCGATAGTTAAAAGGTTAACTGTTTTTCCCTTTTAACACATAAAAAGGCCATTTTTGCTCTGTTTTGCCTATTTTACACAGCGCAGCCTCCAGTATGCCTCTGCGGCCATTATAGCCATTGTTTACCCTCCTATATGCCCTAGACTCCTTCCGATAGCCTTTCAAGCTCAGCAGAGCCATTAAAAGACCCTCAGTCACCTTGTTTTTCTTAAAAGTTTCTGTGTTTTGTAGGAAAGAAGACTGTTGTTCCAGGTTTATAAAAATAAGCCTGCATAATAGTTGGAAGCCAAAATGAGCGATTTACTGTGAAACCGTAAAAACCTCAAATGCACAGTAAAGTAGAAAGGAGCATAGTAAAGGTCACTTAGCTAGATTAAAGGATATTTACAGAGTTCAAACAATATAAGGTAAAAGATTAAATGAAAACAATTGACCAGCATGAAGAATGTCAATAACCAAGCAACTTAAAGGGCAAAAATATCCTACAAAAAGCCAGCACAGCCTGAATAAAGGTGACAGTAGTTCAAACAACTGCCCCTATCTTCTTGCCATGAAGATCTTTCTTTTCCTAAAAATCTTAATCTGTTTCAGGATCTTTTCCTGAATTTCATTACTGTATAAATAACTCCTTTCTAGAGTTGTAAATGGTTCTCCCTAAGTTTTAGGGGTCCAATATGAGTTTAAATTGAGTTGGAAATTAGATCACTCAGTTTACTGAGTTAAGTTCAGTTAAATTAGTTCCAAACTGTTTGTGGAACAAATAGAGAGCTGGCCAAGAGCTAGCTTGTCAGTTGAGAGAGTTAAGCATACTTTTGCGGAATTTTTCTAGTGAGAACAAGCTTTGTATCTTCACTCATATTTTTGATATATGCAGTACAGATAGCGGGGTTTTGCGCAGTGGTTTTCCCCAGATACATCTTGTGTTATGTGCCATTGATTTATCTTCTTCTTGTTCATATTGTTTTCATTGATCTATTGGCTTCCGTTGGTTGAAAGTAGAAGTAGATTCTTGTCTTATGCTTTCATTACATGAGCTTGTGAATCTCTAGGATTTTCTACACATTATTGTTGAATTTTTTTTAAATTTATACATGATTAACCCTTAAATTAGATCATGTGATTCAAACATGGTCAATATTTACATCATTGTTATGTTCAAATGTTTCAAAGTGGGTGTGATTATGATTAATGTCTTTAAATAAGTAAGGTATAGGTTAACTATAAGGGACACATTAGTATGGCAAGGATGGGTTTCAAGAGACAAAATAAGGCTAACGATTACAGGATGAGAGTCCAAGTAAAAAATTATTTGTGGAGATAGCATAATTTTAAAATGGTCAAATTGGACTATAATAGGGAAAAAATAAGTTTTTTGAATAATGATGTGAGAGCATTAAGGAAAAAAATATAAAGGGGATCTAATCCCTCTTTTTATACATATTTTCCTTAGTGCTTTGACATCATTATTTAAAAAGTTTCTTTTGTCCCTTAAGATGAGCAAAGTGTCTAACTGAAATATTATGTATTTCAACCTACCTACATCATTTAGCTTCAAAATTTTATATGCAATATAAATAATTGTTAAAAACCACATTAAAATAAAATAATTATTTTTTATTTAAAAATAAAAATGAAAAGTTATTTTGATATAATATAAATAAGTATGTATTTTTATAAAATTGAAATACCCTTCACAAAATTTCATATAAAAAGAATATCATATAGCATTTATCTATTCATTGATTGGTGGCAAATGTATTATATAATTAGAGTCACATAACAATCATATTTGTGACTTTCAAATTTTAATTTAAGTATATAAAAAGTAATAAAAGTATAATTTTAAATAATTATTAATATAAATTATTATGGAATATTTTTATATGGCAATGTGATGATGATGATGATGATGGTTAACGTCCACTGAGACCAAATAATGGTCTATTGGACCTAAAGAAACAAATTATCTATTTTGATTTAAGATTTTATTCCTATGCTCAAAAAGCTTGGAGAGAAGCCTCCCGAGCTCACTATAATTTTGACATTGTGAAAGACTAGGAAGGTTAGTATTGTAACAGAGATTGTGAAACTGAGATCTAATGTGGTTATACGTGGGCACTCTAAGAGGAAGTGGTTTTCATCCTCGACGTTCCTATTCTCACATATATGGCAGATCCTTTCCGTCCATGGCGTTTTAGGCACTGTCCAACAACCTGTTTCACTATGGAGCTCATGAGAATTCGTTCTAATCTTCGCTATATTAATTTTCTTCTTTGAGCTAGTTAAAATAGAGAGATACTTTTGATCTTCTAGGGTGGGGTTGATGACCTTCTTATAATAACTTAATTTTCTTTTAGCCGCTAAATCTTTCTCACACCACATTTTTTCTTTGAACTTAGAAGTAACAATATCTTTAATGTTATTTATGCTTTGCAATGCATCATTTTCGTTGATCTCCCAATAGTTTAACCAGGCCCTTGTGTCTTTATGCCACCCTCGATTGAGCCTTAGGTGGTTTTGGCTAGAATTTAAAGCTAGCTTAGGAAGTCTATGATCATCTATGTTATTGATTTTGTGCTTGTACAACAGAAACCTAAGCATAGCTAGGCTCTCAATAGGGGAAAGACCTGCTTCTATAAGGAGAATAGGATAGGGTGTATTACTTTTAATTTTCAGGTTATAAGTTATAAAACACTTCTGGATTTGCTCAATCTTTCTCCATGATTCTCTGGAGATGCTGCAACCCCAAACCTCACAGCCATATAAGATAACAGGAGTGACTAAAGTTTCAAAGAGGAACTTCTTTTTATCCCACATTACGAGGTTTGTTATTTTACAATTATTTTCAAGACCAAAGTAAGCTTTCTACCCCCCATTAATCCTTTTCTCAATTCTATGGTTCCAGTTGAGCTTGTGATGAATATCAATTCCTAGGTACTTGTAAGAATACACTTCCTCCGAGTTATTATTGTCATACATAAAATTAGCGTAAGTGTCCTTCTTGGATTTGATAATCATAACTTTTGTTTTGTCAGTGTTAACAGTCATACCCATGGTAGAGCAGAAATCCTTAAGAAACCTAAGTTGCTTATTAAGATCAGTTGGGAACCTTGCCAAAAGAACAATATCGCCAGCATAAAGAAGGATGACGACTACCCCAGCTAAGATCGTGCCATCACATCCTGCTTCCTCTAAATAGCCTTCGAGCTTATCGATGTAAATGCCAAATAGGGTAGGGGAGAGGGGGCAACCTTGTTTAACTACGATGTTACACTTAATAACTTTCGACCACCCTTCATTGCTCTTTAGCTTGGCAATTACATTCTCGTATAACCTTATAGCGGCAGCTCTCAACTCGAGAGGAACCTTTAGCTCTTCTAATCTATTCCAAAGGTTGTATCTAGGAACCGTATCGAAAGCCTTTCTAAAGTCCACAAAGCAACAAAATAAATTGGATTTATCATTACGACATTCCTCCGCAATGATCCTAAGCGTAACAAGGTGGTCTGTTGTTGAGTGATGCCTTCTGAAACCTGCTTGGCCTTTAGCCCGCTTACCTTCACTTTCAAGCCATATGCTTAACATTTTTTCCAAAATACTACCATATAATTTGGCTAAGAGAGGGTTGATCATAATTGTTCGATAATTAGAGGGGTTATTTATATCCCCACTTTTAAAAATAGGGATAATGAGGCTCTCAGTCCAAGGTTTAGGGAACCCTTGCTTGACTACTTGATTGAAAAGCTTGTGGATGTGGGGGATGACGATAGGCCCTCCAATTTTTAAGATTTTCGCTTGGTAACTTTCAATGTCCTTAGCTTTCCCATTAGCGAGGCGATTAACCCCAAACTTAATGTCTTCTAAAGAGAAAACTTCTTTCGTTGTGAGAAGGGTTTCCAAATTATCCATGACATTTGGAGATTCATAAAGCTTTTTAAGACAGGAATTCCAATCGTGAAGAGCAATTTTATTATTATCCTTAGTCTTCCTAGTTAGAATCTGCCTCCAAAATTTCTTAGGAGCTACCTTAGAGAGGTGTAAGAAATTCCCCTGTCTTTGACGAATGTACTGCTTCTTTTTCCTTTTAGTTAGGGCTTTGTATATTTGTAATTGGTAATTATTACTTTATAAAGTATTATATAAACAATAAAATTAATAAAGTTATGAAATATTATATTTATTAATATTTTAGAAAAATATAATAAAAAATAAACCTATTTTTTAATATTTTTAATTGGGTGAAGTGGGACCTAATGAGGAACCGTCACTTCACATAATCAATAACTTGTAACGTGTTTCCCGCTAGCAACACCGTCAAGGCCAAGGTTAATGTTTCCACGTGGATTGGATGAGGTATGGGCTTGATCCATATTGAACCTCTTAGTGAGAAGGTACATTGGACATGTGAGTGTCGAGAATCATTCTCGATGTTAGTTTTGCTGGGGACATTCATTTCCCTTGCTAATAGACCAGATTTAGTATGGACATTCATTTCCCTCACTAATAGACAAGATTTAGCATCTATAAAATTTATTGGGTATCATTTATGATTTAATAAATATCTTTTTATTTATTATTTAGTCCAAATTGGTTATGGTTTTTATTTATTATATTATTATTTTAATTTTGGATTAAAGTTAACTGTTAAATTCTAATGGTCAAAAAATTTAACTTTCTTTATCGTTATCACTATTTAATACATAATTATGATTTAATTATGCATATTGTTTTGATGATGAATTACACTGGATAGTTCGAAACAGATCAACAAAAAATTGGATGTGATTAGTATTAAAAAATGTCGCAACCATCATCATTATGAATCCAAAAAACCTAAATTCAAAAAAAGCATTTATTTCAATTTCCTGTAATGTAGTCTCAATTACTTTTTCTTCCTTTAATGCTACTTCTGTTTAGGCTCCCTTCGCATTAATTATTTATGTGTGAACCTTCTCCACCTTGTTGCCTTTACTACGAGAGAGTATAAATTATTTGAGTCCTTAATTTTCTTTTATTCATGTGTGAACCTTCTCCACCGTGTTGCCTTTACTACGAGGGTATAAATTATTTGAGTCCTTAATTTTCTTTTGTTCAAAGGCCCATGGCATATTGGTCAAATAGGAAGTTTGGTCTCGTTCCCTGGGTTTGGAAACATGGTCTAGCATAGGGCGAGGTGCATATAAGGTAGTGATAGTTATGGAGGGTGGGGAGGTTCTCAAACTTGTACCAAGGTTGAGACTTACTCTCACATCTTTCATGAATAGATTCCCATAATATTTTAAGAAGAGATGTGCGAGTTCGAAGCAAACATGGTAGTTGAACGAGGTTTCCTTTCTAATTCAGAAATGTTAATGGATATTATTAAATAGTTTCCCCACTTAGGACACACAGGGTAGACAAAACCAATACCTCGTGACAATTGACCTCTATTGGAAGATTAAAAAACATTGCTAGGAAGGGTTAGGAAGGGTTATTATGGAAATGAATGAAGTCAAAGACAAGATTATGTTGATATCAGAAAAGGTGATGCTCCCCAAAAAGCCATAGGTCTGGTTTGTCTCAAACATATTGAAAGTCAATTAGCTTTCACTCTAGGCCCAAGTGGTTGCACTCAAGGCACATCAAACTTAATCTTCATTGCTTGAGAAAGTTATTATAGAAATGATGATGATGATGATGGTGGTGGTGGTGGTTAACGTCCGTTGAGACCAAACATTGGTCTATCGGACCCAAAGAAATAAAATTATTTATTTTGATTTAAGATTTTATTCTTATGCTCAAAAAGCTTGGACAGAAGTCTCCCGAGCTCACTATAATTTTGACATTGTAAAATGCTAGGAAAGTCAGTATTGTAACAAAGATTGTGAAACTGAGATCTAATGTGGTTGTACGCGGGGCACTCTAAGAGGAAGTGGTTTTCATCCTCGATGTTCCTATTCTCACATATATAGCAGATCCTTTCCATCCATGGCATTTTAGAAACTGCCTAATGACCTATTTCACTATGGAGCTCATGAGAATTTGTTCTAATCTTTGATATATTAATTTTCTTCTTTGAGCTAGTTAAAATAGAGAGATACTTTTGATCTTCTACAATGGGGTTGATGACCTTCTTATAATAACTTAACTTTTTTTTAGCCGCTAAATCTTTCTCACACCACATTTTTTCTTTGAACTTAGAAGTAACAATATTTTTAATGTTATTTATGTTTTGTAATGCATCATTCTCGTCGATCACCCAATAGTTTAACCAGGCCCTTGTGTCTTTATGCCACCCCCAATTGAGCCTTAGGTGGTTTTGGCTGGAATTTAAAGCTAGCTTAGAAGTCTATGATCGTCTATGTTATTGAGTTTGTGCTTGTACAACAGAGACCTAATCAGAGCTAGGCTCTCAATAGGGGAAAGACCTGCTTCTATAAGGAGAATACAATAAAGTGTATTATTTTTAATTTTCAGGTTATAAGTTATCAAACAAGATTATGTTGATGGAAAAAGTGATGATCCCAAAAAAACATCACCCTGAACTGTCTCAAGCATATTGAAAATCAATTAACTAACTCTCACTCTAGACACAAGTGGTTGCCGTGAATGGCAAACTAAACCCACTAATGTGGACATTTCCTCTTGTACTTAAATTAAATTTTTGATGAATTTCATTTTGATGTTTTTTTGGTTAGCGAGTTTTACTTGGATGTGGTATGCTAATCTCAATAGTATAGTTTGTAGGCACTTTTGGTACACGTGATTTCAATGTTTTTTTATCTAAGAGCTGGTTGTTTTGGCATTTAAAGGCCACTAAAAAATGGTGTAATCTAACATTTTAGTGTTGTAATTGGGAAAATAAAATAGAGTTTTATTATTTTATATTTGTTTTTTAGATCAAACTTAATGATATAAATTTTAATAAATTTATGATTTTTTAAATTTTTAGAACAAATATTAACTCACTCAAAATATATAAACTTTATCACTTAATTAATTTTACAATTTTTTTTTTAGTTGTCTAAGGAAGTTGAGGAATTGACTGGACGGTCAAAAGTGGCCCGAATCCAGGCAAAAAAATTTCAAAAAATCTTGTAGAGTCAGTTTTTGAATCATGTTTTTGATGGTGAAAATGGATTCAGCACCATCAAAAACTCAAAGAGACCTAAAATTTTGAAGTTTGACAACTATAACCTTTTTTTTTCCCTATTTAACCTCTTCCTTGATTTGTGTCTTCATCATGCCGTGAAGATGAACCACACTTGCTGGTTCGAAATGCGTAGACCAAAATCTTCAATGTGATTTTTCTGAAAATATTTTATACATTATGATGTGAATCATAGAAACTTGGACTCGAATATAACTATAACTTGGATTTACAAAAATCCTTGCCAGATTTTCTCTAAATATAACTGAAATTTCCATAACTTTCGGGGCAACTCCTCCACCTCGCTAGACTATGCGATTTCCTTTTCAATTTCAAAATTAATTAAAAAAAATTGAAAACCAAAATACATTAAAAGGAGTTAAATTACGGGAAAAGAAATAAAAACAGAAACGTTCATTAAAAACTTCATATATTGTTCTTCACATACATTGATTAGCCATGGCCAATTACAACATAAATTTATATTTAGTCACAGATTGTGATATAATTTATATGAATGGCATGCGTCTCTTTCCACTCAGTAACCACAACACAAAATTGAACGATTTGTCGGTCCTCTGCGCGAGGAAGCGGGCAGACACTTCTTCAATTTCCATTATTTTTCGGCGTCGTGTTCGGCAGGATGATCGGATGGGAAGACCTGAGTCCTATCTATGTCTCTGCTCACCTTCCTCGAAAGCGAACGGAGGCGAGTAACAGGAGATCTCGAAGACCACTGCGAACCATTTGGAGAACCGCACTGATTGTCTTCGCCGGGAGACGAGAAGTCATCGGGCCTCTTGGGTATTTCAATGGCAATCTCAGGCATTAACGCTCTTCCACCAGAGGTTCCTTCATCCATATCTGCTTTTATCCGCTTCTGCCGAGCCCAAGAGAACATATTTGTTGGCTTCTGAACATTGTACTCTTCTCCACAGCTTACACTCTCCTCTTGCTGCAAATTCAGATTTTCTTGGAAGCCTGAAGCAATTGCTCCTGCCATTGTAACGGAAACCTGCTCTACTCGAGTGGATTCCGCAACTGGCTGTTCCGGCTGGGCGCCGGTTCTGCAAATGGGACAAGTGGAATGCGAACGAAACCACATGTCTATACACTCGACATGAAAACTATGCCTGCAATTTGGCAGAAGACGGCCTTTCTCATTTTCCTCGAATTCGCACAGACATACTGCGCACTCCAGCCCATCTGTGAAATTCTGAGATTTATAAACAAACATAGGCAGAGACTCTGCTATCGCAGAATCCAACCCCACATTCCGCAGCGTTGCCGGTTCTTGTCCTGTAAAATAAAACCGAGGACCGGTAGAAGCCGATCTCCGTCGAGTCGATCTGAAAAATCTAGCAAGCGATGCCGGACTCCATCTGGTATAAAGGTGCTGCAAAATGACTAGCAAAGCCAGAACGAGAAGACATATTATGGCCGCTATCATGACATTGTCATAAACGAAATATCTGGGTTCGTTATTTTCCTGGGGTGGCTCAATACGATCACTGCCCGAGCTCATTCTATATCAAATTGAAGCCACAAACCAGAAATTCCCTTTCAATTGGGCTGATCTCGAACCACAAACCACTTAGAAAGCCTGCCCTGCAAACATAGCAAGCTACAATTACTCGCCCTTTATGAGCTTCGAACCTTCAATTTCTCCCCAATTGGCAGCACCTCCGATGCTTCTATGAACTGGAAAATGCTTCCTGGCTTTCAGAAGCCAAGAAATGTCGCGTTTGTTTCGACGGATAACGATGAAGGCGGTAATAAAAAGGTTATTCCGGAGGCCCATTTTCATCTAATCGAATTTCATGGCACGCAACTGCCAAGAACCTGTGTTTGCAATAGTCTTCAAAATTTCCAATGATTTCAGAGTTGACTGCAATAAAAATGACCTTCCGGTCGTTCGGAGCCCGGATATGCTGTTTCCGTGTTGTCTTCATTGCACAGGTAGCGTTCGTCCAACGAAAATGCCGTACTTTGGACGATCTTGGTCGGAGTTGGGAAGGAAACAGCTGGGATTCTTCTTACCTGAAGATCGAACAGAGGACATTGTTAATGAAATTTTATAGAGTGTGTGGTGGTCATTATGCGATTATACGAGAGTAGTCTACAACATTATTTTGGCATGATTTTTGTTAAAATTTGGCGGAAATTTTGGAAATCTGGTTATAGCTGTCAAACTTCACGGTTTTGGGTGCTAGAGGGTTTTTGATGGGGCTGAATCCATTTCCATAGTGAAAAAACCAATTCAAACACTCTTTTCTTTTTCAGAAGAAAAAAAATGAAACCTTCATTCATTATAATGTGAAAGTTTTACAATGTCATGGTACTTTAATCCCCTAACACAGTTCAATAAGCAAAAATCAAGTGTTCACTCATTAGTACAGAGGATACAAACTCTTTGTCACTTCAAGATTCACAAAACTAGACCAGAGTAGGAAGCACAGTGGCGACACTGAGAGATAATATGGTCCAAAAACTAGGTTGTGGGAAAAACCCGATCCCAGCAAAGAGAACAATCGTCAGAATATATAGTCGTCTGTGGGACAAAGACAAAAAGGAAAACCACGAAAGCCAATAATCAGAAAAATTCAAAATTAAATCATAAAATATCCCTGTGTCTGCCCCTAGTGATCAACCTCCAGATCAAAGACCATGAAGCTAGGGGGAAGAGGAAGACCTCGTTTAGAAAGAGGATCTGCCACACAGTTTTGTTCCTTGTATACATGCTGAAAGGAGACAACAGAAAAGGATGTCAGAAGATCTTGGGTCTGTTGCATCTAGGTGCAAAGCAAGGGAACCTCCAACAAATTTTTCCCCTGAATCCAATTGATCATTGTCAACAAGTCACCCACAATCATAAGGTTGTCAATGGCCAGCCATGAAGTAACTTGCAGAGCACCCAATAATGCAATCAGTTCCACTCTTCAGTTGTACCCATCACCACCATGCCAATAAAAATGGTATCGAGTTGTGGGGTCAACAGAAAGGTAAACCCCATTCAGAAGCGGCTCCATCAAAATTGCAGATGGGGAAGATGTTGTCTAGGTCAACTAGTGAGATAGACCTTCCAGAATCCAAGTGAAAACATGGACCGATTTCTTGGTAATATGCTACTATATTCAGGGTCACAACCTGGACAAGAGGTTGTTTGTCTTCAAAAATAACCCTGTTCCTAGCGGGCCAGATGCCCCATAGCACATATAGAGGGACCATCCTATATGCCTTAGCATGTAGAGACCAAGAAGAAAAACAATCCAAAATCGATTCAAAGTCACAGGGCAAAAAGACACCAAGGAGAATGGAGACCTCCGTCCAAACATTCGCATCAAAGGAGCATTTTATAAAAAGATCTACGCAGTTCCCCGTATCCAACCCACACAAGGGGCATCTATCGGGGCCCATGAAATCCTTCTCGATCATCCGGTCCCATGTCAGAATATGATTATGTAGAGCCAGCCATGAGAAACACTTGATCTTTAGTGCGGCGTCCCACTTCCACCATGTCATAGTAATCTCAACAAATGGCAGAGGTTGTGAGCTAGAAGTAATATGTGCATAGACTTCATTGACAGCAATGCAATCAGACTCGACATGGCCACCCCACACCAGTCGGTCAGAGCGCAAAGAGGGATGAATTCTAGCCATGCAGAGAGAGCGACGATATTCTTCCCATTCCCCCAGCCAAGTGATTTGGAAGGTCAATCTGCCAAGCGTGTGGCCAAGCAGGAGCATCGTTTGGGAGATAGACCCTTTCCCAAAGTTTGGCAAGCATTGTGATCCCTTATGAGTTCAAAGAATATATCATGGGGGTCGAAAGTATATGGCAGTCATTCATTCCTTTAATGACATCTAGGCCGACAAGTATTTTTCGACCATCCCCCACCATCCACCATAAATTGTTGCATAGCCATGGGATTTTCCACCGAAGACTATGCCAAATAATAGATGCACCAGATGTGGGGGGTGCCCCACTAGCCACCCATTCCTCCATACCGGC
This sequence comes from Pinus tabuliformis, assembly GCA_031772625.1. Classification (NCBI taxonomy): domain Eukaryota; kingdom Viridiplantae; phylum Streptophyta; class Pinopsida; order Pinales; family Pinaceae; genus Pinus; species Pinus tabuliformis. The sequence continues at coordinate 789,614,999 of CM062815.1, forward strand.
TTTCTGCCATAGGCCCCTAGCATAAAAAATCCTCCAGAAAGGCGAGACAAGTAGAGCAATATTGAACCTCGAGAATCAAGGAGTCCCTATCCACCAAATTTGATATGCTTCAATCCCCATCCACCAAATTTGACACGCTTAGATCCCCATCCACCAAATTCAAAAACTCCTATAATCAATTTTTTTTGAAAATAAAATCGCAGGCTAAAAATAATTTTCCTGACAAATTTGTGGCTTCAGTGGACAACGCCTTATCAAAAACAGGTTCTCTTTTTTTTCAATGAAAAAAATAACTCCCTTCATTAATTAAAAAGAGGAAGCTACATAATTGTGTAAGTGACAGAAACAGAAACTTGAAGACTCTATGAAAGAGCTTAATATTTCATTACTAAATATAATTATTTATAGATACATACCTAGGAGAATCAATAATGATCTCAGCAGACTTGAACTGATGTTTTAGCGACTCTGGCCGTCTCACATTAAATTAGATGACGTGGGAACAGTGGGCGGCGTTGTTTGTCGTAGTCGTGATTAATGTTCTAACACCTCCCCTTAATCACGACGACCTAAACTTTAACTTGCCTGCTGGTCTAAGTCTCAGCTAGGCTTACAAGAAAACATTTCATTTTTTCCTTCTTGCTAAAGGGTCCATGCTTGTTCATTTGCTGGTGCAGTTTCATCTTCACCTTTCTATCTAGCTTTCCTTATGAACTTCCTCTGCTCCTTGCTTACGTACTTAACATCAACAACCTCTTTCGAACTGGGATGCAAGGCAAGATCCCGAACAAGGTAATCTAATTCACGCTCTCCCCACTTTCTACGAGGAGCCACCAAAATGCACTCATCTTCGAACATGAGCAGCCTCTGAACAACATCCATGGTTGTATCCTCCACTGTCGCAGCCATATTAGAAGCAGATCCAATCAAATTTCTAACAATTGAGTTCTGAGATAAACAAATTTTACTTTGAATAGCATAATCACCAATAGCATCACATTGTTTGTCAAAGATTTCTTCAAACTCAAAAATACTGCCGGACCCAAAAATGCTTCCAAATGGGTTCATGAAAAAATGATCATCGAAAAGGTCATTGTCAAAAAAGTCTAAAAAGATAGACATATCAGCTAGGCTCCACTTTACCTCTGCCACAGAGAAAAGAACGCAACAAATAAGACACGTTGGAGATCTAACAACGCTCCCACACAACTCTTAGCTAGGCTCAAATTTTCCTTAAACTTTGGCCAGCTTTGACTTCACAATAGCACCATGCTCGCCTTTGCCTCTCACTTCCCCATATCCCTATAATCGGATATTGGTTATAACCACAAATCTGAACACAAAATCTTTCACACCCTAGATCTGCTACTGAGAGGTAGATCCGGGCCAATGGTCCTTCAGTAGATCTCAACGCAACACGCAGTAGATTCTCGCCAAGCATAAAGACTGAATTTTTTTTTAATTCTTCGGCAGTTTCTCACACTCTACCCTGGCCGCTTCTTCAATCAGCTCCTCTGCTCCTCCACATCTCATTCAACAGTTTCTTCAAGGGATCGTACAACTAACAACGCTCTCCATCCAGCGCACTGCAACAAACAACTTCAAAAAAACTCCCAGGTGGCTCACAATCCACCACTCTTCACACACAGATGGGATCTCTCTGGCCACAGAGCCCTCACTACTCTGGCCAAACACATCAAATTTTACATCTATAGCTCTAAAGCCAAGACTGGCTTGTCTCCAACGCAGAACCAACACAACACGATGGCCAACAGCAATCAGGACTCGACATCTGCTCCCAACAGCGCTCCAATAGCTAGTCAAACTTAATGCAAGAATTCCAGCGATGAGAATCACTACATGCCAGCATAGAGCTACCGCTTCTCTCTGCAAATACTGTCCACACCAAGTGATCAGGTACTCTGACGAATAGTGCAGCAGGCTCTCCTTCTAGTTGTGGGCGCGTGCCCCTCAATGGCCGACACAGCCTTATCCACACAGATCGTAAAGAATGCACTTTTCCTTTTACCTTTGACACAGCGAACAATCTCAATTTTCCCACTTTTGCCACATGTTCTTTCTTGCAGTCACTCTATTCGCCCCTCACCTATGTTCTAAACCTCAGAATTCAGCTTTATTTCCAAGCCACAGCTGGTGTGACACCATTACATGCACAACAGCTCTTCAAGCCACACTGGCTCCTCACACGGTGGCTGCCACAACGCTCCACCATTTAGATAACTCCTCATGCATCCACATGTTCTTCACAGGCTTCAACCTTGTCAAACATCAGCCATAGCCGAAACCCTCAGCTCCGATACCATAACAGAAACAGAAACAGAAACAAAAACTTGAAGACTCTATGAAAAAGCTTAATATTTCATTACTAAATATAATTATTTATAGATACATACGCTGGAGAATCAATAATGATCTTCGCAGATTTGAACTGATGTTTTAGCGACTCTGGCCGTCTCACATTAAATTAGATGACATGGGAACAGTGGGCGACGCCGTTTGCCACAGTCGTGATTAATGTTCTAACAGTAAGAATAGGAAATTGACAGCGTAGTTCTCACTTGCCATGGAAATAGATCATAAATCTACGCACTGAAAATCACTGAGGTGGAACGAAAAGAACAGAGGAGAATTCCTCAGTGGTAGACAAAAATCACTATAAATCTAGAAGCCAAGGTGCCTCGTAGAGGCAGATAGCTTGCAGAGCAAAATGTGAAGAGATCCCCTTGGCCTTGGGCGCAAAAGATTCAGAGTCGCAAATAACTCCCTCAATAAGGTGCTCAAAAAAATCAGATCAGTGTGAAGGGAGACCCCACGTTTGGAGAGAGCATTCGCCTTCAGGTTATGTTCCCGGAAAATGTGAAGAAAGGAAATGTCAGAGAAAGTGGGCAGCAATGTTGGTAATTGACAATTAAAATTGCGCAGAAGGAGGATGGAGGCGTTCCAGAGTGCTAGGGTTTCAGGAGCGATTTTCTGCACCGACACGGCTCCAAGGATCTTGACTTGCAATGGATCGAATAATCGTATGGCCGCTGCATACACTGGAACCGTTGGTTCCGTCTGGTATTGGATTGGATCTACAAAGGAGAAGGGTACCAATGGTGTGCAGCGACCGGTGTGTATTCCCTCTCGCAAGATGCAGGGAGAGCTCCTCAGGACGGCACCAGAAACCGCAAGCACGCAGATGGTTACCCCAAAACATCAGATTTTCTTACTGGTTCTACTTGATACGCCCTCTTGCGCGAATGGTTTTTACGCCTATGGGAGGAAAAATCGGTTGGCAGTCTCCATGCTCCATCTTGGAGAGATGCGGATTCGATCTGATGACATAGGGCGGTTCTTTAAGGGAAGAGCCGGAGATCAGTTATGGGACGGAACCAGTGAACGCCTCTCGTGGCGTATGGAGGCCGTTATGCACTTTGGTGCGCAGGGATGGGCTCCAACCCTCTCGCCGCTGCATGTTCTGTTCATTTCCAGGCAGCAGGGTATGGACAAATATAGTAGATCCGGGGTGGGCTTACCAGAACTGGCCAGATCAAGGCAGAAGCACAATGAAAACTTGTCAGATCCAGAACACAATCCTGAAAAATGGGATCTGATCAAGTCAAACACAGCAGATCTGAAACAAATCTTCATCAGATCTGCAGAAGGCAAGCACATTTGTGTGCAGATCTGGGAACAAATGAGTGTGCTGGAGCTGAAAAGAGAGATCCAGGAAAAACTAGGAATCCCAGCTGTTCTTCAAATCCTAATTTTTGCTGGGAGATGCATGCAGGAGCAACACTCTCTACAGTACTACAAGGTTGAAAAGGATTCAACTATTATTCTCAGTCACCGATTGAGAGGTGGATCCAAGGGAGCTCCTTCAAAACCTACAGGAAACTACCGAGATGCAGCCAAAGGGAAAGAATCTTCAAAGGGGAAAGAAACCACAGATGCCAACATGCCCCCAGGACAGTATATTGTGGATCAAATGCCAGAGAGTCCCTCCATCTTGCTGGAAACTCCAGAGGTAAAGTATATTTTTACAGATCTCCAAAGAAACGCTGTTATTTGTAGATTTAATGGTTTCTGGCCTAAAACGGATGCATTGTATCAATGGATCCACACAGTATGGACCAAAGACTGTCATATCCACCTCTGCTCGAAGGGTTTTTTCATAGTAACCTTCCTTGTAGCAGAAGAAAGGGAAAAAATATTCAATGAAGGACCATGGTTCTGGGGCAGTGCGGGATTGTTTGTTACCCCATGGTTCCCGGAGTTTGATGCAAATACTATGGTGGTGTCAAGGATGCCAGTATGGGTGAGGTTGCATAATCTCCCGCTACATTTTTGGCATTTCAAGACCTTAGCAGCTATAGGGAATACCCTTGGAAGAATGCTAAAGATTGACACAGAGAGGCACATAAAAGGAATTTTTACGTTCGCTAGGATATGTGTAGAGGTAGACCTTAGCCAAGGATTACCTGAAAGCATTTTTCTGAACTTCAACAATATACAGTGGAAACAGCCTTTGGACTATGAGAATACAGCATTCAGATGCAGGGGATGTCAACAAACAGGCCACCTGTTCAATGCATGCAAAAACCTCAACAGGGGCAAGCCACAGCAAAGAAAACCCAAAGGATGGCAGAATATAGATGATGTAAAAAAGAAGAAAGCTGCGGAAAAGAAAGCTCCTTCGGTAACAAAAGACGAAGAAACAGAAGCAGAGGAGGATGATATCACCATAGAGGAAGATGAAATAGAAAACCAGAAGGAAAAAACAGCAGACAACAAGGCTTCACAATCTCACTCAGAACAGACAGAAACACAGCAAAATCAGGCAGAGAAGATAAACATGGATCAAAGCATGGGAGGCATCAAAAGGCAGCATCATTCGGATACTTCAGACTCAGACAAAGAAGCAGGGTCTCCGAATGAAACAACACAGATAGTCATTGCTTCGATCGAGCCTTCTCTGGGAGAATGGCGCAAGGTCGAAAAGAAAAAGGGGAGAAAAACTTGAAACATCTGCCGGTTTTCAGGTTTTTCAACCCTTTTTCTTTTTCTCTTTTCTTTTCTTCATTTTGTGCACGTTAGGTTTCTAACGTGGCGTGGGGTGCGTCTGCACTCGAGCCCTTGTGGCAATCTCATGAATGCTTCATTGCATCTGCTAGTGTAACTTTTTCATTAATTCTTTTAATAAAAGGTTACCGTTTTTTTCTTTGGAAAAAAAATGTTGGTAATTGACAAAAAATTAATGTAAATGTAAATTTGGATAAATTATATTAGTTATCGACAAGTCAGTTTCATACCGAATCAGCAGTTATGTAACTCAGGAGGCTCATATAAAACTGATGAATACCCGAACTATTGTGATGGAGAATCATTTCATTGATTGAATAGAAATTCCAATCCATTGCCTCGTGGATGTTTCCTTGACACTCTGTTATGGTTTTACCACGTAAATCCTATGTTTTTACTTGTATGGTTATATTCAGTTTTCATTTTCTTTCTTGTTTTGTAACCTCCTGTAACTACAAATGGTATCAGAGCGAGGTTTTTTGAGTTGAGTCTGGAGTGTAGGAGTGTTGTCCATGCCCATCAGAGGCTGCGTGCGTGTGGCAACAAGGCAACGTCAAGGAGGGTTCAAGAACCGTCGTGGAGTGCTGAAAGACAAATGTAAACGGTGGGTGCATGAAGACTAGAGCTAGTGGGTGCGTGAAGCCAGAGCCCGTGTCTCTGCGTGGACTGGCGAGGAGGCCCTGTCCAGAACCGAAGTGGAGCCGTCGTGGAGTGCTGAAAGACAAATGTCGAGGAGTGCTGCTGTGAACGCCGCTAGCCCTCTACGCTGCTAGACCGCTGCCACAGTCTGCCTGTGAAGCCCTCTGCGTGCTGGTCGAGGAAGTCAGAGCCCGTGTCTCTGCGTGGACTGGCGAGGAGGCCCTGTCCAGAATCGGAGCGGAGCGAGGAGCTATTGTTGGCCCAGCCATCAAGCAGAACTAGAGCGAGCGTGCTGTGCGTCGTTGTTGGCTTGTCGAAGAGCCTACCACTAAAGGTAGAGCCGAGTTGAGAAGGCAACTCACCTCGTGGGCTCAGATGCGAGTGACGCTGACCTTGGGGGGGACTCAAATGTCGCTATTCGAATTCCTAGGCTCTAGACAAGCTCGCAACAGCCCCTTCTCGACGCAGTGATGAGATATAGCATGAAATGGAGCTCTGGGTAATTGTTTTTTTTCAATGAAATAATTTGAAAGCAATTTTTCCAGGAAATTTTTCCAGAAATTTGTTAAAATTGATGGGAGAAGAGTAGGGTTTTTCATTAATTTGAAGGAAAGAAAAACAAGGGGTTTTCATTAATTTGAAGGAAAGAAAAACAAGTTTTTTTTTTTTTTTTAATCTATTGAAGGGTTTCTCTATTTGAAAAAAAGGGGGCATTTTTTTAAAATAACAGAATCCAAAAAGATTTCTGAATAAGGGAAACCAAAAATAAACCCTAGTTGAAAAAAAGGAAACCCTAGGAGGAAGGATTTGTAGGAAAGAAATGGCCAAGATGTTGAATGCAAAGTTCGAGGTGGAGAAATTCACCGGCAAGAGCAACTTTACTCTATGGAAACTAAAAGTTAGGGATTTGTTGGTGCAACAAGGGTTGCAAAAAGCTTTGGACAGGGCAAATAAGAAACCTGCTAGCATAAAAGATTCAGACTGGGAGGACTTGGATGTCCGAGCTCTTAGTACCATTAGGTTATTCCTGGCGGATGAAGTTCTCTTCAACATTGTTGAAGAGAGTACAACGTCAGGTTTATGGGTAAAATTGGAAAAACTATATATGAAAAAGTCGTTAACCAATATAATTTATTTGAAAAGACAACTGTACAGTGTTCGAATGAAGGAGGGTTCAAAAGTTGCAGAACATTTGAATGTTTTTAATACACTTATATGCCAATTAGCAGATATGGAAGTTAAAATTCAGGAAGAAGACAAAGCTATAACCTTGTTGTGTTCTCTGCCCGAATCATGGGACCACTTCGTAACTTCAATCAGTTTGAGCACTGCTGATTCTTTGAAATTTGAATCAGTTGTGGGAGCTCTCTTGTCTGAAGAAGTATGAAGGAAATCCAGTACTGAAACAGCAACATCAGAAGCCATGATAGCTAGAGGACGGTCAAAGGAAAGAGGAGAAAAAACAAGGGGGTCTTCCAGATCTAAATCAAAGGGAAAGAAGTGTAAGGCAAAATGTTGGCACTGCAATAAAATTGGACACCTGAAGAAAGACTATTGGAAACGAAAAGAGTCTGATAACCCGAAGAAGGAAGCAAATCAGGTTGATTCAGGTATGATAGACGAAGTTTTATCTACTGAAGAATTATGTATGATAGATGAAACTTCAACTGTATGAAATGTCTTTCAGGGTTTTAAAAGCTGGCTGTTAAACTCTGGTGCTTCTCATCATGTGTCCACACAGAAATTGGTTTACTTCATATGAAAATGTAAATGGTGGTTCTGTGTTTATGGGTAATAATGTAACATGTCAGACTGTTGGGATGGGAAATATCAGGATTAAAATGTATGATAACACAATTAGAACATTAACTAGTGTTAGACATGTACTTGAATTGAAGAAAAATTTGATTTCTTTAGGAGTGTTGGATTCAGATGGTTATAAGTTTACAGGTTAGAATGGAATGTTGAAAGTCTCTAAAGGCGCCCTAGTTGTTATGAAAGCAGAAAAGGTCGGAAATATTTACAGGCTCAAAGTAAGTACTCAGGTCAGTGAAGCAGCGATTGTGTCAGAAAAAGAAGAAGAAGGTACTTGCCTTTGGCATCAACGATTGGGTCACATGAGCAATAAAGGTCTTCAGATACTGATGAAACGTAAATCTCTTCCCGATCTGAAATCTTTGAAGTTGGATTTCTGTAAACATTGTGTGTATGGAAAATAGTGTAAACAGAGATTTAAAACTGGAAATCATAATAGTAAAGATATTTTAGACTATATTCATTCTGATCTGTGGGGACCATCTCCTGTTGTATCATATCGAGCTGCTCTATATTTTTTAACATTTATTGATGATTTCTCCCGTAAAGTTTGGGTCTTTATGCTGAAAAAGAAAGCTGATGTATTCAGTATATTTAAACAATTTAAAGTAATGGTAGAGAAAAGAACATGCAAATCAATTAAATGTTTAAGAACTGACAATGGAGGTGAATTCACTTCAATAGAATTTGAACAATATTGTAAGGATGAAGGAATTGTTAGACACAAAACTACTGTTTATACTTCTCAACAAAATGGTGTTGTTGAACATATGAATCAGACTCTTATGGAAAGAGCCAAAAGCATGATCAGTAATGCTAACTTGCAAAAGGAGTTGTGGGCAGAAGCAGTATCCGCTGCTTATTATTTAGTTAACAGATCACCTTCAGTAGCAATTAATTGTAAAATTCCTGAAGAAGTTTGGTTAGGTCAGTCTTGTGATTATTCACATTTAAGGATATTTGGTTATGATGCTTATGCTCTTATTCCTAAAAATCAGCGTTCAAAATTAGATCCAAAATTGAAATGTTATGTCTTTGTTGGGTATGACTATGCGGTGAAAGGATACAGGTTGTGGGATCCTACATCGCGGAAGATAGTCATTAGTAGAGATGTAACATTTGATGAATCTTCTTTTTTAAAATCAAATGTTGAAAGAATTGAACAGGAACAGGTATCGCCAAATCAAAAAATTCAGTTGGAGGCTAGACCTTTCGGTGACAGTTCAAAAGGAAGAAGAGACTTCTGGAGAAAAAAGTGTTGAAGATACAAAGGAAACTGCTGAAGTTTCTGAACTAGTTTAGCAACCAGTCACTCTAAGAAGGTCTACAAGGGAAAGAAAAACTCCCAAAAGGTATGAAGATTCTGCTTCATCTTTTGCTTTGATTATTGAAGATGGGGAACCTTCTTGTTATCAGGAAGCAGTAGATGATACGGATAGCGAAAAATGGAAAACGACTATGGAAGAAGAAATGGATTCCTTAGCCAAGAACAATACCTGGGATCTTGTAGAACTTCCTGAAGGGAGAAGTGTTGTTGGATGCAAATGGGTCTTCAAACTGAAACGGAAAGTTGATGGAAGTATCGAAAGGTATAAGGCGAGACTGGTAGCAAAAGGGTATTCTCAAGTTGAAGGTATCGACTTTCATGAGATTTTTTCACCAGTTGTAAAACTTGTTTCTATTCGTACTGTGTTGGCACTAACTGCATTACTTAACCTTGAGTTAGAATAGTTAGATGTTAAAACAACTCTTCTACATGGTGATTTGAATGAGGAGTTATATTTGGAACAACCAAAAGGTTTTGTACAAGGTCACAACAAAAGATTTATTTGCAAGCTTAGGAAATCATTGTATGGTTTGAGGCAGTCTCCTAAACAATGGTACAAGAAGTTTGACTCCTTCATGGTGAGCCAAAACTTTGCTAGAAGTGAGTATGATCATTGTGTATACTTCAAAAGTCTCAATGGCATATTCATTATCTTAGCTTTGTATGTTGACGATATGCTTATTCAAGCAAAAGCATGGAAGAGATCAACAGTGTAAAGCCTGAACTCTCTAGGACGTTTGATATGAAGGATCTTGGAGCAGAAAAAACATATCTTGGGCATGGAGCTGCACGAAGAAAGGAAAAATGGTAAGCTTTGGTTATCACAGCAGAAGTATGTGGAGAAAGTACTTGAAAAGTTCTGTATGAACAATGTGAAACCTGTTAATGTTCCATTAGCTTCCCATTTTAAGCTTTCTTCGGTTTTGAGTCCTAGAACTGATGAAGAAAAGCAGTATATGTCTCATGTACCATATGCAAATGTTGTAGGCAACTTAATGTATGCGATGGTATCTACAAGACCTGACATTTCACATGCAGTTGGAGTTGTTAGCAGGTTCATGGCAAATCCAGGTGAAGAACATTGGCGAGCAATGAAATGGGTGCTTCGATATCTAAGAGGCACAAGTGACCATTACATCATCTTTAATGGTAGTGAATGATCAGTCTGCAGATATGTAGATGCTGATTATGCAGCTGATTTGGACAAAAGAAGATCTACTACAGGTTATGTCTTTACTCTTGTAGGTGGAGCAATTAGTTGGATGTCAAAGCTTCAAGAAACAATTGCATTGTCCACTACCGAAGCAGAATATATAGCTACTTCAGATGATAGTAAAGAAGCAATCTGGTTAAAGGGTCTACTTGATGAGATTGGAAGGACGCAGGAGAAAGTGAATGTACTTTGTGACAGTCAGAGTGCTATTCACTTGGCTACAAATCCTGCTTATCACAGCAGAACCAAGCACATTGATGTAAGGTATCATTTTCTGAGACATGTGATCGATGGCGGAAAAGTAGCTCTTCAAAAGGTCCATACACGGGAGAATTGTGCAGACATATTCACAAAGCCAGTTATAGTAGAGAAGCTACGATGGTGTTTAGCTTCTCTTGGCTTGCAGAAAAGATGATGAATGGGCATGGGCAAGGGATTAGGAAAATTGTTGTCAAGGTGGAGTTTGTTGGTAATTGACATCAAATTAATGTAAATGTAAATTTGGATAAATTGTATTAGTTATTGACAAGTCAGTTTCATACCGAATCAACGGTTATGTAACTGAGGAGGCTCATATAAAACTAATGAATGCCCGAACTATTGTGATGGAGAATCATTTCATTGATTGAATAGAAATTCCGATCCCTTGCCCCGTGGATGTTTCCTTGACACTTTGTGAGGGTTTTACCAAGTAAATCTTGTGTTTTTACTTGTATGGTTATATTCAGTTTTCATTTTCTTTCTTGTTTTGTAACCTCCGGTAACTACAAGCAGGGCTATGATATTTGGCATCCAATGGTTGAGGGAGAGATGGAGGGAACTTCAAGACAAAAATTCCCATGTACCGAATTGATGACGGTCTTAGAATCCTCAACAATATTGACCTTATCAATGGCTAACCATACAACATATTGTAGAACTCCCTACAAAACTAAAACTTCTGCTCTACAATTAGATCCGATCCCTCCATTCAGAAGAATCAAATGTGCAAGCACCACAAAGTTTGATGAAAGCTCCACAACCACATCAACCCCAGTGGAAGCCCCAGCAAAGAAAACAATAGGGAACGAGTCCCTAGTTCCTTGAAGGTAACAAATCGGGTGAGAAAGTCTCGGAACCCAAAAGTCAATCTCGTTAAAGAATACAACGATCTTGAGACAAGTTGCCAAAATATTTGGGGGCTTGTTTCAAAAATGCAGACATACCTGAATCACCAAATACCCCAAAATACATACAGCCGGAGGCTTATGTATGCTTTCAGCCGAAATGACCAGTATAGGAGATGATCATAAATGGGTTCTCTAGTATGGCTCTAGCCATACTATGATGATTATTCATATTAAGAAAATGGTTAGATTCAACAACGCTACCATCCCTAAAGCCTGTCAAAATTCAAGTACCTTTCCCTAATTAAATTATTTAAATTGCAATTGCAATTAGATAATTTCAATCAACCAGAAATGTACCCTCTGTAACCAAAACGACAACACCAATTTGTGGTCTTCGAAACTAGCGTCCGACTTAAGATAAACATGTTCTGTTTGTGCAACGTATGCATGGTATGAATATCAAACTATGCATTAACTCAAGTTTCTATATATTTATAAAGTTTTTAAAACATCGATAATCGTTTGAAACATGTTTCAAGAGAACCCATTGATAAAATAAAATATATGAAAATTTAAGCTATCATGTTTAAATGAATGAATTTCAAATGATATATAATATTTACAATAAGAATTAAGAAGGGGTATTATGATTATGATTTTTAAGTAGATTAATAGGTATATTTTATTCTGGAATAGAGGTTTTATTAATTTTAATTTAATTATTAATAATTATTAGATAAATGGAAAAATTTAACTTTTATATAATATTTTTTAATTATAATTATATATTAAGGATTAAGATTTATTTTAAAAATAAGTATCTTATTTTTTCATTTAATTAAATTAATTAATAATATTATTAATTGTAATTACATATCAAGAATTAAGATTTATCTTAAAAGTAATTAGTCTTTTTACTTTTTTATTTAAAGTAGTTAATTAAATATCATATCAACATGAATTACAGTTTTTTGGACTTATAATATTAATAAACCATTGAGTCATACCATTGTAACAATTTTTATTTAAAAATTAAAAATATCTATAATCAAATAAATGAATTACCACAATTAAAAAATATATATAACTTGACAAAATATCATATAACATTTATCTATTCATTGATTTGTCACCCAATGTAGTATATAATGAGAGTCCCATCATATGTGTGACTTTTAAATTTAAGTATGTGGAAGATAATAAAGACCAAAAATTTAAATAATTATTAATATAATTTATTATCGAATATATTATATATTAATGTCTTTTAAAATATAATAAATAAAATTATTTTATAATATTTTTAAGTTTAGTGAATGGCATATAATGAACGAGTCATCACTAATGAGGATGATTTTTCGCATGTTATGTATTAAAATGGCAACGCGGTAAGGGCGGGGTTAATGTTTTTAGGTGGAGTGGAAGAGGTATGTGATTGGATCGTATTGAAGCTCTGTGTGTTCACATAAATAGGAAGGGAAAATGGTAGTGGAAGTGATTTATTTTTTATTATTTTTGCTGTTGGTTTGGGTTGGACCATTCAAATTTAGGATTTGATATTATTTTGGTTTTTTTGTGATGTGGTAACATTTTTTTTTTTCTATTTATAAGTTTTTTTTTTTATATATATATTGGTTGTTTATGTGTGAGTTTTTTCTGTTTTGCTACTTTTATTATGAGAGAGTGAGTTATTTTAGTTTTGATTTTTTTTGTTTGTTCACAGACTCATGCTATAGTTCTCATTTAAGGTAAATTTTGGTTTGATTGTATGGGTTTGGAAATATAGTCCAACATAGATCAAGGTGCAGATAAGGCAACGACAATCATGGAGTGTTGGGTGGTTCTTATGCTCATTCTAGTGTCAAGGATCTTTCTCGCATATTTCATGAGCAGATCCCCACAACAGTGCAAGAAGAGCTCTCTGAGTTGAGGTAGACATGGTGGTTGAACGATGCTACCTCTCTGATTTGGAAATATAAGTGGGTATTTTTGAATGGGTGGCATAAGGGACACCCAACGCAGACAAAACCAATACTAGTTGATAATTAACCTCTATTAGAGGTTGAAAACACTGCTCAAACTGGTTATTGTGGAAAAGGATGAAGGAAAAGAGGAGGTTTTGCTGATGTTAAACAAGGTGGTGCCCAATCAAAAATACACATGGGCTCATCTCAGTAGGACTGGAGGCCAATTAGCTCTCACTCTAGAGCCAAGTGGTTGCATTCATGATCCAGGTGGATATTGGTGTCCACCACCTATTCCACTTGGACCCCCACCACTGTTTCTTTCAGTTTTTCAGTTTACTTAATTGTAGCACAATTTACTATTTTTGGCAGTTTTTTGGGTCCTAAATTTTCGGAGCCGTTTTGAGGCCTTAAACGACGTTTTTTGGAAAACAGGAGAATATGTAGTCGAAAGTTGTAGTCCTCATATAGATATTTATAACGAGGAATTATGCACGTCAAATGAAGATCGTATGCCAAAGTTACAACCTTGGGAAGTTGATTTACCAATTTACTCAAACGGGGCCCATAGTTTTGGCGCTTCATCTCCTAGGGTTAGGTTTTGGGATGTTTAGGGTTTTCCATTGTTTCTTAACAATAAATAGACCTATGAGCTTCATTGTAACACATTTCATAGGCATGTAACAACCACATCTCTTCTTAGAGATAAGATACCATCGCATGAGCTAGTTTAATTCTATTTTGTTTGTAAGCATATTTCAATTCTTTGATATTAATGAAGTGAAGTGTTAATTTTGTTGCATCTCTGTATTTGTGGTTATATTTGTATTTTGTTGTGTTCATGTTTAAGTTCAGATCAATTCAGGGGTACACCAACCCCACTGAGGTGGACGTCTTCACATTTAATGTTATGATGAATTTCAGTTTGATGTTTTTCTGGTTAGCTAGTTTTATTAGGGCGTGGTATGCTACTCTAAATAATACAATTGATAGGAATTATGTAGTTTTTTATATGCACATCTCATAGTGCTTACTAGACCTCTCTAAACACCATAAGTTTTAGGTACACTAGTATGATTTCAATGCTTATTTTTGCAAAAGGCTTATCAAAACTTGATTTCGTTGTTGGTAGATATTGTGATGGAAACCTTATAGACTTTGGTCATCGCCCTCTCTTTGGAGGATTTTTAAACTCAGTGATCTTCCCTTCGTATGGAACTCCCTCATTGTGGCACCATCGCTCCAGATCCATTAAACGATGAGAATTTTTTTACAGCAGGGTTCTCCCCTCCTTTAAGTTGATGCAGTCACTTCAAATCACTTGAGCTTTTCGGTCTTCGTGAGGCCACTCAGAGGGTGTACACTTTATCTAAAGGTGGGAGCTACTGACTCCATCTCTACATTTGGAGCTAGAATCAACGATCGAATAGGAATCACTTTAGTGTCAATGCGACTCCTACATCCAGATGGGAAACTTCAAGAAGGGATTTTTCTCAAAGATTATGCTATAGCAAAGGATGCATTAATCCTCTTAATATCAAGATCAAATGGAGGAGCCAAAGGTTAGGGTGAACCCTCTTTCTCTTTAGCCACAATCCTTTAAGGATGTTCTAAAACGAGGGATTCGACAACTGATTATCTCTCTCGGCTAACCTTCATTATAGAACAAGCAGAAGACATTCCAGAACTAGAGGTGGAAGACCCACAATCTAAAATTTTCATCTTAACCTATATGAGGATTTGACCATTAACATTTTCACTTCGAGAATGGGTGCATCAAACTCGATCCCCTAATACAAATCTATATTTTTTTTTCGAAGGGTTTCTTTGTGTTTTATTTAAAAAATCCAAAGGATTCTCAAATATTTTTTTTTATCAAGGACCCTAGTTATGGGGTCGTTCTAAGCTCTCCTTTCAACCATGATTTCTTGAATTCAAACTTTTGTTCATTACAACATTGCCCACTCCAGTTTGGGTAAGAATTTTTAATATGCCCATTCATTTTAGTAACTCTAGAAAGTTTAGCTTATGTAGGAAACTCCCCAAGTCATTTTATTAAGATAGATACAAACAATATTGTGAGGGGTATTGTAACCTTTGCACACATTTTTTTCGAAATAGATCTTTGCAAAGGGTAGGAAAATAGGAGATTATGGAAAAGGATGAAATCAAAGAGGAGATTTTGTTGATGTTGAACAAGGTGGTGCCCCACCAAAAAGACATTGGGCTCATCTTAGTTGGATTGAAATTACTAATTAGCTCTTGCTCTAGGGATAAGTGGTTGTAGTCAGGGGTACACCAACCCCAATGAGGTGGATGTCTCCACTTTTACTTAATTTTATGATGAATTTCATTTTGATGTTTTTCTAGTTAGCCAAATCTACTAGAGTGTGGTATGCTAGTCTAAATGGTACAATTGATAGGAACTATGTAGCTTTTTCTATGTACATCTCATAGTGCTTACTGGACCTCTCTAAACACTATAACTTTTGGGTACACTAGTATAATTTTAATGTTTATTTTTGAATTAGGCTTATCAAAACTTGATTCCTTTGTTGACGGTTATTGTGATGGAAACCCTATAGCCTTTGATTGTCGCCCTATCTTTGGAAGGTTCTCAGCTTCAAGAATCTTCCCTTCGTATGGAGTTCCCTCATTGTGTCACCATCTCTCCAAATCTGTTAAATCGCGAGGAATTTTTTTTGTAGCATGATTCTCCCCTCCTCTAATGTGATGTTGTCACTTCAAATCACTTGATCTTTTTGGTCTTCATGAGGCTTGCCATAGGGGGTACCTTCTGTCTATAGGTGGGAGCTACCAACTCTATATCTACATTTGGAGCTAAAATCAAAATCGAACAAGAATCCCTTCTATCTCAATGTGGCTCCTACATGGGTGTAGGAAACTTCAAGAAGGGAGTTTTCTCAAAGATTATGGTATAGCCAAGGATGCATTAATTATCTTACTCTCAAGATTGAATAGAGGATCCAAAGGCTGGGTTGCACCCTCTTCCTCTTAGCCACAATCCTTTAAGGATGTTATAAAACGGGGGTTCTGGCAATTGACTCCCAAAAATCTCTCTCAACCAACCTTCATTGAAGAACAAGTGGAAGACATTCTAGAACTAAAGGTGGAGGACCCACAATCCAATATTTTTAGCTTAACCTACATGATGAATGCCATGATCTCTTATTTTAATGGGATTTCACCATTAACATATGCACTCTAAGAATGGGTGCATCAAACTTGACCCCCGAATACGAATCTATTTTTTTGTTCAAAGAGTTTTCTTTGTTTTTTATTTCAAAAACCCAGAGGAATTTCAAAGAGTTTTTTATCGAGGACCCTAGTTATGGGGTCGTTCTAAGCTCCCCTTTCAACCATGGTTTCTTGAACCTAACCCTTTATCCATGAAAACATTTCCCACTCCAGTTTGGATAAGAGTTTCTAATATGCCAATTCATTTTTCAACTCCATACATATTAGCTTATGTAGAAAACACCCTAGGCCAATTTATTAGGATAGATTGAAACAAGATTGTGAGGGGTACTATAAACTTTGCACACATTTGTGTCGAAATAGATCTTAGCAAAGGGTTGACTAATAGGATCCTTCTTAAAGATTTCTAGAAGGGCACTGTGTAATATATGTGATCCATCCAACATTTCGGATGGGAACTCCATCCATCATCTATAACAATATGAATCACTGTGGAAGTCTCCAATCACTCATAATAGGATCCTTACCAATTGGAATGGCATAACCTTTTTGCAGCTGATGGATTACAAAAACACAACTTTCCACTATAGGTCCTGTCAACAATCAGGTCATCTCCAAAATGATTTCCTTTCTTCTCAAAGGAATTATCCTTGATGCTAATAAAAAGAATCAAGGATGGCAAGACCCAAGAGGATATAAGAATTCCTCAGTTCACAAGCATGATATCAAGTAGCAACAACAAGCAATTGCAGCTAAATCTAGTCCCTGGGTCTCAACTCATCCCACCACAACATCAACTCATCCCATAAACTTTGTGATCCCTCCTCCTCCACCATATCCCCACCCTCGCCTAGATCCCTCAAATGGACAAGAGATAGACACAACCATGATCTTCGCTTTGTCCATGAGAAGATGCGAA
Source organism: Pinus tabuliformis (assembly GCA_031772625.1). NCBI lineage: Eukaryota > Viridiplantae > Streptophyta > Pinopsida > Pinales > Pinaceae > Pinus > Pinus tabuliformis. Next base: position 789,632,289 of record CM062815.1, read on the forward strand.
TGTATTAATGAATAATATTACTCAGATAGTGATAAGGAAGCAACAACTATTCTAGATTCTTTAGAAATAGAAGTGCCTCAAGGAAAAGCAGATATTGCCTCCATGTCATCTATACCCAACAACTTCTCAGGATGGATTGAGATTAATAAGAAGAAAGGAAGAAAAGACCTTTGAACAACATAATAATCGTTTATCTATGTATTGTGTGTCTTGACTTTGTAGGCAACTTTTTGTTTTCTCGGTCCATTCTTGGATATAGTCAAGTTTTCCTAATAAATGACCAATCTAAGATCCCAACACTCTCATGTAACATCTTGTTTGAAAAACAATACAAATATTTAATTTAAAAAAACATAAAAGTTCTTACAATGATACCCACTCTTTTGCTAATGAAGAACAAAATAATTGGAATGATTTTTTTTAAATTAATAAAATCTTAACTTACCCCAAACACACACACACACATATAAAATTAAAAAAACCAAAATCATTCAAATTATAATTTAATAATTCAATAATATTATTTTATTTTTCACATTATAATTTAATAATTCAATAATTTTATTTTAATTTTATTGTGGTCTGATTTATATAAATTAAAGCTAAAAAGATATTTACTTAAATTAAAAGATAAAGAAACATTTCAATATTATAGGTTATAGCTTTAAAAAAATGTATTTTAATGGTTTTATGGTTTGGTTTTTTAATTGGAATTGGGTGATAATTTTTTAATAAGATTATGATGTTTAATTATTGAACTAACAGGTTTATTGAGTCTAGAGGCTTATTTTATAACCTAGTATGATGTGTAACCTATTGTGTAGCTCAGTATGATGTGTAACCTTGTCCATCCATCATCAAAACTGAAATCTTGCTCATGTACAATAAAATAAAAAAATCTAAAAATCTAAAAAAAATTAAATAGCTATACAAAACATTTAAATAATATTTTCTTATAAAAAAATTAAATACCTCTAAACTTATGTTAGATTCGTATTTAAAATAAATTTATACAAAACGTAAATTATATACTCCAATTTAAGAATTTAAAAAGATACAAAATTAACGAGAAAATATATATATTGAAAAGAAAAGTTCATTAAAAACTTCAAATATCATTTACAGATCATATACTAACATTTTTGTGTGGATTGATTCGCCAATTACAACATAAATTATGTTTAGTCGCATATTACGATATAATTTATATGAATGACATGTGTCTCTTGTTTCCACCAGTAACCACAACACAAAATTCAACGCATGGGACGCGCTCTCCACCAGGGAAGGGACACAGTCTAATTCAATTTCCATTACTTTCGGCGTCGCGTTCAGCAGGATAATCGGATGGGAAGACCTGACTCCTCTCTATGTCTCTGCTCACTATCCGCGTAAGCGAACGAAGGCGAGTAACGGGAGATCGCGAAGACAACTGCGAACCATTTGGTGAAACGCGCTGATGGCCTTCCCCGAGAGCCGAGAAGCCATCGGGTCTCTTGGGTATTTCAATGGCAATCTCAGGCATTAACGCTCTTCCACCAGAAGTTCCCTCATCCATCTCTGCTTTTATCCGCTTCTGCCGATCCCAAGAGAATATATTTGTTGGCTTCTGCAGACTGTACTCTTCTCCACAGCTTACACTCTGCTCTTGCTGCAAATTCAGATTGTCTTGGAAGCCTGAAGTAATTGGTCTTGGGATTGTAACCGAAACCTGCTCGACTCTAGCGGATTCTGAAACTGGCTGTTCCTGCTGGGCGCCGGTTCTGCAAATGGGACAAGTGGAATGCGAACGAAACCACATGTCTATGCAATCGACATGAAAACTATGCCTGCAATTTGGCAGAAGACGGCCTTTCTCATTTTCCTCGAATTCGGACAGACACACCGCGCACTCCAGCCCATCTGTGAAGTTCTGTGATTTATAGAGAAACATGGGCAGAGTTTCTAATATCGCAGAATCCAGCCCCACGTTCCACAGCCGCTCTGGTTCTTCTCCCGTAAAATAAAACCGAAGACCGGTAGAAGCCGATCTCCGTCGAGTCCATTCGAAAAATCTAGCAGGCGATACCGAACTCCATCTGGCATAAAGGTGCAGCAAAATGACTAGCAAAGCCAGAAGTAGGAGACATATTATGGCTAATATCACAATATTGTCATAGACGAAATATCTGGACTCGCCATTTTCCTGAGGTGGGTCATGATGATCACTTTCCGAGCTCATCGTATATCAAATTGAAACCAGAGAATGGAAATTCTGTTTCAATTTGGGTGATCTCGAACCACAAGCTACTTAGATGGCCTGCCCTGCAAAGATAGCAAGCTACAACTAGTTGCTCTTTATGTGGTTCGAGCCTTCAATTTCTCCCCACTTGGCAGCACCTCCAATGCTTTTATGAACTGAAAAAGCTTCCTCGCTTTCAGAAGCCGAGAAATGCCGCGTTTGTTTCGACGGATTGACGATGAGGGTCGTGATAAAATGGTCACTACAGATTAGCCAGGCAACTTCCAAGAACCTGTGTTTGCAAAAGTCTTCAATTTTCCAATGCTTTTAGAGTTGATTACAGAAATATGGCCATCCGCGTCGTTCGGAGTCCGGGTACGCTGTTTCCGTGTTGACTTCATTGAATAGATAGGTCGTAACGTTCGTCCAACGAAAATGCCGTGCTTTGGACGGCCCTGGCCGGAGCTGGAAGGAACCACCTGGGACTTTTCTTCCTTCTGTACCTGAAGATTCAACAGAAAGATATTGTTGAGGAAATGCACAAAGGAATGTGTGGTGAGATGGTTGGGTTGGTTGGGTGGGTGAAACTTATTAGGTGAGGGTTTAATTCATATTGAGTATATTGTTTTGCTATGGTGTGCAGTTTAAGGAGTAGACTTTTTATTAGTTGGAGTCTCAGCTCTTGCCAAAATCATGAGAAATTATATCTGCTTGCAGGTTGTTAGATGTACTTTTGGTGTTATAGTGGCAGCTATTAACTTTACCTATTGAAAATGATTGAAGGAAGGTGATTGTTCGCTGTAGTTTAACTAATTGTTTTATATTTTTAAGTTTACCCATTGAAAGTGATTGAAGGTGAATTCCATAGATTAGATTTACCCATTAAAGGTGAATTCCATAGATTAGATTTACCCATTGAAGGTGATATGATTGAAGGTGAATTCCATAGATTAGGTTTAACCATTGAAGGTGATTGTTTGCCATAGTTTAACTAATTGTTTTATATTTTTAGGTTTTCAAGGTTTTTCGTATTTTTTCTTGTTCTATAAATTTTGTTTGAAATTTGGTAAGAATTTAATAAATTTATAAATTTGATATATAAACTCTGTATAATCCAAGTGTTTCAAGGATTTTTCATTGGGCTAAATTTATTTATGTATTAGTTTAAACACCATATAAACACACTTTTTAATCAAAAACTCTAAAAAGAATTAGTTGACAATATTTTATTAAATTATATTGGAGAGTTATTAATTCACATGTGAGATTACTAAATCATGCTATTGACTCATAATATTGTAACAAATCTTATTTCAAAATTAAAAATTAAAAATATCCATAATTAAATGATCAAATCTACATAGTTAAGAATTGTGTTATCTTTCTTTTTTTAGTTAATATATGTTTAACTCATATGCTAATCTATTTCATAATTATTAATAATAATAATTTAAAATAAAGTTATAATTTAGTTAATTTTTATAATAAACTATACAAAATGGCTTGATAAAATATCACATAATATTTGTCTATTCATTAATCTATAATAAAAGTAACATAACAATAATGTGTGGCTTTTAAATTTAAGTATATAAAAGATAATACAAACAAATTTTTTAAATAATTATTAATATAATTTATTATGGAAAATATTATTTATTAATATCTTTAAAAATATAATAAATAATAATAAAGAAAATTATTTTATAATACTTTTAAATTTAGTGAATGGGACACAATGAGGGAGTCATCACTTCATATAATTAATGAGCATGACTTGTGGCCCGCTATATATTAAAATGGTAACGCGGTAAGGGTGGGGCTAATGTTTTTAGGTGGATTGGAAGAGGTATGCGATTGGATCGTATTGAACCTTTGTAGTTCACACAATAGGAAGGGAAAATGGTAGTGGAAGTGATTTATTCTTTGTCATTCTTGATGTTGGTTTGGGTTGGACCATTCAATGCACTAAACCTCACATAGGATTTGATATCATTTTAGTCTTTTGTGATGTGGTTTCGGTTTCCTTTTCCTCTATTATTGTTATTTTTGTGTATGCTCTTTCCACATCAATTTTTTTTATGTGTGATTTTTTTTTTTCATTTTCTTCATTATTGGTATTTTTGTGTAGGCTCCCTCCACATCGATTGTTTATGTGTGAGATTTCTCTACCTTGCTACCTTCACTATGAAAGAGTGTAAGTTATTTGAGCCTTGATTCTTTTATTGTTCATAGACCTGTGCCATATTACTTATTTAAGGCGAAGTTTGGGCTAGTTGCATGGGTTTGGAAACATGGTCCAACATAGAGCAAGGTGCAGACAAGGAAACGACAATCATGGATTGTTGGGTGGTTCTTGTGCTCATTCTAGGGCCAAGGCTCTCTCTCGCATATTTCATGAAAGATCCCCACAACAGTGTAAGAAGAGCTCTTTGAGTTTGAGGTAGACATGGTGGTTGAACGAGGCTACCTTTATGATTTGGAAATATTAGTGGGTATTTCTTAATGTATGTCTTGCATAAGGGACACCCAAAGCAGACAAAACCAATACTTGTTGATAATTAACCTCTATAAGAGGATGAAAACATTGCTCAAAATGGTTATTGTGGAAAAATAATGAAGCAAAAGAGGAAGTTTTGTTGATGTTGAACAAGGTGGTGCCCCACCAAAAATACATGGGTGTTTATCTCAGTAGGACTGGAGGCCAATTAGCTCTCACTCTAGAGCCAACTAGTTGCATTCAGGGGTACACCAACCCCAATGAGGTGGACGTCTTCACATTTAATGTTATGACGAATTTTATTTTGATGTTTTTTTGGTTAACTAGTTCTACTAGGGTGTGGTATGCTACTCTAAATAATACAATTGATTGGCATTATGTATTTTTTTCTACGCACATCTCATGGTACTTACTAGACCTCTCGAAACACTATAAGTTTTGGGTACACTAGTATGGTTTCAATATTTATTTTTGCACTCGGCTTATCAAAACCTAATTTCTTTATTGGTAGATATTGTGATGGAAACCTTATAGCCTTTGGTCATCGCCCTCTCTTTGGAGGATTTTCAACTTTAGGAATATTCCCTTCATATGGAGCTCCCTCATTGTGGTGTCATCTCTCTAGATCCATTAAATCGTGATAATTTTTTTTGCAGCAGGGTTCTCCCCTCCTTCAAGGTGATGCAATCACTTCAAATCACTTAAGCGTTTTGGTCTTCGTGAGGTCACTAAAAGGGGGTACCTTATGTCTACAGGTGGGAGTTGCTAACTCTACCTCTACATTTGGAGCTAGAATCCAAGATCGAATAAGAATCACTTCAAGCTCAATGCAGCTCCTACATGTGGATGGGAAAATTTAGGAAGGGATTTTTCTCAAATATTATGCTATAGCAAAGGATGCAATAATTCTCTTAATCAAAATATCAAATGGAGGAGCCAAAGGTTGGGGTGCACCCTCTTCCTCTTAGCCACAATCCTTTAAGGATGTTCTAAAGTAATGGCTTCGGCAACCGACTATCTCTCTTGGCCAACCTTTATTGTAGAATAAGCATAAGACATTCGAGAGCTAGAGGTGGAAGACCCACAATCTAATATTTTCATCTTAACCTATATGAGTAATGCCACCATCTATTGTTTTAATTGGATTTGGCCATTAGAATTTTCACTTCGAGAATGGGTGCATCAAACCTGATCCCCAATTACAAATTTATATTTTTGTTCGAAGGGTTTCTTTGTGTTTTATTTAAAAAATCCAAAGGATTGTCAAATCTTTTTTTATCAAGGACCCCAGTTATGGGGTTGTTCTAGGCTCTCCTTTCAACCATGGTTTCCTAATTCAACCCTTTATCCATGACAACATTGCCCACTCCACCTTGGGTAAAACTTTCTAATATTCCCATTAATTTTAGTAAATCTAGAAAGCTTAGCTTTTGTAGGAAATTCCCTAGGTCATTTTATTAAGATAGATACAAACAAGATAGTGAGGGGTATTGTAACCTTTGCACACATTTTTTTCGAAATAGATCTTTGCAAAGGGTTGGAAAAAAGGAAACTATGGAAAAGAATGAAATCAAAGAGGAGATTTTGTTGATGTTGGACAAGGTGGTGCCCCAACAAAAAGATATGGGGGCTCGTCTTAGTTGGATTGAACATGCTAATTAGCTCCCGCTCTAGGGCGAAGTGGTTGCAATTAGGGTTACACCAACCCTAATGAGGTGGACCTCTCCACTTTTACTTAATTTTATGATGAATTTCATTTTGATGTTTTTTTGTTTAGCCAGTTCTACTAGAGTGTGGTATGCTAGTCTAAATGGTACAATTGATAGGAAATATGTATCTTTTTCAATGGACATTTCATAGTGCTTACTGGGCCTCTCTAAAGGTTATAAATTTTGGGTACACTAGTATGAGTTTAATGCTTATTTTTGCATTGGGCTTATCAAAACCTGATTCCTTTGTTGGCGGTTATTGTGATGGAAACCCTATAACATTCGATTGTCACCCTGTCTTTGGAGGATTTTCAACTCTAGGAATCTTCCCTTCATATGGAGCTCCCTCCATTATGGGAATTTTGATGTCTAAAATGGGCCTCTTAGGGAAATTATAAAATAATAGTGGAAATAATAAAATAAGATTAGATTGTATCATCAAATTTTAGAGGGAAGAAAGAAAAAACTATTTTTTCAACTTGTATTTCCAACTTATCTCCTTACGGGTTTACTCAAATTTCGAGTGGAAACACTCATTGGATGCAAAATTTGATTCCTCATCCAAGGAGTACACATGTTTCATACTTTCGATGGACCCTACTACACGAAAAATGAGAAATACATGAAAAACGTGATTACAATCACGTTTTTTCATGTATTTCTCATTTTTTGTGTAGCAGGGTCCATCGAAAGTATGTAACATGGGTACTCCTTGGATGAGGAATTAAATTTAAATTTTTCATCCAACGAGTACTCCAACTCGAAATTTGAGTAAAACCTTAAGGAGATAAGTTGAAAATACGAGTTGAAAAAGTAGTTTTATTATTTTATTATTTTTTAATCTTTTTACTTTTTTACTCCAAAAATGGTGAATCATCCCCCATGGTTGACATCATCATCTTGAATCCTATTGGTTCTTATAAAGTTTATTTTGTTTGTACATTTTCTTAGGAGGCTCATTTTAGACCTCAAAATTCCCTTGATGCATTGTGTCACCATTGCTCCAGATTTATTAAATCATGAGGAAATTTTTTGTAGAAGGATTCTCCCCTCCTCTAATGTCATGTCGTCGCTTCAAATCTCTTGACCTTTTCGATCTTCGTGAGGATTCCCACAGGGGTTCCTTGTTTCTACAGGTGGGAGCTACGGATTCTATATCTACATTTGGAGCTAGAATCAAAGATCAAACAATAATCCCTTCTATCTCAATGTGGCTCCTACATGGGAGTAGGAAACTTCAGAAAGGGATTTTGCTCAAAGATTATGGTATAGCCAAGGATGCATTAATCCTCTTACTCTCAAGATTGAATAGAGGAGCGAAAGGTTGGGGTGCACCCTCTTTCTCTTAGCCACAATCCATTAAGGATGTTATAAAATGAGGGTTCTAGAAATTGACTCCCAAAGATCTCTCGACCAACCTTAATTGAAGAACAAGCAGAAGAAATTCTAGAACTAGAGGTGGAGGATCCACAACCTAATATTTTCAACTTAACCTATATGAGGAATGCCACCATCTCTTGTTTTAATGGGATTTCACCATTAACAGTTGCACTCCGAGAATGGGTGCATCAAACTTGATCCCCGAATATGAATCTATACTTTTATTCAAAGGGTTTCTTTGTTTTTTGGTTCAAAAACCAAGAGCAATTTCAAAGAGTTTTTTTTATCAAGGACCCTAGTTATGGGGCCGTTCTAATCTCTCCTTTCAACCATGGTTTCTTGAATTTAACCCTGTATCCATGAACACATTTCCCACTCCAGTTTGGATAAGACTTTTTAATATGCCAATTCATTTGTTAACTCCATAAATCTTAGCTTATGTAGGAAATTCCCTAGGCCACTTTATTAAGGTAGATACAAACAAGATTGTGACGGGTATTGTAACCTTTGCACACACTTGTCTCAAAATAGATCTTAGAAAATGGTTTACTAATATGATCCTTATCAATTGGAATGGCATAATCTTTTTGCAACTGATGGATTACTAGACTACAACTTTCCACTATAAGCCCTGTCAATAATTAGGTCATTTCCAAAATGCTTTCCTTTCTTCTCAAAGGAATTCTCCTTGATGCCAATAAAAAGAATAAGGATGGAAAGACCTAAGAGGATATAAGAATTCCTCAGTTCACAAGCATGATATCAAGTAGCAACAACGAGCAACTGCAACTAAATTTAGTCCCTCAGCCTCAACTCAGCCCACTGCAACACCAATTCATCCCATAAAATCTATGATCCCTCCTCCTCCACCATATCACCACCCTCACCTAGATCCCTCAGATGGAGAAGAGAGAGACATAACCATGATCTTGGCTTTTTCCATGAGATGACACAAATATATTCATGAATCAGATTACTTAGATAGTGATAAGGAAGCAACAACTATTGCAGATCCTTTGGAAATACAAGTGCCTCAAGGAAATGCAAACATTGCCTCCATGTCATCTATGCCCAATAACTGCTCAAAATGGATTGAAATTGACAAGAAGAAAGGAAAAAAAGACCTTTGAGCAACTCCATAATCGTTTATCTATATATTTTGTGTCTTGACTCTCTACACAACTTTTTGCATTATGGGTTTATTCTTGGATATGGTCAAGCATCTTGTTTGGAAAGCCATACAAATATTTAATTTAAAAAAAGCATATTTATTCTCACACTAATGTCCACTTTTTTTGCTAATAAACAACCAACTAAGTGGTATAATTTTTTTGATTATATAAATTAATGAAAAAAAAAAAATTCTCGTGCGAAAATAAATTAAAAGATAAAAAAACATTTCAATATTATAGGTTATACCTTAAAAAAAAATGGGTTTCATGTGTTTTAATGGTTTTATTGTTTGGGTTTTCAATTGGATTTTGGTGATAAATTTTTAATTAGATTATGATTTTTAATTACTTTAAATGTATAGATAGATTTATTAAAAAATTATGTTTCCACGCATTCAATAAATTATATATTCTAAATTATATAATTTAAAAAGATACTCATCAGATTTAAAACAAAATTAACCTATTCAAAAGTAAAGTTCATTAAAAACTTCAAATATCATTTACAGATCATTTACAAACATTTTTGCTTGGATTATTACAACATAAGTTACGTTTAGTCACAGATTACGATATAATTTACATGAATGGCATGTGTCTCTTGTTTCCACCAGTAACCACAACACTAAATTCAAGGCATGGGAGGTCCTCTGCACCAGGGAAGGGACAGAGACTACTTCAATTACCACTTTCGGTGTCGCGTTCAGCAGGGTGATCGGATGGGAAGACCTGACTCCTCTCAATGTCTCTGCTCACTATCCGCGTAAGCGAACAAAGGCGAGTAACGGGAGATCTCGAAGACCGCTGCCAACCATTTGGTGAACCTGGACGCTGATGGCCTTCCCCGGGAGACGAGAAGCTGTCGGGCCTCTTGGGTATTTCAATGGCAATCTCAGGCATTAACACTCTTCCACCAGAAGTTCCCTCATCCATGTCTGGTTTCCTCTGCTTCTGCCAATCCCAAGTGAATATATTTGTTGGCTTCTGCAGATTGTACTCTTCTCCATAGCTTCCACTCTGCTCTTGCTGCAAATTCAGATTGTCTTGGAAGCCTGAAGTAATTGGTCCTAGGATTGTAACCGAAACCTGCTCGACTCTAGCGCATTCCGAAACTGGCTGTTCCAGCTGGGCGCCGGTTCTGCAAATGGGACAAGTGGAATGGGAACGAAACCACCTGTCTATACACTCGACATGAAAACTATGCCTGCAATTTGGCAGAAGACGACCTTTCTCATTTTCCTCGAATTCGCACAGACACAATGCGCACTCCAGCCCATCTGTGAAGTTCTGTGATTTATAGAGAAACATGGGTAGAGTTTCTAATATCGCAGAATCCAGCCCCATGTTCCACAGCCTCTCTGGTTCTTCTTCCGTAATATAAAACTGAGGAGCGGTAGAAGCCAATCTCCGTCGAGTCCGTCCGAAAAATCTAGTAGGCGATACCGAACTCCATCTGGCATAAAAGTGTAGCAAAATGAGTAGCAAAGCCGGAAGTAGGAGACATATTCTGGCCAATATCACGGTATTGTCATAGACGAAATATCTGGGCTTGCCATTTTCCTGAGGTAGGTAATGATGATCACTTTTCGAGATCATCGTATATCAAATTGAAACCACAGAACCGAAATTTTGTTTCAATTTGGGTGATCTCTGTTGAATATGTAATTTCAACGCAGACGTACAACGCCCGATACCGCTCAACAAACCCGCCTGAAACTTTTTGGACCACTTTCCGGCGAAGGCAGTTTCCGTATGATCGAGCCCGATGCAATCAAATTTGGGCACGTGTTCCTCCCTATACGTCATCATATGTAATATTTCGGGACGTAATGATCAGTCAGGTAAGGCCTCCCGATATCTCCGTCCGCCGTCCGATCTGCCTGATCGATATCCGTCGTCCATCGCTCCTACCTGCGTACAAGCTTGCATTAATTACATAGCGTGGAGTAAAACTTAAGTTTGGTTGACCATATATTTTATTAATGCATTGTCATAAGTTTTTTTTACAGCGCAGTGTTCGTGTGGTAATATTGGCACACGGGATGAAAATAGATGCCAGCAGCAACATAAAGAAAATGGTGGAGCGCATGTATCTTCAGGGAGTTGAACTTTGTTGATTTATGCAAGGAGCGAATATCGCACAGCAGTGCGTAGAAGAAGAATGAGAGTTTTTGTATGTCTTTGTATTTTATTTTTGTGATATGCACAGCAGTGGGAAACAAGAAGTGGTAAATGTAAAAGCTCTTTTACAGCAGTAAATCCATGTAAATTTATTTTACAGCAGTGAATGAAGATTTTACACAGCAGTGTAAAAATCATTTTGTAAAAGAGACAGAGTATTTTTTTGGTAAATCCCTCTCAGCGAAGAGGATGAAGTTTGTATCAGACATTTTGTTTTAATGAATAGAAATCCTTTTTATGGTGATGTAATACTCTGTTCTTCAGTCATTTTTTTAAAAAGCTTCCCTGTGCACAAAAGATCCTGTGGAGAGGAAACAGAGCATTGCCTCTGTGGAGTTTATTTTGTTTGTTTTTGGGATTTTCTCAGAAAAATCCCCAACAATGGTATTAGAGCAGGCTTAAGCTCTTTGAAGGTGTTCAAGAAGCTGAAGGAAGGTTCCTTTTGTTGCAGCAGTAAATCTTCTCCAGCAAAGTGAAGTCTCAGGCAAAAGATTCAGGTATTCCTCAAAGTTTTCTTTTTGTTACTGCTGAAGAGACAGTCAGTGTTTTAAATACAAAGTCAAGGAATGGCTAGCACTAGCACTAGTATGGGTATGTTTAACACCCAGCTCCCACAGTTCAATGGGAAAAACTATGACTATTGGGCAATAACTATGAGAGCCCTGTTTGCCTTTCAAGATTTATGGGAAATAGTTGAAGATGGTTTTGAAGAACCAGCAGATGAAAATGAGTTTAATAGATTAACTCCAGCAGAGAAGGATCTGCTGAAGAGCAATAGGAAGAAGGATTCAAAAGCCCGTGTGTTGTTGTATCTAGCAGTAGACCAGAGTGTGTTTCCAAGGTTAGCAGCAGCTAAGACAGCAAATGAAGCATGGCAAACCCTCAAGACAGCCTATCAAGGCATGGAGAGAGTGAAGACAGCAAAACTACAATTGCTGAGAAAAGATTTTGAGAATCTGAGCATGAAGGAGTCAGATAATATTGACTCATTCTTCACACATGTGATTGGTTTGGTCACACAGATGAGGACTCATGGAGAAACCATTGAAGAAAGGAGGATTGTGGAGAAAATATTGAGGGTCTTACCCTCAAAGTTTGATGCGATTGTCACCACCATTGAAGAGACAAAGGATCTCTCAAACTTTTCAGTTGATGAGCTACATGCATCACTGATAACACATGAGCAGAGGTTGAGTAGGAATGAAAACTCATCTCTAGAGCAAGCCTTCAAGACCCAGATGTCTTTTGGAAGAGGAAGAGGTCAAGGCAGTGGAAACAAGAGAGGAAGATGCAGAAGCCAGAACAGAGGTGGAAGGAACAGTCCAACAAATGCTCAAGGAAGAGGCAGCAATCCAAATCAGAACCAAGGCCAAGGCAGCAACCAACAAAGAGGACAACATCATGCTCAAGGACAAAGGTATGAAAAATCCAATGTCCAATGCTATTATTGTAAAAAATATGGGCACTATGCCAGTGAATGTAGGAAGAAGCAGCATGATATGAACAATAGATCAAATGCAAATGTTACTAGAGAAAACATCAGTCAAGATAATGTGTTGTTAGCTTGTAGCATGGCTGAAACAAACATTGAAGATATATGGTTTTTAGACTCAGGTTGCAGCAACCATATGACAGGAAGCATAGCCTTCTTTTCTGCCCTAGATAAAAATGTGAAATCAGAAGTCACACTAGGAACTGATAACAAAATTTCTGTTATGGGAAAAGGAGAGGTAAAATATTTACAAAGCAAGGAGAAAGGAAAACCATAGCGGATGTCTATTATGTCCCTGGAATGAGATGTAACCTCTTGAGTATTGGACAGCTTGTCCATAAGGGGTACAATGTTTTCTTTAAAAATGATGTATGCACCATCATGGATATAGCACCCAACAAACGATGCATTGCTGAAGTGAAGATGACAAGGAACAGGATGTTCCCTCTCCGGATCAGGGCAGATTTGAAAAACAAAGGAGAAATTGCAGCAGTCACTCAAGAGGCTTTCCAAAGCGTGCCAAATGATGAAAATTGGTTGTGGCACTTGAGATTTGGACATCTCAATTTTGGAGGTCTAAACTTGTTAAGCAGAAAATGAATGGTAAGAGGACTACCATTGATAGAGAAACCGGACAGCCTTTGTGAAGGTTGCATATTGGGAAAACAACACAGAGAAAGTTTTCCATCAGGTAAAAGCATAAGGGCAAAGGCACCCTTAGAGATCATCCACTCAGATTTATGTGGACCGATGCAAGCTCCATCATTAGCAGGCAGCCAATATTTCCTAACATTCATTAATGACTTTACAAGAAAAACTTGGGTATATTTCCTTAAAAAAAAAAGTGAAGTGTTTGAAAAATTTAGAAATTTCAAGGCACTTGTGGAAAACCAAAGCGGGCTGCATATTAAAGTTTTGAGAACTGATAGAGGAGGTGAGTATATCTCCAAGGAATTCCTAAGATTTTGTAGAGAAAATGGAATTCACAAACAGTTTACAGCAAGATACACCCCACAGCAAAATGGAGTTGCTGAAAGGAAGAACAGGACCATCATGGATATGGCGAGGAGCATGCTGAAGGCAAAGCATTTGCCAAATGATTATTGGGCTGAAGCTGTAAATTGTGCAGTGTATATTTTGAACAGGTGTCCTACAAAAGCAGTGTTGAACAAAGTGCCGGAAGAAGCATGGAGTGGGAGAAAGCAAGGAGTCACCCACATGAGAGTTTTTGGATGTGTGGCTTATGCACACATTCCAGATCAGCTAAGGAGGAAGTTGGACAACAAAGGGGAGAAATGTCTTTTCATTGGATACAGTGAGGAATCCAAAGCTTACAGGTTGTATATCCCATCTACCAAGAAGTTTTTTGTCAGCAGAGATGTTCAATTCATTGAAGAGGAAGCTTGGGATGGAAGCATAGAGAAGACAGTTAATGTTAAAAACTATTTGTCTCATGATGAAGATGATGAGGAGGTGGCTGAAATGCATCCCCAAACAACAGCGCCAACACAAGGACAGCAAGGGACACCATTGAGGATAAATGAGAGTGCTTCTCCAAGCACACCACAAGGAGGAAATTCAAGTGCGTCTTCAAGCACTTGCACACCAAATGAAAGAGGTAAGAAATTTAGAAATCTAAGTGATATTTATGATGAAGGAATGAATTCCTTATTTGCCTTGTATTGTCATGTTGATGATCCTATTCATTTCGAGGATGCAATTAAAGATAAGAAATGGATAGAAGCTATGGATGAGGAGATGAATGCCATAGAGAGAAACAAAACATGGGATTTGGTTGAGCTACCAAAAGGTAAAGAAGTCATTGGAGTGAAATGGGTTTACAAGACTAAGAGCAATGCTGAAGGTAAAATAGAAAGACACAAGGCAAGGCTGGTTGTCAAAGGGTACAAGCAGCAGTATGGAAGAGATTATGAGGAGACTTTCGCCCCGGTTGCAAGAATGGAAACCGTGAGAGCAGTGTTGTCCATAGCAGCTCAAAACAAATGGAAAGTCTACCAAATGGACGTGAATTCAACATTCCTAAATGGAGTGTTAAAGGAAGAGGTTTATGTTGAACAGCCTCTAGGCTATGAGAAGAAAGGTGAAGAGCACAAAGTGTGCAAATTGAAGAAAGTTCTTTATGGGCTGAAGCAAGCGCCAAGAGCATGGTACAGCAGAATAGATTCATATCTATTGGATAATGAATTTGACAAGTGTGAAGGAGAACCCACTGTCTACATCAAAGAAAAAGATGGTAAAATTTTGATTGTTGTCTTATATGTTGATGATGTTATTTTCACAGGTAATGATGATAAGCTTATTGAGAATTTCAAATCAGTCATGAAGGAGGAATTTGAAATGACTGACATGGGTTTCTTGAGATACTTCTTAGGCATAGAAGTAGATCAAAATGAAAAAGGAATTTTTATCTCACAAGCTAGATATGTAAATCAAGTGTTGGGCAGATTTAACATGCAAGAATGCAAAACAGCGATCACTCCCACAGTAATGGGATTAAAACTCAGCAGAGAGGACAGCAGCAAGGATTTTGATCCTAGTTTGTACAAGAGTATTGTTGGCAGCCTTATGTATTTAACAGCTACTAGGCCTGACATTATGTTTGCTGTTAGTTTAATTTCCAGATTTATGGAGAGGCCAAAGGAGGCACATTGGCAGGCAGCAAAAAGAATTTTGAGGTATGTCAAAGGTACCAAAATGTTTGGAATTTTATATAATGTCTCAGAACATTCAGATTTGGTTGGATACACTGATAGTGATTGGGCTGGAAGTGTAGATGATCGAAAAAACACTTCCGGTTATGTTTTTCATATGGGTTCAGGAGCCATTTCATGGGCTTCTACGAAGCAGTCCATTGTAGCATTGTCTACAGCAGAGGTTGAATATGTGGCAGCTACAACAGCATCATGTCAAGCAGTTTGGATGAGAAGGATGTTGAGGAGCTTAGGCCAAGAGTAGGCAAAAGCGACAGTGATTTTTTGTGACAATAGCGCAGCTATTGCATTGTCCAAGAATTCAGTGTTTCATAAGAGAACGAAACACATTGATATAAGGTTTCACTACATCAGAGAATTGGTGAACAATGGAGAAATTGGCCTAGAACATTGCAGGACTCAGGAACAGGTTGTAGACATCTTGACAAAGCCACTGGATCAGAAAAGCTTTGAATTTTTTTAGGAAGTGTCTTGGTATGACCGAATGCCCAGCAATTGAAATTAAAGGGGAGTGTTGAATATGTAATTTCAACGCAGACGTACAATGCCCGATACCGCTCAGCAAACCCGCCTGAAACTTTTCGGACCACTTTCCGGCGAAGGCAGTTTCCGTATGATCGAGCCCGATGCAATCAAATTTGGGCACGTGTTCCTCCCTATACGTCATCATATGTAATATTTCGGGACGTAATGATTAGTCAGGTAAGGCCTCCCGATATCTCCGTCCGCCGTCCGATCTGCTTGATCGATATCCGTCGTCCATCGCTCCTACCTGCGTACAAGCTTGCATTAATTACATAGCGTGGAGTAAAACTTAAGTTTGGTTGACCATACCTTTTATTAATGCATTGTCATAAGTTTTTTTTACAGAGCAGTGCTCGTATGGTAATATTGGCACACGGGATGAAAATAGATGCCAGCAGCAACATAAAGAAAATGGTGGAGCTCATGTATCTTCTGGGAGTTGAACTTTGTTGATTTATGCAAGGAGAAAATGGTGGAGCTCATGTATCTTCTGGGAGTTGAACTTTGTTGATTTATGCAAGGAGCGAATATCGCACAGCAGTGCGTAGAAAAAAAATGAGAGTTTTTGTATGTTTTTGCATTTATTTTGTGATATGCACAACAGTGGGAAACAAGAAGTGGTAAATGTAAAAGCTCTTTTACAGCAGTAAATCCACGTAAATTTATTTTACAGCAGTGAATGAAGATTTTACACAGCAGTGTAAAAATCATTTTGTAAAAGAGACAGAGTATTTTTTTGGTAAATCCCTCTCAGCAAAGAGGATGAAGTTTGTATCAGACATTTTGTTTTAATGAATAGAAATCATTTTTATGGTTATGTAATACTCTGTTCTTCAGTCATTTTTTTAAAAGCTTCCCTGTGCACAAAAGATCCTGTGGAGAGGAAACAAAGCATTGCCTCTGTGGAGTTTATTTTGTTTGTTTTTGGGATTTTCTCAGAAAAAATCCCCAACAATCTCGAACCACAAAACTGCTTAGATAGCCTGCCCTGCAAAGATAGCAAGCTACAACTACTTGCTCTTTATGTGGTTCGCGCCTTCAATTTCGCCCCACTTGGCAGCACCTCCAATGCTTCTATGAACCAAAAATGGTTTTCTCGCTTTTAGAAGCCGAGAAATGCCGCGTTTGTTTCGACGGATTGGCGATGAGGGTCGTGATAAAAAGGTCATTCCAGAGGCCCATTTTCAGCCACGCAACCTCCAAGAATCTGTATTTGTAAAAGTTTTCAACCACGCAACTTCCAAGAACCTGTGTTTGCAAAACTCTTCAATTTTCAAATGCTTTTAGAGTTGACTGCAGAAATATGGCTCAGGTTAAAAATTGTAATTATTCTGGCAAGATATTTTAACACAACTTGCTAAATACAACTTCTTAGTTGGAAAAGACAAATACTCTTCACTGCATTTGTTATAAGTATCAAGTGTTTTACGTGTGAATTTATACTTGGTCTCCTCAGCTTTTCCAACCAGTCACTGTTACCTCTATCTCCCTTACAGTCTCTGTTTATAAACCATCCAGATGTCTTGACTCTGTTTATAAACCATCCAGATGTCTTGACTGAAAAAATTTAGAACTGCCGACCTGGGTAGGTGCCAGTAGACATCGAATTGATTATTTAAATTAATGTCCACCGTCTGTCCCTTTTCTTCTAGCTCTGCAGGACCCCTCCATCCCATACGAATTCAAAACATACTTAGTTTTCAACATTTTCTATCAGTTTACGTACATGGGTGCAAGATTCATAGCTGAGGAGCACTGCCGACCTATGATTTTGCGTTGCAGGTTTTTGAATTCCCTATACCCTTACAGCTGTGATTTCCTGAAATGACTGATGCAACGTACAATTTTGTAGCGTTTTGGCATGTTTTCCTTTCATTCAACAAAGAACGTTTGGTATTCTTCAGGGGATAAAGAAATTGGGATGCTTTGCATCTGCTCCCTTGGATGATTGTCTGTTGTATTTGTAGGTTAGCTTGTATGGTTTTGGAGTTGGTAGGGTAATGTTACTACCTGGTTCTTTGTTTTTTTTTGTTTATAGTTGGCCATGCATGCAATCTTCTGCATTTACAACCATAAGTCCATCATTGGTAGCTTCCAATTTCCAAAGGTGTAAAATAGAACAAGAACAGAATGCTGAATTGGATCAACTAACACGTGTTGTTGAATTCTGAGTGTATTTGGAATTAGCAATAGAAGAATTTAATCGGTTTTTGAGTAATCTTATGACTGCTAGGATGAATGAGATATATGGGTAAAGTGGATTTTCATGGATTGGGTTTCCTGCTGTAAAATTTGGTGTTTTGTATGTTATTTGCACGTTGTTTTCTCTAAAATGTGATGCGTTGGGTTTCCTGCTATCCAACTTGATGTTTCATATCAGGTTTTATATGTTATTTGCAAGTTTGTTATATTGTTTATCTTTATTTGAAACATGATGGGCTGGATTTCCCACTTTAGCACTTATGTTTTAGGGTTCACCACCATAAAACTTGTCTTTTTCATATAGGTTATCTATAAAAAAACAAATTCCCACTTTAGCACTTATGTTTTATGGTTTACCACCATAAAACTTTTTTTTATATAGGTTATCTATTAAAAAAAATAAAAAAAAATCGCTAGTTAGTTTGGGAGAGTGTTTAATTTTTTTTTGGAAATGGATTAAAGTTTTAATTCAGAAATTGTATTTGTCATGATGAAATATTTGATTTAGAGTTTATTATTTAAAGTAGATTTGGATATTAAAATTATTTTTTTCATAGTCTATTAAATTGGAAATTAGACTAATAGTAAGGTTGTTGCTTGTGTGTTTTGCAGTTTCTACCACACTTGTCTTAAAGGCAGCAAGGTTTTCTCTCTGAAAAATTAGGATAAAGTTATTTATTAGTGGGGTTGTAGCTCTCCAAAGCATATCTGGTTCACCTAGTTACCATGGTATTTTAAAACTTAAGAATAATAATGAATAGATGACTATGAGGAGAATAGAGCACATCAAATGAAAATATTTCTAATACAATCTGCAATCACATTTTCACCTGTTAGTAAATTTAGATGAAAATAACTTTCATGTAAAGACCATTTAAATTTGTAACTTTTAGCTTCTCTGATTCAAACGTGGCACCCAACAATTAGAATATAGCATACCCAAAAAGTGACCTCCAAATTCAGAAACACTCCTCATGTAATTTTAGAGAAACCACATCCTCTGAAGCAACAGAAATGGAAACCACAAAGAAATTTCTGTAGCTTCAGAAGATGTGGTTTCAGTGGATATATAACTTTGAAATTCAAATTCCAGGCTATTTTCAAGATGTAAAGTTTAAAGATGTTAATATGTGAATAAAAATAGGAAAAAGGAAATTATAGATTTTTAACTGAATATGATAATCAACATGATACATTATTGGAGTTTGATACCCTTATAGTGTTTTAAGTATAAAACTCATTGACTTTTCCAATGGCACATATTTTTTTTTTTTTGAAAATTTATGAGAAACTAACTTGAGTTATATATCTTGTAGAGATGTTCAAAATGGAAACAACTTCTAGCTCTTAAAGTGCAAGATCCAAAAAAAAAATCTTTTCCTCTTTTGATTTGGATTGGAGTATGATTGGAGGTAACAATGTGGCTTGGATAAAATCAAATAGATATAATGAGTTTGTTATTGGGGAGATAAATGATAATCAACATGATACAATATTGGAATTTGATACCCTTATAGTGTTTTAAGTATAAAACTCATTGACTTTTCCAATGGCACATATTTTTTTTTTTTTTTGAAAATTTATGAGAAACTAACTTGAGTTATATATCTTGCAGAGATGTTCAAAATGGAAACAACTTCTAGCTCTTGA
The DNA here is from genome assembly GCA_031772625.1 of Pinus tabuliformis. Lineage (NCBI taxonomy): Eukaryota > Viridiplantae > Streptophyta > Pinopsida > Pinales > Pinaceae > Pinus > Pinus tabuliformis. The sequence goes on from CM062815.1 coordinate 789,652,053, forward strand.
AGTGTAAGATCCACAAAAAGAAATCTTTTCCTCTTTTGATTTGGATTGGAATATGATTGGAGGTAACAATGTGGCTTGGATCAAATAAAATAGATATAATGAGTTTGTTATTGGCGAGAGAAACAATCCATTGTATCCAACAAGCTTTCAAAATTTTTTTAGCAGAAAATCAAAAGAAGAAAATATTAGAAATAAAAAATATAGAGTTCACACCCCAGTGGAATATATAATGTAAGAATTTTGCTATGACTTGTTTTTTCTTAAAATTTTTTTTTTTTAAATTTAATTTTTATTATGCTAATATCTTGTTGTTTCTTCCAGGTTTTGATGTTCATATGGGCCATAAGACTATCAAGACATTGATGCATTGTTTTATGATATATCAAAAGTGCCTAAAAAGGGGATATGGAGTCATCCAAGGCGTAAGTAGCTAAGAGGTGATTGCTGTAGATTCAAACTGCTTATGTGATATGCTAAAACAAAAGACATGAATCTACTCTACGCATCAGCAAAAACAAAAATTGATCAATGAAATCACGAAGCAGAAAAGGAAGAATTTCAATCGCACATAACACAATATTTTTTTGGGGAAAACAACTGCTCAGAACCCCGACTATCTATATTGCATTAACTAGAAGATTTGAGAAGAACATACAATGCTCGTTCAACCCGAACAATCCTCGCACAAGTGCAAATTGTTTCACTGCTTCACAAACCAGCTCAAGCCAACAGTTTGCCAAATTTATTGTCTGCCAAGCCTCTACTTCCTTGCACAATCCCTAAGGGAATTAGCCCATATTTAATTGGGAAAATCCCTCACCACAATTGGGCAATCTATCATAGGCCTTCTACTGCTTGCATGCACCATATGTACAACTTAGAAAATTATACAACTAATAGTACACTGTTCCTGAACTCTAATATCAACTGGGTCTTCCTCTGAACTGACATACATGAGTTATTTATGAGTGAATTATCAGTTATCTGATTGATCACTACATGTGAATTAAATCTAATTTAATTCACTTGACCACTCACTAGTTCCTCCAACAGTTAGAACTAGTTTAACTGAATTTAACTGAATTTAACTCAGTTAAATTGAATTAAATAATTACAACTCAATAAGAACTCAACCTCGGCCCCTAAAATTTAGGGATCACTCTACATGAATCTAGATAGGCTTCCAACTCGAACTTACTGACCTAACTAAGTCAACTTAAGTTAGTTAACTGCTACAAGCTGCTATGAGAATAGAATTACAATTTAATTCCCAATTTAATTCAAAGACAAATTAAATTAGGATTTTCTTCTTGTGATTTTAACACTCCCTCTCAATAAGAAAGGGATTATCTGCTACCCCCATCCTGCCTCTTTGAAACTCGAATTTGCATCTTGATAATGCCTTTGTAAAAATATCTGCATCCTGCTCCTCTGTAGGAATGTACTCTAGCAACATGATTTTCCTCTACACACAATCTCGAAGATGGTGATACCAGATGTCAATATGCTTGGACCGATCATGAAAAACTGGATTCTCATAGAGTTTGATACAACTCTGATTGTCACAGTAAATCACTGTTGGATCCATCTACTGACCAAACAAACCAACAATAATCTTCCTCATCCAGATAGCCTCACAAGCTACTTGAATAACAACCATGTACTCTACTTCTGTTGAATTGAGTGCAATTGATCTCTGCTTCCTGACGTACTAAGAAACTACTTCTGACCTAATACTAAAGATTTCCCCTTAATGTGATCTTCCTGTTTGATGGACTCCCTACCCAATCTGCATCTGTGAAGCCTTGAAGCTTCACTCCGTCTATCTATATGTACCAAATACCAAGCTGAGTGGTGCCTCTGAGGCACCTTTGAGGTATCTCAACACATGTTTGGTTGCCTTCCAATAAAGTTTGGTTTTCTTAACCATAGCTTGACTAAGATGGTTAACTGCATAACACATGTGTGGTCGTGTGTTCACCAGATACATAAGTGAACCCACAAGTTGTCTATAAATAGTAGCCTCCACTACTTCAATTGAAGTAGCATCCTCCTTCCTCCAGTTACCAGCTAGAGGAGTCTCCATGGGTTTACTGCTCTTCATGTGGAACTTCTTTAGCATCTCGTTGGCATACTTGCCCCAAGAGACAAATAGTTCCTCATCTCCTTGCCATACTTCCATACCAAGTAAGTAATGCATGAGCCCCAAGTCCTTGATTTCAAACTCTCTTTTAAGATCCTCTTTGCAAGACTTGATCAACTTCTCATCACCTGTCAAAATCAAATCGTCGACATATAAAACAATAATCAACAATTTACCTTCAACCACAATATGGTAAAGGTTCTCATCTGCTTTACTTTTGGTGAAGCCTAACCTGGTGAAATAGATTTCAATCTTGGTGTACCAAGCACGTTGTGCTTATTTCAATCCATACGACACTCGCTTGAGTCAGCACACATGTGACTCTCTGTTGAAGGTCTCAAATCCTTCAGATTGCTCAATATACACCTCTTCCTCAATCATGTCATTGAGGAATGTTGTCTTTACATCCATATGATTTATCTTCCATCCCATCCGCGCTGACAGTGTTAGAATAGATCTTATTGATGAGTAACTTGCTATAGGAGCAAAAGTCTCATCGTAATCAATTCTCTCCACCTGAGAGAACCCTCTTGCCACAAATCTGGTCTTGTGTTTCTCCACATTCCCATCTCCTACTTGCTTTACCTTTTAAATCCATCTAGAACTCACCACTGACTTGTCTGCAGGTCTTGGGACCACCTTCAAAACATTGTTTCTGATAATGGAGTCATACTCTTCAACCATGAAATCAACCCACACTAGTTTCTACACTGCTTCCTTGAATGAGGATGGCTCAATCTCTACACTCTCGCTCATGAGATCCATGTAGACAGTGTACCTCTCTGGTGACCTCCTCTTCCTGTGATGTGATGTGGGTGCTCCCACATTCTCTCTAGCATCATGCAATAATCTGTTAGCCTCTTTGGTGTGCTTTCTCCCATCTCTGAAAGTCTCTACATGAGTGGGTGTTTCCACTCCCTGCTCCTCTGCATGTGGCTACTCCACATCATCCTGAGGTTCCTCCTTTAGAGCTAAAATATCCTCAACTGCATGTAGCTAAAGCTCCTTCTCAAGGGAACATCTCATGGTCTTCTCTTCATCGAACTTCACATCTCTGTGAACCACTGTCCATCTGTTGGTTTGCAGGTACACCCGATAGTTGTGAAGTGTATCAGTGTACCCCAAAAATATGGCCAACTCAGTTGTTGGCTCTAGATTTTTCCGTGCATCTTTAGTAACATCACAGTAGACTGATGAACCAAATATCTTGAAGTGTAACACATCTGGTTTCTTCGCTAAAAAAACTTTTCTTGTGTACTCATCTCAAGGATTTGATAAGGGTTTATGTTCTGCAAATAAACAATTGTGTTGCATGCTTCAACCCACAAGTGTAATGGTAGGCCCTGAGCATGCAACATCACCCGTGCCACTCCCATAATACTTTTGTTCTTCCTTTTAGACACCCCATTCTATTGTGGGTTATGGGGTTCTATCAACTCTTGTCGAATACCTTCTGCTGCAAAAAAGTTCTTGAATTCATTCAACACATACTCTCCATCATTATCACTTCTGAGAGATTTGAATTTCCTGCCAGAATCTTTCTTGACAAGTGCTTTAAATTCACAAAACTTAGCGAATGTATGATATTTCTTTTGCATGAAGAAAATCCAACACTTACAAGAAAAATCATCAACAAATATTACATAATAATTGTGCTTGGTCGTGGATGCTGTCGAGAATAGTCCACACACATATGAGTGAACTTGATCAAGGATCACTTGTGCTCGACTCTCTTTTTCATGAAGGGAAGCTTTGGTGTACTTCCCCAATGTACACCCTTTGCATGTGTCTCTCTGCTCTAGTGTACCCTTGGGAAGTCTTGTAGAAATTTGTTTCATGGTCTTCAAAGCTATGTGGTCCAAGTGAAAAAATATTCTATGCCACAACTCACCGATGTCTCAGCTTTTCACCTTCTTTGCTTTAGTGCTCAAAGCAACACAGTATTCTACCTCCAATTTGTAGAGGTTCTTTACTTGAACCCCTATCTGCTACACCTGTCTTGTGGCTATGTGACGAAGGAAAGCCTTTCCCTTACTAAATATCACATCATAGCCTCTATCTTGCAACATGGAAATATAAACCAAGTTTTTCCTCAAACCAGAAACATACATGACATCTCTCAAAGTGAGGGGAGAACCAGACTCCCTCTGAACGGTAACAATAGCGATTCCAGATGCGCTATACCTCCCATCATCACCCATATCAATATGCATATGGAGATCCTTCTCCTACAAGTTACTAAAGAGATCTTTTTTTTTTTCAGTCACGTGTAATGAAGCTCCACTATCCAGGCACCACACACTAACCATCATCGATGACACCATGCAAGCGATGAGGGTAAAATCCAATTTGAATTGTAAAGCAAGACTTCACCTGCCACTCATCCTGAGGGCTTCTTACTGACCTTCTTTTGTGAACACATTTTGGCATAGTGTCTATTGAGCTAATTTATTAACACAAATTAACACAAGTATTCATTATCAATCCAGGTTTGTAAAACTTGGAGGCATGTCCATAATGTATGGATATCAGATGTAGCCAAGCTCAGAAGATAAAATATAAGGAATTAAGAAAGTGCATATTACAAATATAAATCTATTTAAACAATTTCTAATTCACTTCTGCAATGTATGTGAGATGAAGTGGCTCTTAACTTAAGAGATCCATTTGTCTCCTTCTTCTACAATATCGCTTAATGAATAGAAATAAAAAATCATTAATTAACAACAGCTTAAGATGCTCGAATAAACAATGAAGGAGACTCCTAACTTAAGATATCTTTGGTATTCCTCATCAAAATTCACTTATCATTATGCTATTGTTAGAAAACTGAAATTGTGTAAACATAATAAAGATGAATTCTAGTTTTGATCCATTAATTCAACAGAAGGAGGATTCAAATTGAATCCTTTGTTGTCCTTTCTTATCAAAGTGATAAAAAAACTAAGATTAATCAACAATGTAAATCATTACACATCAATTCAAGTAAGAAAATCTGAAACAAAACAAGTAAATAACTCTGAAGCAACTAGTACATGAAAATTAAGCTAGTTTAACAATGAAGTGTACTTAGCTTGGAGTGGGGACCCTCCACCCTTGCCTTGCACACTTGAGGATGCTATCAACTACTGCAACTTCAGTCACTTATCCACACCAATGAACAACAAAAATGGAAGTAGAACAAGTTCTTCAAATTAGCTTCAAATATTCAAATGTCTCAGCATAAAAGTATACAAAAACTACATCCATAAGCCTTTAAAGTTTTGGCTTTAAAAGAAGATCATGAAACAAACTGATATAAAGTCTCTCTAACAACTCTATCTACTCATATCCATCTATCCAAGTTGAATCCATCCAATCTATCACTAAAAATATGGACAATCCCATGAAATCATAAAACTACCATATTTCCTAGGGATTTTCTGGATGACTGGTCTTGTTTGACCAGCTTTGACCAAGCTTGTTTTAGCTTGTTTTGACCGAACCAAGTGGAGTTAGTTCAGTCCTAGTTCCAAATATTTCCATTCATGTATCCAGCTCGATCCCATGTGTCCTACAAGTATGACATCCATATAGCTATTATGGGAATTTCTGATTCTGTCCAAAAATTGCACTTGAAATTCAATTTTCATTAAAACTTCTAGAAATTGCAAAATTAAAATTAAAATCCTGAATGTGCATAAAATACATCAAAATGAGGTGGATGTGATGGAAAATGGATGGATAATATAAGAGTTAAGTAATTTTCCTTAAGCAAAAATGGACCAACACTAAGGGCCAACATCTCCCCCTTGCTGATCTTCAAGCATTTCCTCATTCTTGTTTCTTCCTCTTGGACCTCCTTACCCCTGCTGTGTATCCTTTCCTTGACCCTGATGCCTCCTGCTATGTTTCCTTTAACAGATAATCTATCCCCATGTCGTGTTCTTCTTTATAAAAAGTAGCCTTGACATTTTGTTTTTCATATTTGTTTTTCCACATGTTCTTTTCCTTAAGCCACTTGAATGCCTGTTTGCAAAGTATGTCATTCTTTCTCTTTAGTTTGCCTATTTATTCAGTTAATTTTTCATTCTCCTTAACTAGCTTTGCATTATTCTTCTTAGTTGCCTTGTTTTCCTTCTTCAAGTGCTTTTCCAGAATCTTATTTATTTCTAGCTGGTCTGTTAATTCTTTGATTTTTCTCAAGTGTAACTCTTTTTCAAGTTCTTATGTGTCTTTTGCAAATGATGTTGCTACCACATCATCAAAATAAGAGTCTTTCTCTAGAGCTTCTTTCTATAGTCTCTCAATGATATCCTCTACCTGCTTCTTTGTAGAACATGCTTCTACAATTTGTACTTCTTGGTCTCTGCTACTTGTTTCTACTGAGCTCTTCCTCCTAGGCTTCTTAGGAGTGGATATGATGGATGTTTCTTTTTCAACCATAACAGTGTTGGTTTGTTTCTTGGACCTGGTTCTGGGATAAAATGGTGAAGTCATAATGCCCCTGGTTTCCTGCTCTGCTGTTTTTTATTCCTTAATGACCTGTTCTTGATACTGGTTTTGATTTAAAAAATCTCTCCAAGTTATGCCCTGCATTTTGACTTGATGCTCTACAAGTATTTTTAGGAGCCCCTGATGATAGACTTGTGCCTCCCTTGGTTTATTCTCATTTCTTGTTGATTCTATCATCTTAATGAGACTTCGGAAGAAGAAATATGGTAGGTTTATTTTGACTTCCCCCTTAATGTGTTGGAGGAGCCTAACATGATACAAGTGTGCCACACTCTGTCCCCTATCACAAGTGAAGAATTTCTGAATAATCAAGACTAGTTCCCCCCATGGCTCATTGAACCACTCCCTGGGTATACCTTTGGCCCTGTCAAAGGTTCCCTTCATGTTTTTCTCCAAGAAGAAAGTCCATGCTTTCTCCTTGAAATGTAGACCCTTGTGATAATTTTCCCTGTCAGTGGAAGGTCTAGTGCTTGGGAAATGTATTCCTGAGTCACTGGAATGATTAGGTTCCCTACCCTTGTTTGCTCCTGAGTATAGTTATTCACAAATTCTTTGGTTATCCCCTCACTATGACCATTGAACCTTTGTAAAAACCCTATAAGCCCTACCTAATACAACTTTTCTATTGTTTCCTTCTTCCATTGTTCTATTTGAAATTTTGGCTCTATCCTGGTGGCCATGTTTTCTGAAAACCAGTGGATATACCCTTCTACTGTCATTAACTTCATTTTTAACAATAAAAATAACAATCATTTGTGCATACAAATCCTTTTTGATTCAGTTTGTAGAAGGCTTACCTCTCTCTTGTTATTCTTTAGAATGATAAAACCAAGCTTCTTTTTGTCTCTGTCTTTCTGCAATCAATGAATCAGTGTTTTTTATTAACTTCTGTGACTGAAAAACAAAAACAAACTACTTTCTCTGATGTAAAATCCACTCTTGTCTCTGTCCCTTTTTATCACATCCCTGTTCTATCCATACAAACAAAGTATTCATGCATAACATTGTTTATAAGAGAAGACTTGGAAATCGACCTTTGTTTTTTTTTAAACAAAATCATATCATGATTATTTTCCTTTTCAAATTTCCTTGTCAGTCTCTTAGCTCATTCATATGTCAACACCATTATTCAGATCTCGTTCATATATCAAAATGGATTTATTTCCTCATTTATTGTTTGGCAAATTAATGCCATTGTGTATGTAATTAATCTTATTGTCTATGCAATCAAATTCATTGTCCATGCAATCAAATTCACAGTCTCTGTCACTATCTATGCAATCAAATTCACTGTTGATGCAATCATATTCACTATTTATGCAATCAACCCACAATTTTTGCATTTTGAACTCACTGTTTACACAATTGAACCACGGTTTATGCTACTTGAACTCACTGTGTACTCATCGAATCCATCTGTTTTATACATTTCTTTGCAAGTTCAATACTCTATTTCATTGACCAATTTGGTGTAGACATGTATTCATGCAATCAGAATTTAACTTATCATTCTATCTCATTACCCAACACGTGTTTATGCAATCAAAATTACAACCAAACTCTCTATTTTAACTCGACGACAACATGTGTTTTTAAAACTCCACTTTAAACACTCTGTTTTCATTATTCAATCTCAGCAAAAGACTGTGTTTCTACTTTCAAAACTACACTAAACATTTTGTTTTATTACTCAAGCTCAATGAAAACATTTAGTTCTGCGATCAAACATTCAATTCAGCAATTTAATGAGTGAACGTGGAGGTTCCAAATGGAGTTACCTAGCTACAATGACTTATATTGCTTTTCCTTTGATCTTGACTCAACCGACCTGCATTTTATTATGGTTGCCACTTGTTAAACCTCAGTTCAAAACATCTATTCCTTGACTGATGGCAGAGACAACTAATGACAAATGACAACAGAAGTTGGAGCGCTTTCCTATCTCGGAGTTTAACTTCTATTTTAATGAAAGAATCCTGTGATTTCCTCATAACCATCTATTGCATTCAATGAGGGAGATCAAGTTTCGATCTTACCTTATTTCGCACGAGATTTCTTTGAACTAACTCCACTTTCTCTGTTAGTCTTCTCGGCTTATCTCTTGATCCTCTCCGGATTTCCTCCTTATCACTCCAATCCCCAACCGCTATATCTTCTGCCTTTTCCTTCTCGGTTCTCTTTCCTCTATTCTCGTGTTTCTTCACTCAAACACTCCTCTCAGGCTCTCAACCATATGCTAAATACTTATGCAATATTTCGTCGCTCTCCCTGAGCCTTCAGAACGGCTGTGATGGTGGAGAGGGCACGATATTTACCACACTCTGTGTATACAATGGCAGACTCTATGTATTCAATGGAAGATTGTCTGCAAACTCACGACATTGTTTGAAACCTCTGCTGTTTGTATTTAAAATTTCGTTTGACCCTTTACTTGCTTTAATGGCTTCTATCGTGGCCGTACCTCATTCCATCATGGTTGTCGTGATTGTCTCGCATACTATTCCTTAGTACTATCGCGACATTCATTGTTTGACCTTGATTGGTATGCCACTTATACCATCGTATTATTTTCAAACCATATGTTTCCTTATAGTTGGCTCGTATTTGTTATGCATTATGTTTTGATTGCCATTTGAATAGTTTTGATTACACGTTGTATGGTCTTATCTCTATTCAACTGTCATCGTAATTTCCCTTATATCCACTACCTCCATTACCTACGACTCATTCCTCTGAATCACTCATAACATGTATTTGCATTGTTTGATTATTATAATAACATGCATTTTCATTGTATGTTTACTATAATAACCCTTGTCACTTCAATAGTATCATTCCTTATGCGATATTATAACTTATTACAATAAATAATTTCCACTTTATATATTTTTTTAATGTGCATGTTTCCATATGTTTTTATTTCAATATATTTCTTTTTAATTTTAAAATGACCACATTTGGGTCATGTTTAAAATTAATTCCATGATACTAATGTTGTATTTGGTTGTGCAGGTTCTAGGGTTTCAATTGTTGAACCCTCTATTTTGATCCTTTTTGCTTTTAAAAAAAAAACCTTATGCGTAGGAGATGAAATGGATATGGAATATGTACAGGGAGTATGGAATATGAATATAGGACATGAAATGAATATGTGGAGGATGTTTATAGTATTAATATAGGATAATGGTTATGAATAGGATAATAGGATGAGGGTAATAAAAGGAATATGTAAGTAAAAATAATAAGATGAGGGTAGTGAAATGAAGATGTAAGTAAAATTATGCTTCAGGTACTAACTTTAATTTTAACATGTTTCTAAAAATTTCTAATTTTTTTTTGAATTTTCAAGAGAAAAACTTTGTACTTACAGTACTTGTCCTCCATGATAATATTTGATAAATCCTAAGATGTCTTCTGGTCAAATGTCTTTGATGAAATGTCTAAGATGGATTGAATAAACTTTATTTCTGCTTCATGTTCTTACATCCTTCATTGATTCAGGTCCATTGATTGTTGATGTCGTTTAGGTCCCATCTACAAATGATTCATAATAAGTCAGGTCCCTATTGTAATGTACATTTTTTATGCAGTATATACATGTTTTTTTCTAACATTTCAAGTCCCTTCTGCTCAATGGTTTCAAAAATGTTTCAGGTCCCTACTACGATACAATTCAAGTTCCATCGTCAATTCAGCTGCTCAAACTTCCAGCTGCTCAACTAAGTTTCTTTTGCGACTTCCCCCCTTGCTTATTTGAAGACTTGTCCTCAAGTCTTGTTTCTTTGGAGGATCTTTCCGCAAAATCAAACTGCAAAATCATTTCATCTGATACTATTGGTCTTCCTATTCTTTGGCAACTGTCACACCTCTTGACATAGGTTTTGGAGTCTTTGAAGATTGCTGGCCAGTAATAGCCCAGTTGTAGCACCTTGTAAGCTGTCCGCTTGTCTGCAAAATGACCACCTCATGGCTCCGCATGACATGCTTTCAAAGTTTCTAATATTTCATCTTCTCTAACACATTTTCTTATTATTAAATCAGAGCTAGTATAAAACATATCACCATTCACCCAACTATATCTATAGCTTTCTCTAATGATCTTTCGTTTTTGTTTCTTTGTGAACTGAGCTGGTAATTTCCTAGAGGATAAGTAGTTTGTGATATTTGCAAACCATGGTGTTTTTATAGATATTGCAAACAAATGTTCATCCAGAAAATTATCTGCAACAGGATTTGGATCAATTGGTGTATGAAGCCTTGAAAGGAAATCGGCTACTTGATTGTCTTTCCTTGGCCGATCTTGAATTGTAATGTTAAATTCTTGCATTAATAGTAACCATCTTGTTATTATTCTGTTTGTGATTGATTTGTTCATTAAGTATTTGATTGTTGAATGGTTTGTGTGAATAAACACTTGGTATCCTGTTATGTAATGCCTGAATTTGTTTACCACATGTACTACAGCTAACATCTTTTTCTCTGTGACTGTGTAGTTCAATTCTACTGGTGTTAAGTTTTTCTTATGAAGTATATAGCATAATTGAAAAGGTTTTCTTTCTGTCCAAGTGATGCACCTATAGAAGTATCAGACGCATCAATTGAAATATGAAATGGAAAAGACCAATTCGGTCCTCGAAGAATGGGGGCAATTGATAGGTTTTCTTTCAATATTTGAAATGCATTTTGACAATGATTTGTACATTAGAATTCAACATCCTTTGCAAGTAACTTGAGTAGAGGTTATGCTATTTTACTAAAGTTTTCTATAAATCGCCTATAGTAGCCTGCATAACCCAAGAAACTTCTTACCTCCTTTTGAGTTGTAGGTGGCATCAAATTCACAATGAATTGTATTTTAGCTGGATCCGCCTTAATTCGCGATGAAGAAATATGGTGTCCCAAGACTATCCCTTCTGTTAACATCATGTAGAATTTTTCATTACTCCAGGATAGATTTGTCTCTATGCATCGTTTCAAAACTTTCTTGATATTTTTCAAACAATCGTCATATGTGTTTCTGTATACAGTGAAATCGTCCATATAGACTTCTACACATTCATGGATCAGATCAGAAAATATTGCAAGAACTGCTCTTTGGAAAGTAGCAGGTGCATTACATAGTCCAAATGGAAAAACATTATATGCATAGGTTCCCCATGGGCAAGTAAATGTTGTTTTGTCTTGGTCTTGCATTGCTATTCTAATCGGATTATACCCACTAAACCCATCTAGAAATGAAAATAATTTCTTCCCAGCTAATGAGTCTAGGACTTGGTCAATAAATGGTAGCGGGAAATTATCTTTTAATGTTGCTTTGTTTAATTCCTGGTAGTCCACACATATTCTCCACTTCCCATTTTTCTTTGGTACAATTACTAAGGAAGAAACCCATTGACTATCAAAAATAGGATAGATGAACCCAACTTGCAGTAGTTTCTATAGCCCCTCTTTCACTATTTCCTTCATCATGGGGTTCATTTGCCTTTGAGGTTGCCTTACTAGTTTAATCTGGTCATCTGTATAAATGTGGTGGATACATGTGTTGGGATGGATTCCCTGCATATCTGTGTAATCCCAAGCAAAATCTTTTGAGTATTTTTGTAGTAATGCTATTATCTCTTGTTCTTGTGACAAATGTAAATGGTTACCAATGTTCAAATGTTTTCCAAGATATATCTCAATTGTTTTTGTTGTTGAATTGGTAATTATATTTAGAAGAAAAATATTTGTGAGGGATTCTTGCAGGGATTGAATTGTATAGGTTTCCTAAAAACACTAATTCAAAAGATTACTTGAATCTTCGTACTGAGTTACTCTAAGCTACTCTAAAATATCTGGTTCCAAGATGAAAAGATCCAATAGATCTTCGTTCTCCTCTTCTTCTCTAAGATCAAAAACTTGGTTAATACTTAGAACTGATTTAGTTTACTATTGTTCTTGTTCTTCAAGCATTGATACTAAAGAAGGTGATTGTGTAGGAGAATAAAGTGTGATGTGTTTTCTCTCATCTCCATGTGCAATAATCATGCTTCCAGATATGCATCCTATAAAGGCATCAGTAGTGGCTAACAATAGTCTGCCTAAGATTAGAAGATGTCCTCCCAAGTTTGTTTTTGGCTGCAAAATGAGGAATTCTACAGGATATTCCCATGAATCCAAAGAGACTATGATATCTTCTAATATTCCTTCTGGTATAACTTTAGATCTATCTGCTAACTCTAAGATTGTAGTAGTAGATCTAATGTTGTTTAAATCCAAATGTTTCATTGTCTCTGTAGTCATTACTTTTATAGCTGCTCCCAAATCTATCAATGTGTTTGGAACTAAAAAATTGTTTATTGAAATAGTAACCATAGGGATACCAGGGTCAATATATTTTCTACTGCTATCTTTGTAGACAAGAGGCTTGCTAGTTTTCCAATGACTTGGACTATAGTAGGATCCTTCTTCTTTTTACCATTTTGCTTGAGGCATAATTCCTTTACTGTTTTAACATATATTGGTATTTCTTTGATCACTTGTAATAAAGGAATTTCTACCTAAGCATTTTTCAATTCATCCAGAATATCAAATTCAGCAAGGGTCATTTGAATTTTTTGCGCTATTAACCTCTCTGGATAGGGTGGTGTTTGAGTTATGATATTTTTTTCCTTCTGACTTTTTTTTTTCTTTTTTCTGAATGTGATGTTTCAAGTTGTTCTCTTTGTTCAGCTGGTTCTTCTATGTTTGCAGGAGAATTTTTATGAAGTACTTTCCCAGACCTTAAATGGATATCATTTATGGGAAGAATGGAGTATGTTGGAAAATATGTTGCTTCTTCCACACTGTATGCAGGTTTATCCATTTTATTGCTTGGATTTGCCATCGGCTGGGATGGTAGTTGAGTTGGTCTGGGCTGGTTTGAAGGTAGTTGTAGCTGCTGTGGTTGTGTTAGTAGTGGTGCAGAATTCTGTTGTGGAAATGACATGGATTATGGATATGCAGAATTCTGTTGCGGAAAGGGCATTGATTGCGGATATTGTTGGAACTGTTGGTATGGAAATGGTTGTTGATATTGTTGTTGGTATTGCTATTGGTATTGTTGAGGATACATTTATTGAGGTGGCTAGTTTCCATAACCATATCCTCTCCAACCTTGTGCAGGTTGGTTTTGATATTGTTTCGGAGGCCAAGCTTTCCATGGCATTGGGGTATTCCAAGAGTTTTGAGGAGGATACTGATAGTTTTGTTGAGGGAATTGTTGAGGAATCCTTGCCTGCCAAGGCCTTCTTGGTGCCACATAATAGAAACCTTATGTTCCTTGTACTTCTTCCATTGGATTCATTTGCAATTCTTTCAACTTTAGACATTTTTCTGTGGAATGATTTTCTGTGCAAAGACCACATACTTGAACACTATCTAAAGGACATTCTCTTAATGCATGCTTTTTCCTACATTTGGGACAAAATATTGCTAAGACTTGTTCTTGTTCTTCTTTCTTTTTATTTTCTTTTAGAACATCTACTTGTGTCCCTAATGTACTTAGGAGATCAGTTTTGAATTTTTCCAGCAAGCTTCCTATCTCTGCTCTTGTTACCCCTCCTGCTACTGATTTTGCTGCTTTTGAACTAACATCTCTTCTTCCAGCTTTTGATCTTCCTCTAGAATATTTTTGACATAATTCTGCAATTTCATTAAATAGTTTGAAATGTCACCATTTCCCATTACATTCAGAATGTCAAGGTATTCATCTCTTATACCCTTGAGAAAGATTGTTCGAATGGTTTCTTGGTTTAGCAAGTGTTGTTTAGATTTTTGTAGATTATAAGCAAATATTTCTAAGTATTCTTCTAAACTTTCGTCTTCTTGTTGTGTCATTCTGAAAACATCCTCTTTTGAGTCCCTAGGCCTACAATAGGCTTGGTATTTTTTAAGAAATATTGTCTTCATTTCATCCCAAGAAGTTATTGTTTGCTCTCCTAAACCCATGAACCATTTTAAGGCTGTTGCTTTCAAAGTAGCAGGAAAGAGACGAAGTTTGTGTGTGTCATTTGTGTATCCATAAGTTCTACACAAGATGTCAAATTCAAACATAAATGAATCAGGATCTTCTGTTGACATTCCATAAAAGTTAGGCAATACAAAAGGTGGAATATTTTTCATTTTCACATCTTCTCCTAATATTGCACTAGTATCCAATATTGGAAAGCCAAAAGTAGCTTCCGGATCACCAACATTTTCTTGTTCATGATCATTTTGTCTTTTCCTATCCTCTTCTCCCTTTCTATCATTTTCTCTTTTTGCATCTTCCTCTCTTTGTCTTCTCCATTCTCTTTGTTGTCTTTCATATTCAAGTCTTTGTTTAGGAATAAAAATAACAGATCTGTGCCCTTCTTTTGTCATAGCTTCAACTATTTTGATGTAAACTTGAGACTCAGGTTGTTCAAAAATAGGTTGATCTATGGACTAAAAAATGGGTTGATTTACTTTAACAATTTCTTTTTGTTTTCCTGAAGTAGGTGTTGCTTTTGGAGTTTGTTTTCTTTTCACCTCCCCGACTAACAAAGTTTGTCTTTCAATTAAAGTTAATCTTTGTCATGTTCTTTCTTTTTCTTCTAATTCCTCTATTGTTGGTTTACCAACAACTGGTGTGGTTAGTTTTGATGGTCCTACTTCTATTGATGGGGGTTTTCTTTTAATAAATCTACCTTTAAGATCTCTATTCCTAGGCATAAAGAAACATAACTAAGAAGAATATAACGTAGCTGAATTTGTATTGTTTTTGTCTTATCAAGTTTTTCTTGTTTTTTTTATCTTCTATTTGGCTATGGTGATGAATGCCTCCCCAGAAATGGCGCCAAAATGTTGAGCTAATTTATTAACACAAATTAACACAAGTATTCATTATCAATTCAGGTTTGTAAAACTTGGAGGCATGTTCACAATGTATGGATATCAGATGTAACCAAGCTCAAAAGATAAAATATAAGGAATTAAGGAAGTGCATATTACAAATATAAATCTATTTAAACAATTCCTAATTCACTTCTGCAATGTATGTGAGACGAAGTGGCTTTTAACTAAAGAGATCCATTTGTGTCCTTCTTCTACAATATCGCTTAATGAATAGAAATAAAAAAATCATTAATTAACAATAGCTTAAGATTCTTGAATAAACAATGAAGGAGACTTCTAACTTAAGAGATCTTTGGTATTCCTCATCACAATTCACTTATCATTATGCTATTGTTAGAAAACTGAATTGCTTAAACACAATAAAGATGAATTCTAGTTTTGATCCATTAATTCAACAGAAAGAGGATTCAACTTGAACCCTTTGTTGTCCTTTCTTATCAAAGTGATAAACAAACTAAGATTAATCAACAATATAAATCATTACACATCAATTCAAGTAAGAAAATATGAAACAAAAAAAGTAAATAACTCTGAAGCAACTAGTACATGAAAATTAAGCTAGTTTAACAATGAAGTGTACTTAGCTTGGAGTGGGGGCCCTCCACCCTTGCCTTGCACACTTGAGGATGCTATAAACTACTGCAACTTCAGTCACTCATCCACACCAATGAACATAAAAAATGGAAGTAGAACAAGTTCTTCAAATTAACTTCAAATATTCAAATGTATCAGCATAAAAGTATACAAAAACTACATCCATAAGCCTTCAAAGTTTTGGCTTTAAATAGAAGATCATGAAACAAACTGATACAAAGTCTCTCTAACAACTCTATCTACTCATATCCATATATCCAAGTTGAATCCATCTAATCTATCACTAAAAATATGGACAATCTTATGAAATCATAAAACTGCCCTATTTCCTAGGGATTTTCTGGATGACTGGTCCTGTTTGACCAACTTTGACCGGGCTTGTTTTAGCTTATTTTGATTGAACCAATTGGAGTTAGCTCAGTCCTAGTTCCCAAGATTTCCATTCATGTATCCAGCTCGAGCCTAGGTGTCCTACAAGTATGACATCCATATAGCTATTACGAGAATTTCTGATTCTGTCCAAAAATTGCACTTGAAATTCAATTTTCATAAAAAATTCTAGAAATTGCAAAATTAAAATTAAATACATGAATGTGCATAAAATACATCAAAATGAGGTGGATGTGATGGAAAATGGATGGATAATATAAGAGTTAAGTAAGTTTCCTTAAGCAAAAATGGACCAAAACTGAGGGCCAATAGTGTCCCAACTCGTGACAATGAAAACACTTGATTTTGTACATGTCCTTCTTCTTTCCTCCCTAATTGGAATCTGATTTGGAATGGGATGACTTCCCCTTCCCATTATTTTCCTTCCCAACTAAGGCACAGTTCTCTTCATCACCATGCTTTGATGAGGATCCACCTCTGGTGTTCCTTCGAGTCTCTTCTTGTACCAAGTTGGACCACAATCGCTCCCACTCTAGTAGCTTCTTGCTCCCATTAACTGAGTCTTGGTATTTGTGTAAGCTATTGGAAATTCTTAGAAGTGTTAGGCTCACCAGACCATCTTCTACAACAGAAACCTAGACACTCCCAAGCTCATCTTTACATTGGGTGAACTTGGTCAAGTACTTTGGAATTGAGTCGCTCTTCTCTGTAGGTTTTAACCCTGTATAGAAATTACCTGCATACGAATTCTAAGAACAAAAAATAAAAAATGCGAGAGCATAACACATAAAACACATATACACAGAGATTTTCCCCTTGATTCCAAAACCGGGACTACCAGCTTGATTTTTCATTATGTTCCTTTCAATGTTACAATACATATTTATACATGCCGAAGCATCCAATACTATGGACCAAAAACCATCACGTCCAAAACCATGGACTGAAAACCATAGGTAGGTCTGCACAACCTAATATAGGGTCCAAAAAAAATTTCCCGGGGGGCTGTCGCACCCCCATGACCCCCTTGCTGCGCAATCGATGCAACGAAGGGGGGGCTCCCCCTCCAACCCCCCCAGTTCACTACGTCAATTAGTCATGGAAAGAATATAACACAACCCAACATTCTCCCACTTGTTGTTTTCTTTCCACAGGGGGCCACAGGAGAGCTTAGTCATTTTTCTCGCCCTAAAATGCCCATTGTTTCTCTACACCACGAGAACTTCTCAGAGATCACATATTTTGTCAATGCATCTGTGGTATTCTTCAAAGTGTCCACCTTTACTAGCAACACCTTTTTGTTTTCTATCATATCCCTCACAAAGTGATACTGAACATCAATGTGCTTTGTCTTTGAATGATAAGCAGGATTCTTTGCCAAGAAAATTGCACTTTGGCTGTCACAGTCTATCCTTATAGCTCCCTGTACTAACCCCATACTTGAGCACAATCTCTGCAACCAAACTGCTTCCTTGCTTGCATGAGTGGTTACCATGTATTCTGCCTCTGTAGTTGATAGTGCCACTATAGATTGTTTCTTACTCATCCAACTGACTGCACCTCCAAATAGGTTAAAAACATACCCACTTGTAGATCTTCTCTGATCCAGATCTCCGGCCCAGTCTGCATCAACAAAGCCACGAATATCCAACACTCTGTCCAATCCTGGTCTTCCTTGGTAGCACAAACCATAATCACTAGTGCCACGCAAATACCTGAAAACCCGCTTCAGTGTTGTCTAGTGCTCCTTCCCTGTTTTTGACATAAACATGCTCAATACTCCCACTGCATTTGCAATGTCTGGTCTAGTACAGACCATCGCATACATCAGGCTACCGACTACACTTGCATATGGAACACGAGACATGTCCTCTTCCTCTTCTTGTGTCTTTGGACACTATTCGGCAGATAACTTTACACCTACAGGAATAGGAACCTTCACTGGTTTACTATTGTCTCGACATACTTCCTCTAGTTTAACCAGAGCTTCCTCTTTGTTCGATCTCTTTTAATTTCCACGCCCAAAATATAGTTTGTAGCACCAAGATCTTTCATGTCGAATTTGGAGGACAAATGGGTCTTCAAATCCTGGATAATTTGTTTGTCATTTCCGACCAGCAACATATCATCCACATACAAGACCAGATAAATAACATGGTCACCAATTAATTTAAAATACACACAGTGATCTGCTTTGCTTCTGGTGAAGTCAAGTCCTCGTATAAATGTATCAAATTTTTGATACCACATCCTTGGTGACTGTTTTAACCCATATAGAAACTTATTTAACTTGCATACCAGTTCTTTCTTACCATTCACCGCAAAGCCTTCAGGTTGCTTCATGTAGATCTCCTCTTCTAGATCCCCATGAAGAAATGTTGTCTTCACATCCATTTGTTCTACCTCAAAATAAAAAGCAGCAGCAATAGATAAAGGTAATCTAATAGAATTTACCTTGGCAACAGGAGAAAAGATATCACCAAAATCAATTCCCAGCACCTGGGAATAACCTTTTTCTACCAACCGAGCTTTGTATTTCTCCACCTTTCCTTCTACATTTGTTTTCTTCTTGAACACCCCTTTTCTGCCAATGGGTTTCCTTCCAGCCGGCAACTCCACCAGATCCGAAGCCTCATTTTTGTGCAAAGAGGCCATTTCATCAACCATGGCCTCTTTCCAGAGTTTTCCATCCTCTGAATCTACTGCTTCCTTCATAGTTTTGGGATCATCATCAGTAATAGATAAAGAAAAATTTGAACAGAAAGAAGATGGGCTATACCTTTCTGGTTACCTTCTTTCTTGAACTGATCTTCTTACACTCGGAGTTTGTGGCTCTTCATCTTCTGATTCCTCCTCTGCTGTAGAGTATGATTCTTCCTCCTTTAGCTCAAACTCTATCTTCTCAGGTTCCTTTGGTTGGACTTGATGTTTATTAACATCTTTCACCTCTTTGAACAACACATCTCGGCTATACACAACCTTCCTCGTTGCTGGGTTCCAATGCTTATAACCCTTTCAACCATCCTTATACCCAATAAAGATGCACTTTTTAGATTTACTATCCAACTTGGTTCATTTCTCCTTTGGAACATGTACATATGCATCACATCCAAATACCCTTAGATGTGAAAGAGAGGGTTTCTTACCATTCCATACCTCTTGTAGAGTCTTATCCTCCAATGCCGATGAAGGTGATCTGTTGACCAGGTAACATGCTGTCTCCACCGCCTCTGCCCATAATTCTTGTCCTAACCTGACACCACTAAGCACGCTTCTTGCCCTTTCCATCAACGTCTTGTTTATTCTTTCTGCAACTCCATTTTGCTGAGGTGTATATGGAGTAGTCTTCTACCGTGCTATACCGCACTTCTTACAGAATTCCTCAAATTCCTTACTGCAAAACTCTCCACCGTTATTTGTCCTCAACACCTTTATCTTCTTCTCTGTTTGGTTTTCCACCAGAGCCTTAAATTCTTTAAACATGTCAAATACTTCAGATCTTTTCTAAAGGAAATATATCCATGTATTCCTTGAGAAGTCATCTATAAATGATACATAGTACACAAACTTACCCAATGATGGAACCTTCACAGGTCCAAACACAAAACTGTGCACGAGCTCTAATATTTGTTTCGCCCTCTTACCACCAGAGGGGAAACTCACACGATTCTGCTTCCCATATACACAATTTTCACAGAAATCAAAATCCAAAGAGTTATTACTCATACCTTATACCATACCTTTACTTTGTAGTATTCGAAGGCCCTTCTCTCCAATATGTCCAAGCCTTTGATGCCACAACATGGTCTTCTCTCCAAAGACCACTAGATTTTT
Organism: Pinus tabuliformis; assembly: GCA_031772625.1. NCBI lineage: Eukaryota > Viridiplantae > Streptophyta > Pinopsida > Pinales > Pinaceae > Pinus > Pinus tabuliformis. The sequence goes on from CM062815.1 coordinate 789,672,403, forward strand.
TGCTCCACCTTCAAGAACCACAGAATTGTTCCACCCATCAACAACAGTGCTACCTTGCAGCTTGTACAGAGTTCCAGTCCGAACTCCTCGCATCAATACCAATGTTCCTCGAACCATCTTGCAGGTATCCTTCTTGAACATTGTTTTTACACCTGCATCATCCAACTTGCTTATAGACATCAAATTTGTGGCTAATGCAGGAATATGCAGAACACCCGGAAGTGTTCTAACCCTTCCACCTTGCAACTTCAACTTTACTTTTCCGCGACCCACGATTCTAGCCTTCCTATCATCTCCTAAGAAAACATCACCACCATCGTATTTATCATACTCACAGAACCACTCTCTATGGGGAGTGAAGTGAAAGGATGCACCTGAGTCAATCAACCATGCCTCATGATCTACATGTGTACATGAAGAATTCAAGTACACATCCCCACCTTCATCTGAGGTGGTTTTCTCCTTTGCAGAAGAAGCATCATCAGATCCCTTTCCTTTGTTAGGAGCTTTAGATTTACAGTCCCTTTTGTAGTGTCCTTCCTTTCTGCATTTCCAGCACACCACCTTTACAGGTTTTCCTGGAGATTTAGATCTCCCACTCGATGACTTATTTTTGTTTCTGTTCTAGGACCATCCTCATATAAACAAGGCATCACCATTCCGGCTCTCCATATTTTTCTGTATCATCTCCTTTGTCAGTAAGGATGAGACTATTTCATCAAACTACAAGGCAGTTGCATTGCTACCTATTGTAATAACTAGACTATCTCACGAATCTAGTAGAGAACACAACAAACTGATGCACTTATCTTCATATGAAATTTTAATATCAACAGATAATAACTGACTTACCACAGTATTAAATGCGTTTAGATGCTCTGTCATCGAGTCTCCATCTTTCATCCTCAGGTTGTACAACTTTTTCCGTAGGAACAATTTATTCACCAGAGACTTAGATTGGTACAAAGTCCCTAACTTGTCCCACAAAACCTTAGCCATAGCTTCCCCTAATACATTCAACAATACTGAATCTGAGACACATAATCATATTGTGCTCTTTGCCTTCCGATCCAACTTCTTCCATTCTTCATCGGACACTCCCATTGGTTTCGTACGCGGATCTACTACGATCCACTGATCTTTATCCACCAACAAATCCTTCATTTTGAGTTTCCACAACTCAAAACTCTGACCATTAAATTTCTCGATCTCTCTCTTTCCACTGCTCGCCATCTTCTTTCACCACCAGAATTGATCCAACAGATCTCCCACTAAACAGGGTCTACCATAGGCCCGAGCGGAACCCCTCAGTAACAAAGGCATCCCCTTGAAGCCAAAATAGCTTTGATACCAAATGTAGGTTTTAACCCTGTACGAAAATTACCTGCATACAAATTCTAAGAACAGAAAATAAACAATGCGAGAGCATAACACATAAAACACATATACACATAGATTTTCCCCTGGATTCCAAAACCGGGACTACCAGCTTGATTTTTCATTGTGTTCCTTTCAATGTACAATACATATTTATACATGCCGAAGCACCCAATACCATGGACCGAAAACCATAGTTAGGTCTGCCTAACCTAATATAGGGTCCAAAAAAAAATTTCCCGGGGTGCTGCCCTGGACCCCATAGAGGGGGGCTACCCGCCCCCCTCAAACCCCCTTGTGACCCCCCTGCTATGCAATCGACGCAATGAAGGGGGGACTCTGCCTGCCCTCTAACCCCCTGGTTCACTATGTGGAAAGAATATAACACAACCCAACATTCTCCATCTTGATATTTATGAGCTTGTCCTTTAGTACGAGCTTCCTGTGGTCACTACTATTTTGAAACAGGTCCGTCAGTTACTTCCACATTGCAAATGGAGTTTCCTTACCGTGGAGATTCGAGACATTATGATCTCGAACTCCTTCTAGGATAATCCTTCTCATATTTTCCACACACTTTCTCCATTCAAACAGATCTTTAGCATTAGATGTTGGAGGCTTCGAGATATCATGATCTATGAATTCCTTTAGCCCATTGTCTTCCAACACTACCTCCATATTGTCCTTCCAAGCTATGTAATTTGAGCTGCCCTCCAAGGCATACTCAAGCATCAAACTATAGAATGACATCCTTCTGACTCTAAAGTATGAAACTGCAAATTCGAATTCACATGAAAAATCAAATTCTCCTCTTCTATAGTGACTTCATCTCTAATACCATGTAGAATTTTACTGTAGATTTAAACTGCTTATGTGATATGCTAAAACAAAAGACATGAATCTACTCTACTCATTAGCGCAAACAAAAATTGATCGATGAAATCACGAAGCAGAAAAGGAAGAATTTCAATCGTATAGAATACAATATTTTTCCGGGGAAAGCAACTGCTCAAAACCCTGACTATCTATATTGCATTAACCAAATGATCTGAGATGAAAATACAATGCTTGTTCAACCTGAACAATCTCTGCACAAGTACAAACTGTCTCACTGCTTTACAAACCAGCTCAGTTAAACACTTAGCCAAATCTACTGCCTGCCAAGCCCATACTTCCTTGCACAATCCTTAAGGGAATTAATCCATATTTAATTGGGAAAATCCCTCACCACAACTGCGTATTCCATCATAGGCCTTCTACTGATTGCATGCACCATCTATACAACTTGAAAAATTATACAATTGATAATACACTATCCCTAAACTCTAATCTCAATTGGGTCTTCCTCTAAATTGACATGCATGAGTTATTTATGAGTGAATTATCAGTTATTTGATTGATCACTACATGTGAATTAAATCCAATTTAAGTCACTTGAGCACTCACTAGTTCCTCCAACAGTTAGAACTAGTTTAATTGAATTTAACTCAGTTAAGCTGAATTAAATAATTACAACTCAATAAGAACTCAACCTGGGCCCCTAAAATTTAGTGATCACTCTACACGACTCTAGATAGACTTCCAACTTGACTTTATTGATCCAACTAAGTCAACTTAACTTAATTAACTGCTACAAGCTGCTATGAGAATAGAATTACAATTTAATTCAAGGACAAATTAAATTAAGATTTTCTTGTTGCTATTTTTAATAGTTGCACATGCCGTTTTAGTGTTCACATATCCAAGAAAGCACCAGAATGTGCCTTGATAACTTATGTTGGGATGAACCATATACATATTATAGGTAAACTTTGCCATGGACAAGAGGTTGATGATTTTGTAGGCACAAGCGCATACCAGGCACCCCATGTTAGTAATGAACTGCTTCAATGGGTAGAAAGATGTTTGTTGCTGGTAATTTCAGTTTAATGTGTACATCAAAAACATCATGAATTAGTGCATGACAAAGTAACCTCATCTAGATCGGAGTTTGATAGAAACAATATTCTTACTCGTGACAAAATTGGAAATATAGAGAGGATATTGAAACATGCCCAATACATGTTTGATAAGAATGATGCTCAAAGTGTGCATATATGGCAAGTAACAATAAATTATTTTACTACTTAGAGTTTGACAATGCCATATATGGTGAGGGACACTCCATTCATTTTAGGCATTCAACAACCACTACAACTAGAATGGATGAGAAAATATGGTCATGATAATATATTAGCAATGGATTCTACATTTGGGACAAATCACTTTAAGGTAAGTTTATATTGTTATGTATTTTCTTATCATTTCTTATTTATAAGATAATCCAAGGATATAACTAATTTCTTATTTTATATTGTTATGTATTTTCTTATTATAATTTGTTATTTATACGATAATCCAAGGATACAACTTATTTCTTATTTATTTTTATGTAGTTTCAAATTTATACATTATTGATATTTGATTCCCAACATAATGGTGTTCCAATGTCATGGGTTTTCATGTCAAGATCTATGACTTCTGATATCACCAAGTGGATGGAGATGCTACTTCTTAAAGTTTGCATGGGTATTGGAGTGGAAGTTAAATGCATTCATAGTAGATGATGTAGCTACTGAGATTGATGCAATCAAGTATAGAGCAATGAGTGTGTTTTTTCTTCATTTATCAAAATGCAATGTTATATACATAATTGTAGACTCACTATATATATATATATATATATTTCTATGAAATTTATGTGCAATAGGGCGATATTTCAATGTGAAGTCTACTTATGCATTTGGCGTGTTAGAAGGGTATGGTTAAATTTTTTTGTAATGAAAGTGAAAGATGATACTACAAGGTGTGCCATGTTTAAGCATCTAGGTGACATTATGCACAGTTAGAAAAATGCAAATTCCGCACTTGAGGAGACCAAAAAATTTCTAAATGACTTCCAAGAGGAAACCACCTCTATTGAGTACTTTCAAGCACAATGGTTGGACATAATAGGTTTGATTTCTATAGCTTTAATTTTCATATTTTTGGTATATTTATATTGACTATTGGCATACTTTCTTTGGTGTTAATAAAAAAATGTGGGAAAAATGTTGTCATCACTTAAATCATGTTGGACAAGAAACAAAACAGGATATTGAGTCCTACCATTCACATTTGAAACAAGTCATTTTGAAGTCAATACAAGAAACTTCACATCATCCAATGGATTGGTTGGTGCATCAATTATGTTCAGTGATCCACATTTTTTATTGGTGGCATCAATGTGCAAAGGAAAATGGTTTCCGTAGAAACTATAAGGCGGATAAAATAGAAGCTCATTCATGGCTAAGGGCATAATCTATTCCAGATTGTAATGTTACACTGAACCACTCAGATTCTTCAATAGCATGGGTGCAAAGCCAACCTGATATGGATAAATCATATATGGTATGTCATTCAAGTTCAATTTTTTCTATGTGTGATTGTAATTGGGTGAAAATTGGATATCTTTGCAAACATGTCATCAAGGTTAGCATGATGAGGGAAAAGATAAGGCTGCAACAAGAAAAGCTAGAAGCAAGAATCAATACAAAAACCCAAAACTAGGTGATTTGAGTATTTCTGATTGAATATGTAGATCAATAATATTAAATAATAGTCATTGTGATCTAATAGAATACAATGTTTTGTTCACAGATACCTAAAAATGATGACTTTGAAAGTGTGGATAACTTGGATGTTGATGCCATGGTAATAATCTCATAACTTCGTAAACTTTATGTTTGTTATCACTCTTTTACTATTTTTATGGTTATTTGATCCAGGTGGATGTTGGTGGCCACCCACCTATCCCATCTGGACCCCCACAACTGTCCCTTTCAGTTTTTCAGTTTCCTTAATTATAGCGCAGTTTACTATTTTTAGCAGTTTTTCGGGTCCTAAACTTCCGGAGCCGTTTTGAGGCCCTAAACGACGTTTTTTGGGAAATCTACCGCCAGCGATTTTTCTGTCAAAAAATCATCTTTTCCGTCGTAGTCCTCGGAGAGATATTTCCAACGGGCTATCATGCGCATCAAACGGAGATAATACGACCAATTCGCGACCCCGGGAAGTTGATGTACCAACTTACCCAAAAATGGGGCCCACAATTTGGCATTTCATCTTCTAGGGTTAGGTTTTGGAATGTGAAGGGTTTTCCATTGTTTCCCAACAATAAATAGGCCTTCGAGCCTCATTGTAACACAGTTCAGAGGCATGTAGCCACCACATCTCTTCTCAGAGATAAGCTACCATCACCCTAGCTAGTTTATTTCCATTACTATTGGTAAGCATATTTCAGTATTTTACATTAATGAAATGAAGTATTATTTCCGCTGCATATTTGTGTTTATGGTTATCTCTGTAACTTATTGCATTCCTGTTTAAGTCCGGATCATTATTTGTTTTTTCCTTCTTGGGTGTGGAGCCTGATTATCTTCTTTATTCAAAGATATCGCCACATTGGACCCGAGCTCGTAATGTGGCGGCAACGCCGCCCATAATAGGTGCGCTACAAGGGGGGTCCAGAGGGGGGTGACAACGATCTTTAGGAGACCCCCCCAGTGGGGGATCGGGGGCAGCGCCCCCAAACCTAAAAATAGATGTAAAATTGCCTTGTAAAATGTTGTAATTTCGTAGTCAATATGGGTCGTTCATTAGGCAGAGATCTGATGGTAGAAGTTATGTTTAATTTTGGGTTTTTTGCCCTAGAAGGCAACCCCTCGCTATATATGAGGGAATTGTATTGCGTCTATGTAGATCTGTATTTTGAGTGACAAAGAGAGAGTAGATTGTGTGAGAGCGAAGAGGGAATTACAATGGATCTGCTGTAGGTTGTATCTCTTCAGTTTGCTAGATAATATAAAAGGAAGGACTGGTTGTTTTTCTGTGGACTTAGCCCAAATTTGGTGAACCACGTATATCTGTGTCTCCCTTGTTTTTATGTGTTTTCTGTGTTTATATTTTTGCAATATATTTTATGTGTTCCATTGCTCTGTAATATATAATTTTCTAACATTTGCCATTGGTACCCTTTGTTGCAAATTGATGACTTTTTTTATTAGTTGAAGCAAGCAGTATCATTCTTGGAGATTGATTTGAGATCAGGGAATCATCAGGTATGCATCAAATAAGAGGACATCTACAAGAATTTTTTTTGAACCAGATATGGGAATTATGAGTCTATTGTGGTTCCTTTTAGTCTCACTAATGTTACAGTGACTTTCATGTGTTTGATGAATAATGTGTTGCGTCCTTACCTGGATAAGTTTGTAATAGTATTCATTGATGATATATTGATATATTCTAAGAATGAGGAAGATCATGTAGAACACCTAGCAGTAGTGTTAAGATTGCTAAGAGATCATTAGTAGTATGCCAAGCTCAGTAAGCACAATTTCTTTTAGACATAAGTTCATTACTTGGGGCATGTGGTTTCCAAGGAAGGTATAACAGTAGATCCGAAAAAGATTAGAGCTATTATGGAGTGGGAAACTCCTATGAATGTGGATGAGGTCATATAATTTATCGGATTAGCAGGTTATTACAAGATGTTCATCGGGAACTTATCCCGGATTTCCTATCCTATTACATCCCTACAGAGAAAAGGAAATAAATTTGAATGGATAGAGGAATGCGCAACTAGTTTTGAGCTGTTGAAGTATTTTCTTACAAACGCTCCATTCTTGAAGATTGCATATCTAGATAAAGAGTTTGTGGTATGTATAGATGCTTACAAGAGAGGACTTAGCGGAGTCCTGATGCAGAAAGGATAGGTGGTATGCTATGAGTCAAGGAAGTTGAATGAGCACAAGGATAACTACGTGACTCATGATCTTGAGTTGGAAGTTATCATCCATGCCTTAAATACGTGGAGACATTATCTTCTTGGCAGGCGGTTTATTCTAATGAGTGATCATAGTGGATTGAAGTACTTGTTTGACCAACCTAATGTGAATGCTAGGAAATCTAGATGGTTGGCTACGCTTAGTGAGTTTGACTTTGAGATCAGGTACATTAAGGGAAAGGAGAACAAGTTTGTAGATGCTCTTAGCAAAAGAGTGTAGGTAAATCACATTGCGGTAGTGAGTTCTTATGGGATAGAATTGCAAGAGCAGATCTTGTAGGTAGGACAACAAGATGACATGTACTAGTAGTTTAAGCACAAGTTACACTAGCAGGGAACATGTGATCAGGATGTGGATTATCATCTCATGACTTATGGTTTAATGATATTTAGGGACATTATCTATGTGCCAGAAAACAATGAGCTCAAGAAGATTATCTTGAGGGAATTTCATGTCAAGCCATATTCAGGTCACTCGAGATATCAGAAGACATTGACAACAGTTAAGAAGTTCTATCACTGGAAAAAATTGAAGAAAGAGGTGGTTGATTATGTTACGAAATGTTTGGATTTTTAGTGGGTAAATGCAGAGTGTAAGCATCTAGGTTATTTATTGCAGTAAATTTTGATTCTAGAGTGGACATGGGAGGTTATTTCCATGGACTTCATTAAAGGTTTGAAGAGGAAATTGAAGCAACATGATTCTATTATGGTTATGGTTGACGAGTTGACTAAGTTAGCTCATTTCATCGCAATTAATTGTATGAACCCAACTAGTGACATAACTCAAATTTTCATTAAGGATCTAGTGAGGTTACATGGTATTCCAAAGGAGATTGTGATAGACAGAGATGCCAATTTCACTTCCAAGTTTTGGAAAGATTTGTTTGCATGTTTGGGGACAAAATTAGCTTTCATTACAACTTATCATGGATAGACAGAGAGGGTTAACAGGATTCTTGAGGACATGTTGAGGATGCATGTCATGCATTAGAAGAGGAAGTCGTAAGAGTATATTCCACTCGTAGAATTTTCATATAATAATGGGTATTAGTGGTCCTTGAAAATGAGTCCATTTGAGGTAGTTTATGGGAGGAGTTGTAATGCTCCCATCATACGGACTGATCCAGTGAATAGGGTTTTGATTGGACTAGACATGTTGGCTTAGGTGGAACAGGAAATGTAGGTTATCAAAATGTATTTAAAGGAAACATCAAACATACAAAAGAGTTATTCATATCAACACAAGGTATTTAAGGAGTTTGAGTTTGGGGAGCATTTGTACTTGTGTGTCAAGCCCAAGAGGAGCTCCTTGAGGATTGGATCATGTGCCAAGTTGGAACCTTGGTATTGCAAGACTTTCAAGATCCCTGAGAGGATTGGACCGGTGGCATACGAATTGCACTGCCTCCAACAATGAAATTCCATGATGTTTTGCATGTTTCATTGCTTAAAAGATACATGAAGGATGTTGATCATGTGATTTATGTTTTTGTATTGCACGTGGAACTAAAAGGAGAATTGTATCCAAAACCTTAGTGAATTTTGCAGTGAAATACGCTTAGCGAAAAATACTCATGTTCTAAAATCGAGTAATCGAGCAAGTTAAAGTGCAATGGAAGAACTTCGGGCCCGTTGAAGCTACATGGGATATTGATGACCAGATGTGGGCTATGTATCCTTCTCTGTTCACCGGTTGAGAGGATATATTCCAATATATGTGTTTGATGTTGTGTTTTGGTTATGTCTATATATACATATATATGTAAATATTGCATTGAGTTGTGTCATAAAGCTCCAATAAGTGGTATGGTGTTCATGGTATGATGGTCATGGTATTATCAATATGATATGATGTAGATGTTGCATTGAGTTATGTTATAAAGCTCCATGGGCAACATGTGTTTTGATGGTTGATAAGTGTCATTCAACCCCGAGGACAGTGTTCCCCCAAGGGGGAGGGGTTTGTTATAACCCCTGGTTGATTTTAGATGTAAATAACAATAAGGCCAATTTCATGGGACATGGATTCCAAGTTGAATGTTGGGTAAAACATAATGATGGGTATCACTGGTCATTAATAAATGGCTGTGGAAATTGGAAAAGGCATGGCAAAGGAAAAGAGGCATTAATTGGATTTTTATTTATGAAATAAATAAAAATAGGAGAAAAGGGAGATGAAAGGTCACAAATTTGCATGAGAGGGAAATTGAAGGGAAAATGAAGAAAAATGAAGAAAATAGAGGCATCAATGATAAAAGGCTTCTAAGGATCAGTTCATAGATTTGGTTGGATAAGCTTTTGTCAGTTTAGTTTTGGAGCTCTCTTCTACTCTCTCATTCTCTCATACTCTTACACACTCAGATAATTCTTGGAGAATTCTTGGAGTATTCTAGTATTCACTTGGATTGGAGAAAGAAGGAAAATGAGAGCATGAAAATGCAAGTGACCAGGTGGATCAGTAGCTACAACTAGGTTTCTTGACATGTAACAGATTGCATGTGTCATTTATATGGAATAGAGGATTTCCTGGATTGATAGTGATTTTAGCCTTGCCTTGCCATTTCCTAGATAACCATGTTGTTGTGGGATTTTCCACTTGATTATTTTCCCATCGCTGGTCATAATTCCTTATGGTTTTGGGTTGGAATAAACACTGTAGAAGCCATGGAACAACTTGGATTGAGTTACTAGTCCTGGAACCTAGGTTGGGACAAATGCCATGGAGCCCTTGGTGTGTTGAGTTACTAGTCCCTATATCTAGTTTGGAAAAACGCTTTGGTGCCCTAGAAGGTTATGATTTGAGTTACTAGTTCATGGAGCCCTAGACAACTTGGGTAGAGATAGATATGGTTTGTGTTAATGATGTCCAACCGTGGAGGTGGAATCATTACGGTTGAGGTTTGAGGTTGTTTTGGCCTCTGGAATCCCTCATTTGTTTTTTTTTGGTTATTTCATGACATCCCAGATTCATGCTTGGAATATGGTGCGGGAGTGATTGGCTAAAAGAGAGATTTGGTTCAACCCAATATATGGTTGGGTGATACGTGAATGTCCATGACTTGGTTGATATTTTCATATGTTAATATGAGACATTTCCTTATTGATATCTATGAGTAATTATAGTGATTATGTTAGCGATATTATGGTTGATTTGCCATGGCTTATATGTTGGTTATTTGCTCGCTATATGCTAGTTATGTGATGTATATTACTTATGGATCTTGACATGTTTTGATGAACGTATGAATGGTTGATGAATGTAGAGACATAAATTTTATTTCAGTGATTATGAGAGGGAATTAGACCTTCTTGGTGATTCTCAGATAAGTTTCAAACTCCTATGATCAGATATGCATTCATGACCTGTAGCTTACATATTCACCATATGTTTGACTAAATGAATGTCATGGTTAGGCCTAGTTAGGTCAAGTTCTTATTCAATTTTTGTATTACTAGCTTTGTCCTGATGTCATTTGTCATTCTGAGAAGCCTCGAGCAGTTATGGGTAGTGGCCTAGAGGATGACCTGGAATTGTGGCTCAGATCGCGGGACCGCACCCTATGAAATAGGAATTGTGGGCTACAACAACACTCAGGCAGTGTTGTGAATGTGGTTGGAGGCCTTCAACCACACCCAAGCCTTGCAATGCATGTGGTTGGGAGCCTAGGTTAGTGAAAAGGAGCCCTAACTCAGGGTTGTTCACTTGGGGTGGTTTTTTGGCTCCTAAGAGTTCCTGCAGCCCTGAGGGATGTTGTGAGTTGTAAATTTTTGGTTGGTTGTAGGCCCCACTTCCTTAATTGGAGTTGGGAGGTTGTGTCATTTCATAGTAACTCTTCGTCTCATGCTTACCATGGAATGCAAGTGAAATTGGTTAAATGTGGGAGGAGGCAGTTACATGATCTCTCTCTATAGTTGGTACTGAACACTCTTCTAGTCAACATATTTTTAATTTCAACTTTTCTTTCTACACTAGAAGCATGCTTTAGGAAGTTAGGTTCAAAGACGTGCACCTCATAGATGATTTTCCCTTTAGAGTGCCCAAAAAGAGATCTAAAAATTTTTCTTCTAAAATATTATTTACCATGAGACATATTATTTTGAACTGTTGAATGTTTTTGTAATTACATCTCTTTTCCACATATTTACCAATTGCTTAAAGAATGCATTTCTCTTAATATCCCCATAGTATGATATCAATTCATCCATATAAATGGACACAAATTTCATAGAATCCTTTCTCATTTCACAAATCCATTGATAAGAAAAAATATTCATTTTCTAAATACAATGATGTAAGAGTTACCATTTTTAAGGTTGACACTTGGTGTAGATCAAAGAATTGCTCCATATATAATATCCATGTTATAGGATGTTTGTCATAAAAATTACTCATATCAACATTGGAAATTAAGTAGTATATTTGGTATGAATTAAATCCTTGATGATATGGATCTTGGAGCGATGAATAATCATGACTTTGGGACTCAATCTATATGCCTTCCACATTTTCATGAGTTACTTACATCTTGATATATCCTTTACAAAATATTTACTCTGGGGCATGGATGATCATAGATGACATGAAATATTGTAATTGTACTGTATGTTCCTTCATCTTCCACTTTTATATTTTTCAATGTGTGTTTGTATTAAATCATCTTTTGTAAATGACTTATCACTCAATTCATTAACTTCCTTCTCTAATTGGGATAATTGGTTATGTATCTCTTCACTTTCTTCCTAGTGCATGTTTGATTTATTTGGGTGTTTAATTGGTGAAGTAGTTTTTCTGAGAAATATTTTGAAATGTCAGAAAACAATAATAATAATTTCATTTTTTCTCTTCATTACAAATTTTTAATCCCAAAAAGAAAACATATTAATTAGATGTTATTCCAATTGTTGGTTGTGTACTTTCTAAAACCATAATATTTAGACAATCTTTCCCTTGACCTTTCCCCTTATGTATATCCAATTTTAGACCTTATGACTTTGATTTCTTCTTGTAGTAGCATTATATGTCTTTTATACAATTTTGCAAGATTGAGTAAAATTTGATGTGTTTAGAGAACATAATGGTAACCATCTCAAAACTTGTTGGTTCTTGGCATTTTCTATATGGAGATATTGTACAATATGCCAATTTTCCAATATATTAGATATTATTCTAAATATTTTATCTAAACCAACATATTCTACATTATTTCCAAAGGAATTGGTGCTACATATTTAGTACCTCTCAAGTTTTACATATAACAATTATACCAAAAAGACCTATTTGAGACTACTAAAAAATTCTAATTTCCATACTTTGTATTTCCAAAATTATAATGCCTATGAGATAAAAGTTTCTATCATATACAATATTAGATGTCTGCTCAAAATCTTAAAAAAATGAACTTTATTGGAAAAAGATATCAAAATTTTTCAAATTACTTGTTTGACACTAATTTTAGGATAAGTCAAAAGTTTTAACTTTCATAGGCTATAACTAAGAAATTATAGTTATTGAAAGCCTAAAATGTTTGGCAAAATAACTTCACTATGTATTCTCAATATCATAAAAAATATGCATTATGAAACTTATATGAAAAATGTTACAACAAAAATACCAAGATGACTCATTTGAAGTTGATTTTAGGACTAGTAACAAACCCTAATTTTTATAGGCTATATCTAAAATTGTATAATAAACTAGAAGATAAAATTTCTACCATGTGTATCTTGATATTTATTATATATATACCTAGAATATAAAGTTTTGAAACTTCCTAGAGAGAAGTTATAGTGAAAATTCCAAGGTATCTCAATTGAAGGGGAAAAATCCTAGGATTATAGGCTCCAACACCAACTGTTAGGTAGAAAACAATAAAATAGGTTGAAAATGGAGAGAGAAGTAGTTTCGTGCCTTTAAGAAATAGATATAAGAATGAAATTATTCATCATCAAGGGGAAACCTCCTTTGACAATAGAAAAAATTTACAAGAATGAGATTAGGTTATCCTAAAACTAGTTTTCTATTATTTGTGTTTATCTACGTGTGTGTGTGTGTGTGTGTGTGTGAGAGAGAGAGAGAGAGAGAGAGAGAGAGAGAGAGAGAGAGAGAGAGTATAATTACAATCAATGAGTCTATCCAATAACTTAATATAACAATAGAAATATAAATTAGTATCTAAGGCTTCACATGAGGCTTTGTGCATATCATGGGGATTTATCTAGGGCTTGACAGAAGATATGGTGCAAGCAGTGCCTAAAATGAGGAGGAATGACTCAGGTTAGCAACCACATAGTGTAAATAATTATTCAAGATAGGTGCCCCATTCTAAATGTATGACATGTTTTATAATTCTTGTGTATTTATGCACATAAATTTTTGTATGAATTGTAACTAACATCACATTTGCATTTATTTATGTTCTATCATTTTGTGTTAAATTGTATGTTATTATGAATATAATTCATATGATAAAGTAAATTATCCTTATGGCTTCGGGGCATTAGAGCATCAACAAGAAATTTTAAAGCATTTTAAAACTGGGAAGTGGATAAAGATATAATTTTCATACCCATCTCAAATTGGTTTTCGGGGACATTATAAATGAAAACCCCAATATTGTTGCCTCAAATTACATATAGAATCTCCTAAATTTCATTAGGTTGTGATTATTACAAAGATGTCTGGACATGAGTGGCATAAGGAAGAGGAATTGTTAAGGGGCTATGGAGTAAAGAAATTCCCTTGGTGTTGTGCAAGCAAGAAGAGGGGCATATAAATTTTGGAGACCCTTTAGTCAGTGGGGAGAGGATCCCTTGTTGATATATTACCTAAGAGAGTTATGTGTCTAACCATTGGGATACCTAAATATTTTTTAATTTCCCCATGGTGGTACAATGGCCTGACTAAGGGATCGCTAGTTTAGAAAGAACATGCACAAAAGAGCACAAGGTTGGGTTAAACACACTCAACCGCAATCAAATTTTGGTATCTACAATTCAAATAAGTGTTATTTATTGATTTCATGAAGTTCATGCAATGTAATTAATTGTTACATAGATTTATAACTGAAATATACCACTTGTGTTAAAGTTTCCTAGATGCAGGAATTTTGGTATGCATTCAATTATATTGGTGGGTTGAGATATTGTCTCATAGATGGGGAAATTTATTTTTGTATGTTTTGCATAAGTATCTTGGCCCTTGTGGGCATTACACTAGTTTATATAATGAATCATGTTTAACTATGTTGATAGGAAATGTTTCTACTAGCTATGGTACTATTGGGTGCACATTGATGTTTTGATGGTTGCTTTGGGGTTTGTTCTAGCTTATCCCCATTAGAAAATAGGCATATAAATTAGTAACCCTTATTTTTGATGTCATGATGGCGCTCCATGAAAGTTTTTGCGTAGGAATTTCCAAGTTATCTATGGGTGTAACATAAATATGCATCCTAAATTAGTAGAAATTTTGGTGGTAGTATTTATGTTTGTAGCATAAATTAAATATTATTGGGTTAGAAAATTTGAGTTGATCATCCTTCACAATGAATATATTTGATTTAATTGTATAATCACTTATAATTATAGTTATTCCTTGTAGCCTATTAATTATCAATACATTATTGATTTAGATGAATCTCCTTTAAGTTGCACCACTTGCATATCGATAACTTGAAAATATTTATTAGGTACAATCCATATGTATATGTGGTTGAGTATGTGATCCTTATTTATCCAATGGAGGTTTCTTGCAAGGATGCATTCGATAGATAATTTTTTTTTGAAAATAATATTATGTGATTGGAGGAAATCATTTGGTAGAGGCTACAAGAGAATTGATACAAGAGTATCCTAATAATCCTCTTTCTGAAATAATAAAAGTTATCATTTATGTTGGTTTAAGAAATCTATAAGAAAATTTATTGGCATGGGCTCATAAAACATATAATAAGTATAGGATTTATGTGACTTTCATTCAAAGGATGACATTTATTCATAATGAATTTCAAGAAGTGTGTGATTGGTATATATCAAAGGTTGATGCAAACTTTTAGAAGAAATGTTATATGGAAAGAGGATTCCTAGTTTATTAGGAAAATGCAAAAGGAATAAATCATAAAAGAAGTGATGCATTCATAGTGGAGACACCTGTTTTCAATTGGGATTTAGAAATGGATAGACATGAGATTTATTAGATGATATCTTTAATATGTGGGAGAATATTTGTAGAAAGAATGATAAGGTTAAAATTAGAAACCCTTGACATGTAATACTAAAAAGATGTTTCGTGAAATCAAGAGTCCACTAGAAGTGATGACTATTGTAGAAATTATTGTGTAGATTCAAAACTGCTCATGAAATTTACTAAATCACAAGACTTGAAGCTACTCTATTGATTTGTGGAAGTTAATTCACCATATAAAACAAGAACCATTGACATGCAAAAGGAAACATCACACATACAAAGAGATTTATCTAGGGGAAAGAAACTGCTCAAAACCCCTTACTATCTATATTGCACTAATGAGAGAATAGCGAAGAAACATAATGCTTTCTCAATTTTGAGCACACCCTACACTAGTAGAGTTTATCCCCTCTTATTGAGTGACTAAACCTGGCCCAACACTTAGCCAATTTCAAGTCTTCCCAAGCTCCTATTTCCTTGCATTTTTCCCTTGGGAAATTGCCCCTATTATTTAAGAATTTCACACGAAGGAATTGCACAATTACGATATGCCAATCCTTTGACTACATGCACCACCTATACACCTTGGATTAGTTTAAAATTGATAGTACACTTCCCTTGAACTCTAATATTAACTGGGTAACTCGAATTCTCTGCATGCAAAAAATATTTTGGGTTGATTAATCAGTTAACTGGTTGATCACTTAGTGTGGTTGAAGATATACATCCACAACTTGACCTCCACTAGTTATTATGACAGTGAGAACTAGTTAAACTAACAATAATTGACATTAACTTAAATAGATTGTTATAAATTAGCAATCAATCATGTGTAACTGAGCTCAAGTGTCTCCAACTCGAATTTACTGATTTAATCGAGTGACAAGATCCATGTCAGTTCAGTTAACTACCTCCAAGTATTTTGTTGAAATTGAAATTTGAATTTTAATCTAGTTTGACCAAGGCAAAGTCAAAACTAGATTTTCTTGCTGCATTTTCAACACTCCCTCTTAGCAAGAAAAGGATTATCAAATACCCCAATCCTACTTCTATGGAACTCAAATTTTCCTCTTGACAAGGCCTTTGTCAAAATATTTGCATCTTGTTCCTCTGTTGGAATGTATTGCAAAAACATAATCTGCCTCTACACACAATCTCGTAAATTGTGATACTGGACGTCGATATGCTTGGATCCATTATGAAATAATGGATTCTTAGAGAGTTTGATACAATTCTGATTGTCACAGTAAATCACTATAGGATCCATCTTTTGACCAAATAACCCAACAACAGACTTTCTCATCCAGATAGCTTCACATGGTGCTTGACTTGCAGACATGTACTATGCTTGTGCTGAGCTGAGTGCCATAGATCTCTTCTTCCTACTATATGAAGAAATTGTTGTTAACCCAACACTGAAAATTCCTCTTGAGGTTTTCTTCCTGTTAGATTCCTGTTAGATGGACTCCCTACCTAATCTGCGTCAATGAAGCCTTGCAACTTCACTCCCTATGTCCGTTTGTAGTAAAGACCAAATTGAGTAGTGCCTTTGATGTATCTCAACACATGCTTTTCTACCTTCCAATATAGTTTGGTTGGCTTAACCATTGCTTGACTAAGTTGGTTAAATTCATAACACATGTTCGGTCGTGTGTTCACCAAATACATAAGTGAACCCACAAGCTTCCTGTAAATGATATCATCCACTACTTCACCTGAAGTAGCATCCTCTTTCCTCCAGTTTCATGTTAGAGGAGTCTCCATGGGTTTACACATGTCCATGCAGAACCTATGAAGTATCACGTGGCATATTGTCCCTGAGAGACAAACAATTCCCCATCTTGTTGTCATACCTCCAAACCAAGGAAGTAGTGCATGAGGCCCATTTCCCTCATCTCGAACTCTCTTGCAAGTTCCTCCTTGCAAGATTTGATTAGCTGCTCATCACCAATAAGGATCAATTCATCGACATATAAAAAATAATCAATAATTTACCTTCAACCACAATGTGATAAAGGTTTACATCTACTTCACTTTTGGTGAAGACAAAACCAGTGAGATAGTTGACGATCCTGGTATACCAAGCATAGGGTGATTTCTTGAGTCCATACAACATTCGCTTGAGTCTGCACACATGCAACTCTCTGTCAAAATTATCAAACCCCTCTAGATTACCAATATACACCTCCTCCTCAATAAATCCATTGAGGAATGTTGTCTTCACATCCATCTGGTGGATATTCCACCCCATCTACATTGAAAGTGCTAGAATTGATCTGATGGATGAGTACCTTGCTACTGGAGCAAAGGTCTCCTCATAGTCAATTCACTCCACCTGAGAGAACTCCTTGGCCACAAAGATGGCCTTGTGTTTATCTATGCTCACTTCTGCTGCATGATTTACCTCATAAAGCCATCTTGAACCAACCACTGATTTGTCTGTTAGTCTTGGGACCACTTCCCAAACACTGTTTCTGACAATGGAATCATATTCCTCTACCATAGCATCAACCCATACTGGTTTCTCTAAATATTCCTCGAATGAGGATGGCTCTGTTACCATCGCACTCATTAGAGGCATGTAACCAGTGTACCGATCCAGTGAGCTCCTCTGCCTATGCTGTGGTGTGGGTGCTCCCACATTCTCTCTCTCATCCTGTAATAATTTGTCATCTTCCATCGTTCACTTCCTTCCTTCTCTAGATGTCTCTACTTGAGTGGATGTATCCACTCTCTGCTCCTCTACTTGTGGCTTCTCCACAACTTCCTGAGGTTCTTCCTTTGGATCCAAAAGCTCCTGATCAGGCTGCAACTGAAGCTCCCTCTCAAGAGAACACCTCATTTCCTTATTCTCCTCCAACTTCACATCCCATCTAACCATTGCCATCCCGAGGGATGGAAAGTACACATGATAGTTGTGAGGTGTATCTATGTACCCCACAAATATGCCCAACTCTGTTGTCGGCTCTATCTTTTTCCTTGCTTCCTTGGAGACATGAATGTAAATTGATGATCCAAAGATCCTGAGGTGCGACACATCTAGTTTCTTCCCTAAAAAAGATTCCTATGGTGTACTCATGCCATGAATCCTGTGAGGACTCTTGGTCTACAAATAGACCATTGTGTGTTGGGCATGGGATCCCCTGCAGTAGGTTTTGGGGCTTAAAGCCCAAGTTTTGGTCAATGCAATGTAAAGACTCCACGAAGTATGAACGCGGAGCGCGAAAGTCTAGGATGAGTCATAAGGTTGTCCGCCCTAAGAATTGTAAAATAATGTAAAGTTGTGTCAGCCTACCCATGGTCCGTGGACCATGGGATTGTATAAATAGAGCGAGGCTCTAAGTGTAAAGTTAGTTTTTGGCAAGTAAGAAAGTAATAGACAGATGCGAAGGCATGGTTAGAGGATAGAAGTGGAACTGAAGTGTATTGGGTTGTAATAGTAGGAAGAGGCATTGCAGCTGAGTGTGTAGAGGCCTAGTAGAGTCTGCAGCTGAGTGCATGAACCCCTGCAGCTAAGTGTGTAGGGCGGAGTCAGGTCTGTATTGAAATGAACTTGAAAAGGATTATTAATAAAGATAAGTTTGATTTGGCATATTATGCATCTATTTCGTGGATTTGTATTTTGATTTTATGCGTTAATGGTATCCATTTATTTATATGCGCACACTTGATAAACATTGGTATCAACGCTTATGTATGAAAAAAATCTAAGTAATTAGCGAATGTAACCTAAGTAAGGAAGACTTGGGTAATTAACACTGGTTGTGCTATGGCTACAGTTGCGTGAAGGACGCAAGGAGCTTGCAGGTGCGTGTAGCGCAGTAAGTGCGAAGGTTGGACTGCGTACCAATCACCACATATCAGACATCCCCAGGGTGTAGAAACCTAGTTCTAGCACCCTCCCATACTACTTTGAGTGAGACCTCGGTCCACGCTCTGCGGACTGTTGCTGAAAGGGCCATTAGTACCGGGATTTTCTTGGCTAAATCACTTCCGAACCTGGGTCAAGCCCCACTAAGCCAACAAATGGTTCCGTTGCTGGGACCGGGATCTGCATAAGGGATGTCTGATGTCATGCCACTAGAACCCAACAAAGAAGGAAATTGAAGAGTGGTTGGATAAGAAGATTCACGAGTTCGTGACACAGGAAAACAAAACTCAGCAAGTATCTGAAAAAAGGTTGCTGGACCACTACGTGTATACATAAATCCATGAGATTTTCTTTGCATCCTTTCCATCTGAATTGTATGAGTGGATCATGAAGTTAGCCGACAGCCAGGGAAGGTATAAGCTCGACCAACCGATAGTGTGGACTCCGGAGCTAGTGTGCAGACTAGAGGCCTCAGAGGATAAGATAACGTGAGTTGTGGACCACTGGCTTGATCGAATAATAGGAGGATTTATCACTTAGTTCGCGATGGACACAACCGTAAGTTACAACGAGGTAGAACGATGTTTTCTCAAGGGACCGTGAGGTAAGTATATTAAAACTCTGAATACTTGGATTAAGATGCTCTTATGTGAAAAGCAGGTTATGCAAATAAATTAATGTTTAGGACTACGCGGAGTGGAAGAATCTACCAAAGTGAAAGCAGTGAAGAATTAGAAAACAATCCCTTAATTTCACCCTCGCGAGAGAGCGAGGATGAGCTTGCAAAAGTTTCTTTGAGAAGCACAGTCAGTTTGATAAGGCAGTGGATTCTGCGGTTACCTCCACCCACCTTTCCACCCACTTCACCTCTCTCACCTCCATCCCCGCCCACTCCACCTCCACCACCTCCATAGTTCGGTATGGCGAGCATGATCAAACTACCGGTATTCAGAGGAGTAGGGAATGAGGATCTGGACCAATTCTGGTTCGTGGTAAGAGCAGTATGGGAAGCAAAAGGTGTCACGGATGATAATATTAAGAAGGCTACAATGGTGGGCACACTGCAGGATCGCACATTAACGTGGTACATCAAGCACTCTAACGACCACCCAAACGCAGGGATAGCAGAGATCCAGAATGCGTTGAACAGAGAATTTAGCAGGCCTAAATCAGAGACGTAGTCAATCATCAGGTTTAAAGAGATCACGATGCTTCCAGGCGAGACTCCTTGGGATCTGGACCAAAGGCTGAAGAGTACGATCTGCAAGGCCAATATGACGCTAATGGATGCATAACATCGCGCATGGTTTGTAGCATCTCTAACACCACACTTGAGGACAACGCTATCACAACAAAAACTTTCTACCCAGGCCGAAGCGTTGGAGATGGCGATGAGATTACATGAGACCCCGATATAGGACCCTGGGTTGGGAGTTCAGCAAATCCACGCACAACTACAAAATCTGTGTTTGGAAATGCAAAGCTTGAAGCAGGATAGGGCACTGCAACCGGAGGCACGCGAGGAAGTATGATCCATAAATGAAAAGGCCAGGGCCATGACAAGGATCACTGTCCAGTGTTTGCGAACTACTTGGCAGTAGGGGGGCCAATTCCATTGAGACTGGAGGCACAGGCAGGGCCGAGTGGGACACCCGCGTTATGGTGCGCGATCTGTCAGATAGGAGGAAAACAAACGATGGATAATTTTCATTTGTTACAGAAGTATACACCGACACCCCAATAACTGTTTTGTAATTTTTGTAGGTCGGTAGGCCACAACGAGTGCACTTGTCGCAGCTACGAGTTAATGATGGATCAGACCCTATCCTATAGAATGAAGACAGAAATGCGAGCCCTCGACCCAGCGGATGACGTGTGCTGGATTTCAGGGGCGAGGTCAAGGACAAGGAGGAATGAGACCATGAAGGGGTTGCAGATAGTTAATCTATTACAATTGCGGAGGACCAAGGCACTATGCCCGCGATTGTACCAACCCGACGAGGATATCCTGTTCGTACTGTGCTCAATTTGATCATGAAACAATAGATTGTCCTACGTTGATCACACAAATGCGCAAAAAAGGGGTACTCCAGCCTCCTTCGACTCAGAATATACAAATGATGACATCTGAACCGCGCGAAGAAGACCCGAATGTTAACATGATGCTCAGAAGCGGTGTGACCACAGGGGAGGATAATGGGAAGCAACCCGAGGAACATACATGGGTTTGCAAGGCTCCTGTAGAGGAACCTGAGTTTGACTTCGAACACGCAAAGGAGACGTTCATGGAAGCTAAGAAGAGCTTCGCAAAGGCCTCCACTTCAGGTAGTAAGGATCAACCAGAGCCAGGGATGGATCCTTCTATGCTTACTACCTTTCTGGAGACATGCATGAAACTGTTGTACGACAACAAGGCAGTTAAGGGACTACAAGAGCTGATCACTAGGTGCGCGGGGTCAGGAGAATCACATGTAGTTTGGAAATTGGGAAAGCATACCTTGCGCACTTGAAGGGAGATGTGATTGACTGCGCAGATTGGTGAGTATGAAATGGATCAGGTAATCCTAGATCTGGGTTCAGACGTGAATGTGTTACCAAAGAAAACATGGGAACGCAGGGGCAGGACCACGTTATGGTGGTCCCCTATTCAATTACGAATGGTAAACCAACAGAAGATTTTGCCCATGGGGAGGTTACAAGGGGTCAGGATTGATATTGAAGGTGCAAGCACATAGACAGATTTTGAAGTGATAGAGATTGTCGATGACAACAATCCCTATCCCACGCTGTTAGGAATCGACCGGGCCACTGATATGAACGGATTCATCAACCTGAAGAAGCAAAAAATTATCTTCGAGAAAAAGTTGCTATGCGTAGTAGTCCCACTGGACCCAACCGAAGGGGCACACTACACTGAACCAGTGCGCGATGATGATCTTGATTGTATTTACAAGATAACTGCGTGAGACCAGGATTGGGTGAATCTGACTGCAGATGGGAGGATCTCATGGGAGCGTGAAAGCTCCTGCACTTCGGATTCAGACGAAGAAGTAAAGCGCTGGCAGAATCGTTTGAATGAAGTAACAACAATGAATTGCAACATGATGATTAGATCACTGCGTTGCGTAACAACAGAGGCCCAAGATCTGCCGACATATGATGGATTGATAGCAGTGGATGAATTCTTAAGCAAGTTAGAAAGCGCAGTACTGGAACAACAACAGTTTGATGCATTGAAGTGGGCGTTGCACACAACATCTGCGCACTGGTGTGGAATACATCAAGGAAGTTTTGAGGACTGGCACGAATGTAGAAGGATGATGCGCCTATGATTTGGGAAACCGCAGCTACGATTACAAGACAAATACGATGGACGAGATGACCCGCGCACGCACCTCACGAAATGGGCCAAGGCCTATGGGGAAGAACCACAGCCTGAATGGGTACACTTATTCTACCATACCTTGGATGTAATACCCATGAACTGGTATACTGAGACAGAACTTCGACATGGTACGGGTGAATGGGATGTCTTGCGCGAAGGATTTTTGTTAACATTCACATTTGAAGACTAATGGTCGGACACTATTGACGATGTGCTGCAAGCAGTAAAAGCCACCATCTTCAAAATACCACAGGAGCCATTGGAAATGTTGTACCCAGAATGGGCGATATAGTTAAGTAGCGCGCTGGAGTGTTATAACGTGCAGGTGGAAGAGGATGATGATGACCCTTGAAATATTGATATTTCAGAAACCGAAGGCTGTCGCGAGGTTCGAGAACCATCAATTGAGGCTCCTGATATCACCACACTGCTCAAAACAAAGTAGGTAAACATTGGCACAGAAGCGGAGCCGAAGCATGCAACGCTCGGGGACTATTGGGACGATGCTACGATAGATAAGGTCGCCGAGTTACTCCGCCAATATCAAGACTTGTTTCCGACCAAAATCACAAACTTAAAGGGGATCATTGGCGACTTGGGGATGATGAAGATCACTCTGAAACCAGACGCGAAGCCAGTTAATCAACGACCTTACCGCTTGAATCCCAAGTATAAAGAAAAGGTCTGTGATGAATTAGACAAAATGCTTGCAGCTGGAATTATTGAACCAGTGGAAGAATCTGACTGGGTGAGTCCTATGGCAGTGCAGGAGAAAAAACAAAAGGGTGAAATAAGAATATCCGTGGACTTTAGGAAGCTTAACAACGCCTGTGTTCATGATCCATTCCTGACACCGTTCACAGATGAAGTATTAGAGAATGTTGGCGGTCAGGAAGCTTACTCATTCACGGATGGCTTCTCAGGGTACCATCAGATCAAGATCGCGCCGGAAGATAGGAGCAAAACAAACTTCGCAATAGAATGGGGCTGCTTTCAATACACCGTTATGCCCTTTGGACTGAAGAACGCGCTAGCAATATTCTCGCGCATAGTGGTGGCGACGTTCAAAGAATACATCCACAAGTTCTTGGAGGTCTATCTGGACGATTGGACTGTCTTTGGATTAGTTAAGCACCATGTAGCAAGCTTACAGTTGATGCTGGATACTTGCCACCGACACTAGATTGTTGTTATTCTGAATCTGGAAGCACCGTGCAGTGTCAAACAGTTACGCGCTACTTTGGGGCACATTGGCTACTATAGGAAGTTTATTAAGAGTTATGCCCAAATAACCGCACTGATGGAAAAGATATTGAAAAAAGATGTGACATACTGCTAGAATGATGATTACATGAAGAGTTTGGATGTCTTAAAGGGGGAGCTGGCCTCCACGCCAATTTTGGTCTTCCCGAAATGGGACGTGGAATTTCATGTACATGTTGATGTGTCATGTATCGCGTTGGGAGCCGTACTCACGAAGGAGGGCGCAGAGGGTGTGGATCACCCGATCACGTTTGCGAGTCGAAGATTGTCCAAAGCATAAAATAATTACTCTACCACTGAACATGAGGGGTTGGCAATGGTGTATGCGCTCCAGAAATACTGACGCTGTTTACTTGGAGGACATTTCAAGATGTATACTGACCATTCCGCATTGAAATACTTGGTGAACAAGCCTGCGTTGGGGGGGCACATATGCAGATGGATCTTATTGTTTCAAGAATATGATTTTGAGGTCATAGTTAAGTCGGGACGCTTAAACCCAAGACCAGACCACTTTTCATGAATTGAGACGGGCGAGGAACCAAAAAATTTGGAGGAGGGACTACCTGATGCACAACTCTTCGCAATACACGTCGCGGATGGACACTTCGAGGATATAATCCATTTTCTAACAACAGGGACTGCACCGAAGGAGTACTCAATCCAATAGAAGAAGGAATTGGTGGTGCGCACGATGGAATTTTCTGTCATCGCAGGGCACCTTTACAAGATGGGCAATGATGAGATATTGCGAAGATACGTACCTGAATTTGAACGAGGTCAGATCCTTGTGGAAGCACATCAGGGTGTTGCAGGAGGACACTATGTAGGACGCGCGACCGCACAAAAGATTCTTCGCGCAGGGTTATGGTGGCCGACCCTGCACTAGGATTCGAAAGCACATTGTAAGGCCTGTGATATATGTCAAAGGACGGGAAAACCATCACGAAGGGATGAGATGCTGTTAAATCCCCAAATGACACTGCAACCATTTGAGAAATGGGAAATCGACTTTGTAGGCCCAATCAAACTTCAGGGAAAGACAGGTGTGCACTACATCATCACCGCAACGGAGTACTTGACACGATGGGCGGAAGCACAACTGGTCAAGGACTGCATGACTGCCATGAATGCAAAGCTTTTGTTTGAAAACGTGTTGACACGATTTGGCTGCCTGAAAATCTTAATGAGCGATCACAGAACACATTTCTTGAATGAAACCATCAGCACGCTCACGGAAGAGTTCCAGGTTTATCACCAGAAAAGTACACCATACCACCCACAGGCTAATGGAATAGTATAAGCATTCAATAAAATAATGGAGACTGAGTTGACCAAAATATGTAATGCGCGGCAAAACGGCTGGGACCTATGTGTACCCGTTGTGTTATGGGCGTACAGGACAACGTGCAAGAAATTGATGGGATAGACACCATTCCGGTTGGTCTATGGTACATAAGCAGTCATGTCGATGGAATATATTGTACCTAGTTGGAGAATAGCAGCGCTCACAGACATGTCAGACCGCGAAGCTTTGGAAGAAAGGTTCGTGTAATTAGAAGAACTCGAGGAAGAACGATTTCTGGTCGGATTTCACCAGCATGTACAAAAGTAGTGTGAGAAAGCCTGGCACGACCGCCATATCAAGTTATGCACCTTCAAGGTAAACGACTTAGTGCTGCTGTATGACAGCAAGTTCAAAAAATTTCCCGGAAAATTCAGAATGCACTGGTTAGGACCATATGTGGTAAAAGAGGTTACAGACGGAGGCACGGTCCAACTAGTCAAACTTAATGGAGAACCCATCCCAGGAAAAGTAAAAGGCAGTCGCTTGAAGCCCTACATGGGTGGTCCGACTATTTGACTAACTAACCGAAGCACAGTCTTCGTGGCCGAAGGAGCCGGGCAGGGGCGCGAGACTATGAACACAAGCACCAGAAGCTGGTACCAAATAAAAGACATGAGTCAGATGCAGATGATTCAGAAGTAGGATTGGAGTAGATTCAACAGACGGCAGAACAGTGCGCTACGGACCTTCGTGCAGCACAGACACAGTTGGAGGGGCTTCATGCCAAGATTTCCGCACTAGTAGAGTGACTTGGGACGAGTCATAATGATTGTGTTGGGGGCCCGTTGGGCATGGGATCCCCTGCAGCAGGTTTTGAGGCTTAAAACCCGAGTTTTGGTCAATGTAATGTAAAGACTCCGTGAAGTACGGACATGGAGCGTGAAAGTCTAGGATGAGTCATAGGGTTGTGCGCCCTAAGAATTGTAAAATAATGTAAAGTTGTATCGGCCTACCCATGGTCCGTGGACCATGGGATTTTATAAATAGAGCGAGGATCTAAGTGTAAAGTTAGTTTTTGGCAAGTAAGAAAGTAGTAGATAGATGCGAAGGCATGGTTAAAGGATAGAAGTAGAACTGAAGTGTATTGGGTCGTAGTAATAGGAAGAGGCTCTGCAACTGAGTGCACAGAGGCCTAGTAGAGTCTGCAACTGAGTGCATGGACCCTTGCAGCTGAGTGTGTAGGGCGGAGTCGGGTCTGTATTGAACTAAAATTGAAAATGATTATTAATAAAGATAAGTTTGATTCATCATATTATGCATCTATTTTGTGGATCTGTATTTTGATGTTATGCGTTAATGGTATCTATTTATTTATATGCGCGCACTTGATAAACATTGGTATGAATGCTTATGTATGAAAACCCTCTGAGTAATTAGCAAACATAACCTAAGTAAGGAAGACTTGGGTAACTAACACTGGTCGCGCTGCAGCTAGAGTTGCGTGAAGGACACAAGGGGATCGCAGGTGTGCGTAGTGCAGTAAGTGCGAATGTTGGGCCACGTACCAATCACCACATATCAGACATTGCCAGGGTGCGAAAACCTAGTTCTAGCACCCTCCCATACTACTTCACGTGAGACCTCAGTCCGTGCTCCGCGGACTCTTGCCAAAAGGGCTAGTAGTACTGGGATTTGCTTGGCTAAATCACTTCCTAACCTGGGTCAGGCCCCATTAAGCCAACATTGTGTTACATGCTTCATCCCACAAATGTAGAGGTAGTATTTGGTCATGCAACATCATCTATGGTTCTCCCATAATACTTATGTTATTCCTCTCAGCCACCCCATTATGTTGTGGGTTATGGGGAGTTGTCAACTCCCGTCAAATGCCTTCCTTTGCACAAAGATTTTTAACTCATTCGACACGTACTCAGCATCGTTATCGCTCCCAAGGGTCTTCACTTTCCTACCAGTCTCTTTCTCAACAAGTGCTTTAAACTCAAAAAAAATGGAGAATATCTATTCTTTCTTCTGTGTGAAGTAGATCCAACACTTCTATGAGAAATCATCTACAAATATAGCATAATACATGTGCTTGGTAGTAGAGGTTGTCGAGAAAGGTCCACATACATCAGACTGGATCCTTTCAAGGATTGCATGCGCCCTATTGTCCCGATCATTAAAGGTATATTTTGTGTACTTCCCCAATGTACACCCTTTTCATGTATCACGCTTCTTTAATTCTCCTTTGGGGAGGTCTGTAGAAATATCTTACATGATATTCAAAGCGCCATGATGCAAATAGCCAAGTCTTCTATGCCATAATTCATTGACATCTTGACTCTGCACGTTCTCTAATTTTGTGCTCAATGCTGCACATTTCCACCTTTAACTTGTAGAGGTTCTTCATTCGAACCTTGATTTGATTCACTTGTCCCATGGCGATATGTCTTAGGAAACTTCCCTTTCTTAATATCACATCGTAGCCACAGTCCTCCAACACTACTATGGAAACTAGATTCTTCTTCAGACCCAGTACAAACATCACATCCTTGAGCCTCTGAGGGGAGCTAGACTCCCTTTGAAAAGTAATTATACTAATATTGGTCACGTTATACCTTCCATCATCTCCCATCTCGATGTGCATTTGGATATCCTTCTCCTCCAAGTCACTGAAAAATTCTTTGTTGCTCGTCATGTGGAATGAGGCACTGCTATCGAGATACCACATAATACCCATCATTGTGCTTTCCATGCATGCAATGAGGATAAAATCAAGTTCGAACTATGAATCCAAGCCTTCACCCACTACTCCTCCTTGAGTCTTCTTGCTTATTTTCTTGTGTGGACACTTCATTGCATAGTGCCCAAATTCATGACAGTGAAAGCACTTGATTTTGGACAAGTCTTTCTTCTTTCACCCTTGACTCAAATATTCTTTGGATTTGGATTTCTTTTCTTTCCCTTTCTTTCTTTTTTTTCCATCCAAGGCACAGTTCTCCTCATCCTCTCCCTTGGATGATGTGTCGTCTCTGGTGCTCTGCCTCATCTCCTCATGTACCAAATCAAACCACAAGCATTCCCAATTTGGTATCTTCTCCCTCCTGATCACTGAAACTTGGTATTTGTTCCAGCTCTTAAAAAGGCCTAGAAGAGCTAGGCTCACCAAACCATCATCTGCTATAGTAACAACAACTTGACCAAGTTCATCACAACATTGTGTGAACCTGCTCAGGTACTGTGGAATAGTCTTGTTCCTCTACATCTTGATATTTCAAAGCTTGTCCTTGAGTACCAATTTCCTATGGTCAATTATTGTTATGGAACAAATATGTTAGCGCTTCCCACATTGCATGCAAAGTCTCTTTCCCATGTATATTAGAGACAATATGATCTCGTGTTACCTCCAATATGATCCTACTTGCCTTGGCAACACACTTCTTCCAATCTACTAGATTCTGAGCATAATGGGTTTTAACATATTATTGTTTTTAGTATTTTCTTGTATATATCATTATAAAATTATTTACTAAATTTATTTAGTCACAAGCTTTATATGAGAATACAAGAGAAAATGGTTAAAATGTGGAATAAATATAATTTAGATGATGTTAGATGTAGTTATTCATATTAAATCTCTACATCACCACTAAAACATTTTTTTGTTTCATACAAAAAATTATATTGATCTATTATATTATTTTTATTTATTTGTACACTTTTATATTTTATTACTTATAGATATGAAAATATATATTTTTATATTTCATTAAATATGTTGAAGAGCAATACAAATGGAGCCTGAAATACTTTCAAAGGTTATATCAAAAAAGGCAAATTTGAAACACAAAGAAAGCAATATCTTCACAATGTTCAAGTTGGTAACATTCTTGACCAATACATTTGAGTGGGTTCAACATTGTCCAGTATCTAGTAATATTAGGTGATTGTGAAAAAATTTCAAATCTTGTTCCGAAAAAAGATTACTCTCTAGTTAATGTAGATATCCCTCATGGTTACAATAACCGAAACATTCAATATGATAATAAGTCTTATACTTATCAAGGTTTGAATAAATTGGTTGTGGCATTTTTAAAGGTCTCAACATCACCATTTTCAAAATTTGTGATTTTTCATTTAGACACACAATTAGGATTAACATTCCCAAGCTTCAAGAGAAAAGTGAAATCAAGGAAGCAACCTATTTGGTAAGACATTTAAATTATATGTTTAGTTATAAAAAATTTATCAATATACAAGTTAGTTGAATTTTGTGTTACAAGAAAAATCCTAACATTTGTAGTTCTAGTCACGATCCATTTGTTAGTGACATTGAGAGCATATATGTTGAATACTGACAAAATATAATAAGTATGATTGTATTCTTATCAATGAAAAAGATAGGGGTAAACATAGTCAATTATTGCTTTATAATGCTATGGCAAGAAAGCTAACATATGAGGAAAATGACTTGAGCGAAGAGATTGATAACATTTATTAAAAGCCATAAACACTAACTAATTATCTTATATATACATTTTCAAATGAAGGAGATTGAGTTTAGATTTATTCTCTAGTTCACTTAAGACTTATGATATAACATATATGAAATCAAACTTTAGTCTTTACTTTTTTTAATTTGTGCGTGTTCACCTTAATTTACTTAATTATTTCTTTTGTGTTTGGTGATTAAGTGCAACAACAGCTTTTTGCTTATAGAAGGGGGAAAATCGCATTGTCATTAAAAATTAACTAGTATAATATAATTTTATTCAACAAAGAACTAATGTCATTAATGCTCTTCTAAATGAAATTCAAGAACTTGGTTTGATGAAAGAAGATTTTAGTAAACCATATATGTAAAAATATATCAAAGAAACCTCATCCACCATTATGTGAATTGTTTGTAAGGGATCACTTTGAGGGACTTGTAGATATAAATATCCAATGTAAGAGCAAAATGACCCAATGGAAGCACAGTAACATTAAAGAAAATAATAATAAGCCTCGTGGGGATAGTGAATTCAACATATATGATATTGTTGATTAGTTTTAAGTTGTGCTTAAAAAACATAATTAATTTTACAAAATATTAATAAGATGTAAAAATTTTCATAATAAAAATAATTTTTCATTTTATTTTTTTATAATAATTACTTTTATTATTTTATTTTTTACTTTAAATCATTGCTTTAAATAAATAAGTTTACAAACATTGACATACACTAGTCATTTCTAAATTCTAGCTCCTTTCCCATTCATCTTTCCCGCGATATCCTCTCATCTATTCATGTCTTTCTATTTCCTCTATCCTTTTCTTTTATTTTATTTTATATATATATATATATAGATATACCAAAACTAATAATAAATTAATAAACCAGGGAGCAAGATAAAAGATGAAAAATTAAATCTACTATTATATTTAATTTCTCATTCCCTATCTGATTTTGCTTAACCCAATAATTTTGGGTGACCCATTTAGTACTAATGATGATCGGCCAAAAACCATGTAAACTAACCCAAACATCTCACAACGCACCTACGCAAAAACCATCGCAGTTTATGAAAAATAAAAAAATCATGGGGAAATTTTTAAAACTTGGCTTTATTCAACAAAATGATTGTTAGTAATAGTCACCATGGGCCAAAGCAGCCAAATTTTAAAGGTTACCTTTAATTTTTTGCTGTCACTACTGGCATAATAAACAATGAAAGAAACTAAATTCCATTAAACAAGATGTTGCTTGAAGGCTGAATCCCACCGAAACACCCAAAACTCACAAGTGAAATACAGAAGAAATTTAAACTCACAATCTCCTTCACTACCACCACCCCTATGTGACACAGAGTAGAGCGAAAATAGAGACAATATTTTCCAAAACATAGAAAAAAAGACCAGAAGAATGAGCACATAGACCGACGACCGGCTGAATGAACACTGCAACGAATGGAAACACAATAAGAAGGGTAATGAGTTCGAAATTCATCCCCACCATAGATCTATAAGCGATGACCAGAATGAAATGCATTGAATAGTATCACCAAACAGAGCAAAGACAAGGTGATGGACCGGGACCAAATAAGCGATGGCAAAGAGGAAATGACCACAATGTGGCCGGATCCAAAACCCTAAACCCAGAAATCAATCGCTCAGAGTCTAATCAACAAAAAAAATTCCAAGTCCAACCATGTGCCACGGTACTGCGCCGGACCATCATTTTCTACCCTCGAAAGGACGATCGGATGGGAAGATCATTTGGCATTTTCTCTGTGTGTCTGCTCAACATCCTGGTAAGCGAACGAAGGGTAGGGATGGGAGATTTCAAAGACGAACGTGAACCATTTGGTGTATGAAGCTGATGGCCTTCGCCAGACGAGAAACCATCGGGCCTCTTGGGTATATCAATGGCAATATGAGGCATTAATGTTCTTCCACCCGACGTTCCCTCATCAATCTCTGTCTCCATTTGTCTCTGCCGACCCCAAGAGAATATATTTGTTGGGTTCTGCAGAGTACAGTCTTCTTCACAACTTGCAGTCTGATCTTGCTCCAAATTCAGATTGTCATGGAAGCCTGAAGTAATTGGTCCTGCCATTGTAACCGAAACCTGTTCTGCTCTAGCAGATTCCAAAACTTGCTGTTCCAGCTGGGCGCCCGTTCGACAAACGGGACAAGTAGAGTGCGAACGAAACCACATGTCAATACACTCAACATGAAAGCTATGCCCGCAATTGGGCAGAAGCCGGCCTGTCTCATTCTCCTCGAATTCGCACAGACAAACTGCGCACTCCAACCCATCTGCGAAATTATGCGATTTATAGAGAAAGATGGGCAGAGTCTCTAATACCGCAGAATCCAACCCCACATTCGGCAGAGACACCGGTTCTTCTCCTGTTAACTCAAACCGAATGCGAACAGAAGCCGGTCTTCGTCGATTTCTTCCAGACAATCGAGCAGACTGTCTCCAAAAGCATCTGGCAAAAACGTTTAGCAAAACAGCGAAGAAAAACACAAAAAGAAGAACTATTATGATGGACACCATGATTTTGTCATTGATGTCATCTTTAGGCTGGGGGTAATCCGGATTGATGGCATATGTGGGCTTACCTCCGGGTTCATCTAAATGAGGAGGTGGGTGATTAAAATCATGTTTGCCGAATGTGGGTTCGTCGTAATCGTGAGGCGGTTGATTATCAGCACCACCCGAGGTGGCATTTCTGGACTCACCATGAGCATCCTGAGGTGGGCAATTAAAACTCCTGCACACTGAGATCATCCTATATCAAATTGAAACTACGGAATTTCTCTTTTTGTAAATTCTATTTCAAATGGGCATATAAAAATTGCGAGCTACTGCTTGGTTTTTATGTGGATCCAACCTTCGAGCCTTCAATTTCCGTCGATGGCCAGCCCCTCCGATGACCATATGAAGCGTCCGAGTTCAGATGAAAAGCCCGTCCGGACCGCTCCTGATTTTCACAACACGCAATGGTTTTGAAGGTTGAAAACCGCTGCGTCCATGGATTTAGAATTATAAAACATCAATCACCATGTTGTTTTCAGTCATTCAAATATTAGGGGTTAATTTTAATGTTTAAAAAAAATATTGAATTTTCAAAAAAAATTAAATTATTTATCCATATTTTATACCGTATAAAAATTATTTTACTTTTAAAAGATAAAAATAATAAAATTATTATTAAACATTTTATACTTTAGATAATACAAATAATAAAATTCGCACAATTTTTTAAGATAAAGTTTACGGTCCCTGGTTTGAAGCTGGAGAACCAAAATTGACTGCAATTAAATGAGCAGCCTGGTTCCCCGTACCCGGTTTGACTTACTTGGGCAGATTGCTCCTCGCGTCCGTCTACCGACTTGAATGCAAAAATTGTCTATCGTGGGCCAAAATAAGTGTAGAACAACCCGATTTTTTAGGGGGACGGCTAATTGACCCGTTTTTCCGCCGTACTTTAATGGTGGATGATGAGAATAGAGCTGTGTTCTTTGTTTTTTCAAAGTGTAAAGCTATTGTCCTTTGAAAATAAAATATCTAGTCAGGTGGGATAATCATTGAGTAGTGTGCCATGGGTGGTCATTTGAGATAACTGATTAGTGGTGTGTTAGAGGTTAATAACTAAGTAATAGTAATGTAGAGTTATAAAATTGTGGTATTCTTTGAATGTTGGCTTTGTTTGTTTTAAATATGAGGAAGATAAACATCTAATTAATTAATTATAAGTATCTATTGGGTGAGTGTGTTTGTGATATATGGAATTATTTTATAATTTAATTACCCAATAATTTAAAAATTAAATATTCAAAATTCAATTAATTTAATACAAATATTTATCAATTATAAATAATTTAATTATAATTTAAAATAGAAAAAGTCTAATCTAAATAATTTAAATTATTTAAAAATAATATATTTCGATAACTATAACTTCAACTTTAGTTATTGAAATAAAACTGAAAATTATTCAATTATAAAATTATTCTTCATTGGTTCTCAAGAAACGCAAAGAGCATATTGGGGAGAGTGGCGGGAGAAACACAGTGGCTAGGGTTCCACAGTGAGTAGGGTTCGATTCTAATGGAGAGTGGCAGGGGAGGGAGCCAACTTTAGTCATTGAAATAAAACTGAAAATTATTTCAATTATAAAATTATTCTTCATTGGTTCTCAAGAAACGCAAAGAGCATATTGGGGAGAGCGGCGAGAGAAACACAGCGGCTAGGGTTCCACAGTGAGTAGGGTTCGATTCTAATGGAGAGTGGCAAGGGAGGGAGCTCAGCTCCTTCCTACAAAGATGCAGTGGCCACCGGAAGTAGATCACCAACTGGAAACACTAAAAGCGATATGAACTACAGAAACAGGGACAATGAAAAGGAAACAGATGGGACCAGAACAAAAGAAAACAGCAGCACAAAGGACAAAGAGGAAGAAGACAAAAGTCTGGGTTCAAGAGACAAAAAACAAAAAGGACCTTGCAAACCAAAAGCAGAAATCACTCCTCGAGTAATATTAAATGATCCTACTCTGTAGGAGCACAGGGAACATATGGGAACCTACACCATAATTTGTAAATTCATGGGACTATGGCCCACTGAAAAGGATTTACAAACGTGGATCAAGTATCATTGGAAGCCCAAAGGAAGTATTGACCTACCTCTTGGGTCAAAAGGATTCTTCACAGTAGTGTTCTCCAACATCGAAGATAAAGACAAAATATTCGAAGGAGGACCCTGTTTTTTTGCTGCAGCAGGTCTTTATATGAGACCTTGCAAAATGAACTTTGTCCCAGAGAGGGAGACTTTCTCTTCGGTTCTTGTGTGAGTAAGGCTCTACTCTCTACTTCTTGATTATTGGCAAACTAAATGGTTGGCTGCCATAGGTAATAAACTAGGACGCTATGTCAAAGCTTCTGAAGCCACAAGAAGGGGAAAATATACCTCCTTTGCTAGAATCTGTGTGGAAATGGATCTATCAAGAGCACTTCCAGATGAAGCTATCCTGGAAGTTTTGGACGAGGAGTGGGTGCAGACGGTAGACTACGAGCACATACCCTTCAGATGCCGAAGATGCCACAAACATGGGCATTTGTTAAGAGACTGCCCTCTTGGCAAAGAAGATAACAAGAAAAAACTTAATACGCCGACAGCTTTCAGAAAGTGGCCAGCAGAGGAAGGGGAGGAAAAAAGGGATCAAAACAACAACATACTGAGGGGCAAAAGGGCAGTCAGAATAAGTTTAAAGTGCTAGAAGAGCCTGAAGAAATCACAAGAGAAAATCAAGATCAGGAGGAAGATGCTAAAGAAAAAGAAAAGAAAGAGGACATAAATCACTCTCCAGACATTGACTCTCAAAAAGAAGCCATGAGAAGTGAAACAGAAATGGAAATGGACCAGGAAATGACTCAAAGTGAAACAGATCTGGAAGAGCATGAACTACAAGAAATCCTCGATAAGGAAAACTTGGATCTGGAAGGATTCCTGATGCAAGGAACCAAAGGAGGAATAGGGTCTCTGCCTCAAGAAGAATGCAACAAAATACAACAATTGTTTTTATGGAAAACTCAGGAACAAGGCCTGGAAAAAGGTAAAAACATCCACAAACAGGAGCACAAAGGAGTGAAAACAATGAAATTAAATCCAGGATTAGCCACCAAAAATCCAAGAAAGAAGAGAGGCAGAAAACAACAAAATGAGCTCCTGATGGAGTGTGGAAAGCTAATGATAGATTCAAGTAAGATGAAAGATCTAACCAATTACTCCTTTACAAATCTTTAATTATGAAGTTCATATCATGGAATATCAGAGGTCTAGGTAGTAAAAGAAAACAAAAAATGCTAAGTAACAGAATGAAGCTAGCAATGCTAGACATAATCTTCATTCAAGAAACAAAATGCTCCATTCAGAAAATAAAACAAAACCATAACAAATGGCTCAGTAAATTTGAGTTTCTAGAAGTTAAAGCAGAAAACACAGTGGGTGGCATTCTTACTCTTTGGAACCCCCAAAAAGTCATCATTGTAGATGCGGAGGCAACGAGAAATTACTTATCAGCTATCATTCAACCAATGGGGATGTTTGAGACCTTCCTGGTTACGAATGTCTATGGCCCTCAAAGAATAGATGAGAAGCTTAGATTTCTGAACTCCCTGGTAGATCTCCGAAGCAGACATAAAGAAATCCCTTGGGTCATTGGAGGATACTTTAACATGATTAAATCTCTTTCAGAAAAAAAAGGAGGCACCAAAATCCTTAGTAGAGATTCAATAGGATTTCCATTATTTCATAGAAGACATGAAGATGGTTGACTCTGAAATACATAATGGTCTTTTTACTTGGAACAACAAAAGAGGAGGTAATTCTAAGGTTGCCTCCAAGTTAGACAGATTTTTGATCTCCGAGAAGCTGACGCTGACAAATTCATAAATTTCTGCAAGTGTCCTCCCATTTGGTGGCTCTGATCACTGGCTGATTCAATTAGAAATCAAGGGAATTTATGCTCCCAAGAACAGACCCTTCAGATTTGAAAATATCTGGCTCTCCCACCCAGATTTCATCAGCAACATTGAAGAATGGTGGTTCGAAGATCTACAGATTCAGGGCTCCAAAATGTTCCCCCTCCATAAAAGGCTAAAGCACATAAAAATCAAACTCAAAGAATGGAACAAGAAGGATATTGGTAACATTTTTGCAAACAAAAAATCAGTAGAGACCAAAATGCAGGAACTAAACC
Organism: Pinus tabuliformis; assembly: GCA_031772625.1. NCBI lineage: Eukaryota > Viridiplantae > Streptophyta > Pinopsida > Pinales > Pinaceae > Pinus > Pinus tabuliformis. Next base: position 789,708,894 of record CM062815.1, read on the forward strand.
AAGCAATGATCGCTGAAGGATTTGATAAATCCAAAAGTGAGCAAACTGAAAAACTCAACCTTGATTGGGAGAATTTATGCAAACAGGAGGAAATTTTTGGGAGACAAAAGTCCAGAGTTCAATGGCTCAAAGAAGGTGAACGAAACACTAGGTTTTTCCATCGTTCCACCATAGCCAATAGAACGCACAATAGAATATCCTCAATATTGAATGAAGATGGGGAGCTTCAGACCACTCACAAGAATATCGAAGATGTGATGGTTCAACATTTCAGAGGCATCACAAAGGAAAATAATCTAGACAAAGACATACACATCAAGGAAATTATAAAGAATATTCCCAGGATGGTGTCTAGAGAAGATAACTTTAACCTGAACAAACTAGTAACTGAAGCAGAGGTTAGTACAGTGATCAAAGAGATGCAAAATGGCAAAGCTCCAGGTCCAGATGGTTTCAATGTGGACTTTTTCAAAGCCTGCTAGAATGTTGTCAAACAGGATATTTTAGATGTGGTTGAGGACTCCAAAAGAAGCAGATCCATTCTAAAAGCCCTCAACACCTCCTTCATCTCCCTGATCCCCAAACAGGACTCAGCCCTGACTCCTGATAAGTTCAGACCCATTGCCTTATGCAATGTTGTTTACAAAATCATTTCTAAGATCTTGGCCAACAGACTCAAACCTCTTCTGCCTTCTTTGATTTCTGGGGAACAGTCTAGTTATGTGGAAGGAAGGCAAATCCTGGATAATATTATTTAGGCCCACAAGGTTGTTCACTCTCTCACCAGCAAAAAGCAGGCCAGTATGATCATGCAATTAGACATTGCAAAAGCTTATGACAAGGTGAACTGGATTTACATCAAAAAGGTCCTTTCTGCGTTTGGGTTTGATCATAACTGGATCAAATGGGTTATGGCTATGGTTACTTCACCCAACTTTTCAATTCTGGTGAATGGCTTTCCCTCGGAGATCTTCACTCCTTCCAAAGGCCTCAGGCAGGGAGACCCACTCTCTCCCTTGTTGAGATTGCAACAAGATGATGGAGCTTAGTGAAAAGAGTGGCCTTCACTAAGTGGGCCCGTAGGCAAATTATGGTGCAAGTTCTATTTTGGATCCCAGCAGGGATGATCACAACAGGAGTGACCACGGCAGGGATGATCACAGCAGGAGGGACCACAGCAGGAGTGATCACAGTAGGAGTGACCACAGCAGGAGTGATCACAGCAGGAGTGATCAAAGTCTATTTTTAGATTGGCTGTCCAAAATAGAAAAGTCAAATATTATTGTCTCATAATAATATTTGGACTATAAACTTGATCTTATTCTCTTTCAGCACTTTAGTTTGAGCTACAGATGTGGCCCATGCAGCTGTCAGAAGGAAGTATGATTTTCTTATGAGTCAGTTGAGTTTTTGCATGCATGACTTCAGTTAGAACTCAATCAGTTGATTTTGGTGGAGTTGATTGTGGAGTTGATGGAGTTGTGTTCAGTTTGACTTGGTTAAACTAGTTGTAGTTAGTCTAACTGCAAATAGACTAATGATGAGTTGTTAAACTAATTATTAAATCATAATACAACTATAGAATACATCAGTTAACTCAGTTGCATGTCAGTGCATGTTCAGTTCAACAGGGACAGGTGTTAGAGGATCAGATTGCTATCAGTTGTGACTATAGTTGTGCATGAGGATTTGCACAATCAAGGGATTGAGTATGCCAACGAGTTTGCTCATGTATTTGCCCAGTATTATAGCCTCTGCTCACATCTTACACAGTGTGAGTGATTCTTTGGAGGTGAAATACGAGTTTGGTAAACCATTCTCATTCATTCTTGAGCAGGTATTGAGTAGTGGAGGCAGGCAAGCAGTGGAATAGATTTGGAGATCAGATCTTAGCTGTATTGTGTGTAACAGGTGGAGCTAGTACTGGATTGCTTGTGATAATCATTGTACTTTGTAATGTTACATGGTCTCAATCATTAATATACAGATAGTTGGGGTTTTTAGCGAGATGCTTTCCCCGGGTTACATACTGTGTTAATATGTGAATGCTCTTGATGTTTTATTGTTATTGATGCTGCTATATTGATGATCAACGTAGAGGAGCTTATGTATTGTGTATGTATTCCGCAATAGTACATGATCAGGATAATCTCTGTTGAATATGTGTTAAATTATTCAAAATTTCTACATGGTATCAGAGATGTTGATCATCAGATCTACTATTCAGGAAGTGTTTACATTCTATTTCTTCAGGCAGAGTCTGTAATCGGGCCAGGTAGCCTCTGGATTCATCCTTCCTTTGGAAGGTGAGATATCCGGTGAATGCCCATACAATCAATCTCTGTACAAGAAATATTGTGTTCTCATGAATCTTAGATCCGAGGAGGTTGAGTTTGAGCTGGTGGAAATCGAATTTGCAGCAGTGTTGTTGAAATGTCTTTCAACGGATTGCAAATGTTATTCCAAAGCAAGAGTGACCCGGTGCTCAAGGATAAAATCATAAACAATAAAGGTGAGAATGGATCTTCATCAAAGGTATTTGATGAAGAGAATTGCGCTTTGGCTGCCAAAGCAAAGAAGGGGAAGAACAAGAAAGCTTCTCATTCCGGTGCGAAAGGCAAGAAGCAGGATATGTCTAAGGTGAAGTGTTTTCACTGTTACCGGCATGGACACTATGCCACTAATTGTCCGCAGAAGAAGAAGAACAAGCAGGCTGCTGGATCTTCAGCAGGAGAGGCTCTAGCCTCACAGTTTGAGCTTGATTTTTCATTGATCGCATGCTTGGTTTCAAGTGTGATGGGATCAGTGTGGTTCTTGGACAGTGGTGCATCTTTTCACATGACGGGAGATAGAGATTTGTTCTCTGACATGGAGGACAAATATCTTGGAGTGCACATCGAGATGGGCAATGATGGTAGATACAGTGCGACGGGTATCGGTACCATTTCCTTTGAGAAGGAGTCTGGTAAACCCTTCGTATTGAAGGAAGTCATGCATGTTCTAGGATTGAAGAAGAATCTTATCTCAATGGCGATGTTAGAAGACAAGGGGTATGATGTTGTTTTAAGCGAGGGAAAGGCTTTCCTGCGCAGCAAGACAACTGGTGAGACCCGGAAGATAGGGGTTCGAGTGAGGAACCTTTATCAGTTGCATGTAGATGGATGCGCAGCAATGGCAGGCAAGGCAGAAGGATTAGTGAGCCGGGATGATGGCAAGTTGTGGCACAGGAGATTGGGTCACCTTCACCATGGAGCCTTAAAGATACTGCAGCAAATCACTACAGGGCTTCCTAAAGGCACACTTGCGCAGTCAGATCAGTGCAAGGGGTGTACTTTGGGGAAGTTTTTGAAAGCCACCTTTCACGAGAAGGATAGTCGCGCCACAACGATCCTTGAGAGAATTCACATAGACGTGTGTGGACCTTTCTCAGTTGCTTCGACAGCAAAACACAGGTATTATGTGATTTTTGTTGATGATTTCTCTCATAAGTGTTGGATCTTCTTCATGCAGAAGAAGAGCGAGACATATTCAAAGTTCTGTGAATTCAAAGCACTGGTCGAGAAGGATTCGAGGAAGAAGGTGAAGGCTCTTAGGAGCGATAATGGTGGTGAATACATCTCGGACGAGTTCAAGGATTTCTGCAAGGCAAAAGGGATTCGAAGAGAGCTCATAGCTCCCCATAACCCATAGCAGAACGGGGTAGCTGAGCGGAAGAACAGAAAGATTGTGGGTGCTGCACGGGAAATGTTGCATGATCAGGGCCTACCCCTTCACTTGTGGGCGGAAGCATGCAATACATCAGTTTATGTGCAGAACCGTTGTCCTCATAGGATACTTGGCATGAGTACACCCGAGGAGGCTTATTCTGGTAAGAAGCCTGATCTTTCTCATTTGAGGATTTTTAGTGCTAACGTTTACATGCATGTGACGAAGGATGCCAGGAAGAAGTTGGAGCCGACCGCAGAGGTTGGGATATTTTTGGGGTACACTGATACACCCCAAAACTATCATGTGTATTTGCCAGACAGTGGTAAAACTGTTGTGTGACGAGATATAAAATTTCAGGAGGAGAAAGCCATGAAGTGTTCGCTTGAGAGGGAGCTACACTTGCATGCAAATCAGGAGCTATTAGTTCCTAAGGATGAGCTTCAGGACGTGGATCAGCCACAGGACGAGGTTCATGGAGTGGAAGATACCACTCATGCAACGCCAACCATCAGAGGGCGAAAGTGCTTGACAGAAGCTGAGCGACTGGCTCAAGATGTAGAGAAAGTTGTAGGACCACCTACAGCCCAACGCAGGCAGAGACTGTCACCTGATCGGTACACTGGATACATGGCTCTTATGAGCAAGTGTGTTGTGACTGAGCCATCCTCTTTCGAGGAAGCTGTGGAGGATCCTGCATGGGTAGACGCCATGGTGGAAGAGTATGATTCTATTGTCAGAAACAGTGCATGGGAGATTGTTCCTAGACTGGAAGGGAAATCAATGGTGGGTTCGAGATGGATCTACAAAGTTAAGCAGGCAGTTGATGGGAGTGTGGAGAAGTACAAGGCAAGATTTGTTGCCCGAGGCTTTTCACAGATAGAGGGGATTGATTATGTGGATACCTTTGCACCTGCCGCAAGGTATTCTTCCATACGGACGATTCTTGCTCTCTCAGCGTAGATGGGATGGCACATTCATCAGATGGATGTGAAGACTGCATTCCTCAACGGAGTCATTGAGGAGGAGGTGTACATTGAGCAGCCCCAAGGCTTTGAGGTCTTCAGCAGTGAGTCGCATGTGTGCAGGCTCAAGAGAGCGCTGTATGGGTTGAAGCAAGCACCACGTGCTTGGTACACACAGATAGACAACTATTTCACAGGACTTGGATTCTCCAAGAGTGAGGCGGATCCTAACCTATACCAGATTGTGGTGGAGGGTAAGTTGCTTATCATTGTACTGTATGTTGATGATTTGATTCTAACGGGTGATGAGCTGTTGATACTGTCATGCAAGAAGGATCTTGCTAAGAGTTTGAGATGAAGGACTTGGGCCTCCTTCACTATTTCCTAGGATTGGAAATATGGCAGCGCAGTGGTGGACTGTTTGTTTCTCAGGGCAAGTATGCTCGGGAGATACTGGAGAAGTTCAACATGCATGGCTGCAAGCTTGTTGATACTCCTCTTCCTGGAGGTTGGAGGAAGGAGGATGCTACTTCAGCGGAGGTAGTGGATGCCACTGTATATCGACAGGTGGTGGAGTTGCATGTGTGTAGGCTCAACAGAGGCACATCGGGATATGGAGATTGGTACAGACAGGAAGATGCAGATTGGGCAGGGAGCTCAATGGACGACATCAGGTACCATCATATCAGAGATTGTGTGCAGCGAAGGATCATGTTGCTTTCATACATTCCAACGGAGGATCAGGATGCTGATATTTTGACGAAGGCTCTCGCCAGGAGCAAATTCGAATACCATCGAGGCAGGATAGGGGTTGTTGATGATCCATATCTTGTCGAGAGGGAGTGTTGAGATTGCAACAAGATGATGGAGCTTAGTGAAAAGAGTCGCCTTCACTAAGTGGGCCCGCAGGCAAATTATGGCGCAAGTTCTATTTTTGGATCCCAGCAGGGATGATCACAGCAGGAGTGACCACAGCAGGGATGATCACAACAGGAGTGACCACAGCAGGAGTGATCACAGTAGGAGTGACCACAGCAGGAGTGATCACAGCAGGAGTGATCAAAGTCTATTTTTAGATTGGCTGTCCAAAATAGAAAAGTCAAATATTATTGTCTCATAATAATATTTGGACTATAAACTTGATCTTATTCTCTTTCAGCACTTCAGTTTGAGCTATAGATGTGGCCCATGCAGTTGTCAGAAGGAAGTACGCTTTTCTTATGAGTCAGTTGAGTTGTTGCATGCATGACTTTAGTTAGAACTCAATCAATTGAGTTTGGTGGAGTTTGATTGTGGAGTTGATGGAGTTGTGTTCAGTTTGACTTGGTTAAACTAGTTGTAGTTAGTCTAACTGCAAATAGACTAATGATGAGTTGTTAAACTAATTATTAACTCATAATACAACTATAGAATACATCAGTTAACTCAGTTACATGTCAGTGCATGTTCAGTTCAACAGGGACAAGTGTTAGAGGATCAGATTGCTATTAGTTGTGACTATAGTTGTGCATGAGGATTTACACAATCAAGGGATTGAGTATGCCAATGAGTTTGCTCATGTATTTTCCCAGTATTATATCCTCTACTCACGTCTTACACAGTGTGAGTGATTCTTTGGAGGTGAAATACGAGTTTGGTAAACCATTCTCATTCATTCTTGAGCAGGTATTGAGCAGTGGAATAGATTTGGAGATCATATCTTAGCTGTATTGTGTGTAACAGGTGGAGCTGGTACTGGATTGCTTGTGATAATCATTGTACTTTGTAATGTTACATGGTCTCAATCATTAATATACAGATAGTTGGGGTTTTTAGCGAGATGCTTTCCCTGGGTTACATACTGTGTTAATGTGTGAATGCTCTTGATGTTTTATTGTTATTGATGCTGCTATATTGATGATCAACGTAGAGGAGCTTATGTATTGTGTATGTATTCTGCAATAGTACATGATCAGGATAATCTCTGTTGAATATGTGTTAAATTATTCAAAAATTCTACATCCCTTTCTTTTCATCCTCATGATGGAAGGATTGGGCCGAACCATTAAAAATGCTAAAGTTTTAGGAAAGATCAAGGGCCTACAATTAACAGAGAATGACCAAGCCTTGACTTATCAACAATTTGTGGATGACACCATGCTGCAAGGTATCCCCACAGTGAAGGAAGCTACAACGTACAAAAAAATCTTAAATGACTTTGCCTCGGCTTTAAATATGGAAGTCAATCTCTCCAAATCAATTTTTTTTTTCTTTAATACTAACATTGCTATTCAAAGGAACATCTCCAGAATTCTGGGCTTCCAAAGGGAGGTCCTCCCTTCAAAGTATTTGGGAATCCCCCTTATGGATAAACCAACACACAAGAGTATCTGGGAACCGGTACTCAACAAGATGCAAGACAAGATAAAAAGATGACTTTTAGAGCGTTGAACCTAGCTAGAAGATTGATTTTAACAAAGGCAGTTCTTCAATCCATCCCTATGTTCTTTTTATTAGCCCTACCAGCTCCCAAAGGGGTCTTACATGACATTCAGAGAGACTTTGTCTGGGGCAAGGAGGAAACAAGAAAGAAATGGGCCCTCGTTTCTTGGGATAAAATCTGTAAACCCAAAAGTCATGGAGGCCTAGGCTTAGATGATCAGGAGATTCTAAGTAATGTTCTAGGAGCCAAACTCTGGTGGAGATGGGTTAAAGAACCAGGGGCGCAATGGGCTAAAACCTGGAAAGAAAAATATGCAAACTCCTGACAAATGAGTGATCTCATCAGAATGTCAGGGAACATAAAAGGCTCTCACATCTAGAATAAAGCCTGGGATAACAAATCCCTAGTATAGAACAACAGCTTCTGGGAAATCAGAGCAGGAGAACAAGCTCTCTTCTGGGAAGATAAATGGCAACAAGAACCAATGTTGTTGAGGGAGGACTTTATGAGCATCAAGCAGGAAACTGATTTCCAAGGACTAATAAAAGTCAGGGATTTCTGGAATCTTCCTCATGACACCACAAAATGGAGAAGCTGGAGGAAAATAGAATGCAGAGGGGACAGCCCCATAAAAATAAAAACGGAAGAACTCATGGAAATTTTAGAACAAAGGAAGATTTTGGTCACAGATGTTCAGGATCAGTTAAGATGGGGACAAAATAAAGAAGGCATCTTTAATATCCAAGAAGCAAAAAGAATTACCCTTAACCTAGATCCCTGCGTTTTGGCAAAGTCCTAGCAAAAACTTTGGAGCCACTAAGGATGGATGAAGATCAAACTGTTTATGTGGTTAGTTCATCACAAGAAAATATTAACTTGGGAAAACATTCAGAAGAGGGGGTTTATGGGGCCCTCTAGATGCCACTTATGTGACTCTCAAGAGGATACAATGGAGCATATTCTCAACAACTGTTCCTATATCAACTAGTTGTGGGATTCTTTCAACATCATTTTTCAATAGACAGACAAAGACAAAGGTAGCATCATTAATACCCTGAACAAGTGGAGAAATAACTTTTCAGAGCATGAGATCCTTAATTTGGCCTGGACCTTAACACCAAGCTTCATTATCTGGAATGTCTAGAAGGAAAGGAATAAAAGAATTTTCAAGGATGAAAAAACTACTCCCCTTTGCTTGATGGATTTAATCTTAAAGCAGATTAAGGAGACCGTCTCCACCACTGTGCACAGTTATCCCTCAAATCCTCCCACTGCGCTTGAATTGAGAACTCTCAAGCAGCTGGGATTGCATGAGATCATCCTCAAGGGTCTTAGCAAAAAAGAATGAGTGTTGGAAAGGGAAAAGGATTTTTGGCATCCTCCACCAAAAGGTTATCTGAAATGCAACATTGATGGGGCTTCAAAAAGCAACTCGGGGACTGCAGGTTATGGAGGTGTGTTTAGAGATGAAGAAGGAAAAATAATTCTCACTTTCCACTCCCATTTAGGCAAAGCCACCAACAATATGGCTGAATTAATGGCGTTGGAACATTGTCTGGAGCTGCTTAAACTCAATCACAACTCAAATGTTCTCATCGAAGCGGACTCAGAGATCTCTATAAATGCAGTTAATAAAATTAGTTATGGAACAACGCCTGAAAGGGTCTCAAAACAATGGAGACTTATACAAGTGTACCAGAGAATCCAAAAACATCTCCAGTGCCTTCGAACGGTTAGCTTCAATCATGTTCGGAGGAAGGCCAATAAACTTGCAGATCTACTGGCCAACCAAGGAGTGATTAATTCAGGATGCAGAATCGAAAGGAATTGGCAGGACATGCCTCCATGCAGGCTAAAAGCTATCTGCGATGCTCAAGCCATGGAGGACCGGGAAATTTACGATTATTGGGCTCGAGGGGCAGGAAATGTTTAAATGAAGTCAGTAAGAGGGTTTTCATTGTTCTTCGGGGTGAGCGTAATGGTCATCACAATTCCTTCGTTAAGGGAGTGTTCCTCTTCCTTTCTGGATTCCAGGTTCAGGCGAGGACGAACAACAGGCGCGGGAGGAATCCCGGTTCTTCCGGCAGCTGGTATTTTCTGATTTTTGGGTTTTGGAGAGCAAAACCGCTTCATTGGCGGTTTTCATCTGATCGCACCACTCTCCGTCGGGAACTGATTTTTGCGTTTTCGCAGCGATCACAATCAGCATCCTACACGTGGCAGGGAGGTGGTTTGGGAAACCGCCCTTCATCGCACACTATCGTGGGGCCAGCTTGTTCGACACGATATAATTCTCCACTGTAGGATTTAGCAGAGTGGATCAACGGTCCTGTTTAATCGTGCAGCTTGGTTGCGCTAAACTTCAGACGTCTTGTCGAAGCGATGTCTACCTTCGCCATCGGTTTTAATGCGGATATGAATGGCCCAGATCATTGGGCTCTTCCGAGGCTTGGGCGGCGGGAGTCTTCGTGGGCTTCCAGAAGGCCAAGAGGCTCGTATGGTTTATTTTTCTTGGGTCAAATTTTTTTCCTTGTAAAGCCAAAAGGCTGGCCCTAAGGAATTTTTTCTATTTTTTTCTATCTCCTTGGCGACGAGGAGATACGGGTTTTTATTGTAAACTAATTTTAAAATTATCGACACTTGCTTTAGCAAAAAAAAATATTCTCCATTCATATTATATAAAAACATTTTAAAATTTATATTTTTAAAATAAAATAAATTTATTTTTTTAATTATATAATATTTTACATTAATAATTAAAATATTATGATTAATAAAAGATGAAAGAGTTTAAAGAATTAAATGTTGATATGTAAAGAAATTATATGAAATATATATGTTTAATATTTTAAAAATTTATTTTTTATTTTAGAATAGAGTTTTAATAAATATATTTAAATAATTATTATATTTGTCTAGTTAAAATGTTAGAAATTATGATTTAATGTAGATGTATGTATGATACTTTCACATAAAGTGTTCCTCATTTGCCATTTTATTAATATTATAGGATATAAATTTTTTAAGGCACTATGTTTTAGGAATTGTCCAACACTTTGTTTTAGTAAGGGGCTCATGAGAGTTTGTTCTTGTTTTAACAATGCTGATTTTCTTCTTCACACTAAACATAATAGAGATATGTTTTTCATCTTATAGATTAGAGTTGATCACCTCTTTATAATATCGTAATTTTCTTTTATCGCCTAATATTTTATTACACAATAATTTTTTCCTTAAATTTAGATGTACTGATATTTTTAATATTATCATTATTATGTGTAGTGACATCTTCCTGGATTTCCTAAAGTTTAACTAAAACTTGGCATATTTATGTTAACCTTTTTATGCCAACCTTATCTAAATCATAGATAGTTTTCATTAGAGCCTAAAGAAAAATAAAGAAACCTCTAGTCCTCATATTATTTATCTTATTTTTATACATTAAACAACCCATCAAAATTACACTCTAGGGAAAAAATTACTTTATGAAAAAGTTACTTGAATTTTTAGTACTAATTAGACAGGTACGGATTTTTCCAATGATATATGATATTACTTGGGTACACCCTAGGAAATCATTAAGCAATTACACACATAAAAATTAACTAGCCAAACATTGGTTGTCTCATAAATTCGACTTCTCAGAAACTTTGGCCTTTTCCTCAGATAACTTCCCACATGAGAGAGAGAGATAGAGAAAGTTAGTGATAGTGTATATGCAAATGAGAATTTTAAGTGTCTTTTATAGTGATTTTAGGGTACCCAAGAGGCACGTCTCTTTGAAAATAAATTTTAAAATTAAATTTATTTTTCATTATTTCATTTTTTTCTTGTAACTTGTGTTGTTCGAGAATACCTCCTGCAACTACCCAAAAATCAATAAAAGAATTACACGAAATGTTGAATGGACCTATTTGAGACTGATTTTAGGAGCATTTAGAAGCCCTAACTTCATTGGAACATATCTTCAAAAATATATTGAATCAAGATTAGAATTTTGAACTGGATATTTCCAGAGATGTTTTCTAGCTATTCTCCAAGTTTCACAGTTTGAAAGATCTCAGAAAACAATTTATAGTCAAAATTTAATGATGCCATGTTTGAAGCAGCAAAACCCTAGGATCATGGGCTATGATACCTAATGTTATGAACCTTGCGCCTTAAAAATAATAAGAAACTAATAGTTACAACCCTCTTTGAAGGGGAAACCTCATTTTACAATGAATACAATGTACAAGACAATACTCGATGATTCTAAGACTAGGTTTCCTTATTATATATGGAGAAGACAAGGGGTACAATTTTAATAAAATGCGATGAGAGTATAAGGGATTCTAACCTACATAATAGTATAACAATAGAAATATAAACTCGATGTATCGAAGGCTTAATAAGGGGTTTTAGGGTTGGGCTTAAATATGGATTAACATCCTTCTTCTTTGTGCTCCTTAGACAACATATTTGATTCTTGAATGGTTTCAAATAGTTCAACAATATATATGACATTAAAAGGATCTTTTTCTCTTATTCCTAGTGGCTAAATATTAGCTATTGGTTCTTCTCTTATTCCTCCATGGCTTATACAAGTGCTAGGCTACAATTTTCATCAAGGAATAATGTTTTACCTTCAAGCTCTCCTTTATTTCTAAGATAAATTTTTCAAATTCAAATTTGCATGATTGAATGGGAGAATAGGGAGAGAGTGAGGTGTCTTCCCTCCACTCCCTCAATCTTTGATGGTAAGAGTTGGTTACTACAAAGTAGGAGATCATGGTTAGGTTATAGGGATATTTACTTGAGGTAATTACTTCATTTCATTAAGCATGTAATTAATTAGCATAAATATTTATAGATAGATATATGAAAACAACATGCTTGGTTTTTTTTTTTTTTTCCCATGAGGAACTCAACAACGACTTGACATCGTAAACCTAGTCACAACTAGGAAGATTTGAACCTTGGATCTCTCAGTTTTCATAGATTTTACATTATTCTGATTACCAATTGAGTAGCCCCCCTAAGACAATAGGTGTCATGAGTTAAATATGTCTATTATAAATTGATTCCTATCGACAATTACCAGCCATTTATTCTATATGTTTGCACTACTTATTATATATACATAAATCATATTTCCCAAAAATTTAAAAACCAAATATATATTATAAGTATTGAATTGGACAGTATGCAATATATATATATATATATATATATAATATTTGTTTGACTTACTAAAATGAAATAAACCATTTAACTTACAATAATGTGAAATATTAAGTAATAAGTTAAATTAACTAAACAAAACAAACTTCAAATACTAACCTCTTCAAATACTAACCTCAATAGCAAAGAAAAGGAAGTGTATACATTAACACTTGCCCAAAAACCTTGTAAACTAACCTACAAACATCTAACAACACACCCACCCAAAAACCATGACACTTAAAGAAAAATAAAAAGCCCTCGAAAACTATTAAAACTTATCCTTATTGATCAACAAAATGATAGTAATAGTCACCATTTGCCAAATAAACCATGAAAGAAGCCAAATTCCAAGGCTTACCTTTATTTTACTATCATTGTATAATAAACCATGAAAGCAACCAAGGCTTACCTTTATTTTACTATGATTGTATAATAAACCATGAAAGCAACCAAATTCCAATAAACAAGAAGTTGCTTCCCTATTATGAAGGCAAAGTCCACCAAAGCACTCAAAACTCTTTAATTGAAATACAAAAGAATTTCAGCCACATAGACCAACGACCAGAAGAATGAGCACATTGACCGGCCACCATCTGAATAAGCACTGCAACTGCTGGAAACCAAAAACAATGGCAATAAGTTCGAAATTCATCCCCATCATAGATCCATACGCGATGTCGAGGATGAAACACATTGGATAGTATTGACAGTGCGAGGAAAACATCACCAAAAACCAAGGGTGAGGACCATGACCAAATAAGCGATGGTAAGGAGGAAATAACCACAATCTAGGATCAAAAACCCAACCCAGACATCAACTGCTCAACTTCGATCATCGAAAAAAATCCAAGTCCATCCATGTCCCAGGGTTTAGTGCATATTTTTCTAGATAAATTAATGTGGGTCGGCATGCACTATATATCACATATTAATGGACATATTGAACCTCATCCATATGGGGTCTATGCCTATTGCGGCAGCTAATGAAAAAAACTAGAGAAACTAGAGAGTAGAAATTTTTGTTCATTATATAATGTCACATCACTAACATATTTGCATGTAGTTCTAATTATAAAATATGGTTGCCAAACCCAACGAGTACTGCGTTGAACCATCATTTTCGACCTTCAACATGATGATCGGGTGGGAAGATCATTTTCTGTGTGTCTCTACAGAACATCATCGTAAGGAAAGGAAGGCTAGGGATGCGAGATCTCGAAGACCACTGTGAACCATTTGGTGAATGAAGTTGATGGCTTTCACTAGGCGACAAGAAGCCATCCAGTCTCTTAGGTATATCAATGACAATGTTAGGAGTCGATGGTCTTCCACCAGAGGTTCCCTCGTCCAAAAAATTGGTCATAATAGATGATATAATTTTTTGAAAATATTAAATCATGCAATTTATTTCCTTAGATCCTAGATTTAATTACCACTAGCTTATTGCCCAAATTCATGAAATAACAAAAAATTGAAAGTGAAAGAAATAAAAAATATAACATACTTTCCACATCAATTGAGCATGAGATATATTTTGGGATACAAAATATTAGAGGAAGCCTAAGTTGAAGGCTAAGCATATGCTTTACTCTCTCTTCTTTAGTTATGGAAATGCATATACAGAGAAATAGGAACTCATTGTGGAGTTGTCTTTGACATTGTGGTTTATATGACTTTGATTCTCTATTATGCTCTCAAAATACCACTCCTAGATGCTATTCTCAATTATGCTACAAATGCATGCTAAGGAATGGGACCCTTTCTACTCCTAGTGGCCTATGTCCAACATAGCTCATTAGCCATCTAGGGTTCGGGCTTTTGCATCCTCAAACCTCAATTAGTGATACGGTTTTGGACCTTATAGAACCTTCTTGAAATTTTCCACATGTGTAAGTAATAAGCGTTGGTGTCACATCCACCTGTACCATCGTGGTCAACAATGAAGGGCAACTTAAAAGAGGCATAACTTTTGCATACTAGCTCCAATTGAGGTGACTTTTGAAGCATTATAAATATGTCAGTGTGTAGGACAACATCAAAGTCATATCATTTAATATCATAAAGTTTTGATGCCAAAAAATTTCATTTTATGTGTCAAGATGGATTCAAAAGATTTTGGACCTCAATTTTATAGATTGGAATTTGCCACCAAAATGGGATGTGTAAATCAATTCCCCCAATATTTCCACCTAGAATGTACTAAGAGAGATGAAAAATTAAATAATGAACACTTCTAGATCAACTATCCCATACAACATAGGAAGGCTTCCACCTCTAATCTCTAATTCCTTAGGAATCTCCTTTGTTATGAACCTTGTACATTAAGAATGATAGAAAACCAATCACTATAGTCCTCTTCGAGGGGAAAACCTCCTTTTTCAATCAACACAATGTACAAGGCAATATTTTATGATTCTAAGGTTAGGTCTCCTTAGTATATATATAGGAGATAAGGAGTGCAACTATAATAAATTGGGACCATGAGGGGTTCTAGCCTACATAACAATATAACAATAAAAATGTAATCATTCAATATCTAAGGCTTAATAAGCCATTTTAGGATTACAATGGGGCTTATTTAGGGCTTAGCATGCCTCTTCACTTCAAACAAGTGTTATCATGAACACTTAACTAATTGCTAGTGATTTTACAAGAACACGTCATTTTCCCATGTCATTTCTTTCGTTGGTAGGTTCTTTTGTTTGATCATGTACTCTATAATTGTTGGATTACCCAGTTGTTTAATCCTTGTTTTAAGGATTTTTCTACTTCTAGTATGGTTTTCCCTTCATTTATTTTTGGTACACTTCCCATTTGTAAATAATTAGCGTGGTCATGATCTAATTAGGTGGAAGACCCTTAAGCATTAATCCAAATACATTGGGATACTTGTTGATAGCTTTATGGAGATCCCCTGACATAGATGATATTAATGTTTGAACATTTGACAAACGTAATTGTGCCATTACACACTAGTGCCCCTTTTTGAATAATTTTGTAATTCCATTAGAGCTTATCATTTTATATGATTCCCTTGGATACTTGTAAGCTCAATTTCCTTTCCTTCTAAGGTAAATATTATGAAGAGACATTGAAAATTAAAGGTCAATGTTCCTAATGATTAACCATTGGTCCCCTAAAATAACATGAACGCCACCCATTTGCATTGAAATCATGAGGTTGTCCAACAAATACTCCCCCACACCGAGCTTAATATTATGGCACTTCCCAACCCCAAAGGGGTAGCTCAATTGGTGATGGTTATGGAATTGAAGTATTATATGTGAGGGGGTTTGAGGTTCAAATACCCCCAGTTCACATGTGTTTGTAGAAGGAGCATATGTAGGTAGCTAAAGGTTTTAGCGGTAGCGGTTGGAATCAACCCCATGTCACAGGAGTACAAGACTAGCCTAGTTGTTGATTTCTCTAAATATAAAAAAAATACTATGGAACTTCCCTAAGTAATTTATGGTGCCTCCATCTACAATCATTACTTGAAACTCTATTTTTGGATAGTGATTTAGATCTGCCAAGGAAAACGATGCCAAACTTAGTCTAGTTGAAAGCCCCTTGAACAAGACCTAATTCTTAATAATGATCTTCTTACTTGATTTCATTAATAGGATTGAATCCAATTTGAATATTAAACTTATGAATTTGTTGATAGTCTTCAAATTCATTACTTAATGCATTTAATTATCATAATTGTGGAAATAACATGCATGAGAAAACATGAGACAAAAGATCAATCACATAAGAGAAGAGATCACTGAGCTGGTAATGGAGTTCACCAAGTGTGGGGTATGTCTCCGAGCTTCACTCAACTACGTAGCCACTTCATTAGTTGCTCTTCAATAGAGATGCTCATGTTTATCAATACAAATGGACTAAACTCTCACATCAAGTAGAAATGTCTCTCTTTCAAAGAGATGTACTCCTTTGATAATACAAAAGGATGAGATTCTCACTTCAAGTGGAAATGTCTCTCCTCCAAAGAGTTTTTCTCCTTTCTCAATACGAAAGGACTGAACCATCACTTCAGGTAGAAAAATAGACTTTTCAGTACCACGCCATCTCGGTTTGCGTGCACAAGATCAAACAAAGAATTTTATGCAATAGTTCAGATCTTGTTTCCTTGTTGCAACGTGCAAAGATCATACAAAATTTGCAAGTACGTATTCTCCCTCTTTCAAATCTTAAAAAGGGAGAAATCAATAATAAATTAGACTTATAGTGGTTTCCATGCCAAAACACTCAATCAGATTCTCAAAACTTAGCAAACACAACAATAGCAGTTTTTTCTTGTCATTTGCAGCTTTTAACTGTAAACCTGAACAACTTCTGCAAAGTGCATCTCTGTCCTGAAATTCATGCCAAAGCATTAATGACACATGTGGGATTTAACCATGAGCCCTTAGATCCACTTCTAGAAACTCAACAAACACAACACTAACGTGTTTGTCTCTTCATCCAACAATTTTTTATTGTAAACATGACCAACTTTTGAAAAGTTCATCCTTGTCTTGAAATTTGTACCAAGCGTTAATGAAACATGTGAGATTTTACCATAAGCCCTCAAATTTGTTGCTCAAATCCAAATTCTATCTGCACCAGTGGAGTCATCTCATAAAATTATGAAGAGTGACTATAAAAACCATAGGATTTTATCATCGTCACTTCTAGACCCTTCTGGGCTCTACTTCCTTGTAGACTATTCCACCCAAGCAATACCTTCTATACTAAATGTGGGCCTTGTAAATTTTTTCGATGGCGAGCATGGATTGTGCTCCCATTGTCGGGAAAATGAGTAATGTTTAAATAATGTTCACGAGTAGACATGCCAAAGTTTCTCATTGTAATTATATCATAAATGACATATTAAAACTTTGTTGTAACCATAGTATCTATGGTATGTCATTTTCATGCAGCGTATGGTTTTAACCATAATATATACAAATAGCATATGGTTAAACATGTTCCAACCATACATAATAATTTGTAACGTGTTTTTAAACAACATACCATACACCAATCAAATGCTAGTTGGTGTTGTATCATGTAAGTTGTTAGTACTATCGATAGATGGTTGATTGGGAGGTCGTACCGAGGTTAGGTAGAGATTCCAGTGTCAAGTTGATGGCCCTCCCCATTTATGTTCTTTGTTTATAACAAAACCTTAAATACGACCTCTTCTATTTATATAAAAAAATGACCTGTGGTCCAATGATTGGTCCATTGGCTTGTCTTCATATATGTCAAGGGTTTGACTCCCATTATTGCCAAGTTTTTATGCTATCAACGAAACCTATTTTGGCCTTAGCGGGGTGCCACGTTGTTATTGGGAAATCTAGTGTCCACTTAGAGCTGCTAGTCCCACTAAGACTAGTAGCTATCTTAGAAACAAACAAACTAAAACTACTTTCGTTTTCCTTTATGAGAAGTAGATAAGAGAGGAATGAAGGACACCAACCTCAGTCTTGCGCTTGGTTCCTTGCTCGGTTCCTCTCCCTTCTGACAGATCCTTGCCACTTCTCCTTCATCTACCCAGCATCAAAGAGCACCTGTGGAATCAAAGCAGCATAATACTATCGAAGAACAGAGATCTACAATCATAACAATATAGGACCAGATATATTTTGACCACACAAATGCATATATCATCAAACATACAAGAATGTGGAGGAAAAATTGAATAACTTTATTAATATCAAGAATAGCAAAGAGGATTACAACCAATTGTTCTGACCCAGCGTCATCCTCCAGCATGAAAGCCCTTCTTTCACCTCATGAAATGCTTAGATCACCAAACAATATGATATTCCACCAAGAAACCAACAACACTTCCTTACAAGATACAAAATTCTAGCCTCCGGATCTCTGGGATGAGGGATCCATATATAGATGATTGTAGGGGGGTGAGTCAGCTTCTGGGATTTTGATTAATGTCCTCTCTCTGATAGTTCTTGATTCCACTTGGAGATTGATGATCTCTTACTCATCCCTGGGCAAATTTAGAGAGGCAAGTGTCACAGGAGAAGTTTCTAGAAGATTCCATGACGATCCACCTTGCAAACTGTCTCTGCCATTTGTCTACTCTCGTCCATAGCACCCTACAGAAGGGATTTTCAATATGCATTGCACCCTTTTTCACTGAGTAGGTGGGATGCATCGCAACCTCTGCACTCGGCAGTCTATATGGCCTAGCTTTGACCAGTTCTGAGCAGTTTTCTATGGAGAACTTCTGGGAGATGATGTAATCAGCTGACCTTGTTCCTTTAGGGTATGAAACAACACTTTTAGGGACTCAGGAGCCCTTGGTTTATGGACATGTATGATTGGGGTTGCAGTGCCCAAAAATGTCTATAACAGTTGCCCCCTAAAGCATGAGGTCGTTAATCTTTTGATGTTGGGTGAAATGCTTTATCATGAGGATCCGAAGTTTTTTCGAGCTGGAAGGCGACCTGTAATAAGATACAATACAATAAATTAACTTCATAATATTTTTCATGATCTAGCTGAGGCGGACATTCCCATGCTCAACTTTATAAATTCATTTTCATGTACATGAGACAGACAACTGTTTGTGTGGTAGACTGATGATTCTGATAGAGTCATCATCCTTTGATTCGAATGATCATCTGTGCAGCAACAATGTACATTTTATGTCTTTATTCTCCTGAATATATCGCAGCCCGGATGGATGAAACTAGATCTGGGGTCTTCAAACGCGTCCAATCTTCACTCGGAGTACAAGTCGATCCATGTGAAAGATGTTCTGGAGTCGAACATGGAAAGACATCGCCTGATTACCAGCCAATGATGTAAGATGTTAACAGGCGCGAGAGGAATCACTGATAATGATGATGACCCTCAAGGTACTACAGTACAATTCGCGTGGTGTGAAAAGGGACTTGGTGTCGAACACCATGCAAAATCTTTCGGTCAAAGACCATTGATGTAAACCTGTCGCCGCAAGTGAGAAACTTTCCATTGAGGCATGCAAGCTTCAAAGTACTGAAAGGGGTGTTCCTAAGTCGACTTCTTGGATAATGAGCTGATGTCGACAAGAAGTGACCCATCGTAGGAAGGCCTTAATGAATCCCACATCTAGGACACATAACAGAGTAAATTATTTTTGGAGGTGAAAACGATCTGATGATACAGGGTTCAGGGTGGCGGTTATGAAAGAATGGAGCGTGAATGTATTGCAGCGGATGAGACACAGGTGAACTCTCTGAGCGACTTCTCTTGAACATACCGGCGACACTGACATGGATTGGTAGCGTTAACCCCAAATATGGATGGTGTGATGGACCAATGGTAATATGATCGGTGAACAGAATAACCCAAACCGACTCGAATGTGGAGTGAAAGTGTCATGTTCAAGAGCGACTTGCTACCAATAAAGTTTCTTCAAGTTTTCTTCCCAATTTTTCCCCAGTCATTGCTGACCAGTACCTCTTTATTTTTGTCAAGCTTGAGGAGGATAACATATGCTTGTTCTATAATTTTCCCTTCGGGCAAACCCATCGCTATGTTTTAACAAGCCTAGCGACAATGAACCTCGTTCTTGTCTATATGGACAAGTTTGCTGCTATTCGGTTTTAACGAGTTTAACAACAAAGATGACTCGGTCCTTTTCAATTTTAGAGAGTCTGAAAGATACGTAAAGGAAACTCCAATAATCCTTTTTCGTCATATAATCCCTTAAGTCTGAAAATTATAAAATAATACGAAAGGGATTAATTTTCGGTAATTTTAACGAGCCGAACAAAAAAAGCGCTTGATCTTTTTGTGTAATAATCCCTCAGGTCCAAAAAGATTAAAATCTAGAGGAGGGATAGCACTTCCGGTCGCTTTAACGCACTGGAGAGGCCAATCGCTCGGAAATCTTTTCATATTTTACAAGTCAGATGAAAAGAGATTAAAGTAGACTCATCTTTTGAGGAACGAGTGATAATTTCAGGTAGCAGCTGATTCCAAGTAAGGTTTGGAATTTTCCATTTATGACAGTGTCACAAGGATGGCTAACAGGATCACTCTTCGCAGCTGTTCCTCAAAAGGGGTAAACAATCAAATTGAGGTGAATGATCGGCTAAAACAGAGTGGAGGTGATGGTAAGAACACGACCAGGGCTCAAAAAGCTGATGATAATGCATTCACAATGGTTATTTACCGGAAATTGGTTCATTTTTTTTAATGAGCTTAAACTCTAGGGGAACGTTTGCTCATTGCTAAGGTTTAATTTTTAACGAGCTTGAACTTTGCATAAAAACTGCTCGTGATAATGGTCATCGATTTAATTTCACCGCTAATCACTTTGTTCCTTCAAAGGTTGTACTGCCTGTTCAATTGCTTCATCAAACCGATTAGAAATGAACAATATATGTTTAAAATGAGTTAAAACACTAATATTTTACTCGAATTACGTGAAAAGTAATTTAAAAGTGGTTTTACCCCTCATTTTACCATTTCATTTGAACTTTGGTTTGTTGGAGCTCTGGAGGTGCTTTTCCCCCTTGATTTTCACTAGCTGATTCCAGGAGATTCTGTGGACGATTCTTGGCGCTGTATGGACCAAGTAGGAGCTAAACTTGAGCTCTTCAGTTGCATTCCTTCCTTTTTGAATTCTGTGCATGTTTCCCTGTTTTTCTGAGCCTCTGGGGTTTGAAAATTCACCTTGGCTCCATCGCACCCTTCCTATATCGAAAGGTGCGATGCATAATGGCTTGGCCATTGGCCAGTCAGTATGCATCTCACCCAGTACACTGCTGGGGGTGCGATGGGTGCGAGAAGGGAAATTTTTGCACTGTTTTCTCATGGAATTTTTGCCTATTTTTTGCCAAATTGGGACCCTGACTCTTCTCTTGCTTGTTTTGCAGAGATTCATCAGAGAAAAATGGTTATTACATGGTGAGAACGTGAGCATGAAGAAGAGGACATGCTTTCTTTACATGATCCTGTTAAGGTAACTACACTGCGGAACTGTGGCTTGTTCAAGTTTTCCCGCATCTCTAGCATGAGGCAACAAATCAACTTGTTGCAATATCTTCTCGATGCATGGGATCCTACCAACCAGGTGTTTCAGATCAGAGGCAAATCTATCCCCTTGACTGTCGTGGACATCTATTTTTTGACCGGTTTATCGAGGCGTGGTGCCCCTCTTTCATTATCAGGTTCTGCCCATGGGGGCGAATCCGTGAGAGATTATATTCGCTGGTATTGTAGAGAGGGATCTCAGCCGAGTAGGGATGGCAAGATCAACATCCGAGATGTCAATGACCGGTCCTTGAGGACCATTCTGTTCACTTTTGCTAGACTGGCTGGTAGTGCGGCTCTTCACGTGGCTAACAAGTCCTATATGTAGTACGCCTTGGAATGCCTTGAAACAAAGGTGTTCAACTGGTGTGACGCAGTACTCGTTGTGATGAAAGAACAACTGACCATAAGAACATAAAATCCAAGAACTTCGACTATGGTTCTATTTTGACCGCTTTTGCCTTGGAAAAGATCCCACTGATGCAGCCGCAGTACATTTCACTTGGCTTACCTCCACCGACTGAGCCACGGATGCAGAGATGGGTCGACCTTATGGCCCGACATGCTGGTCAGTCCCAGGTTTCCTTTTCTGATACCTTCTTCGAGTGGTTCAACCGTCAGGAGATGGTTTTTTCCGAGTATCCATATGCTGGTATGGATTTCCGGGGTGACTCGGATTTGGTGTTGCCGACTAGTGAGCAGTGGGGTGCTATCGGTAAATTCTCTGACCATATCTTTGTTCATCGGTAAAACTCATGTAGATATTGGACCAGTTCGGCTAGCAGTACGTCTGAGAGTACCAGATGCCGCTCCAACAGGAGAGGCTGTGGGGAGGGCTATCCTTCGCGACCTTGATGTGGCGGAGACTCTTTCAACATTGCAAGATCAGATCGAAGGCCTCACTTTCGGTATTCCGGACATGAGGACCGATGAGCTGCCTCTGAGGTTTCAGTGACATACTACTGGCGTGCCGAGTCGATAGACTAGGCTTTTACGCATGATTGCACAGGCGGTGACTTGTTATCACCAGCATCATTAGACTAGGGTGCCCCCTAGCATTTTGAGTTTTAGGTCATTTGGCAGATTTTGTCCTGGTTACAGAACATTATGTATAAACCATAAACAGTTATATACATACATACATACATACATACATATATATATATATATATATATATATATGATTTTTAGAGATTTATTTTGGTTGAGTTACGTGATCTTGATGCAAATATCTGATGAAATGCTTCTTTTATAAATGTTGCAAATGTCTATCTAACACATAATTTGCCAATGAGTCTATTAATAAATATGATGATATTGAATAGAATCAAACTGCCTTTCCAAAATCTTGACCGTTAGGAACATGCAATAGATATTTGGATTCCGTACAGAGTAGATACTAGTGAGTTGTAGGATGACGAGTTGTGAGTCTAGCCTGACAACGAGTCGGCGTATGCCACACGTAATGGCATCAGAGAGGAGCTCTATCAACACGCTGTATTCAGAAATATTGTTCATTGACCGACCAATACATACCCCTCTGAAACTCACTAACTCGTCGCTTGGATCAAAGATGGCCTAGGCCGCAGAAGATAGGTTTCGTGAACTATGACTCTCTCCGTCAGCATATCCAACAAATGATTCCAATAGGTCTGACATCTGCAAAAAACGTAAAAGCAGATCACTTAACCAAAACTATTACCCTTAGCAGAAACAAAAATGTAACAAAAGCATAGGGGTCACTATCTTGAGTTAAGCATAGTAACTCTTAAGGTACAACCCGTTGTAGGGTTGCGCCAGTGGAATCTCATCATAATCCACTAACTCGTAGGCTCCTTTTTCTAACACGCGCTTAACAATATAGGGACCCATCCATAAAGACTTGAATTTACCTGCTCCCAATTTATCGGATTCTTGGTCGTAAAGTAAGACCAGGTCACCTTCTGAGAAGACACGGGGTTTGACATTCTTATCGAACTACGCCTTGAATCATTTCTTATGGGCTTCGTTAGCCAAAGCGGCAGCACGACGGGTTTCATCCAATTGGATTAGTTCCAAGAAACGAGCCTCCTTTTCTGAAGTTCTGTGGAGAAGGTCGACTGCGAGTTTGAGGAATGAGATTTCACACTGAACTGGTAAGATTGCTTCCAAGCCATACACCAATTGGAAGGGTGTAAACCTAGTTGCATTCCTCACTGATGTCCGGTATGCCCATAAGGCTGAATATAGGATCAGGTGCCAACTCCTTTTGTGGAATCCAATCATCCTTTGCAGCATCCGGTTCAGGACCTTGTTGATTGCCTCAACTTGTCTGTTGGCCTGCGAATAATACGGAGTAAAGCTGTCATGGGACAGCCCTAATTTGGTAGCCAACTCAACCATCATGTGATTGCGAAAATGTGATCCATGATCTGTGACTATGGCCTGTGGAACGCCGAATCTGGAGACTACATGATTGAAAAAGAAGAGGGCAACCATTTCGCCGCTGTTGTTTAATGTAGGCATCGCCTCGGCCCATTTGGTAAAATAGTCTACTGCGACTATCATATACCCATGCCCCCCGGTCGAGGTGGGGTTACATGTCATGAAATCTATGCCCCATTTGGCAAATGGCCCAACAACAACTACTGGTTGTAGAGGTGCGGGTGGTATTTTGGTTTTTCGATCAAAGATTTGACATGCATGGCAACTTCTGACTGCGGTTATGCAATATTTGAACATTGTTGGCAAGAAGTATCCTGATCGTAAAAAATTTTGCGCCATAGAGTAACAAGATTGATGCCCCCCACACGCGCCTGAATGGCAATCATTCAGGACTTTTCCGGCCTCGTCGTGGGTGAGGCACCTCCTCAGAACTGTATCGACACCACGACGGTAAAGTGTATCACCGACGATCATGTAGTCTTTTGCTTGGTATTGAATACGTCGTTGTTCCGAGTGGGAGGTATTAGACCTATATGTTTGGGTTTGGAGATAGATTATTATGTCTCCATACCACGGATTGCTTGAAGATATCATAACAAAGATTCGTCCACGACCGCTTCTTCTGATGTTACATCGTTGGACGACAATGGGAGATTGCATAGTAACTCCGCGAAAATCAGGGATTTCTTCGATTTGGATTTTATAAATTCCAGATCAAACTCTTGTAGAATTGTTATTCATTTTGAATATTTGCCCCTTAGCAACTGTCGCGACAATATATAAGTCATGGGGTTGCAATTTGACAAAATGGTAGTTTTTCGAAAGTGGACATAGTGTCGAAATCTCTGTATCGCTTGAACAGCTGCGAGAGCTAGCTTTTCAACGTAGGAGTACTTGCTTTCTGTATCATTTAAGTTTCTACTTAAATAATATATAGGATGTTCAATTCCATTGTCTTCTTGAAATAAAACCATTGCGATGGTCGTATCTGCTGCAGCCAGATACAATTTAAAGTCTTTTTGATAATCAGGAGCGTACATTAATGATGCTTTTATTAGGGACTCCTTTAAAGCATCAAAGGAAGCTTGCGCGACCTGATTGCAGACAAAGGGTACTTCTTTTTTCAATAGACGAGGATAACCTTTAGCAAGTTCGACGTAATTTGGAATGAACCTCCTCAGAAATTTTGCTTTCCCTTGGAGTTTCTGAATCTGAAGCAAATTTGAAGGTGGAGGAAAATTAATGATTGCCTGAACCTTACATGGGTTGAGACAAATCCCGCCCTTTGAGACCACAAAGCCAAGTAAACGACCAGAACTGACACAGAACACACATTTGTGTGGATTGAGTCGTATCTTGTAGTGTCGGCAACGTAGAAATATCGCTCTCAAATGTTGCGGATGATCAGTCCACTTTCTTGAATGAGCCGACAGATCATCGAGATATGGTTGAACGATGTTTTTGATGTCATGGAAGGCATAATTCATTGCCCTCTGAAATGTTGTCCCTGCGTTCTTTAAACCAAAGGGTAGCTTGCGATATGCAAATGTGCCCCACGAACAAATAAATGTAGTCTTTGACTGGTCCTGTGGGCAGATATTTATTTGGTTATACCTAGAAAATCCATCCATAAATGAAAAGATTTCACATCTGACGCATTCACCAATTATCTGGTCAATGAAGGGTTTAGGGTAGTTGTCTTTCGGACAAGCTTGATTTACATCCCTATAATTGACGCACACTCTAATCATTCCTTGTTTTTTTAGTACAAGAACAATATTCGATACCCAATCAGTTAGAGGAATGGGGTAAATAAAACCAGCATGGAGAAGTTTTTCAACTTCTGCCTTGATGGCAGTGGCTCTCTTGGGGTGCACCTTCCGTAGCCGTTGTCGTACCGGTTTGACATCTAGATACATCTTAATTTCTTGTTCAACTATGCTCGAGTCAATTCCTGGCATTTCATCATACGACAAAGCAAAAACATCTCTGAATTCATGAAAAAGAGCGTGATATATTTCCAGTTCTGAAGGAGAACAAGATTTGCCGACATGAATATTCTCTACAACATCTGTTTTGGTTGAGATATTTATGGCGATAGTCTCTTCAATATTGGACAAGTTTCACTCGAAATCCACCGTGTTTACAGTATTTGATAGAAAATCAAAAACTGAGGGATGATGAAGGTCAGTAGGAGTATGTTCTTTGTAATCCAGAAGATGGGAACGATGGTGGTAATCTTCCCATGGTGCCTCATCAATAATCATTGACTGAACAATTCCTTCGTCTGTATAATGTACTTGCGACCAAGGATTTGAAGTGGTACCATATTCCTTATACCTATCTATCCAAACTCTTGATGAGCATTGATTTGGGTTTGCCTCCCATGTTGAAAACATTGATTCCTACAAGATTTCTATTGGGCTTGGATGCAATACCTACAGATGATCCATGTTAATATCATTTTCAGAGATCTTTTGAATAGAAGATATCATATTGCAGGTTCTTGCCATTGCTACTTCCACCAGATTGATTGGAGGTGGTAGGGCAAAAGTCCCCATTAATATAGGGTCTTTTAGTAGGCCTACTCCAATATTTTGAAGCGAATGAGGGCTTCCATGGATCATCGGAATGCTTCTCGTAACTTGTGAACTGTTGGGGAGAAATGTTTGTTGGTAGACGATTGTAATTCCTCCTTGAAAGGGAAATGCAATCTTCTTGAAATAGGTCAACACAACAGCTACCATAGCATATATCCAGGGCCTTCCAAGTAGGATGTTGTAATCGAGGTTTCCGTCAATTACTTCAACATCTATTTCTACTATTTTGCCCCCCAGTTCGACTTGCAAGTTACTTAAGATCCCATATGGGGTGTATGTTCGTCCATAAAATGCTTTTAATGTCGTTGAAGATCGCGACAAGGGTGGAGATCCTAAAGTTTTCCAGCAACTCATCGACATAATACATGTAAATGCCCCCTCATCAATAAATGTTCGATGAACAGTTTTGTTGAGGACTTTCACTTGAATGAGAAAAGCTAGTTGAGCTGGTAACTGAGGGTGATATCCTTTGTGATTAAAGGGCACAAAATTGGAATCCGTTGGGTCAATCCCACCTATTGCTGATAATAAAGCCTGCTTTTGGGAGGGGCAATTTTGCAGTACCTCAAGTTTCGACATAGCGGATGGTGATTGGGCGAGATCCTCCACTATATTATAATGTTGTGCTGCTCTGGCATGGGGATTAAATGTCAATTTGTGTACTACTCCCTTTGGCGGCTTTATCGTTAGTTCAGGAATGATGGGTGGCACAACTTCGGTCGAAGTTGTTGTCGAACTACTAGATTGATCATTAGCCTTGTTGTCCGATAGCTGTGGATTCCCGTAATATTTATTCCTTGTCGATATCAAAGCATCATTTTGCTACTTCGAAACCGACAACATTAGCACTTGGGACGGGGAAGCATTGTCACTAGCAACCAGATTTGTTCCTGGATTTGGAAACGGATCAGTCAATACCGCCGAGGTTTTTGAATTCTTGAAGAATTTTCTAAGCTCGGCTTTATATGGACATTCTCTTGTCCAATGATCCTCATCACATATAAGGCATGGACGATTTGGTTTCCTATCTCCAGAAGGGTTTGCAGAAGATTTTTCAGGGGATGACTCCTCCTGTTTCTTCTTTTTCCCTTTCTTTTTCTTCTTGCCTCCTGGTTGCTTGGTTTCTTTGCCTTTGTCAGTCGATACAGCATTTACTTCCGAGGCGAGAAGTTCTTCATTTTCATTTTGACCTGAAACCGTACGGGCCTTTTTCGACTTAGCCTTTACGGTTTTTGTGCTGGTCGTTCCTATCACGTCGTCCCCGACATGAGAGTCTTTGTTTGATTTAGGAGAGGGAGGAACGGAAAATTCCGGTCTAGGAGCATCAGGGATTTTATCATAGAGCATGCCAGACTAAGTATAGATCAAGTCTAGATATTGCGCACGAGCAATTACTTGCTCTTCAGTGACGACTCCTCCCTTTGCCACATCTTCTGTAATAGAAGGTAACAACGACTTAATAAACCATTCAGCCAACAGCTGATCAGGAACATATGTTTTTACCATTCTACGACGACGTCGCCACTCATGAATATGATCGGATATGTGAGTGGCCGTTGTTTGCTTGAAATTGGTAAGAAGATCTGTTCCCATTTCGTACCTTATGGGTAACTGAAAATGGGTTAAAAAGGTTGTGGCTAGGGTACTGAAGTTATCAAACGAAGATCTAGGCAATTCGATATACCATTTTTCTGTCGGACCAGTTAACATTCGCTGAAAAAGGCAAAGCTTGATCGAATCATCATTTAGAGTGTTAGATGAACACCACAGGTGGAAGGTCATCACATGATTCCATGGGTCCTCACCCGAATTTCCATTAAATTTAGGAATATCTGACGGAAGTTTATGAGGAATCGCTGGCCACCAAGGGGCGTAAGCGATTGGATTATTTGTTAGCCGATTTATTTCTGGTAACTATAAAGTTGCCACGAAGGGAAACTGTTGATTCAGGTTCGACGAAGCATACCCAGGATAAGATGGGATTGCCTGAGCAGTGGGTCTTTGCATACCAGCATAGTGCATTTGACGTTGATAACTTTGGTAAGGTTGGTGGACATAACCATTATGAAATGGTTGATGTTGACCGTTTTGAAAATATGGATGCCCATTACTTGCAAAGACTTGGTGCTCAGATCCTTGGTAAACTTGTTGGAATTGTGGTTGTTGATATTGCACCAGCCATGGATGTGAGACCATGTGCTGTTGTCCAATACTGGTTGTTTGGCCAAGATGAGGGGTAATGGTACCTGTTTGAGCCTGGGTCACTCCAGTTAAGGAGCCACTAATCAATGATTGTGGTGACGTCGCAGGGACAAGGGGTTGTTGGATTGTGACCTAAGAGACTTGAGGTTGGCATACAACAGGTAACGCTTGTACTTGCGACACCGTCACAATAGCCGGTGTAGTGGGAATATTTGACATAGGCAGACTTTGTTGCATTGAGTATACAACCCTTGGTTGTTGAGGTAGTATTGGCATCCAACCAATGGATTTAATTCCAGCATAACCTGAATTCTGTTGCGAACACTCGTATGTTTGACCTCCCGGAGGCGACAATGAAAGGGCATATTTCCCCCCATATGGCGGTAAACCGGTGCTTAAGGGAATTATTTTCCTTTGAGGACCGGACTGCCCAAATTGACATTGCGAAGGATCAATTTGCTGAGACTCAACATAAGAGATTCCATATATTATTCTGAATGAACAAACGGGAACAGACCATACCGTCGAAACAGCCCCTGGATGGATTCCATCCAGTGATTGAGAACTAGTTGCGACAGATGGTACACCGGAAAACATTGTTGGAGTGGTAGTAGGAAGTTCTGCCGCTACTGTGTCAGATGACACAGTCCTAGATGTCGACAGTTGTTTAGACATATCTAGTCTATCCAAAAGATTTCCTAGCGATTCTACAAGAACTTCCAATAACGGTAGACTAATTTTTTATGAAGAAGGATATAGGGTGATCCCAACTCCAAAATGCGATGGAGTACTAGATGGGGGAACCTCCACAATCTCTCTTATAGCAATCAAACCAGGTGGAAGAGGTAGACCGTCAGGTCCATAAAATATTTCCAGTGCTGAAGAAGGTATAGATTCTGCAACGACAGATGTTTGGGGAATAACACCTTCCGAATCGGCTGTAGATGGAGCCGGTTCAGGTATAGAAGTGTTTACCCTCACACTAGGATCAGTTCTACTGTCCTCTAGTGGCTGCGGAACTTCTTCTGTAAAGGCAGGGGTACCAGAAATGTTTGGAGTAACCGGAGTCTCCGAGGGTGTCGGAACACTTGTTCCAACCCGACCAGGGGACTTTGAGCCGGTTAAACGAGTTCGCTTTGTCCAGAATAGTTTTGATTCTGGAGACAAAGACGGTTGACTCGTAAGTCTCCGCGAACGACGGGGTTTTAATTGACTTTCCTCCACGATTGCGGATTACTCGATCAACTAAAAATAAAGGGGAAAAATGTTTCCGAATTAAATGAATTTTAGACGCTTTGACACAACTTGTTTTTTCAATTTTTAAGAGTCGAGAAAAACAAAAGATGACTCTAGTCGCCTTCAATTTTTAAGAGTCAAGAAAAAACAAAAGATGACTCTAGTCGCCTTCAATTTTTAATGAGCCTGAAGTGACAAGTGCTCAGATGGACTTTTTCCTTTAAGGAGTCTGAAAAGGAACGAAAGAGACTACTCTGGAAATCTAGGCAGAGGGATTACCAAACCAATCGCAAAACTGTAGAATAATTTTTACGGTACGACAGTCAATCTTCCCGAATGCTGTGTTCAGTGCATTGCGATCGATAGGGCAGCAGACACGGCTTCCTATGGATAAAGGATATAGCCTATTGTGGTCTCCCAATATATACTCGACGGTACGTGGGAGCACAAGTCCGTACTGGCACTTGTCGTCTCAAAGAGGAGGAATGACCCAACCCACAATGAAAGTGACAGTTACCAGGATGTACGACGCTGGAATACGTCTCTATCCTAGACTTCTAGATGTTGTCATTAGGTTCCAAAGCATTTTTATGTTCATTGAATTTATTTTACAGCTGATCTTTCTTAAGAAATTTTCCTTTCAGGTTCACGCGTGATGTAGATATACAATTCCTAAAATGCAATCTAAGATGATAAACAATCGTTTAATCTTCTTTTTGCAATGAAAATCCTAGCTATTAAAGAAAGAGAGACGACATTCTTTCAACATAGAGCAAAGAGCACACACTAGATGCACTGTCCTAAATCAAACCAACAAGTAGTCTAAATGCAAATGCACATGCATGTATTTGTTTTCAGCTTTCTTAATGTGTGAATGACAAGAAGAATGCTATGTACAAATCTGAATTATCTTTTCAAAGCGACAGTACTAACAAATTTCTCTTCAAAAACGAAAGGAAGATAATGACGACACTTTGCTATTTTGAATTGAAAATTGCTTTCGACACTTGAAAAACTAATAATTCAAATCACATACAATAGTAACTGTATAATCGACCATCAATAACAATAGAATTCTTTTCTTTGACTGAAAACGACACTTGCGACACTTTCAAATCAAAAGATGACAGTTTGATTATGCTACTTCTTTGTAAAAGAGAACTGAAAATGGCGCACAATACATAAAAACATTCACAGTTCTTTGCACAATGGAGGTGGAATGATGGAAAGGAAGGGAGTTTCCACAGTGGTATACCGATCACAGACAACAAAACTCCTGAATAAAGCTGAAGAGAGTGAACACAGAAACCAAATCTAAGAGCAGAGGAGGTCTTGTCTGATCAGCGCACCTGCAACACAGGGAAAGTGCGATGCAGTGCACCTACTGCACACGGGAGGTGCGATGCATCTAGATTCCCAAGAGGAGAAGGTGCGATGGTCCAGGGATGAGACTTCAACTAGGTTCTGGGTCATAGTTTGCAGCTCAGTTCAGGGATTTAGGCCAAGCAAGTGATGTTCAGTAAATATAAATCACATGGGTTGATCTAATGGGGTTACTAGAGCCACCACTAGGGCAATTAGAAGGCTTGCAAATCAATTGTTCATTTTATAAACAAAACTCAGAGATAGACTGAAGCAGCATTGATCTACTTTGCACTTGCATAGAAAATGCAGTTCGAAGGCTAGATAGCTTGACTCCAGGCTCCATCTGTAAGTTTATAAAACAAACAAATATAGACAAGCAAACAATCTATTCGCTCCCCAGTGGAGTCACCATTTTGTTATCGGGAAATCTAGCGTCCACTCAGAGCTGCTAGTCGCACTAAGACTAGTAGCTATCTTAGAAACAAACAAACTAAAACTACTTTCGTTTTCCTTTATGAGAAGTAGATAAGAGAGGAATGAAGGACACCAATCTCAGTCTTGCGCTTGGTTCCTTGCTCGGTTCCTCTCCCTTCTGACAGATCCTTTCCGCTTCTCCTTCGTCTACCCAGCTTCAAAGAACACCTATGGAATCAAAGCAACATAATACTATTGAAGAACAGAGATATACAATCATAAACAATATAGGACCAAATATATATTGACCACACAAATGCATATATCATCAAACATACAAGAATGTGGAGGAAAACTTGAATACATTTATTAATATCAAGAATAGAAAAGAGGATTACAACCAATTGTTCTGACCCAGCGTCATCCTCCAGCATGAAAGCCCTTCTTTCACCTCATGAAAAGCTTAGATCACCAAACAATATGATATTCCACCAAGAAACCAACAACGCTTCCTTACAAGATACAAAATTCTAGCCTCCGAATCTCTGGGATGAGGGATCCATATATAGATGATTGCACGGGGGTGAGTTAGCTTCTGGGATTTTGATTAGTGTCCTCTCTCTGATAGTTCATGATTCCACTTGGAGATTGATGATCTCTTACTCATCCCTGAGTGAATTGAGAGAGGCAAGTGTCACAGGAGAAGTTTATGGAAGATTCCATGACGATCCACCTTGCAAACTGTCTCTGCCATTTGTCTACTCTCGTCCATCGCACCCTATAGAAGGGATTTTCAGTATGCATCGCACCCTTTTTCACTGAGCAGGTGGGATGCATCGCACTCTCTGCACTGGGCAGTCTGTATGGTCCAGCTTTGACCAGTTCTGAGCAATTTTTTGTGGAGAATTTCTGGGAGATGATGTAATCAGCTGACCTTGTTCCTTTAGGGTATGAAACAACATTTTTAGGGATTTAGGAGCCCTTGGTTTATGGACATGTATGATTGGGGTTGCAGTGCCCAAAAATGTCTATAACACACGTGATGCCATGTGATTGGTCCACATGGCACACTTCCATTAGACCATCTGTTATCCAATCATTGCCACCTGTCCTTCCTAGCTAGCTACCAACTTTGCATGATGTTATGATCCTATACTTCCATGTGCCAACTCTGCTAACTCCTTTTTACTATTTGGTACAAACATCAAAACCTCATAACTTTTGCATATGGGATCCATTTTATGTGATTCAAGTTGCATTGGAATCGTTTCGTCAAGATCTTCGACATGGTGTTATTTCCATCAAATTTTGAACACTTTGATGTTTGAGATTTCCTAAAGCCTCCTGCATCAATATGAAACAATTGAGAAGTTTTTCTAATTTTTAATTGATGAATTTACAGGTACTACTCGAATAAATCAACTTTGTAACCTTTTTATTTTTTATTGTTCTTCTATATTGAGGGTTTGTGGTGTATTGATGCCAACTAATGCACAACAAAATATTGTTGGTGTAGTCTCTCCTAGCTCTGGATCTTGTGACTATTCCAATTATTTATCTTCTTCCTCATCAAACGCAATGTAGAATAATTTATTCTCACTACATTTATGCCCCTTATTGTACTTTTTGTCACTATTGAAACACAATTCTTTTACTCTTTCATCCATCTGATGAGGAGTCTACCTTGTTAGTTTAGGAGAGGGAGCATGATCTTCACATAGTTACGAATGACTGATTTTCTAGTGGTCATATTTTTACTTTCAACTTTCCATGGCATAGTGAAAGCATGCTCTAGAGATTTAGGTTCAAAGAGAGACACCATATTAGATGTTTTCCTTTGAAGTTCCAATAAATAGGTTTAATTTTTTTTTTTTGAAATATTATTTACTTTGAGACTCAACTTTTGCAATTATTGAATGTGCTATTTAACTAGCCCTTTTTATCAAAGATTTACTAATTGACTAAAGAATGTATTGCTCTTAATATCCCCATACTATGCTATTAAATCCTTTAATGAAATGGACCAATATATAATAGAATCATTTTTTCTTTCACAAAACCATTGATACCGTACATGTTGGTCTTACTTTAAAAACATGGACGCAATATTTACCTTTTGTAACGATCCTTCTTGGTGTATATCAAAGTATTGTTTCATTTGAAATATCCATGTTATAAGATCATTAACATCAAACTTCCTCTTATCAATCATTAGAATGTAGTAATTCCTTGGTGCTTACTTGAAGTCTTGATGATGTGGATCTTGGATTGAAAATTCATGATTATGGTTTTGTGATTCAATATTTTTCCTCTCCAATTGTGATAACATACTCCCCTTATGAGATTGATTATCTACACCATACTTCTCCTTATTTTCTTCATTTGCTTGGACCTCCACATCCCTTTTAGTAAGCCTCTCCAAAAGAATATTTATCCATGAAAATCATGGCATTTTATATTTTTTCCTTATTTTCATTCGTCTTCTTCTCTATTTCTTCCTTATTTTCATTCATCTTCTTTTCTATTCCTTCATTATTTCCATTCATCTTCTTCTTCATTTTTCTTTTTATTTTTTGTTTGATAACCTAATAAATTAATCTTTTCACCATACTACAATCCATTTCATTGACTTTCTTCTATAATTGAGATAACCTAAATTCTAAGTCTTCACTTTCTCCATGAGTCAAGGATGAGGCTTTAGTATATTTAATTGGTGTAGTTTCTTTGGAGGCATGTTGGAAAATAATAATAGAGCTCCTATTTATCACAACCCCCAGTCCCCTAGAAAAAGGGATCTTCTAATTAACAAGTACGTCACTAGTAAATTAATGATCCAGGAGGATCTTGTCAGATCAGTTGCACACGTTCAGTTTCGTCATCAGCCTTCAGTGTCTCGTGTCTTCAGCTTCAACAGTGATGTTTATGGTTCAAGTTGTCTGGTGATGTCAATGGTTTTCATGGTGTTTGAAGGATAGGGTTTTATACCTGGTTGTCGGCATGTGATTTTCGTCAGTTCTACTAGGATTTGGTTGTCGACTCATGTTCGTCATCAACGTTCAATCTTAATTTGTATCCAGTGTTGATTTAGTGTTTTGGTTCATGGGTATCGTCATGTGGGGTTTCTGTCACATTGTGACAAATGTCGCAAATGGGTTTTTTAAAAAAGAAAGTGATGAATTCTAATCCTAAATCATTTCTAAAACCTATGCTTCAAACATAATGACAAACCCTAACACCTAAAACCCTAACCCATACCTAAAAGCCTAAACCATGCATTAAAATGCATTAACCTAAGTCTAAACACTTTCAGACGATTACAAAATATATTGCAAAACCCATTGTATGAACAAAATAATACAAAAACTAAGTCTACAACCCTCTCGGCCTTTGTAAACACCTCAAAACATTACAAATTATATAAAATAGTCATAAATCACAATCCCTAACCACAGGAGTTAACCGCAACGAGACCACGACAAAAAGGCCGTGTGAGCAGTTTCGATGGCAGTTAAACTTGCATTCGGGGTTTACAAACATCAAAGCTTAACGATGCGGAGAATCCACATAACCATTGTCATGTGAGTGGTGGAGATAGCCACCACAGTGTCGAGGTTACAATAACCACGGCGTAGAAACCGCGAAGTAAACCTTGACATATGAATAAGGCAGTAAATCATCAACAGTTAGTCAGCGAAACCGTCAGAGCTTTAACCACGAGATTACCTGCACGCTCACATGCGTTGTCTCCCTCCTCCACCTAGTTAACAAATGGCTAATGGTTTTGAGTTTATTATAAGGTTGACAAGTGGGTTTTTTAGTCGAATGTTGTTATTTGGTTACACCTAAGACCTAATAACATTAAAACTCATAACCAAAGCACTAATTTAACCCTAGAAGTCAGCTCATGCATTCTAAAGTTGGGAAACAAAGGTTAGAATTTATTTGCAGGGTTATAAAGGCAATTTTTGTCATTGAAGATGAGGAGATGGTGGTTTTGAGTTTTATGTGTAGATTCTAGAGGATATAGGTTGTTTTTGTTTTTAGTGTAAGAGGAGCATCCAAAGTCAGAATTGGGAGCCGTGATAGGCGTTGGAAAGATGGTTCAGAGAAATTTCTTATGACAATGACCAGAAGTGCCTGTCTACACATTCAGTTTGGTCAATTTTCTGTGTAATCGACCTTCTCGGAATCAATACTAATAAAGCGGTCACCCATCTTGAAAGCAGACCTGGAGACGTAGTCCATCAGGAATGAACTCCGTAATCAATCTTGTTATCTGGTATCGCTATGGTTTTTTTGTTTTTCACTAATGTTTTACATCTTGCTTATGTTTATCATCTGTTGTAAAGTCTTTCTTCTCAAGAAATTCTCACGGTTTAGGTACTTTAAGTTAACAATCAGTTCACTGTGACATTAATAAATTCTACTTCAGTTTAACATATGATCATTTCAGATCATATAATTTGGTACCAGAGCAGGTTGCGTTTGTATAATTTGTCAGTGAATGTTAACCAGGTCAAAGTCGCAATGTGGAGAAGGAATCCTCGAGGAGATCAATCCAGAGATTGGAAAGTGAAGAGTCGATCACAAGTCGACCATGACAGGATCTGATGCAGGTGCAACCCCTGAAACTAAGATGAGCGATGAGCAATTTCAGCAATCATTCTTGAGTATGCAGAAGATGTTGGGATAACTATACGAGGATAAGAAGGCGAGAGATGCAGCTTCTTCTTCAAAGACATCGAAGAAGGCCAAAGGTCAAGGCAAGTCTGATAAACCTCCTTCACCTCCATCATCTCCATCATCATCATCTTCTTCTCCTTCTTCTTCGAGTGTAGAATCTAAAACAGAAAAGAAACCTAAGAAAACATATCTTTTGGAACTTGATGTAAAATTTGAGTAAACCTATTTATGATGGCGAAATGAATCCTGAAAAGCTAGATAACTGGATTAAGCAGTTAGAAGTGTATTGTCGTATTCAGAACATTTCTAACGACAAAACGAACATTCAGTTAGCTACACTTAGAATGGGGGAACAACTTTAATCTGGTGGGAAAGTAAAACTCAGATAGATGTAAAGCGAAAAGGAAAAGTCATCTCTTCATGGTCTAAGTTTTTAAAATCTCTTAGGAAACAATTCTATCCTTTAGGATACATGCAGCAAGTTGTTATTGATTGGCAGCACTTGAGGCAAGGTAAAGGGCAAAGTGTTCAGGAGTTTACTCAGGACTTCAGAAAGAAAGCATTTGCACTTCGTATTTCAGTGGATACACATGAAACTTTATTAAAATACATCGGAAATTTACATTCATATTTACCATACATTATTGATGTTTAATCCTGATGATTTTGATGAAGTGTGTGTTCAAGCCATACATATTGAATCAAATGGCAGACCATTCAAGTTTTCACCACAATCATCGAAAGAGTTGGAAATCAAGGATTCCAATGATAGTAAAGGGAAGAACAATTCGAAGAGAAAGAAATCAGCGATAGCTCAGAAGGAAAGACCTACTTGTTCTCATTGCTAGAGAATCAGTCATGATGAATCTAGGTGTTGGAAACTTCTTCCAAAACTTAAGCCCAAAAAGTTCCTTAAAGAGAAGGATGAAAAGAAATAAATTGCAGCAATCTAGTAAGATCTAGGTTCTGATTCAGGTGATGAAAGGAGGATAACTGCCATAGTTTCGATAGGTAAAACTTCTAACACTAGTTCAAGTTCAAATACTATTGCCTCTTCATCAAACATAAATCCTTCAAATGACGATAAAAGAGTTGAATTATTTAACATAAGGATAAATTATAAGCACACAAAAATAGATACAATGTTTGACAGTGGATCACAAGAAAATTTAATATCTGAATATTTAGTTAAGAACTTGGGTTTAGAGACACGAAATCATCCAAGACCTTACCCATTAGGATGGCTAAATAAATCAACTCAGATAAAAGTCACAAAACAATGTCGATTAATATTTGCCATTACAACTAATTACATTGATGAAGTGGAATTAGATGTGGTTCCAGTAGACATATGTGGAGTTGTCTTAAGAAGTCCTTATCTTTATGATCATGATGTAGTATTTTACAGGAGAGAGCATAAATATCACCTTAAGAAAGATGGGGTTGAATTTATTGTCAGAGCACATCAAAGTAAAAATCACTTGAATTTAGTTATTGTTAATCAGATGAAGCGATTAATAAGTTCAAACAAGAGATTTATAATCATGTGTGTAAAGGAACAACATAAGAATCGACATGATGTTTGTTCAAGTTATGAGTCTCAGCTTAAAGATAGTTTGATCGACGAGGTAGAAACTTTTCCAGTTCTATTTGAAGAAACCAAACATCTTACTCATAAGCAGGGAATACAACATGAATTATAGTTGATGCCTAAAGCTCCTCTTCCTAATGTCAGAATGAATCAATTCAGTCCAAATGTGGAAGTTGACAATTACAAGGATGCAGGTCAGTGTTGGGGAAAGTCAATGTTAAATTTCTCTTGTAGTGTACCACCATTTCATGTTTCAAACAATTTGGAAGCCTCTTTTCAGGTGGAGAGGAAGCGCATTTGTTTTCATATCAAATCCTTTTAGAAAGCAGTGTCACAGTATCTAATACATCTAAGGGAAACTTATGCATCAGGGGAAAGTGCTAATAAATGGAAACATCATTTAAAGAATGAAGAACCAGTGATTCAAATAAATCATCCAACATTTCAATACTTTCAAAGTCAAACTAAGTTGCAGCATTTTTCATATTACAATTTGATGAGTTTATTGCAACAAGTTCACTTAGTACTCAGGGATCAAGAAAGTCTATCAAG
This sequence comes from Pinus tabuliformis, assembly GCA_031772625.1. Lineage (NCBI taxonomy): Eukaryota > Viridiplantae > Streptophyta > Pinopsida > Pinales > Pinaceae > Pinus > Pinus tabuliformis. The sequence continues at coordinate 789,747,297 of CM062815.1, forward strand.
TCAAGTAACTCGTTTGATGTCAAAATGTCTTTGATTGTCTCTATCATTACGCAATATAGATTGTGTTAGTGTCAGTATCTACATACTTCCATCAGGGATCAAATCTTCTCTTTGCATTTTCATTTTAGGGGTCTCATACTGAAATTTTTGAATACTTTCATTAGGTCATGTCAAGATGATCCACTGATGGTTGTCTTCTTCTCAGAAAACCAAGTTTTCCCTCATAAGGTACACTTTCTGACCCATCTCTATGTTGTATTCAGTCATCGGTTCAAGAGTCAAACGCAGTCATGTTTCCTCCCTTTTAGATGCAAGTTGTTACGGTTTCCTAGATTCTAGTTTCTTGTTCAGATTTTGATGGATTAGTTCCTCATCTTAGGGATTTGACCCGTGAGGATGGGAGGAGGTTGAATTGAGGTCTATATCTTCTTTTTCTTTCTCATTGTAAAGGTTTGGACTTCGCTAGATGCTTATGCTTTGATTGGACATCATTTTGTATCAGTTTAAATAGGAGATTAATGAAAAGTTGCAGCTATTTACTTGGGATCCATGTGGTATGATGTTTAGTTCATTTTTTCTTATGTTTTCATGTGTTAGAATGTATTGTTGACTCCATTTCATCATTTCATTGCCTTTATGCGAATGTATACAAGTCTAAGACACAGAATCAATATCTTTTATGCTTTGTTTTGGGTAGACATTTCATAGTCTGTGTTTTCTTCAGTTTAGGAAGAATCCATGTGGTTGACATGCTCTTTCTAGCTCCTCATCTGTCTTTTCACCTCATCCATCAAACCCTAGAGTGTTGAACCTTGTGCCTACCTTGTCCCATCGAAACCCTACAATTTTGACCTAATTTCCTTGCCCTAACTATCCAGCTCCTCCTGACACAACAAAACCCTTCAAAATCAAATCAAAAATTGTGATACTATACCTAGCCTAAGATCATTTTCTTGATCCAGTCATCTTGGCTGAGATCCTCATGGAGAGAGCCCTCTCCTGGCCTAGTAGGGCTAGCTACTTGGCTAAGCATGGTTTGTCGTTACCCTGGCATTGCCTTCCTTCGGCCTGAGGTTCAATCCAGGTGATAACATCGACCATACTGGGGAAACGAAAGATTAATCACCCTAGTAAAATCTTTCATTTAAATTCTTAAGCTTGTGGATGATGAGTTTTACAATTTACTAGGCTGAACTAGAAAGTTGTAAAGAAATATAAAATTTCAAAATTAAGCATACTAGCTTCTCGAAAATACACCAGATCCAATCCAGATCCGAATCCTCCAACCATTGTTAGTGATCCTCATAAAATTGGGGGGAATCTAAGAAAGCTGTAGAAAAATTCAGTTTAGCCGAAGAGCAATCAAGTGAAGATTTCATTCCTCATGTTAATTCACTCCCGGGAAGGTTAAACACTTTGCAAGACATTGAGTTTGATGTTCATTTTGAGCAAATTCTATTTCATAGTAAATATTTAAGTTGGATTGATCATATATTTGTTGATTCCTCTATATATTTTGATAATCCCGTTAAAGACTTGTTTACACAAAGTAAATCAGGGTTACAGCTTATTCATGCTCTCGATCAGTTGCATAACCTTTCTTCAAACACAGACACTTGGGTGAAAAATAGGCCATATTTTGATTTTCGAAATATCTCCTTTACATCTACTACAACTCAAACAATCCCTTACCCATTGCTTTCATCTTTACAGATTGTTCACACTACTCAAGTTGTCATCAATCCCCCCTTGAATATACCAAGTGCCCCAATCCTAGCTTTAAATCCACCACCTCCCCCACCTCCAGTTATGGCTGCCCGATATGCACCCCTTGTTCTACCTCAAAATCCTGGTGTCATGCCTGTTGATTATCAAACCAAAATACCTTTCTTTGACGACACCTAAACCATTACAACTCAACAACACGTAGACAATATGAATGATTTCTTTGACCTCCATGAAGTTGAAATTGAAGACGTGACGATGAGGATGTTTGTACAAAGTTTTGGAGGAGAAGTTTAGAAATGGTTCAGAGCCCTACCAGCAGTTTCTATCACTACTTTACGCATCCTCCATAGACAGTTCCTAGATCGATGGGAGGTGAAGAAAAATCATCTTCTGATTTTGTCCGAGTATGAGAACATCAAAATAAATGTTGGCAAGAGTGTGCAAGACTATTGTGTAAGATTTAATGCAGTATACAATGCTATCCCTACAAACATCAAACCACCAGAGGGATTGGCTTTGCTTAAGTTTCCAAATGGATTTGATACTGATATGGCATATCAGTTGCGGGAACGTGATCCTACAACTCTAGAAAACATGCAAAAGAATGTTGTGAGTGTAGAAGCAAATTTGCTGGCCAAAAGAGCAAGAATGAGATCCGAGAAAAGAGTGACCGTGAAATAAGAAGCATCTACTTTGGATGTGAAAATGGATACACTAATTCAAACAATGGAAAGGATGGTTGACCGGTTATCCATCATAGATAGACCTTAACCTCAGATCCAGAATCCAAATTTTAGAGGCCCATAGTAGCCCCAATTCCGAATCAAGCAAAGAGAAAAAAAAGCACCAGAGAAACTAGCACAACAACAACAGCAGAATTAGGTTCAAGAAATGGAAGAGGAAGATGATGAAGATCTGGTAATTGAAACAAATCACTTTTTCATTGCTAATGGTATGCCCATATTTCTGACCGAAGATGAAGAGTATGCAAAAATTTCTGACATTCAAAAGGATGAATATTACATCTTGGAAAATGATGTTGTTTTGGAGGTCGAGTCTGATGATTATCAACGTGTTTACATGAATGCTTTGAGTGCACAATAGAGGCAATACCCTTTAAGGAGCAGAGATGTACCAGCCAATCCTATTCAGAAGAGAAATGATTTTCATTCAAAGAATGACCCCTAAAACAATCAAAAGAAGGGAAAGGAGCTTGCTGATCAGAATCCTAGCAAGGTACCATCAACAAGCATAGTTGCAAAAGAGAAAGACAATCAGCAAAAGGATAGTGCAACAAAGGAACAAACAAATAAGAGGGGCATCGGTGTCAAAGAGGTAGAAAAAGTTTCATATTTTAATTTAGAAAGTGAAATTTCTAAATTGAAAGTGTCCATTCCTTTGACTGAGCTTGTTAAGAATAGCAACTATAAACATCATGTATCTAGAATACTGCAAATCGATCCTTTGTCTGACATGGTGAATGTTGAGGATGATCATCCTAAACTTATTTTTGGTCAGGCCATAGAAGGTCAGCCTGAAGATACCGAAGTCCCGCCCTTTTATTTGAGTCTTAGACTACATGAGTATATTCTCCATAATGCTATGTTTGATTCCAGAGCTTCCCACAATTTGATGCCCAAGGCCATCATGGAAAAGATGGGCCTGGATATCACTCGGAAATATCATAATTTGTACTCATTTGATTTTGGTAGATTTCGCTGCATTAGTCTCATCAAAGATTTGGTGGTTTCTTTAGATCAAATCCCAGCCAAAAATGTCTTGATGGATGTGGTAGTAGCTGATAAACCACCACGATTCGGTATGCTCTTGTCTAGATCATGGGGAGCCAAACTCAAAGGCACTTTACAACTTGACTTCTCTTATGCTACAATTCTTGTTTTCGGTCAATTGAGGAATTATACCAAGAAAAGAAAATTAAGTACATGATCACTAGTAAAGAGAAGCCTGTGAATCATCCAATAAATGTTGTACATATTGATTTAGAGTCTTTTGTTTTGTACTCTAATAGTGGATTGAATGATGTAGATATTCAGCTTGTAGAAGTATATGATGCACTAGAGATTTCTGAGAATTTTAGAGCATTTCTTAATCAAGAAAAAGAAAAAATAGCAATTTCTTTTGAACAACCTCCACAGCAACAGAAGGTAGATGAAGAGCAGAAAAATGAAGTAATCAGCAAAGGTAAGGTTGAAAATAAAGCAGAATTCCAACATCTAGAAGATGAAGCCGGCCTTTGGAGCATGGACTTCGATGGTGCTTTGGGTAAAGATGGTGCAGGTATTGGAATTGGGATTCGAATTCCTGATTTTCAACCTGACAAAGTCCCAGGTAATGTTAGAGTATGTTCCTACAAATCAGATTTTGATTGCTCTAATAATGAAGCGGAATATGAGGCATTGATTATAGGTCTAAAAATTTTGAAGAAATTGGGTGCGAAAAGGATTTTTTTTTTTTATGGTGATTCAGAGTTGGTGTTTAAACAAGTAAAAGGAGAATATCAAGCAAAGCATCCACAGATGAGAGCCTACAGGAACACAGTCCTGGACATCTTGAAAATGTTTCCAGAATACACCTTGACAGCGGTGCCAAGAAGTCAAAATATCATTGCTGATTCACTTGCTACAGCAGCAAGCAATTTGAACATTCTAATGAATTCTAGCAATAAATTTGAAATTCATGTCAAACATAGGCCTGCTATTCCTAATAACCTAGATATTGGTAAGTTTTTTGGGATGACAATGAAATTAATGCCTTTTTGCAGAATGAAGGGAATTTTAAGAATGCCTTCATTGATGATGTTTGTGATTCTGATGAACAAGACATTGAGATAAATCAGATGGAGGTTTTGCAGCTGAAGGATAATATTATTCCTAGAGGTCTTATACCTTTAGAGGAGTTGTTTGATCGATATGATGTGGCGATAAAACCAACCTTGGTTCCTACGGACAAGGGAGTTGAAGATGTAAATCTTGGAACAGCAGACCAGCCCAAGCTTGTAAATTTATCAAAAACATTGTCTCCCGAATCAAAGGCTAAGTATGTTAATTTGCTTTTTAAATTTTCTAATGTTTTTGCGTGGGATTATTCAGATTTGAAAGTGTGTGACAAGAACATCATTTAGCATACTATTCCTATCAAGCCAGATCAAAGACCTTTTAGATAAAAGTTAAGGAAAATCAATCCAAAGCTACTACCATCCATCGAGAAAGAGGTAAATAGATTGTTTAAAGCTGGTATCATTGTTCCAATTAGATTTTCTGATTGGATTTCAAATTTGGTCCCGGTACGAAAGAAGACCGGAGAGATAAGGTTGTGCATTGATTTCCGGAACCTCAATAAAGTATCCTTGAAGGATAATTACCCTCTTCCTAAGATGGACCATATTCTACAAAGAGTAGTTGGAGCATCAAAAATGTCATTACTAGATGGCTACTCAGGTTATAATCAAATCTTGGTGCATGAAAAATACCAAGACAAAATGGCTTTCACAACACCATGGGGAACTTTTCAGTATGCCAAGATGCCATTTGGGCTGAAGAATGCTGGAACCAATTTTCAGCGGGTGATGGACATAGATTTTGTTAATGAGAAGGATGTCTTCTTGGTAGTCTATTTAGATGACTTGACAGTATTTTCTGGTTCTGATGATGAGCATTTACACCACCTAAGGATTGTTTTTCAGAAATGCAGGAAGTTCAGATTTATTTAAATCCGGAGAAGAGTCTTTTTGCCATGGAGGAAGGTAAACCCCTCGGTCATATAATTTCCAAAGATGGTATTCGAATTGATCCTTCAAGGGTGGAGGCAATCCAACAAATAGACTTTTCACGCAACAAAAATGAGATTCAAGCTTTCAATGGTTAGATGAACTTCTTACACAAATTTATACCAAATTTGGCTGAGAATTTACATGAGTTAACTAATACGTTGAAGAAGGACATCATTGTGAAATGGACCGAGGATGCCATGAAATATTTCAACTTGGTAAAGCTTGCTTTAACCACTGCCCCAGTTTTGATCTGTCCTGATTATACTCATGATTTTATTATATTTTCATTTGAATTTGAGCACACTTTGGTTGTAGTGTTGATGCAAAAGAAGGATCAGGTGGAACAACCCATTGATTTTTTCAGTTGGACTATTAGAGATGTTGCTTTGCACTACAATATCATTGAGAAACAAGCTCTGGCTCTTATAAAGGCATTTAAGGATTTCCAAGTCTACATTCTGCATTCACATACCATAGCACATGTTCCTAACGCAGTTGTAAAAGAGGTTCTCATGCAAATTGATCCAGAGGGAAGAAGAGATAAGTGGATAGTAGCAATGTTAGAGTACGATCTTGAGCTTAAGCCTACCAAACTGATCAAAGGTCAAGGCTTGGAAAAACTGATGGCTGAGTCGAATCTGCATGTTCTAGACATAAATCTCATTGCAGCAATGTTAGATGACGAAGATGGTGGCACTCATTTAGGTATCGGAGATGTTTCTTAAATCACCTTGGTATTCTGATATAGTATATGTTCTTCAACATCTTTCACCGCCTCCTGGAATGTTAAGAAGTAAAGGTAGATCACTATAACTGAAGTTTGAAAAATTCTGCATTTTAAATAGTGCTCTATATTGGAAAGATCCAAGAGGGGTTCTTCTTAATTGTTTGGTTGAAGATGAAGCTCAGCAGGTAATGAATGATTTCCATAGAGGAGATTGTGGCGGTCACTTGTTTTGGAAAACCACAGCTAACAAAGTGTTGAGAGCAGGATATTATTGGCCATCTTTGTTTTCAGATTTATATAAGACAGTCATGAGCTACCACGAATGTCAATTTTTTCAGGGAAAAAGGAAGTTGTTTCCTCTTCCTTTGAAGCTAGTTGAAGTAAATGCACCTTTCTAGCAGTGGGGACTTGATTTCATAGGAGAAATTCATCCTACATCATCAGCACAACACAGATGGATTTTGACAGCTACCAATTACTTCACCAAGTGGATTGAAGCCATTCTGACAAGGCAAGCTACAGACACGTTAATTATTCAGTTTCTAGAGTCTAATATCTTGTCTCTTTTTGGTTTCCCTCACAAGATTATTACAGATAATGCAGAACATTTAAGTCAAAGAGAATGGTTGCGTTTTGCAACAATTACAATATCACATTGGGTCATTCCACGACATACTACCAGAAGGGCAATGGACTAGTTGAGTCATCAAATAAATCCTTGGTGAACATTATTAAGAAAATGTTGGAAGCAAACAAAAAGAATTGGCATCAAAAGCTTGTCAATGCCTTGTGGGCCGATAGAGTGAGCAGTAAGAAATCAATAGGTATGTCACCTTTCGAGTTCGTATACAGTACTGATACAATGTTGGCCACATCCCTTGCAGTCCCGGTCATGAGATTATTACAGGAAGCCGACAGTGAAGAGGATGATATTCAGCGCAGGATTAATCAAATGATTCACCTTCAGCAAACAAGGGAAGAGGTTTCTCAAAAAACTTTCTGGCTACAAGAGAAGATAAGGAAAATTTATGACTGTAAAACCAAAGCAGAAAAGTTTCAGCTGGAAGATGTAGTGTTGCGTTGGGATGCACGAAATGAAGAAAAAGGAAAGCATGGTAAGTTTGACAATCTATGGAAAGGACCGTATAAAATATCAGCCTATCGAGGACATAATGCATTTTTATTAAAGGAAATGGATGGTCAAGAATGCTCAGGAGGACCAGTGAATGGTAGGCTCCTGAAACACTACTACTTCTGATGTTGTTCGCTAAAGTTGCTTCACCGTCATTGTATATATTGGTTTGCTTTTACTTGCAAGATTTCAAGTACAATGTTATCTAAGCTTAGGGCCTGAAGAGAAGGCTATAAGGCTTAAATGATTTGTACTGAGTTTAGTTGGTTTTTGAGTCAGTTTAGAGTCGGTTGTGAGTCAGTTTTCAATTTGTATTGAGTCATTATTCTTCAAAATTGTAAACAAAAAGGGGGTTTTTCAATCTTTCATTTGTTTAACTGTATTGGCCCAATTGGCTAGGCACTTGGTCTACGGTGTTCTTGACACCTCCAAGGAGTTTCCATCCCCAATAAGGCCAATTTTAGTGTCAGTATCTGCATACTTCCATCAGGGATCAAATCTGCTCTTTGCATTTTCATTTTAGGGGTCTCATACTGAAATTTTTGCATCATTTCATTAGGTCATGTCAAGCTGATCCACTAATGGTTGTCTTCTTCTCAGAAAACCAAGGTTTCCCTCATAAGGTACACTTGATGACCCATCTCTTTGTTGTATTTAGTCATGGTTTCAAGAGTTAAAAGCAGTCATGTTTCCATTAGGTCATAGGGTTCATTTCCAAGGTCAAAAGCATGATTTCAATGTAGGTTTTAACCATGTGCAGAAATTACCTGCATACAAATTCTTAAACAAAGAAAATAAACAATGCGAGAGCATAACCCATAAAACACATATGCACAGAGATTTTTCCCTGGATCCCAAAACCGAGACTACCAGCTTGATTTTTCATTATGTTCCTTTCAATGTTACAATACATATTTATACATGTCGAAGCATCCAATACCATGGACCGAAAACCATCGCATCCAATACCATGGACCGAAAACCATCGCGTCCAAAAAACATGTGCGAAAATCATGCACAAAACCATAGGTGGGTCTGCCCAACCTAACATATGGTCCAAAACCAAAATTTTCTGGGGCGCTGCCCCGGACCCCATAAAGTGGGGTTACGGGTGCCCTTCAAACCCCCTATTAACTACATGGAAAGAATATAACAGAACCCAACAATCTCCCACTTGTTGTTTTCTTTCCACAGGGGGCCACAGGAGAGCTTAGTCAATTTTTTAGCCCTGAGATTCCCATTGCTTCTCTACACCAAGAGAACTTCTCAGAGCTCACAAATTTTGTCAATGCATCTGCAGTATTCTTCAAAGTGTCCACCTTTACCAGCAACACCTTTCTGTCTTCTATCATATCCCTCACAAAGTGATACTGAACATCAATGTGCTTTGTCTTTGAATGATAAAGCAGGGTTCTTTGCCAAGAAAATTGCACTTTGGCTGTCACAGTCTATTCTTATAGCTCCCTGTACTAACCCCATACTTGAACACAATCTCTGCAACCAAACTGCTTCCTTGCTTGCATGAGTGGCTGCCATGTATTCTGCCTCTGTAGTTGATAGTGCCACTACAGATTGTTTCTTACTCATCCAACTGACTGCACCTCCAAATAGGTTAAACACATACCCACTTGTAGATCTTCTCTGATCCAGATCTCCAGCCCAGTTTGCATCAACAAAGCCATGAATATCCAACACTCTGTCCAATCCTGGTCTTCCTTGGTAGCACAAACCATAATCACTAGTGCCACGCAAATACCTGAAAACCCGCTTCACTGCTATCCAGTGCTCCTTCCGAGGTTTTGACATAAACCTGCTCAATACTCCCACTGCATGTGTAATGTCTGGTCTAGTAGAGACCATTGCATACATCAGGCTACCCACTACACTTGCATATGGAACACGGGACATGTCCTCTTCCTCTTCTTGTGTCTTGGGACACTGTTCAGCAGATAACCTCACACCTACAGGAATAGGAACCTTCACCGGTTTACTATCCTACATATTAAACCTCTGGAGTATTGTCTCAACATACTTCCTCTGGTTTAACTAGAGATTCCTCTTTGACCGATCTCTTTTAATTTCCATGCCCAAAATATAGTTTGCAGCACCAAGATCTTTCATGTCGAATTTGGAGGACAATTGGGTCTTCAAATCCTGGATAATTTCTTTGTCATTTCCAACCAGCAACATATCATCCACATACAAGACCAGATAAATAATACGGTCACCAATTAATTTAAAATACACACAATGATATGCTTTGCTTCTGGTGAAGCCAAGTCCCCATATAAATGTATCGAATTTCTGATACCACATCCTTGGTGACTGTTTTAACCCATACAGAGACTTCTTTAACTTGCATACCAGTTCTTTCTTACCCTTCACCGCAAAGCCTTCAGGTTGGTTCATGTAGATTTCCTCTTCCAAATCCCCGTGAAGAAATGTTGTCTTCACATCCATCTGTTCTACCTCAAAATCAAAAGCAGCAGCAACAGATAAAAGTAATCTAATAGAAGTTACCTTGGCAACAGGAGAAAAAATATCACCAAAATCAATTCCCGACACCTGGGAATAACCTTTTGCTACCAACTGAGCTTTGTATTTCTCCACCTTTCCTTCTGCATTTTTCTTCTTCTTGAACACCCATTTGCTACCAATGGGTTTCCTTCCAGCCGGCAACTCCACCAGATCCCAAGCCTCATTTTTGTGCAAAGATGCCATTTCATCGACCATGGTCTCTTTCGAGAGTTTTCCATCCTCTGAATCTACTGCTTCCTTCACAATTCTGGGATCATTATCAGTAACAGACAAAGCAAAATTTGAACTGAAAGCAGATGGACTATACCTTTCTGGCTGCCTTCTTTCTCGAACTGATCTTCTCACAGCCGGAGTTTGTGGCTCTTCATCTTCTGATTCCTCCTCTGCTGGCAGAGTCTGATTCTTCCTCCTTTGGCTCAAACTCTATCTTCTCAGGTTCCTTTGGTTGGACTTCATGTTGAATAACATCTTTTACCTCTCTGAACAACACATCTCGGTTGTACACAACCTTCCGTGTGACTGGGTTCCAAAGCTTATAACCCTTTAAACCATCCTTATACCCAATAAAGATGCACTTTTCAGATTTACTATCCAACTTGGTTCGTTTCTCCTTTGGAACATGTACATATGCATCACATCCAAATACCCTTAGATGTGAAAGACAGGGTTTCTTACCAGTCCATACTTCTTGTGGAGTCTTATCCTCCAACGCTGATGAAGGTGATCTGTTGATCAGGTAACATGTAGTATCCACCGCCTCTGCCCAGAATTCCTGTCCTAACCCGGCACCACTGAGCATGCTTCTTGCCCTTTCCATCAACGTCTTGTTCATTCTTCCTGCGACTCCATTTTGCTGAGGTGTATATGGAGTAGTCTTCTGCCGTGCTATACCACACTTCTTACAAAATTCTTCAAATTCCTTGCTGCAAAATTCTCCACCATTATCTGTCCTCAGCACCTTTATCTTCTTCTCTGTCTGATTTTCCACCAAAGCCTTAAATTCTTTAAACCTGTCAAAGACTTCAGATTTCTTCTTAAGAAAATATATCCATGTATTCCTTGAGAAGTCATCTATGAATGATACATAGTACACAGACTTACCTAGTGATGGAACCTTCACAGGTCCAAACACATCACTGTGCACAAGCTCTAATATCTGTTTCATCCTCTTACCACCAGAGGGGAAACTCACCCGATTTTGCTTCCCATATACACAATTTTCACAGAAATCAAAATCCAGAGAGTTATTATTCATACCTTCTACCATACCTTTACCATGAAGTATTCGAAGGCCCTTCTCTCCAATATGTCCAAGCCTTTGATGCCACAACATGGTCTTCTCTCCAGAGACCACTAGATTCTCTACTCCATTTTCAGGAACCATAGAACTATTGCACCCATCAACAACAATGCTACCTTGCAACTTGTACATAGTTCCAATCCGAACTCCCCGCATTAATATCAGTGCTCCTCGAACCATCTTGTAGGTATCTTTCTCGAACACCGTCTTTACACCTGCATCATCCAACTTGCTTACAGAAATCAGATTTCTGGCCAATGCAGGAATATGTAGAACACCCGGAAGTGTTCTAACCCTTCCACCTTGCAATTTCAACTTTACTTTTCCCCGACCAATGATTCTAGCCTTCCTATCATCTCCTAAGAAGACATCACCACCATCGTATTTCTCATACTCGCAAAACCACTCTCTATGGGGAGTGAAGTGAAAGGATGCACCTGAGTCAATCAACCATGCCTCATGATCTACATGTGTACTTGAAGAAGCCAAGTACACTCCCCACCTTCTTCTGAGGTGGTTTTCGCCTCTGCAAAAGGAGCATCATCAGATCCCTTTCCTTTATCAGGAGCTTTAGATTTACAATCCCTTCTGAAGTGCCCTTCCTTTCCGCATTTCCAGCACACCACCTTTGTAGGTTTTCCTGGAGATTTAGATCTCTCTCTACATTTAGATCTCCCACTCGATGACTTATTTTTGTTTCTGTTCTGGGACCGTCCTCGTACAGACAAGGCATCACCATTCTGGTTGTCCATATTTTTCCGTCTCATCTCCTCCGTCAGCAAGGCTGAGACTATTTCATCAAACTGCAAAGCAGTTGCATTGCTACCTATTGCAATAACCAGACTATCCCACGAATCTGGTAGAGAAGACAACAGACTGATGCACTTATCTTCATCTGAAATTTTAATATCAACAGATAATAACTGAATTACCACAGTATTAAACGCATTCAGATGCTCTATCACCGAGTCTCCATCTTTCATCCTCAGGTTATATAGCTTTTTCCGCAGGAACAGTTTATTCACCAGAGACTTAGATTGGTACAAAGTCCCTAACTTGACCCACAAAGCCTTTGCCGTAGCTTCCCCTGATACATTCAGCAATACTGAATCCGAGACACACAATCGTATTGTGCTCTTTGCCTTCCGATCCAACTTCTTCCATTATTCATCGGTCACTCCCGATGGTTTAGTACCCGGATCTACCACGATCCACTGATCTTTATCCACCAACAGATCCTCCATCTTGAGTTTCCACAACTCAAAATTATGACCATTGAAATTCTCAATCTCTATCTTTCCACTGCTCGCCATCTTCTTTCACCACCAGAATCGATCTCGCAGATCTCCCACTGAACAGGTCTACCACAGGCCCGAGCGAAACCCCTCAACAACAAAGGCGTCCCCTTGAAGCCAAAACAGCTCTGATACCAAATGTAGGTTTTAACCCTGTACAGAAATTACCTGCATACGAATTCTTAAACAAAGAAAATAAACAATGCGAGAGCATAACCCATAAAACACATATGCACAGAGATTTTTCCCTGGATCCCAAAACCAGGACTACCAGGTTGATTTTTCATTATGTTCCTTTCAATGTTACAATACATATTTATACATGCCGAAGCATCCAATACCATGGACCGAAAACCATCGCATCCAAAAACATGTGCGAAAATCATGCACAAAACCATAGGTGGGTCTGCCCAACCTAACATATGGTCCAAAACCAAAATTTTCCGGGACGCTGCCCCGAACCCCATAAAGTGGGGTTACGGGTGCCCTTCAAACCCCCTATTAACTACGTGGAAAGAATATAACACAACCCAACATTCAAGTGTAAATAAAGGGCAACAAAGGTATGAGGATGACCGATAAACCAAGGGTGATTCCTACTAAGTCATGGCTACTGTGCAAATATCTTTTTTCACTAATGTAATTCAAGTCAAGTTATGTATTAAGTGATCCCAATTGGACCAAGCATTTCTCCTTGCTACAAGAAAGTGAAACCACTACAAAAATCAGTTCAAATTGAGCATCATCCACCTGAAAGGGACAATGAAAGAAAAGGCATTAAAACAGAGATTTGAAAAAGGTCCAAAACAATAGAAAGTGGGTTTTTCTAATGAAAAATCAAAATCCATCCCTATATAAGAGGTCACACTCCTCTTCCAAGTCCATCACTCTTATTTGACAAAGAAGACAAGAATTGAAAGAGAAAGGAGAATTGGAGCAAATTCTTGGCCAAGGAGAAGAGGCGCTATGCATAGGGAGATTGGCGCTACGCATAGGGCAGTTGGAGGTGGCGCTGCGCACGGAGACTAGAGCACTGCGCATAGAAAGAGGCGTTGCACACTTGTAGGTGGTGCTACGTGTAGGGCCCTCGAGGGCCAAAACACCCTCCTGCCACCCAAAAAAGATTGTGTTTAACTTCTTTGGCCCTCAAGCAAGTAAGTGTTACCCCTAAGCTTCACTCTTGGCATTTAATTAATTTACTTAAGGTTAATTTTCCATGCCTAAATTGAAACCGTAAATTTCCTCTAATCATTCATTAAAACCCTAACCCTTTCTATACCTCCGATCACTTATTCCTAAAAATCCTAATCCCTCCCATATCTCCATTCACTTATTCTCAAAACCTTAACCGCTCCTACATATCCCTCCATATTCCTTATTCCTTCATCCCCAAAGAAATATCCTAAAACCCTAGTCCCTCTCTCTCATTTTCATGGTTCATACCCTCCCACTCATTTTCATGTTTATATAGTCCACCAAAATACCACATAAGATCATTTCCCCTTCCCTTATTCCTAATCACCCATACTCACTCCCACCATACCTTTTCTAGGGGTACACAGCCTCAAAACTTGGCAAACATGGATAAAGAAGAAAGAGATTATGAGGAGGAGGAAAATAGTGGCAGTGACAGTTCAACAAGTAGACCTCAGCATCAGAGAAAACCACATAAGGGGGGCAGGATTATCAAGGAAGAACCATTAAACCTCAGAGAGTTGCAGGCCTCTCATTTAGCTGTCACTTGTTTCAGGCACCTAGGGTGTTATGAGTTCTGTGCGCAGGTGGAGTGAGTTCAACACCATCCCAAGTTCACCAGGATTTTTGTAGCCAATCTCCATCATAACAAGGTGACTCTTGTTGGGCTGACATTTACAGTTTCATCCTCCATCATTGAAGATGAAATAAGGATTCCAAATGTGGGAGAGAAATGGTATAAGGCACAATATTTAGATGAACACTATTATGAGCCCTACATCAAATCTAGGTACAAAAATGAACCGAAGAAGATCTTTCCTTTTAGGTTCCTTGAAGATAAGTATGCCCCCATGATGAAGATCATCATGAAATATTTCACATGTGAGGGCAGATTTTCTAGATTGTACACCTACCACATTAGGCTTCTTATGCATTTTACAAGGGTGAGGATGTTGAACATTCCTTATTTCTTATCCAGGAACATCGAGAAGATGGCTTACATTGTATAGAAAAAGCCATACCCCTAGCAAATGAATAGTCTCTATCACTATTCCCTGATCAACATGATTGTGCTACATCATCTTAATCTCCTTAACATCTCCTGGGAGACATTCATTGCCAATGACATCTTCATGGGTTCTCAAATTCCTCCACCAGTGTCTCAAGAATCAGAAAAACCTTCCAGCAGTGTTCAGGTAAAGAAATATGAGAAGGTCAAAGAGACTAGATCCATTGAGGTGCCTGAGACCTACAAGACATACCAAAGGGGGGAAAGAAAATTGTTTGCAGTAGATAGGCAAGTGTTTGCTCCACTTGGTGTGGAAGGTACCTTGCTTTCTTCATCAACTCATATGCAAATTTTTGCTCCACATGGTGTGGAATGGGCTTTTCCTTCTTCATCGACACAACAGGTACAACAAGTGCAGCAGCTGCATAAGGGGAATGAAAAGGTGATGGAGGAAAGCCTTGATGATGAGGAGGAAAGGGATTTTTATTTGATGGAACATGATGAACCAGAACAACCACATATTCATCATGGCATAGAGACAATTGACTTGGAGGCTCAATATGAGGCAACAAAGGAAAACATAATCATACAGGAGAAAGATGCACAGATCCAAGCATTAATGGACAGCTTGGTGAGAGCTAAGTATGTCATTTAATATCTTGAGCAAGAGAACAAGAAGATGAGTGATAAACAGGTCCTCATGGAACTAGAACTTCTCAAGGTGAAGAGACAAAGTGACAATGGAAAATCAGCAATGCAAGAGGAAGAAACACTGGTCACCTTGACTGCAATTGAGAAGGAAATTGAGGGGGATAGAGAAACTTGGCTTGAAAGGGTCAATTTTCACTTAGAGAAGCTGCTACAAAGGGCCAACAAGGACAACCAAATCATCAGGCATATGGCCTATCACTACAGGACCCGGAACAAAATTTGTAATATAAGGGTCAAGCAAATGAAAGCAAGGTTGAGACAGGCACTCAAAGGAAAAAAGGAGGAGGATAGGCTTAGGTTGCTTGCTGAAGCTTCCTTGGCTCATCAATATGCTTGATGGTGGTGTTGGCCACAAATTTTGATCAAATTTGGAGGAATTTTTTCCTTTGACAAATTTTGGCAATTTTGACACAGGAAATCTGGCTCTATGTGCAACACCACTGGCGCTACGCTTTTCCTAGGGACACCCAATGGACAAATGGTTTACATTTTTGGATTCAAAGTGATGAGTACATGCACCCTATGTATTTTCTAAGCTTTTGGAGCAGAAATAGTCTACCAAAAGGTCGAAAAACACTCCAAAAATGACCTTTCTGCCCCTTTTTGGACACACAGAAGCAATCTTGGGCGAATTCGCTTTTGTGGGATCAAATGAGCTTAAAATGAAGAAATTCAAGATGTTTTGGAAAGAATACTTGATAATATTTCTAATGAGCTATCATGAGCTCAATTTGGATACTGGGAAGGCCTCCAAAATGGCCCTGCAAAAAGTGTTGCGCATAGAGGTTGGGCGCTGCGCATAAGACAATTTTCTGCTCAATTTGCACTTTACTATGCCATCACTGTAATTTTTTGGTTTTCTCTCATGGATGATGTTTTTATTGATGTAAATGGTTTCTAGGCAAGTAAATAGGATGAATATTAGTTACCAGAGGGTAGATTCATTGGATCAAAAGTTCTCTTGAAGTCAAATGAATTAGTTTCCTCCCTTTTAGAGGCAAGTTGTTAGGGTTGCCTAGATTTCAGTTTCTTGTTCAAATTTTGATGGATTAGTTCCTCATCTTAGGGATTCGACCCCTAAGGATGGGAGGAGGTTGAATTGATTTCTATATCTTCTTTTTCTTTCTCATTGTAAAGGGTTGGACTCAGTTGGATGCTTATGCTTTGATTGGACATCATTTTGTATCAGTTTTAGTAGGAGATTAATGAGAAGTTGCAACTATTTATTTGGGATCCATGTGTTATGATGTTCATTTCAGTTTTTATTATGTTTTCATGTGTTAGAATGTATTGTTGACTCCATTTCATCATTTCATTGCCTTTATGTGAATGTATACAAGTCTAAGAGGTAGAATCCATATCTTTTATGCTCTTTTTTGGGTAGACATTTCACAGTCTGTGTTTTCTTCAGTTAAGGAAGAATCCATGTGGCTTACATGCTCTTTCTATCTCCTCACCTATCTTTTCACCTCATCCATCAAACCTCATAGTGTTAAGCCTCATGTATACCTTGCCCCAACGAAACCCTACAATTTTGACCTAATTTCCTTGCCCTAACTGTCCAGCTCCTCTTGATCCAGCAAAACCCTTCAAAATCAAATCAAACGTTGTGCTACTATACCTAGCCTAATATCATTTTCTTGATACAGTCATCTTGGCTGAGATCCTCACAGAGAGAGCCCTCTCTTGGCCAAGTAGGGCTAGCTACTTGTCTAAGCGTGGTTTGTGGTTACCCTAGCATTGCCTTCCTTCAACCTGAGGTTCAATCCAAGTGATAACACATTGTTAATACATGCCAATGGTATTTAACAATATCTTGTAGAGACTGTTTGCAAAGATGTGTATGAATCACTAATTCTGGGTACTCCGTGGAAAGAATTCAATTGCCATTTTCATAACAGGTTGTTTAACGATCTTCACAAGTTGTGTATACTGTAGATGGATGGAACGGTTCACAAATTCAAAATGTCTCATGATCAGCATCATCATGGTCATCACTTTCAGGTAGTTGATCGAATGTATTGGTACAACGTCAAGGCAAGGTGGAAAGTGAGGGGTCTTTGCCCTCATTTGATATCTCTCTAGTTAAAATTTTGTGGTCCAAAAGCTTTCAAGTGGAGAGGATTGATCCAGGAGGATCTTGTCATATTAACTGCATAGGTTCAGTTTTGTCTTTATCCTTTAGTGTTCGGTGTCTTCATCTTTGACAATGATGTTTATGGTTTAGGTTGTCCAGTGATGTCAATGATTTTCATGGTGTTTGAAGGATAGGGTTTTGTACATGGTTGTCGACATGTGATTGTCGTCAATTCCACCATGGTTTGGTTGTCGACTCATGTTCGTTTTCAACTTTCAATATTCAATTATATCCAGTATTGATTCAATGTCTTGGTTCATGGGTACCGTCATGTGGGGTTTCTGTCACATTGTGATGAATTTCGCAAATGGGTTTTTTTAAAAAGAAAGTGATAAATTCTAATCATAAATAATTGGTAAAACCTATGCTTCAAACATAATGACAAACCATAACACCTAAAACCCTAACCTATACCTAAAAACCTAAACCATGCATTAAAATGAATTAACCTAAGTCTAAACACTTTCAGACCATTACAAAATATATTGCAAAACCCATTATATAAACAAAAAAATACAAAACCTAAGTCTAAAACCCTCTCAACCTTTGTAAACACAACCAAACATTACAAATTATATAAAACAGTCATAAACCGTGGTCCCTAACCGCAGGAGTTAACCATAGCAGGACCATGGCAAGAAGGCCATGTGAGTAGTTTCGGTGACAATTAAACTCGCAGTCGGGGTTTATAAGCATCAGAGCTTAACCATGCGGAGAATCCACATAACCATTGTCATGTGAGTGGTGGAGATAACCACCACGGTGTCCAAGGTTACAATAACCACAGCGCAAAAACTGCGGAGTAAACCTCAGCATATGAACAGGGTAGTAAACTGTCAGCAGTTGGTCAACAGAATTGTTGGAGGTTTAACCGCAGGATTACCTGCGCGCTCACATGTGTTGTCTCCCTCCTCCACCCGATTAGTAAATGGCTAACGGTTTTGAGTTTATTATAAGGTTTAAAAGTGGGGTTTTTAGTGGAATGTTGTTATTTGGTTATACCTAAGACCTAATAACATTAAAACTCATAACCAAAACCCTAATTTAACCCTAGAAGTCAGCTCATGCATTCTAAAGTTGGTCAACAGAGGTTATAATGTATTTTCAGGGTTATAAAGGTAGTTTTTGTCATTGAAGATAAGGAGAGGGTGGTTTTGAGTTTTATGTGCAGATTCTGGAGGATATAGGCGGTTTTTGTTTTCAGTGTAACAGAAGCATCCGGAGTCAGAATTGGGAACCATGATAGGCATTGGGAAACTGGTTCAGAGATATTTCTTATGACATTGACCATTCAGTTTGGTCGATTCTCTGTGTAATCAACCTTCTCAGATTCAATCCTAATAAAGCGGTCGCCCATCTTGAAAGCAGACCCAGAGACGTAGTCCATCAGGGACAAACTCCATAATCAATCTTGTTGTCCGGTATCATTGTGTTTTTACTATTTTTCACTGTTGTTTTACATCTTTCTTATGTTTATCATATGTCGTAAAGTCTTTCTTCTCAAGCAGTTCTCACGGTTTAAGCAATTTCAGTTAACAATCAGTTCACTATGACATTAATAAATTCTACTTCAGTTTAACATATGATCATTTCAGATCGATTACGTACCTTAATTTTGGGAGTACCAAAATGGTTGGAATTTTATTGAGATATATCTGAGAATTGCGCCCTTCTAGACCTAAAAATTTGTTTTCTAATACTCTAATATGTCTTTTCTATAATTTCACAAGTTTGAACTAAATTTTATGTGCCAAGTGAAGGTTTTGGTAGCTTTCCCAAAAATTGCTTATTTTTGGTCTCTTCCCATGAGAAGACATGTATAACGTGCCAAGTGTCCAATTCTTCAAATATAATTCTAAATTTTGTACCTAAGGTATTTATTCATGTCTCCTAAAATCCTTGAAGATTTTATAGTGTGAAAAGTCCCAGACAAGAAGATATAACAAAAACACCAAGTTTGCTAACTTAAAATTTATTTAAGGACTTTTCACAAACCATAACTTCCATAGGGTATAACTCTAGAAGTGTAGCAAACCCAATTCTCCAAATTGAACAATAAGTTCCCCAAGATGTATCCTTAATATGGCCTAAGTTTCACTGTCTTGAACATCACTAAAAATATTTTATTACGAAAATGTCAAACTAACCTATTGGAAACTAATTTCATGAGCATTCAAGAACCTCGAATTCCTTAAAGAATATATATATATATATATATATATATATATATATATATATATATATATATATATATATATATATATAATATCTATATATGAATTTTGAACCAAATGTTCAATACAATTTAACCTCAATGTGGTCCAAGTTTTATAGTATGAAACCTCATAGAAAAACAAATTATACTAAAATGTCGAATTGAGTTGTTTGAGGCGGATTTTAGGAACATTCAGAAACCCTAACTTCGTTGAAACATATCTCCAAATAAATAGTTAACCAAGATTTGAAATTTTAACATGATATTGCTCAAGATGTTTTCTAAATATTTTCCAAGTTTCATAGTCTGAAACGTCTCAAAATAAAATTATAGTGAAAATGCCACGATGGCTTGTTTGAAGCAAAAAAACCTTAGGATTATGAGCTCTGATACCAAATTTTATGATTCTTGTGTCTTAAAAATGATAATAAACCAATAATTACAATCATCTTTGAACGAGAAACCTCTTTTTACAATGAATATAATGTACAAGACAATATTTGAAGATTCTAAAACTAAGCCTCCTTAGTGTGTGTGTGTGTATATATATATATATATATATAAGACAAAGGGTATAATTATAATAAAATGGGAGGGGAGTATAATGGATTCTAACCTGCATAACAATATAATAATAGAAAAATAATAACACAATATCTAAGGCTTAATAAGGGATTTTAGGGTTAAAATGAGACTTATATAGGGTTTACATCCTTCCTCTTTGTCCTCTTTAACCAACATATTTGAATCTTGGATGGTTTTGAATAGTCCAATAATCTACAATGATATTAAAACATCTTTTGTACTCATTCCTAGTGGCTAAATAGAATCTAACAATTACTCTCTTATTTCTCCATGGCTCATACAAGTGCTAGGCTACAAATTTTAGCAAATACCAATCCTTTATCTTCAAGGGCTCCTTTTTCCCTGAGCTAACATTTTCAAATTCAAATTTTCATGATTGAATGGGTGAATGGGGAGAGAGGGAGGCGTCTTCCCTCCACTCTTTCTTGGATCTTTGATGGCAAGAGTTGGTTACTTCAAAGTAGGAGATCATGGTTTGGTTATAAGGGATGGTTACTTGATGTAATTACTTCATTTCACTAAGTAGGTTTAATTAGTTAGCAAGCATACATATTTATAGATTGGTACATGAAAATAATATGAGGTATATTTGAGTTCATTAGACCCATTTACCTTTTATCTCAATGGAATCATAATGCCTTGAATCCTATGGAATCATAACCCCTTTAGTGCTCTTCCATGGCATTAAATCTTGGGACTCTTAAATTCAAAATGATTATATGAATGTATTTCAAAATTTGCATGAGTTTGCCTCAAGGCATGAAGATAAATATAATAATAAAAAACATATTTACATTGATAGGTGTGTTTATTTTATAATAGGGCTTACAATAATTATTAGGTGGATTGTAGAGATTTGACCTCCATAAAATATCCACATAATATTTTTATTAGTAGTCAAGATAGAGGATTAAGATTTATCTCGAACATTGTTATCCTCTTTTTGCTTCTCAATTTAATAAAAAAAAAATCATTTGTTTTCATTGGGTTTTATTTATGGCATTTTTACTTATTGTTGCTTTACTATGTTTTTCTTGTTACATGTTCTTTATGTATGTTTAACTCATATATTAGTTCTTTTTATAGTATAAAAATAATGGTTTGAAATAAAGTTATAATTCAACTATTTTCTTTTTAAATTAAAATTTGACACTGTGAGATGAATTATGAGTTAAATGTTTTAATGCCTACTATCGATTGATGCCTATTGAAATTTACCAATTATTTAATTTATACATCTGCCATACTTACAACCTATACATAAATCAAGTTCTTCGAAAGATTCAAAACAAGGTATTATAGGTAGTGAGGCAGACAAAACTTTATGAAAAAGGGGAAATTTTGATTTTACTTGACCCATTAAAATGAAGAAAACAATTTACCTTGCAATAATACCCAATATTAATTTTATGTGCAAAATTAACCAAACAAAACAAACTTCAAATATTAACCATATATATATAGTGGCAATCGGTAAGAAAAACCATGTAAGCTAACCCACAAACATCTAACAACACACCTACCCAGAGAAACCATCACATTTTATGAAAAAATAAAAATCTTGAAAGCATTTTTAAAACTTATGTTTATTTAAGAAATTGATAGTAATACTCACCATTTTCCAAATAATTAAAGAAGCCAAATTCCCAAGCTTACCCTTTATTTTGCTTTCACTATTTGCACAATAAATCTGAAAGAAACCAAATTCCAATAAACAAGAAGTTTTTCCCAATAACAAAGGCAAAGTCCCACCGAAACACTCAAAACTCACAAGTGAATTGCAAAAGAAATTCAATCTCACACTCTCCTTCACTACACAATTCAACATAGGGTAGAGCAAAAATAGAGTGAAGGCTTCCAGCCACATAGACCATTGCGATCCATAAGCGATGACGAGGATGAAATGCATTGGATAGTATTAACATGAGTGCGAGGACAGCATCACCAAATAGAACAAATCCAAGGTTGTGGATCGAGACTAAATAAGTGGCGACAAAGAGAAAATGACCACAATGTGGCTGGATCCAAAACCCAACACATAAATCAATCGCTCAGAGTCTAATCAACAAAAAAAATTCTAAGTCCAACCATGTGCCACGGTACTGTGCCGAACCATCATTTTCTATCTTCAGAAGGACGATCGTGTGGGAAGATCATTTGGCATTTTCTCTGTGTCTCTGCTCAACATTCTTGTAAGCGAACTAAGGGTGGTAGGGATGGGATATTTCAAAGATGAATGTGAACCATTTGCTGAATGACGCTGATGGCCTTTTCCAAATGAGAAACCATCAGGCCTCTTGGGTATATGAATGGAAATGTGAGGCATTAATGCTCTTCCAGCAGAGGTTCCCTCAACAATATCTATTTTAATTTGCTTTTGCCTACCCCAAGAGAATATATTTGTTCAGTTCTGCAGATTATAGTCTTCTTCACAGCTGTTAGCCTAATTTTCTCTACTATTTATTTATAAAATATTATGGATATTTCATCAAAATAATTTGTCACAATAGATTTATAATATTTTGAAAATATTAGATTATGCAATTTATTTCTTTATATCCTAGAATTAATTGCCACTAGCTTATTCTATGAATTCATGAAATAAAAAAAAAATTTGAAGGTCAAAGAAATAAGAAATATAACACACTGACCACATCAATGGAGCATAAGATATATTTTAGGAAACAAAATATGAGAGGAAGCCTAAGTTGAAGGCTAGGCATATGCTCTACTCTCTCTTCTTTAGTTATTTAAATGCATAGACAGAGAAATAGGCACGCATTGTAGAGTTGTCTTTGACATTGTGGTCTATATGACTTCTATAGAATTTTTCATTCTCTGTTATGCTCTCAAAATACCACTCCTATATGCTCTTCTCAATTATGGTACAACTACATGCTAAGGAATGGGACCCTTTCTACTCCTAGTAGCCTATATCCAACATAACTCATTAGCCATCTAGGGTTAAGGTTTTTGCATTTTCAACCCTCAATTAGTGATAAGTTTTTGGAACTTATAGAATCTTCTTGAAATTTTCCACATGTGTGAGTGATAGGGGTTGGTGTGACATCCACTTGTACCATGATGGTCAACAATGTAGGACAACTTGAAAGAGGCATAAATTCTGCATACTAGCTCCAATTGAGGTGACTTTTGCATTGTTGTAAATATATTAGTGTGTGCGACAACATCAAATGCATATGAGCTAATATCATAAATTTTTGATGCCAAAAAAATTTCATTTTATGCCTCATGATGGATTCAAAATATTTTGGACCTCAATTTTATAAATTAGGACTTTTCACTAAAATGGGTTGTGTAAGTCAGTTCCCCCAATATTTTTACCTAGAATTTACCAAGATAAATGAAAAATTATATAATGAACACTTCTAGATCAACTATCCCATACAATATATGAAGGCTTCCATCTGTAATCTTTAATTCCTTAAGAATATTTATTGTTATGAACCTTGCATCTTAAAAATGATAAGAAACCAATCACTATAGTCCTCTTCGAGGGGGGAACCTCCTTTTACAATGAATACAATGTACAAGACAATATTTGATTATTCTAAACCTAGGTCTCCTTAGTATATATATAGGAGACATGGGGTACAACTATAATAAATTGATACCATGGGTGGTTCTAGCCTACATAACTATATAACAATAAAAATGTAATCACTCAATATCTAGGGCTTAACAAGGCATTTTAGGATTAAAATGGGGCTTATTTAGGGTTTAGTATGCCCCTTCGCTTCAAATGAGTGTTATCCAGAACACTTAACTAAATGCTAGTGATTCTACAGGAATAAGTCATCTTCCCATGGCATTTCTTCCATCGATAGGTTCTTTTATTTAATGATGTACTCTAGAATTGTTGGGTTATTTAATTGTTTAATCCTTGTTTCAAGGATTTTTCTACTTCTAGTATGATTTTCCCTTCATTTATTTCTAGTATAGTTCCCATCTGTAAATAAATAGCATGGTCATGATCTAATTTGATGGAAGACCCTTAAGGATTAATCCAAATACATTGGGATAATTGTTGATAGATTTATGGAAATCTCCCCATATAGACAATATTGATTTATGAACATATGGCGAACATAATTGTGCCATTACAACCTAGTGTCCCCTTTTGAATAATTTTGTAATTCCATTAGAGCTTATCATTTTATAAGGTTTCCCTTGGATACCTGTCAGATCAATTTCCTTTCTTTCTAAGGTAAAGCTTATGAAGAGATCTTGAAAATTAGAGCTCATTGTTCCTAATGATTGTAACCATTGGTCCCCTAAAACAACATGAGCACCACCCATTTGTAATGAAATCATGAGGTTGTCCAACAAATATTCCCTCATACTAAGGTTAATACTATGGCACTTCCCAACCTCTAAGGGGTATCTCAATTAGTGATGATTGTGAAAATGAAGTGTTATGTGTGAGGAGTTTTGAGGTTCAATACCCTTGATTCACCTGTGCTTATAGTAGGAGCATACGTAGGAACCTAGAGATTTTAGTGGTAGTAGTTGGAATTGATCTCATGTCACGGGAACACAAGACTAGTGTTAGGTCCCTATACTACTAGTGTAACCCCTTATTGTTATTAGTACAACCCCCTTATTATATTTTTGTGCCCATGTAGTCCCCATATTCTTATTAATGTGCCCCATAGAAGCCCACTATATTTATTATTGTGCCCTTACATTATTATTGTTATGTCGGCTTTGATTATATTATGACCCCTTAGACTCCTATATATAGAAAGGAGGTCTTGTCATTTGTATCATCCAAGAATTGTTCACTTGTGTAATGAAAGGAGGTTTCCCCCTCAAAGAGGCTGAATTATAAAGCGTTTATTCTTGTTTTCTATCTTTTTGTGAGCTGGTTTCATAACATTTGGTATCAAAGGTTTGGATTCTAGGGTTTCGTTGCTCCAAACAAGTCAGCGTGGAATTTTCTCTATAACTTTTTTTTGCAATGTTATAGAAGCGAAACAAAAAACCCATTTGAACCGAAATCACTCTGAACCTCGGGTCCAAATTTCAGATCTTGTGTCGATGTATTTTCGGATATATGATCTGAGGAAGTTATGGTTTTTCCAAGCTCCAGAATTCCATATCAAACAGGTCATCATGGAATTTGCGCTATAATTATTTTTCTACAAACTCTGGAATTACAACCCATTTGAGATAAAAACTTTGTGAAGCTTGTTCGCAAATTTCAGATCTTTTGTTGCTATATTTTTGGAGATACAGTACAAGACATTTAGGGTTTCTACAAGCTCCCAAACTACATTCTAAACAGGTAACCTTGGGAAAATCGTCATAAATCTCTCTCTAAGCATCGGATTCAAATTTCATAAAACGTGACAAAAACAAAATGGACTCTAGTTTGTTGGATATCATTTTTAGAACATAAGGGCAAAACAATGATGAAGGGCATGTCGTACAAGTTCGCTCTACTGAACTAGTATATAATTAGGTCATCACAGGCGATTGGGAATAACTCTTTCTTCAGGAATCCAATTGCGATCAAACTTGCAGGGTTAGAAAGAGGATTCAGACTGCTATCATAGGCCAAAATTTCATAACTTAAATATCTGAAATTACAGAGTTACAGTTGTTTCAATATCGAGCTCCTAAAATCAAGAAAAGGCGATATGAGGAAGTTTGATGGAAAGGATCCAGTAAATTGGATACTACAGATGGAGAAATATTTTGATCTACATGAGGTGCAACTGTTACAAAAGGTACATACCATCTTTATATTTAGAACCAAATCAATTTTTATGGTATAAAGGGCTTTGTTCTCGTAAAGCACTTGTCACTTGGTCAATTTTCATAGAAGAAATGATAGCACATTATGAGGATACAAAGAGTAACACCTTCTTTAGTCAATTGATAAATCTCAAACAAAAGGTTTCAATGGTAGAGCACATTGAGGACTTCAAAAGATTGAATATAAGGGTAAATGATATTCCAGAGAACCAAAGGATTGATGTCTTCATAGGGACTTTAAAGGATAACATTCAACATGAGGTTCGTCTTTGGGAACCTGATTCAGTGGAGAAGGCATTCAGGTTGGTGAGAAAAATTGAAAGTGAAATTATGGAAACAAGGAATCCCACCACTCATGACTATAATTATGGAAGTGCTTTTTCTCCTAGCCTTCCACAACCTACAAGGTTTACACC
The DNA here is from genome assembly GCA_031772625.1 of Pinus tabuliformis. Taxonomy (NCBI): domain Eukaryota; kingdom Viridiplantae; phylum Streptophyta; class Pinopsida; order Pinales; family Pinaceae; genus Pinus; species Pinus tabuliformis. The sequence goes on from CM062815.1 coordinate 789,773,855, forward strand.
ACAACAATTGGAAGAAAAAGGGCTTTGTTACAATTGTGATAGAAAATACACTAAAGGTCATAAGTGTGCTGAGAAGAAATTATTTTATATAGATTATGAAGAGGAGGAAGGAAAGGATCAAGAAACATCAAAAGAAGAGGATATACACTAGGAACCAACCCTTGAGAAAGAAGAAATGAATCCAACCATCTCTTGTAATGCATTGGCCGGAATTACCACTCCTCAAACTATCAAGATAGAAGGACATATCAAGAAGAAAAATGTTCAAGAAGTGAAAGATCACATTGAGCATCAAAAAATGAATCTGACCATATCTTGTAATACATTGGAAGAAATTACCACTCCCCAAACTCTTAAGATAGAAGGACATATCAAGAAGAAAAAGATTCAAGCAGTGAAAGATCACATCAAGCATCAACAAAAAGTTCTCCAACTTTTAAAGGATAACGCCACTTTGGTGCAGAATCGAGAAACAATAGGCCGATCAACATCGTAGTGAAAGAATTTTTGATGTAGGTGATTGGGTATTTTTACGGCTACATCTTAAGCAAGCTATTTATTAGAAGGAAATGTTGGAAATACTACTTGCACTTAAAAAATGGCGACCTTACCTAATGGGAAGACACTTCAAGGTAAAAATGGATCATGATAGCCTTAAATACATTTTAGAACAAATATTATCTTTAGAAGAACAAAAACAGTGGGTCACAAATATGTTGGGTTATGACTTTGAAATCATCTACAAAAAATGGAAGCAAAATGTTGTTGCAGATGGACTCTCAAGAAAGGATGAGGATGTGGAAGAATTGTTTTGTGTTATTTCTATTATCCAACTAGATTGGATAAACGAAGCAAGGGATGAATGGAAGAAGGATGAAGAAGTGTGGCCACTCATTCAAAAGTTGCAGAAGATCCCAGTTCAAACAATATTGCCAAAGCTTGACGAGGAAGGAAAAATCATATTGGAACTTGGAGCAGTCATAGAAACAAGAACCCGACAGCTATGAAATCAATCAATTTCAGAGTATCTCATCAAGTGGAAGAACTTACCCACTAAAGATTCCACATGGGAGGACAAGAATTTTATATAGAAGCATCAAGAACTACGTAAGCGTTGAGGACAACACTTTTTTAAGGAGAGGGGCATGTTAGGTCCCTATGCTACTAGTGTAACCCCTTATTGTTATTAGTACAACCACCTTATTATATTGTTGTGCCCATGTAGTCCCCATATTGTTATTATTGTGCCCTTACGTTATTATTGTTATGTCAGCTCTGATTATATTATGACCCCTTAGACTCCTATATATAGAAAGGAGGTCATGTCATTTGTATCATCCAAGAATTGTTCATTTGTGGAATGTAAAGGAGGTTTCCCCTTCAAAGAGGCTGAATTCTATGGCGTTTATCTTTGTTTTCTATCTTTTTATGAGCTGGTTTCATAACAACTAGTCTAATTGTTGATTCCTCTAAATACAAAAAAATGACTATGGCACTTCCCTGAGAAATTTATGGTGCCTCCATCTGCAATCATTACTTGAAACTCTAGTTTTGGATAGTGTTCTAGATCGGCCAAGACAAACTATCCCAAACTTGGTTTGGTTGAAATCCCCTTGAGCATGACCTAATTATTAATAACAATCTTCTTACCTGATTGCATTAATAGGCTTGAATCCAATTTTAATATTAAACTTATGAATATGTTATAGTCTCCAAATTCATAACTTAATGCATGTAATGATTATAATTGTGGAAATAACATGCACGAGAAAACATGAGACAAGATATAAACCACATTAGAGAATATATCTTTGAGTTGGTAACAAATTTCACCTAGTGTGGGTTACGTCTTCGGGCTTCACTCAACTTCGTAGCCACTTCATTATTTTCCCTTTAATATAGATGCTCTTATTTATGAATACAAAAGGAATGAGATCTGACTTCAAGTGGCGATATCTCTCCTTCAAAGAGATGTACTCCTTTGACAACAGAAAAGGATGGAACTCTCAGTTCAAGTGGCAATGTCTCTCCTTTAAAGTGATTTTCTCCTTTCTCAATGCAAAAGGACTGATCTGTCACTTCAAAAGGAAAAATGGCCTTTTCAGTACAGCACAATACCAGTTTGCATGCATAAGCTCAAACAAAGAATTCTTTGCAATAATTCAGATCTTTTCCTTGTTGCATCATGCAAAGATCATACAGAATCTGCAAGTACATAATCTCCCTCTTTCAAATATTGAAAAGGGGAAAATCAATAATAAATGAGACTTACATTGGTTTTTGTCAAGCCAAGAGGTAACTCCATAATGCAAATTTTGTTTTTGCACTAAGATTGCTCATGGATATATACATGGAGTGAGATACTCTTGGGATTCACCTCCTAGTGTCTCTTCATATTCCTAATCTCCTTATTTTCTATTTACATTATTAACATGAATTTCCTAATCCCAAATATTAGGTGTCAACATTCCCCCCATTAATCTGAAGGGATGTTGGTTAGTCCAAGCATCATTCCAAACCTTTCAAACTTTTCTCTTCCAAGTGCTTTAGTAAAGATGTCTGCAATCTACTCATTTGTGGAACAATGGTGTAGATGGATTGTCTTGGCCTCAACATGATGTCAAATAAGATGGTATTTTGTATTGATGTGTTTTGTTCGATCATGGAACTTTGGGTTCTTGGCAAACTTTATTGCATAAGTGTTGTCAATCATGAGAGGAGTTGAATGCATTTGTTTCTCCTGCAAATCTTCAGAAAATTTCCTGAGCGACAAAATTTCCTTTGTTTCTTCAGTTTTTGCCACATATTCTGCCTCATTTGTGGAATCTATTGGAACTGATTGTTTGCCTGATCTCCAGGAGAAAACTCCTTATCCAAGACTCATAACATAACCTGAAGTAGATACCAGTTTCTTTGTCTCCATCGAAGTTTGAATCAAAGTATCTAATCAACCTAAATTCGTCCACCTGTGTGTACTTGAGTCCAAAGTCTTGAGTTCCCTTCAAGTACTTTAGAACTCCTTTTGCATCAGACCAATGTCCCTCATAAAGTTTTTTCATAAACTTGCAGAGGATTCCAATAAAAAATGAAATGTCTAGTCTGGTAGTAGTTGAGTAGTTGAAACTTCCTACAAGTTGTTTATACTTTGTTGCATCCTCAAATTCTTTTCCTTCAATGGATGTGAGTTTCAAGTTCTGTTCCATTGGAGTAGTCAAAGGATTGCACTCAGCCATGCCAAACTTGTTCAACAGATTCCAATGTACTTCTTCTGAGAGAGGAATATAAACTTCGGATGTTGAATTACTTCAATACCAAGATAGTAGTGAACATATCCCAAGTCAGTGATTTCAAAACCTTTCCTCAATTCCTTCTTTATGGATGCAATGTAGCTCTAATTGTTCCATGTCATCAAAAGATCATCTACATACACCATAAGATATACTGTTGTTTTTCCAACTTTCTGGACAAACAAAATTGCATCATCAAGATCCTAATGTTTGAATTTGAGTTTCAAAAGATGCTCAGTTAAATTTTCATACCAGGCTTGCGGTGCTTGATTGAGGCCATACAAGGATTTCGCAAGCTTGCATAGGCTTTGTGTTCTTGGCCCTTCACTACAAATCCTTCTGGCTGGGACATAAAAACATTCTCTTTCAGATCTCCATTCAAGAAAACAATTTTTACATCCATTTGGTGGACTTTCCAACCGTTCTGAGCTGCCAAGGCAAAAAGTGTCTAGATGGTAGCTCATTTAACCGTGGGGGCAAAAGTATCCTCATAATCGACCCCTTCCTTCTATGAAAAACCTTTTTCCACAAGCCTGGCTTTGTGCTTTTCATGTGAGCCATCAGCTTTATACTTGTTCTTGTAGACCCACTTGTAGCCAATTGGTTTGGTTCCTAGTGGAGGATCAACTAGCTTCCAAGTGCCATTCTTTATCAAGGAATCATATTCTTTTTGCATTGCTTCTTTCCATTCATCATGAGAAGGGACTTATTTGAAGGAATTTGGTTCAAAAATCATAGACAAATTCAATTCACAATCATAAGAAACATCCATATCAACAGGTAAATCATAATCGTCTACATCACCTTCATTTTTGCTGGTTGAATTTCTTGTTATTGTCTTTCCAACATCATCATGATGAAAAATTTCAAGTGTCTTTGTCATCCATTTTGGAGGAATTTTCTAAGATGGCCCAGGCTACTCAGTTGACTCAGTTGTGACTAAATCAAGATTGAGTCTACCAATTATGTGAATCACATCACTCAAATTGTCATCAGCAGCTGGAGCTTCATGTGGGGCAGAGAGTGCTTTAGAAGAATATTCCACAAATTGATCGAGTATAGGAGTCCGCCCTTCAAGATGTGGAATATGATTATCAAATTTTGAAATGACTTTGCATGTATGAATATATCCAAGATATAGAAAATCCTATAGATTCACAAGCTAATGCAATTTTCTAAAGCAAGAGACAAGAATCTACATCTGCTCTTTACAGTGGAAGCCCATAAACATCGAGCAAACAATAATCAATAGAGGAAGAGAATCAATGGCACATAACACAATAAATATCCATGGGAAGCCACAACTCAAAACCCAACTATCTGTTTTGTATTAATTCGGAAAATCAAGATGAAATTACAATGCTTGTTGTCTCTAGAACAATCCCAGCACTCAGGAAATTCAATCTCCAACTCATAAGCAAGCTCAAGGTCAAATCTTAACCTCTTCACAAGATCTCCAAGTCTCTATTCCAATGTGTAATTCCTATGAAGGATAGCTTGTATTTAAAGGGAAATAAAGCTTCTAAAAATAGCGCAACCTCAAGGATCAGTTCCTAATTGCATGCACTATCAATGCAACTCAGAAAAATCTACAACAAATAGTACACTGTCCCTGCACTCTAGTCTCAATTGGGTCTTTCTCAAAATCGACATGCATGAGTTTCTGATGAATAAATATTCAGTGAACTAAAGTACCACTGGTGGAGTTCATTAGTGTCACCACTGACTATTAACGCACTATTAGTTCTCTCAATCAATTTTAGAACTAATTTAACTGAACTGACTCATGAAACTGAGTCTTCTATTTTACAACTCACAATTAACTCACAGTGGATTCCTTCATAGTAGGGAGAACATATACATGACTGTCAAAAGACTTGCAACTCGAATTTCCTAAGTTAGATTAGTTTAATAGACTTAATTTAACTATTTTAAGTTGTTTTTTTTTCCACTGGAAAAATCATAATCTTTCATTATGTTTGAAAAATTACATGTTGTAGATGCCTTTCAGCATATGATGTAAACAGATTGCAAAAATTATGCTCAAAAAAGATGCATAGATCCTTCATCACCACGCACGGTGTACGGATTTCAAGAAATAAACATGTAAAGAAAAATATTAATGTACAGGTGGGGAAAAGTCAGACTTTTCACCCTTTTTTCTTCTCAACCTTTCTCCAACCCCCCTGTGACTCTGTTGGAGTTATAAGTGCTAATGTTGTACAAGCCACAGGTTGTGGATTGTCTTTGTCAGAGTCTGATGTGTCTGATATGTGTTGACGTTTATTTCTGCCCATATCCATAATATCTGATATCCTTTCCAGTGCTATGTCTTTATGTTCCTGTGGAATTGTGTCTTCTACTGTTGATTCTTTGTTCATCTAATTGGTTTCATTGGGGTTAGAAAAGTCCATCTCTTCTTCCTCCTCTTCATCCGAGGGAGGTGGAGGAAATTGTCATCCCTTTACTTGTTTTTCCATGTTCTTCTTTCTGCGATTGTCTTTTTTGATTGTTGGACACGTGCTTTGTAGGTGTCCTATTTGTCGGCAAATTCGACATCTAAATGCAGTATTTTCATAATCTAGAACCTGTGTCCAGCTCCACTATCTATGCTTTAGCTGAATTTGGTCTGGCAAGCCTTTGTTGAGGTCTACTTCCACACATATTCGTGCAAAAGTATAAATTCTTTCCTCCACTCGCTGGGTGTCCATTTTGATGTAGAGCCCAATAGTATTTCCAATTCTAGCTAGTACTTGATGATTCCAGAGATGTATTGGGAGATTGTGTAGCCACACCCATACTGGCATCTTGGAGATGACCATTGTGTTTGCATCAAAATCTGGGAACCATGGTGTGATGAAGAGTCATGTGGATCCCCAGAACCAAGGTCCTTCCTGTATTACTTGTCTATTGCTGATAGGAATTTCACTATGAAAAAAACCCTTGGAATAGAGATGTATTTCGCACTGTGTGGTCCAGTTCGTGAAGATCCAATGAAATAGATCTGTCGGTTTGGGTCAAAAGCAGTTAAATCTACATATTATTGCTTGCTTTTCATATATAGTGCAGTGCTCATCTATTTCTAGTGTATCTATGTTGTATTCTTGGGTATGATTCAGTTGTTCCACAATGTATGGTCTGGCGTCCATACCTGATTGATTCGGTGCTGCTCCTTCTGTGTTTTTCCCTTGTAGGACGTTTTTGAAGGAAACGATGCCTGGTTTTTTCCCTATTGAACCAGTACCACTTCCTTCAGCCCTATAAGGATTTCTGCTATTGACGGTTGCGCCCCCTCTTATTCTCAGATTGAGGATGATTGTTGACAGGGGTGCAATTTTGTATTCCCAAAGGAATTTTGTGTCTTGTAGCACTCTGCCCCCATGTATAAGATTTTGTGATCTAATTGGGTATCCCATCTGTTGCATTATAAGTTTTTGCATTTGCTTAATAGGATCTGTTTCTTTTACCCAAATTAGTTTCGATTTTCCTTCTGGGATTTTTACAAATACTTGGAAACTGCGAGCTCTTACCAGGGTTTCCGAACTCATTTTCAGTATATCTAACCCTGGGACTCTGCTCTGCATCTTTTTCTCACCTCTAAATAGCTTGTTCAGTAAGCGGGATTCCAGATCTGACCAGAAAAGGGGTCAGTCTATAGTATGAGGGTCTGGACCGAAGAGCCCCAGACTCGTTCTTTGGTAGTGTCAGCGATTTTTCGTATACAGCTTATTCATTACGAGGGCTTCCAGATCTGACCAGAAAATGGGTCGATCTACAAACCGGGGGTCTGATTCGGAGAACCCAAGACTTGATCTTTGGCAGTGTCAGTGATTGTTCGTCTTACGAAATCCATTGTTGCGTAAGGCAGTTCGATCACAAGACGCGATCTCAGGTACCCTCGCCATTATCCACCCACCCCGATGGGTATCCTTTGCGCCTGTCAACTATTTTAAGTTGTTATGATAATAGAATTCGAATTTAATTCACAACTTAATTCAAGGACAAATTAAACTGGAATTTCTTCTTGTCATTTCTCAACACTCCCTCTCAACAAGAAAGGGATTATCAACTACCCTGATATTGTCTCTGTGAAACTTGAATTTACATCTTGACAATGCCTTTGTTAAGATGTCATCATCTTGCTCCTCCATGGGAATGTAATCTAACAACATGATCCGCCTCAATACACAATCTCTGAGATGATGATATCGAATATCAATATGATTGGACCGATCATGAAAGACTGTATTTTCAGAGATTTTGATACAACTCTAATTATCACAATAAATCACTGTCAGATCCATCTACTGACCAAACAAACCAACCAGGATCTTCCTCATCCAGATAGCCTCACATGCTGCCTGACTTGCAGCCATGTACTTTACCTCTGCTGAACTGAGTGCAACTGATCTTTGTTTCCTGTTGTACCAAGAAACTGTCGCTGACCCAATACTAAAGATCCCTCCTGATGTGCTCTTCCTGTCGGATGAACTCCCTGCCCAATCTGCATTGGTGAAGCCTTGAATCTTCACTCCCTCTATCCATCTGTACCATAACCCAAATTGAATAGTGCCTGTAAGGTATCTCAATAAATTCTTTGCCACCTTCCAATATAGCTTGGTAGGCCTAACCATGACTTGATTAAGTTGGTTAAATGAATAGCACATATCTGGTCATGTTTTCACCAAGTACATGAGTGAACCTACAAGCTACACATAAAAAGTAGCTTCCACTACTTCCCTTGAAGTAGCAACCTCCTTCCTCTACTTACTAGCTAGAGGAGTCCATATGGAATCTTCTAAGTATCTCATTGGCACATTTTCCCTGAGATACAAACAACACCCCATCTCCCTGCCATACCTCCATGCCAAGAAAGTAATGCATGAGCCCCATGTTCTTCATCTCATACTCTCTTGCAAGGTCCTCCTTGCAAGATTTGATGAGATTCTCATCACCTGTCAGTATGAGGTCATCTACATAAAGTACAATGATCAACAACTTACCTTCCACCACTATGAAATACAGGTTTGCATCCGCTTCACTCTTCGTGAAGCCCAACCTAGTGAAGTAGTTACCTATCCTGGTGTACCAAGGACGGGGTGATTGCTTCAACCCATACAATGCTCTCTTGATTCCGCACATATGTGACTCACGGTCTAAGGTTTCAAAACCTTCGGGCTGCTCTATGTACACCTCTTCCTCAATCATGCCATAGAGGAAGGCAGTCTTCACATAAATCTGATGGAGCTTCCAACCCATCTGTGCTGATAGTGCCAAAATAGATCTGATTGATGAGTACCTTGCAGCAAGAGCAAAGGTCTCATCATAGTCAATCCCCTCTACCTGTGAAAAGCCACAGGCCACAAATCTGGCCTTGTGCTTCTCCACACTACCATCTACAACTTCATTTACCTTTTAAATCCAATGGGATCTCATAACTAAGTTGTCCTCCAGTCTCAGGACCACATCCCAAACACTGTTTCAAACTATGGAGTCATACTCTTCCACCATCGCCTCAACCCAAACTAGCTGCTGCATTTCTTCCTGAAAGGAAGATGGCTATGTCACAACACGTGCACCCATAAGTGCCATGTATCCAATGTACCTCTCTTGTGACTTCCTCTATCTATGTTGTGAAGAGAGTGCTCCCACATTCTCCCATGCATCATCTAACAATCTATTGGCCTCTCTAGTTTTCTTTCTTCCCTCTCTCGAAGACTCTACCTGAGTGGATGTCTCCACTCTCTAAACCTCTGAATGTGGCTTCTCCACATCAGTCTGAGGTCCCTCAATCTTAGGAGCTAAAAGCTCCTCATCCACATGTAGCTCAAGGTCCCTCTCAAGGGATACTCGCATGGTCTTCTCCTCATCGAACCTAATATCCCTCCGAACCACTATCATCCGACTAGTCGACATGTACACCAAATAGTTGTGGGGTGTATAAGTGTAGCCCACAAAGATCCCCAACTCTGTTGTTGGCTCAAGCTTCTTCCATGCATCTTTGGTCACATGGAAATAAACCTATGACCCAAAAATCCTAAAGTGACCAACATCCGGCCTCTTACTGGAATAAGGCTGCTCTAGTGTCTTCATCTCAAGTATCTGATGTGGGCTACGATTCTGAACAGAAACCTTTGTATTGCATGCCTCAACCCACAAATGTAGTGGTAGGCCCTGATCATGCAACATCACCCTTAATGCCCCTATTATGCTCTTGTTCTTCGTCTCGACAACCCCTTTCTGTTGAGGGTTATGGGGTGCCATCAACTCTCGTTTAATCCCTTCCGCTACAAAGAAGTTCTTAAACTCATTGGAGACATACTCACCATTGTTATCACTCCATAGAGCTATAACCTTCTTTCCAGACTCTTTCTCTACCAATTCTTTGAACTCACAAAACTTTGTGAAAGTTTGATCCTTTTTCCGCATAAAAAATACCCAGCATTTGCAAGAATAGTCATCAAAATATATAACATAATACCTGTGTTTGGTTGTGGATGTTGTCAAGAATGGTCCACACACATCTGAATGGACTCTCTCCAAAATAGACTTTGCTAGAATGTCTCTTTCTCCAAAGGAAGACTTAGTGTATTTTCCCAAAGTACAACCCTTGCATGTATAAACTTTCTCAAGCATACCTTTGGGAAGATCGGTAGAGATTTGTTGTAATATCTTCAAAGCCCCATGATGAAAGTGGCCCAATTGCTTGTGCCAGAAATTGCCGACGTCTTAAATCAGCATCTTTTCCACTTTTGAACTCAAAGTAGCACAATCCTCTACCTCTATCTTATAGAGATTCTGAACTCGAATCCTTATCTTCTTTACTTGACCCGTGGCTATGTGTCAAAGGAACACCTTTCCTTTTGAAAAGGTCACATCATAGCCTCTATCGTCAAGCATGGCAAAGGATAACAAGTTCTTCGTCACTCTAGGTACATGCATAACATTCTTCAAGGTGAGTGGAGCCACATGCTCCCTCTGAAAAGTAATAGTTCCCACACTAGTAACACTATATTTACCATCATCACCCATCTCGATATGCGTCTTGAGATCTTTTTCCTCCAATTCACTGAATAACTCTTTGTCGCCAGTCATGTGGAATGAAGCTCCACTGTCTAAGTACCAGACACTTCCCATCATTAAAGACACCATGCATGTAATGAGGGAATAGTCCAATTGAAATTGGGACGCCAAAGCCTCACTCGCCACTCCTCTTGAGGACTTATCCTTGGACTTCTTCAATGGACAGTTTGTACAAAAGTGACCCATCTTGTGACAATGAAAGCATTTAACTTTTTTCATGTCCTTCTTCTTACCTCCATGATAAGAATCTCATTTGGAATGAGAAATTTTACCTTTCCCCTTCCTCGCCTTAATCACTAAGGAAAAGTTCTCTTCATCATTAGTCTTTGATGAAGAGCCATCCCTGGTGTTCCTCCTGATCTCATCCTACATCAAATATGACCATAGTCGTTCCCAATCTGGCAGCTTCTCCCAACCATTGACAGATTCCTTATAGCTATGCCAACTTTTTGGGAGTCCGAGAAGAGAAAGGCTCACCATATCCTCCTCGGAAACCATGATTCCAACACTTCCAAGTTCATCTCGATATTGAGTGAACTTGGTTAAGTACTTTGTAATCACCTCGCCTTTCTCCATCTTGATTTTACAAAGTTTATCCTTTAGTGCCAACTTCCTTTGATCACTGCTATTCTGATACAAGTCTATCAATGTTTTTAGCATAGCATGCAGGGTTTCCTTTCCATGGATACTCGAGACAATATGATCTCAAACTCCCTTAAGGATTATCTGCCTTGCCTTCACCACACACTTCTTCCACTCGGCCAAGTTCTATGCATCAGTAGCTGCTGGCTTAGGAATTGCTAGTTCAACATATTCCTTCAAGCCATTGTCCTCTATCACAACCTCCATACTGTCCCTCCAAGATATGAAATTCGAGCTTCGTTCCAACGCATACTCAAGCCTCAACCCATGGAACGTCATCTTCCGATCCTGAAGTATGTATTGCAAATTCGACTTACACCTGTAACCCAGAAACTCAAAACTTCGAAATCTCCTCTAGAGAGATGATTTTAAATCTGCGATATGTCCCTCATCTGAACTTCGATTCAGACAATTATTTTTTTGAATTTGGGTATCTTCTCCCAAGGAATCCATATCTGTAATTTGTTTATGAAAATTTTGCACAGAAATTCTCATATCTTCTCTACAACCTCTCAACCGAAAAAACAATATTGCTCTGATACCATGTAGAAAATCCTATAGATTCACAAGCTAATGCAATTTTCTAAAGAAAAAGGCAAGAATCTACTTCTACTCTTTACAGCAGAAGCCCATAAACAATGAGCAAACAATAATGAATAGAGGAAGAGAATCAAAGGCACATGACACAAAAATATCCGAGGAAATCCACAGCTCAAAACCCCACTATCTATTTTGTATTAATCCAAAAAATCAAGATGAAATTACAATGCTTGTTCTCTCTAGAAAAATCCCAGCACTCAAGAAATTCAATCTCAACTCATAAGCAAGCTCAAGGCCAAATGTTAGCCTCTTCACAAGCTCTCCAACTCTCTATTTCAATGTGTAATTCCTATGAAGGATAGCTTGTATATAAAGGAAAATAAAGCCTCTAAAAATAGTGCAATCCCTCAAGGATTAGTTCTTGATTGCATACACTATCAGTGCAACTTAGAAAAATCTAAAACAAATAGTACAATGTCCCTGCACTCTAGTCTCAACTGGATCTTTCTCATAATTGACATACATGATTTTCTGATGAGTAATATTCAGTTAACTAGAGTAGCACTGGTGGAGTTCATTAGTGTCACCACTGACTGTTAACTCACTATTAGTTCTCCCAATCAGTTTGAGAACTAATTTAACTGAACTGACTCATGACAATTAACTCACACTAGATTCCTACAAAGTAGGGACAACATATACATGACTTTCAAAAGACTTCCAACTCGAATTTCCTAAGTTAAGTTTAATAAACTTAATTTAACTTTTTAAAGTTGATATGAGAATAGAATTCGAATTTAATTCACAATTTAATTCAAGGACAAATTAAACTGGTATTTCTGGTTGTCATTTCTCAACACAAGCGACCAAGTTTATGCTCACAACATTGTCAGCCTTGGAAGATTCAAGAAATATCACATCTCTAGTTACAACAAACTTCTTATTAACTTCATCATAGAGATGGTATGCTTTGGAGGTATTTGAATACCCCAAGAAGATACACTTGAGACTCATCGCACCAATTTTATTTCTATGTTCCTTAGGTATCAAGGCATAGGAGGTGGAACCAAAGGCCCTGATATGCTTTACCGAAGGAATGTGGCCATGCCACATTTCATAATGAGTCTTATTTCTAATAGAATTAGATGAACACCTATTCTTTAGATACACAACACATAGAGCTCTGTCAGCCCAAAGCATCAATTTTACATTCTTGAAAAACATTATGGAGCATACCATATTTAAGATTGTCATGTTCATTCTTTCAGTTACTCCACTCTGTTGGGGATTATAAGGCACAGTTGTTTGATTTTTTATCCCATGTTGGCGAAGATAGTTTTCAAATTCTTTTGAAGTGTATTTTTTTCCATTATCAATATGAATAGAGACAATATGAGATTGTGCATCATTTTCAATCCATGCACGAAAGTTCCTGAATGTTTGAAAAGCATTAGATTTGTTCTTCAATAAATAAACCCAACACATTCTGGTGTAGTCATCAATAAATGTCATTATATATTTATTTCCATTTTCTTAAGGAACATGCATTGGTCCACATAAATCTGAATGGAAAAGTTGAAGTTTTCTATGTGCTTTAGAATGAGAATCATGAAAAGATTATTTGTTATGCTTTCCTAGAATACAAGCATCACATTGTATAAGTTTCCTATCGATTGTAGGAAAACCAGTAACACCACTTTTCTTCAACATACGAAGGCTATCATAATTCAAGTGTACATATCTAGCACGCCATAAAAGACTTGATGGAAATGTACCCTCATCATAATGAGAACTGTATGAGAAGGTTTGTGCATAGCAAAGGTACCTTGCAGCTTCAGAAGGCTTTCTTCTTCTATCCCCTCATGACAAGTGAGTGATTTGATGCTTTTCTGACCTCAACCTTGCCATCAAACATATGAATGAAGTGTTCTTGTTGGTGGATGTGGACCAAAGACAACAAGTTTCTCCTCAGCTCTGGGAGATATAGAACATCATGCAAAAGAAAGTCTGGAAGACTGAGTAGTTTGAGCCTAATTGTGTCAAGCCCTGATGGCTTGAGTTTTGATTTATATGCAAAGTATATTGTTCCATCAACATTGTCAGTAAATTCTTCAAAAACATCTCTTCTAAAAGTCATGTGGCAAGTTTCTCCGGAATCAAGCAACCAATCATTTTTCCAAGAGGCAAGTGAAGCATTAAACAAGTCTTCAGTTACTCCAATATTACAATGTGCTACAATATAGTGAGTGGATTCAGGTGCTTTACCTTTCCCTTTGTCATTGGTTTTACCGTTGGCATAATTTCTTTCCTACTCAATTATGTCCCAAGGAAACTTACATGTGGATGCCTCATATCCATCTCTATTGCAATGTATGCAATGAAGATCATACTTTTCTCCTTAGAACTGTCTTCCCCCCTGCCTCTAAAATTCTTGTGCATGATTCTTCTCTTTTTGCGCAAGACACAACTTTTTCATAATACTGAGGTGTTGTCTTCTTTTCCAAAGTCTTCTCTTTTTTAACAAACTTCTCCATCATAAAATATGAACTGGGCCCAAAAATAATTACAATACTTGTAGCAAAAACCACCGGTACTAATTTGCTATATCTTTACAAAATGGCATCAGCGACCGGATCTCAATATTCATATACCATATATTGTATGCCTTATAACATAACCAGCTAATTTTATATTCCACATACTATACCATGTCATGCCATATATATGCACATAAGGAGAACTCAACACTTCATAAAAAGAAGTCAACGTAAAAATTATGGATCCAACATATAAAAAGGCACCAAGCACAGTCTTCGAGTTAATGCACATATAAGAAAATGCATACCATATATAAACTTAATGGAATGCACCACCCAACACATATGAAATCAATTATTCATACAACTTTTCATATCGCGACCTACAACGTTGTTACCACCAACAACAATATTAAATCATTTTTTCATGTTTAATATCACACATCGAATGAATAGGAAGGGAGTGTAGGTTTGACAACATAATATTATTTTGGAGTGGAGTCTAGTTGGTATGTGTTATAATCGAAAGCATGAAGTTAATACTTTGAAAAATATATATTTTCGTTTCAAAACCTGATCACTTAGGGGACCAGCGCAAATCGGCTTTAAATCTCCTTTGGACTTTTAAAAGACAAAGAAACAATCATAAGGCAAATGAGTGGTATGCACTCAACGCAACATAAATTAACGTTCATATGGAAACGTGGTATGGTGGTAGACCACGCTATATAGTTTATATTATTGATCGACGTTGTATATTTTATATACCAACATTCTATGTATGCAACGAAGGGAGGTATGGCGGCGCCACCAAGTAGGAGGATGTACAGGTGAGCTGATATGATATATGGATGCAAAAGGGAGCCACGAGTATTCAGGATGCAGTAATCGAAGAAGAGGACCGGTGGTATGGGGGGGAGAGTCGATGTTATGATAAACAAACGCGAGGAGCCGTGAGTATTAATTGTGTGGAAGGAGAGGCGTTAACCAAGCAACAGTTACGGTAACGCAGTATTATGCAACACAGTGATACCATCAAAATTGTCAATACACCAACAATCAAGATATATAACATACCATGAATACATTCATATCAGATATATGAACCAACGCACCAGTATTTGAACACAAAGATTCAAATTTGCAAACCATTGTTTCAACTCTTCGACTTCAAGGTTTTGAGTAGCTTACACCCCATCATTCAACCAAACACACAAGATATCAATTAAACGTACGAGGAGATACTAGCGGAAAGAGGACAAACTACAAAAACAATGGGAGAAGGTGTCAGTGGTGCAAAATGAGTAGAAAATAGGCAGGAGGGAAGGAGGGATAGGCAGGAGGGAGTTACAAGGGTAGAGAGGCTAAAAAAAAGTTGGATTTGGTACCATTGTTGGAAGTAATGCTTCCATGTCATATGTAGTCGACTCACAATCTAGGTGTCAATCTAGAAGCTACTGATTCCTATATTGTGAGTTGGAATCATGATCCAGATATGTCATAGTCGTTGTATTATGTCCTATATATTTGTAATTTTTGTGATCAATAAAAGATGGAAGAGTGATTTGCGTTGTGTGCAATTACTCTCTGTTGTAGATCTCAATTTCTAATATGGTATCAAAGCCTGTTCTGGCTTGATTCCCTTACGGGAAGGGCAGGAAGATGTAAGAGAGCCTTAAGTTTATTAATCCTATGTAAATACATTAATCAAATGTTGAGTGTTTGATTTTAGTGTTTTTTTGTGTAGATTTATTCGTGTGTAGATCTAGAGCCCGAGCAAGACTTTTGGGTGTGTTCATTGCTATTAAAAGCATAGTTACCAATTTCGAATTCGAATTCGATTCGATAGGAAAAAATTCGACTATTTAAGATACGGAAAAAATTCGACTACTTAAATTCAATACTGAAAAAATTCGGAAATATAGATCTTATAAATTTTAATTATTTAAAAAAATAAATTTATATTTTTTCTTTCTATCTACTTGAACTAATTATTTATAAACTAAAACAATTGAAAATACTATAAATATATTTAATATTATATAATTCTATAAAAAAAAAAACCATAAACCTATATTATTTTTAGAAAAGAGTAATTACCTCAAATCATACATTTTAATATCTCTTTTAAAAATGAAAAATAATTTCATTATTAATCAATAATTAAAATCTAAAGTCATGAATAGATTTAGGGGTTCCAAGTGGATCTAGTTGAAAGCACACTTTTAAAAGTTGATTTTGTTTTTGGAAAAAAATCAAAATTATATATCTTACAAATATTTATAAATAAGAAATTATTAATCTTTGTTGTAATTTATTATTTTAGTAACTATAAACTTACTATTTTCTACCATATTTCAATATGACACTGATTGTTTTTCGAAAATGCAAATTTTCTAATATACAATTTACTATTTATATACCTTTTAATATAGAAATTTCCATTTTATATAGCAATTATATATCTTACAAATATTTATAAATAAGAATTTAATGACCTTTGTTACATGAATTTATTAGTTTAGTAACTATAAACCTACTATTTTCTACCATACTTCAAGATGACACTAATGGTTTTTCACAACTGCAAATTTTCTAATATGCAATTTACTGTTCATATACGTTTTAATATAGAAATTTCCATTTTATATAGAAATTATATATCTTACAGAGATTTATATATAGGAATTTAATAATCTTTGTTACATGAATTTATTATTTTAGTAATTACAAACTTACTATTTTCTCCCATATTTTAATATGAAACTGATTGTTTTTTATAAATACAATTTTTCTACTATACAATTTATTCTTTATATACTTTTAGTATAAAAATTTCAATTTTTTAAATATTAAATTTTTATTGACAAAAACCTTTACAAAATTAAACCACAATTATAATTTTTTAATATAAAACTTTATCTTTAAATATTAAATTTTATATTTACAATTATTCTTTTTATCAAATTTCATAATTTTTCATATGCAATTAACTAGTTATAACTTTTTTAAATATATCAAATTTATATTTTTTTATACCAAAAATAACATTATTAAATTTATTATTTAGGTGACCCCGTACCGAATTCGAATTAACGAATTTTCACTCGAACCGAACCGAATGGCCGTATTTCCGAATTTTCCAGGCCGATACGGCCGAACTCGGTAACTATGATTAAAATACGAGGTTGAAGTCTGAAGAGATTAATCACAAATTGCAGCCGTAGATTGGGAGAAGATAACTCGCCTAATTGCTGTACAATGCTTAAGAGGGTGAAGGAACCAACCGAGACGAGTTTTATACCCAGTGCACCACTAGATCAGAAGTCCACAAGCCTGGATTTGTCCCCTGCAACGCTTACAGAAAAAATCCCTCAAGAAGATCTCGTTGAAGCTGGCGCTGTACATGAAGGCTTCTCAGAATGAACACTCCCATCTCAGCTAGCTACATCAACGCTGACCCACAAATTCTCCACCGATCTTGCATGCCTCTGCTCCGTCTTGCTATTCAAAATGGCGAAATCACTTTGGAGTTGCATGGGAGACCGCCATTTGCCTTCCTGCATGAGGGAAAAGTTAATCGTTGGCGGATCGCTTCAGAGCACTACGAGCGAGCTGTATGAGGAGATCACTATTTGATGCAGATCTAGATCTGATATCAGATTTACCTCTTTTCTTGTTGTTCAGGAGCTGGGAACAAAGGCAAAGGCCTGTGTGGAAGGCATAGCTGGGAATCAAACTACGAGATCATATTATGGATATGTGCAGGTCATGTGCCTCTCACATAAAACTCAAAATCCCAAAGCAAAGACCATGTTACAAAAGATGAAGATCAACGTTCTCAGATTGAAGGAATTTGATTATGGCCAGCAAAAGAACTAGGTTTCTCGGGAATCAAAGATGGAATTTTCAAAGCCAAAGCTGCTTTGATTCCAATTTGCATAAATCGAATAGAATACCTTAGTTTTGTTGTGTTTGATTATTTTTATTTTTGTATTATTATTAAAAAAATGTGTTAGATGGTGTTGGTGTTTGTATTTTTATTAAAAGAGTTGGTGGTTCTTAAACTAGAAGCCCTGATGTCCGAAATGTCAATTCTTGTGTGTTAGTAATTTTGGTTTTGAAAAGGTTGGTGGTTCTTAAACTGGAAGCCCCAGTGTTCGAAACATCAATTCTTGTAAGGTCAAGTTGTTTGATTAGCTCTTGAGCACATTTAGTATCCAGACCTCCACCCTATCAACTGACGGATAGTCGAAAGCGAAATATCCAACAGATGGTCGTTGGTCCATAGGATGGTTGATTACTTGATGGTTCTTATTGCAGAAGCCCATACGAACCAAGCTGTCAATATTGTCGATCTTGCAAAGTTCATCAATGATGGTCAGAGGCGGTTATGTTTTAAATGGAGGTCAAGTGACAACTCAAAGATGTGGTGGTGAAAGAGTAGTGTTTGTGAGATTCCAAAGTGGATGTGGGCGCTTATGAAGACCAATCAGACATATATTTATTTATTGTTGTTGTAATATGTTTTCCATGTAAGCATTAAAGGAGGGTGTTGGAAGTAATGCTTCCATGTCATACGTAGTTGTCATTGTGAGTCCCTAGGTGTCAATCTAGAAGCCACTGATTCCTGTTTTAAATGGAGGTCAAGTGACAGCTCAAAGATGTGGTGGTGAAAGAGTAGTGTTTGCGAGATTCCAAAGTGGATGTGGGCGCTTATGAACACCAGTCAGACATATATTTATTTATTGTTGTTGTAATATGTTTTCCATGTAAGCATTAAAGGAGGGTGTTGGAAGTAATGCTTCCATGTCATATGTAGTTGTCATTGTGAGTCCCTAGGTGTCAATCTAGAAGCCACTGATTCCTATGTTGTGAGCTGAAATCATGATCCAAATATGTCATAGTCCATGTACTATGACCTATATATTTGTAATTCTTGTGATTAATAAAATATGGAAGAGTGATTTGTGTTGTGTGCAATTACTTTCTATTGTCGATCTCAATTTCTAATAACCATGTCAGAGCAAGTGGTAACTCCACAATGTAAATTGTATTTTTTCTTTAAGATTTTTTATGGAGATATATATGGAGAGAAAGACTCTTGGGCTTCACTTTCCAATGTCTCTTCATATTCCTAATCTCCTTATTTTTTATTTACATTATTTACATGAATTTCCTAATCCCAAAGATTAGGTGTCAACAATTTCCATGCCAAAACACTCAATTAGATGATCAAAAGTCAGTGAACACAACACTAGCAGGTTTGTCTCATCATTTGCAACTTTTAACTATAAACCTCACCAACTTCTAAAAATTGTATCTCTGTCCTAAAATTTGGCCAATAATTAATGGCACATGTGAGATTTTACCATGAGCCCTCAATTCTGTTGCTTAAATCCAAATTCTATCTACACTGATGGAGTCGTCTGAAAAACTCCTAAAGAAAGAATATAAACACCATAGGATTTTGGCATCGTCACTTCTAGACCCTTCTGGGCTCCACTACCTCGTAGACACAAAAATGGTACCTTTTGTACTAAATGTGGGCCTTGTAAAGTGTGTTGGTGGCTAGGCACGGGTTTCTCTGCCATTGTCGTACGAATGAGTAGTGTTTAAATAATGTTCACATGTAGACATACTAAAGTTTCCGATTGTAATCATATCATAAATGACATATTAAAATTTTATCGTAACCATAATATATATAGTACGCCATTTTCCTGTAGCGTATGGTTTTAACAATAATATATACGAATAACATATGGTTAAACATGTTCCAACCATACATAATCATTTGTGGCACATTTTTAAATAGTATGCCATACAACAATCAAATGTTAGTTGGTGTTGGATCATTTGAGTTGTCAGCACTGTTGATAGATGGTTGATGGGGAGGTCACACAAAAGTTAGGCGAAGATCCCAGGGTCAAGCTAATGGGCCTCCCAATTTTTGGCCTCTAGTTATAACGAAACTTTAAATACGATCTCTTCCATTTATATAAAAAACTTACTTGTGGTCCAATGATTTATCCATTGGCCTGAGTTCGCATATGTTGGGGGTTTGACTCCCATTGTCACCTAATTGTTATGTTATCAATAAAACACATTTTGACCTCTACGGGGTGCCACATGACACCATGTGATTGGTCCATGTGGAACTATGAAATTGGATCATCTGTTATCTAGTTACTCTGTTAGCTACCAATTTAGCACCATGTCATCATCATGCAGTGCCATGTGGTAGCTCTGCTAACTCTTTTTTACTATTTGGTACAAATTTTAGAACCTTATAATTTTGGCATATGGGCTCTATTTGATGTGATTCAAGTTGCATTGGAATCGTCTCATCGATCTCTTTGACATGGGGTTATTTTTGTCAAATTTTGAGAACTTTTATTTTTGAGGTCTCTTGGAGTCTCCTGGACCAATATGAAACAATTGAGAAGTTTTGCTCATTTGTAATAGATGAAGTTACAGGTACTACTTTGTAACAACCACACCCAACTTACCCCACTAGGGTGGCTACTACTGCTAATCCAACTCCTCTTGTATTGTTAGAAGAATGGAATTAAAACTTTTTTTTATCCTTTGTCTTTTATGCACTATGCTATCCCTCTCTTCTTGTGTGAGGTTTAAATAAATTTGATTAGGCTTATGGCTTCTCCTTCTTTTGTCTGAGTACAATGGCTGGACCTTTACAAATATATATGTAGCTATATGCACATATTCATTTGCAACATAACCATAGGTCACTGGTAACATATACATATGAACAGGACCTGTGCCATATTCGATGGGTCCCACCCATAATATATATATATATATATATATATATATATATATATATAACTTCTGGGAACCACTGATAATTCACCATGTCACCCTTCCCTGGTGGTCACTATTGTCCACCCACTAGGTCTGACAGTCATAGTCGATCATGGAGGTTGACGATTTGTGTGGAGGGTTCCCTTCCTTCAAATGTCATAGGGGTAGGACCGCACATGCCTTTTATATCAGGGCAGTAGATCTCTATTGTCTGATCAAGCGAGGTCCTACCATACAATAATCTGCTATCATGGCGCATAAAGGTCGTGCAAGTCCCGGGTAGATCCCTGCACATTTAAATGATGTAGAAATCACACACTTATTTTGATAGGGTAATGTGAAAGAAGGTTGCGATGGGGTCACCCCTCAGAATGGGTGGTAATAGAATACCATCGATCATTGGATCGACAACTCACAATCATTTTGACACACTACCTCACTCTTTTGAAACCAACTTAGGGGATGTTGGAGTTAGCGATATCGGGTTTCCAAACCAGCTCATGGTTTTTGATGAGAGGCACATGATATCAAGAGTTGACCCCTCTCTCTAAGCACCAAATCACCTTGTTTTGCCTCATCCTGACACTCTCATCCATGTTCTCACTTACACCTCTAGGATGGGGCCACAGAGACACGTCATCCCGACACCTTCATCTCAACGAATCACTTTTCTTCTCTTATGCTCACCTCCGGGTCACATGGCCAATGTGGGACTTTCCACCTCTACATTCCATTTCTTCTAATTGGCCCACATGGTTGCAGCGCCATGTAATCCTAGTACATATCATCCTAGTATTTCCCTCTATCATGCATCTCTTGGGCTTCCAGGCAACCCTCTAGGACACATGGGTCAGTGAGCCACACCCTCACACAACCCTTACTCTTGATTGGCGCACAACGTGGCACTGCCACTTCATTCCTTTCCAACTCACCCACTACCTTTCACATGCATTATTATGTATGCTTCGGGGTTGATCTACCAGGTGGACATGTCAGGTCAGTCCTCTTCGTACCAATAGAAAATATCCCCACCTCTCAACTATGAACCTAGCTGGCTCGGTGCCCAAATATCCTTGCCAAACTCTTTTGCGATACATATATAATATTTGGGGCATGGTATCAAGGACAACCTATCTTATTAGCACCACTTCGAGTCAATAATGAAAGAAACGGCCCTGCATGTCTGCCAACACATCCCGACTTATGTCATCTTGCTTGCTCACAATGCTATCGCTGAAAAGGTTCTAGGATATAGCCTCGGGGATGAGATGTCATATGGGCTCCACTCTAGCTAATAGGAAGGCTTCCCGCCTCCACACTAAGATCTCCACTATCTTGATGCCCACTCATCCCTTTGGTTCCTTTATAGTACAAAATAAATCTTCAGGATACTAGTCCTAGGCTACATCTCTATCACCATCGTCGAATCGTGATAAGGCATGATCTAGATAGCCAATCCATGGCTACCACAACTAGGGTTTTAACAGACTTCTTGAAGTAGGATTAACCTACTAAGGATATAAGGTTGAAACTAGCATAACTTCGTCGCAACGTTCCTATGTGCATCTTTTCCATATGAGCATGGATTCGTTCCGAGGTTGGTTGTTGTGGCTCTATGAACATTTGGTCCTGCACTAGTGTTTCACCATGGTCACTATGGCTTGGTAAGGAAAAAGTTGGTGCTATTCTCCTAAGCTTACGCTAGGGCCACTCAAATGAATTCCTAGACCCCAGATGTTCCCTGTATGGGAATAAGGTATTCCACACATTATGACGTTGGTGGCCTTTTTGCCATTCCCATCCAATGACTTGCAGTGGACTCCTAAAGGGACTTCACCTCTCCTACCACATGATAGGAGATCCAAACTTCAATGCAAGCCTACAAGAAGCTCTATGGCGTCATTTAAGGGCATCTCAGTATTAGCAGAGACACACTAACCTTCCCTTCTGGATGAAACACTCCTCGTCAGATACCATGACTACTATTAGCCACCGAGGAAATAAATAGTCACATTCTCTTATGTCCAAGATGTTAACCAAAATACACACAGATCCATTGGACCTGACCCAGGTCAGTGAATAATATTGCTCACACTAGGACATTTAACCCAGTAGCTAAGATCCCCCTTATATAAAATCTCATCTTATGCATGATAAGGAGAAAGGATTTACCCAACATTATTCCAATGCTGCACAACGACACTAGGGCTAATGATCAACGCCCTTAATACATTACTTACATACCATGTCTAACAATTGGTCTCCAATGTAATTTATAGAATGTAATAAAAGAGTTATTATGTTAAACATTGTCATAGTTGGTTCAGGTCCTCATGGACTCTTTCAATGCTTTCATACTTTGCACATTATGTTCTTTATTTGTCTGTTATTAGCAACATAGTCAAGCATTTCACACAAAGCATCGACTTAGTCTAGGAATGTAACCTAATATTTATTATCATGTAAGTATTTGCACAATATATCATTCCTTGACATAATATATTAATGTAGTCATAAAATCTCGCTCTAAACACCATTTCAAACAAGAAATGCAACATAGATTCAATGCATTCATTATCCACATTTCAATCCAAAAATGTAACACCATTTCAACTAAAAATGCAACATAGATTCATTAAAATTTATAACAAATACATAAGAGTACTTATCTTATAATTTTTCTAGGGATACTCAGTATGGTACAAGGACTCTACACCCAACCATAGACAACCATAGCCAAGGTCACTTGAAATTGTCACCCCCGAGCCAGATTCCAGAGACTTATGGGCTTGATTGAAACACCAACTATAGGCTAAAATAGGGAATATAGAGGACCTCCTTCCTTCACCCACCAGCCACTCAGTAGTCCAGTAATATAAAGGGAATACAGAGGCTAGTTTCATCCACCCTCCAGCTACTCAATGGTAGCTAATCAAACATACATGGAATCCATATCTTCTTCTCCACCCAATTACACGTATGGAATCTAAAGTCTAACTATATCCACCCCAAGAGTGTCAAGGGAATCCAGAGAACAAAGTCTCCACCCAAGACACAGTTGTTCCACCCACACTGGGGAATCTAGAAACTACTATAAAATCACAACAAGAAAGGCTTCAGTGGTCCTCCCTCCAGGAATCTAAGCACACAATCCTCTACCCACACCATTAAGTGAATCAAGAGAAAACCATTGTTATTTGGAATTTACGACTGCAGATATAAGTATCTTCCGTAGACCTAGTGGCCTTGTCTAGAACAATAGAAAGAAAAGAATAAAAAATTCCCCTTACATATTTTGGAGAATGGAGATATGCTTACTTGTGATCTGTCGAAAGATCTTCTCTCCTCTCATCTTGTAAGCTCCAATCGTAGCTCTGATTATTATAATTAGAACCTGCACATACAATCAACACAAACCAAAGATCTACGCCATCTATGCAGCATCATCCAATTACTCTATTCAATGGATCAACATAGCATTGAAATATATGAATATAAACATAACATAACACATATAGGAAAACGAGATACTCTTTGTATTAATATGAAAGGAAAAGAATTCACAACCAAAAATGGAAGTTGATCTTGTAGATATCTCCCCAATTCGACTTGTCCTTCCTTGTCAAAATGCACACCTCAATGTCACCCTAATGCATTGAAATGATAGCTCTCTTAGATTCAAAGCAACAACATGCGGGTATGATTAGTCTCCAAAAGCCAACACTGATTTTGTAGATGCCTGTAGATTTATAGGAGAGTGTGGTAGTTTGGGAATTATGATCCATTTACAAATGTAGGCTTGAGATCCACTCTTAATGGGAGGATGACCTCAAGGGATGAGAGGTGAGATCTCCAAGGTAGGATTAGATAGGATTCAAAATTCTTATCCAAGGTAAATGGTTGTAACAACTCCTGGAAGCTTCTAGAAGAGGAATATTTGGGATTCTTTTTATTTTCCCTTAATTTCTTGAATCATCGCACCCCAAAAAGGGACAACCTACTGTTGATCAGCGCTGGTGCAGAACTAGGAAACATGTTACTGATCAACGCTGGTGTAGAAATAGGAAACCTACTGTTGAACGCAGGTCCCTAAAGGGCCAAGGTGCACTGGGCCTTAAAAGGACTGAAATGAAGCAATCAGACCCATAAATGCATGGATTTGGAAGAGTCATGCTTAAGGCTTTATGTAGGGATGATGACAAGGTGTTCATGGATGTTGATTTATCTAATTTGTAGGCCTATTAACTAGATACGACAAAATATCCTATAACATATTTCCCCCTAAAGCACAAAGTCATAAATAGCAAATGATGACTAATTTGCTTTACCTTGTGACAAGTTCAGATCAAGAACAACTGGTTGAGATCATCATCTGTTACAATACAATTTCATCATAATATTATTGCTGAGGGAGGCATGCCCATGCTCGACACATAAGCTATCATTACATGTACACTGATCAAGAAGCTGTGTCCACTTATGACAAAGTTTGGATCCATAATTAAATGATTGTCTAATCATAGGCATCATGCTTTGTAATCTTTCGTTAATCCTGAAAACGCAACCTGGATGGATGGAACTAGATCTGGGGTCTTCTATCTTGTTCACTCGATAGTCCAAGGTACGAGTCTAACCATGTGAATAAAAGAGCTAGAGTCAAACATGGTAGACACCATCCGATTACTGTCCACTGATGTAAGTCATTAGCAAACATGAGAGAAACCATCAATGATGTTAATGGCTCTCAAGGTACTATAGTACAATTCGTACAGTGTGAATGAATGAGTTGAAGTCAAACACCAAATAGAATATGTCGGTCGAAGACCAACGATGAAAACCTGTCACTGAGAGAAAGGAAACTTGCCATTGATTTATGCAATCCCCAAGGTACTGAAGGAAGACTTTCTAAGTCAAATTCCTAGATAATGCGCTGATGTTGAAAGGAAGCGACTTGACACAGGGGGGCCTTGATGTATCCCCCATCAACGACACGAAACAACTATCATGATTTGAAACATAATGATGTTGATGTGGAACTAGTTCAGGAATGGCAGACATGGAATGAAGGCTTAATATTATCGTAGTAGATATCAACTAAATGCCTTCTCTTGAACACATCAGTGGCACTAAATGGAGTTGGCAGCATTGACCCAAAACCGAAAAAAAGAGGCTTTGAAATGATGTTATGAACCAAAAGACAAGCAGATTTCCCAACCCAACAACCACGAAGATGAAGTGGAAGAGTGTCGTGTTCAAGAGTGACTCACTAACATTAATAGCTCGAGTACCTTATTTTCCCAATTTCTTAATACCTCTTTATTTTTTAAAAAGCTTGAGTAGGATAACATATGCTTGATCTGTAAGTTCATCCTGTAGATGAATCCCTATGAGTATATTTAACAAACCCTGAGAAGGAGTGGTTTAGTGTCATCATGTTTGACGAGTCCATCATTGTTTGATTTTTTTATGAGTCCAACAAAGGTTTAACTCAACATCTTTTTCATGTTTAGAGAGTTTAAAAAAGAGGCGAAAATAAAACTTCGAAGGTTCCTTTTCATAAATAGTCCATTGAGTCTGAAAAGGTGGAAAGTGATACTCCAGAGAACCTCTTACCCATGTTTGACTAAGGTTTTCCTTTTTCGTAAATAGTCTATCTCGGTCCGAAAAAATGTTAAACTTATAATTAGTAGACTTCTTTCCATTTACTTTAACGAGTTCGAAAAGACAAGTGCTCGATAATATTTTCATATTTTGGGAGTTTGAAAAGAGTTGAAAGAGGACTCCATGGTGTTCCTTTTTCGTAGGTTTATAGAGCCCAAGACAACAATAAAAGTAGCAAGCTAAGTGGGCTTGATTGTGGGGAAACTCAACAGTTAAGCGCACTTGAGCCAGAGGCGATCTGGGATGGGTGACCTCCCTGGAAGTCCTGGTTACCAGGTGCAAGCCTCAGAAGTGAAGATTGATGCTATGTGATTCATTTCACTAGTTTCAATTGCACTTCTTCACCCCTATGAGCATCACCTAATGCAATGAGTGCTAAGTGAACTATTCAAAAATCATGAGAAATTAGTTAGTTACGACTACCTCTCATGTAAATAGTCATAGATGAATGGCTTAATTAACGCAGTTGAATCCCAAAATGATATCTAATATAATGCACTGTGAAAACCCCTCAATACTTAAAATGTATGCTCTCTCGTCAAAATGACTTGTTTCAATTTAGACATCATCAAATCCATTAAATAACTATCATCCTACTCAAAACACCACCAAAAGATTACAAATACATGTTTCCTGATAAAACTAAATCATATTTAGGTCAAAACATTAAAAATTTAACGATGAAAATGACCATAAATAGGCAAAAAGTAACTTATTTTTACCATTTCACATTTTACCTCTTGGAGGGTTAGTTTTGAGTGTTTTTCCCCTAATCTTCTACAACTAATTGCAACCAATCCAATGGATCATTTCAAGCGCCATCCCTTCCAGGTTGGAGCCATAACCCTCCACTTTCCTTTCATGGTTCCATTTTGTGATTTCATGCACATCTTTCAAGTTTTTGAGGGACTTAGGGCTCTAATTCCTTGCCCTAGGTCCAACGCACCCTAAGAAGCCTGGTCAAAAGGTGCACTAAACAAGATAAAAATGTAGTAGGGAGAGTGTTGCAATTCATTTTCTGCCCTTGGGAGGGTGCATTGGGCGCAATTCCAAATCTTGTTTTACTTCTTTGCCTCAAAATTTCTCCAGTTTTTTACATGAAATTTGTCCTAATGATCCTTCTTGTGATGTTTCAAGTGTCTAGTTGAACAAAATGGCCTTGATATGGAGGGAAAGAGAACATGAAGAACAAGATTTGACCACAACTAATGATCCTTCCGCAATCCATGCTTTAAGAGATTGTGCACCCTTAAAATTATTTTGGCTTCCAGGTATAAGGCAACAAATGGAATTATTGAGGTATTTTGTTTGTGCATCGAATTTTCAAGCACAAGCATTTAGACTTGGTGCACATATGTTGGAAATATAGGAATAAGATATATATTTCTTGACTATTTTGTCAAGGCGAGGTGCCCCCATCTCTTTATCTAGTTCAAGTAGTAGTGGTGGAGAGAAAATCAAAGATTACATCAGTGCACATTGTCAACCGAGATCCCAACCAAGTAAGGATGGAAAAATCGGCATCGAAGATGTGGTATGTTTGCCTTTAAGAATGATCTTGTTTATCAACACCATATTAGCCAATAGTGTGAATCTACATGTGGTGAACAAGTCCCATATGTAGTATGCTCTAGAATGTCTGGAGCTGACCATTTTTTATGGAGTGAGGGAGTACTGGTAAACATGAAGGAACAACTAACCAAGGAAAAATGTGGATGATTAAAGAATTTTGGCTATGGTTTGATCTTGTTTTCTTTTTCTTTAGAGAGGTTTCCATTGCTCACGCCATGACATATCTCGCTCGAGCTCGCAAATCTGAGAATCCCACAGATGAGGAGATGGGTGGATCTCATCTCTAGACATGCAGATTTGTTGTCGATGAGCTTCACACATGTCTTCTTCAAACAGTTGCACATGCAACTCATTATGATAGAATGTTATTCATACGCAGGGATGGATTTCCATAGAGACCTAAAGCTTGTGCTTCCTGATGGCAAGTGATGGCATGCCATAGGTAAAACATTTTGACCATTTTTTTTTGGATTTGTAAGTTTTACAATTTTTTTTGTGATTTTTGATGTATCTGAGACTAGTTTCTATTGGTTTATAGACATGTGGATATTGGACCCATTGGACCCATGGGATTTTCTTATCTTCATCATGTAGGAGACCCACAATGGGCACCAACAACAATATAGATTACTGAGTAGCATGAGAGGTACTATAAGATCTCAATGTGGTCGAGACCCTTGCATAGGTTAAGCGTCGCATGGAGGGGTTGATCCATGGAATTGCTGAGACTAGGGTTGATGATCTTCCTATGAGACTGCAATGACATACTGTTGGCGTGCCTAGATGTATCAATCGACTACTGTGTAAGATGGCTCATTCAGTGGCATGCTATCATGAGCACTATGATTAGTCTACTAGGAGGCTTATAGCCATATTTTGACTGCATGTATATTTTAGGCCATGTGGCCATATGTGTCTCAGGCACAAATTTTGTAAAACCAAACTTTGTCATATATATATATATATATATATATATATATATATATATATATATATATATATATATATATATATATATATATATATATATATATATGTATATATATGTTCATTATTTCTTATGGTTCTATTATCTCTTTCATTGTGATGTTGATTGAATTTAATTTACATGTGTCAGAGATGCCTATCTAAAACATGATTAGCCAATGCATCTGTCAATGAATTTAGATTCCTAGAAATATGTTGATATTTGATGAAATCAAAACATCTTTCCAAAAGACTAACCCTCATGAACATGCGAAACATAGTTGGACTTCTAACTGAATAAACATTATTAAAATGCAGTACTTCAAGTTTTGAGTCGAGTCTGACAAATATACGATGGATACCATAGGAAATAGCATCAAACAACTGTGTTATTTTCAATGATGTTATTTGTAGAGCAACCGATACAAATCCCTTATAAACTCACTAACTTTCCATTTAGAGCATATACAACCCAAGCTGCAAAAGAGAATTTCCACGTACTACAACTAGCACCATCAACATAACCAACATATGGTTCGATGGATGCCGACATATGCATGTTGAAAATAGCAACAAGAAATGCTAAAAATATCATTTCTATAAATATTATTTCAGGCACCAGTGTGGAAAATAGCAACAAGGAATGATAAAATAGAAATGATAAAAATAGCATTGCTATAAATAGAATTTCAGGATAGATTCAAATTGTAATTAGTCCCTGAATTAAAATTGAGAATTAAAATTCGAATTTAGTCTCACTAGCTATTTGAAAAATAATTAATTAATTCATCTTGAGTTAATTAGTTGGAGAAAATCAAACATGAAGTCTATGTGAAGACATGCAACAGTTATCCCTTTGGTTGAGGAATTTATCCCTTAATTAAGGAGATCAGGATGAGTTGCACTTTGAGTTGTAATTAGTTAGCTCAGTTAACTGAGTTAAGTCCAGTTAGATTAGTTCCAACAGCTTGTGGAACTGATTGTGAGTTAAGTTAGTTAATGCATTCATGCATGCAACTAGTGTTCTCCAGATAACTGAATATTCTCTCATAAATAACTCATGCATGTCAGTTTAGAGAAAGACCCAGTTGAGATTAAAGGAAGGGATAGTGTACTATCAGTTGGAGGAATTTTCCTATATAGGAAACTCATCCATGCACAAGGAATTATCTCCTTCAGGATTGCGCAGTTATTTCAGAGGTCAGAGAGCAGTGTGTGAGGTAATTACACACAGGTGGTAGCTTGAGGACCCAGGAGAAACTGCGCAAGGAAATAGGAGGCTTGGAGGACTGAAGGAAGGCATATGTGTTGTCTATTTTGTCTATGAGTAGCAATGAGGGATTGTACTGAGAGCTGGATAGCTTGTGAGCTAAAGCTTTGTGTAATCCTGAGATATTTCCACTTGTATGATAATACAAAAATTGGGGTTTTTAGCTGAGGCTTTCAACAGAGTATTCTTCTGTGTTCATGTGTGATTGATTTCTTCTTCATCTATAATATGTGTTCTATTTGATCTTGCTCAAAATCGATTAAGCTTCCGCAAGTTTGATTGTAGAAGTAGATTAAGTATATTGCTTTAGTTACATTGCATTATCAGTTTAATCTACAAGAGAATTTCTACATGGTATCAGAGCTTGTAGAAGTAGATTAAGTATATTGCTTTAGTTACATTGCATTATCAGTTTAATCTACAAGAGAATTTCTACATGGTATCGGAGCCAGGTTATCAAAGCAAAGAATAGTATACTATGAAGGGAGAAGTTCAAAGCTTTGAAGTTCTTGATTGTAGGTACAAAATCGATTACTTATCACATCTCAAAATTCACCAATGGCGTTCAATGGCTTGAGACTCGAGTATGTCCTGGATGGAAACTCAAATTACATAGCCTGGAAGGATCGCATGGAAGCAGTATTAGAGGACAATGGTTTGAAGGAATTCATTTATCAAGAATTCCCCAAGCCAGCAGCAGCTAATGCTACAAAATTGGCAGAATGGAAGAAATGTGTGGCGAGAGCGAGAGGATTCTTCTGGAGGGAGTTTGAGACCATATTGTCTCGAGTCTCCATGGGAAGGAGACTCTGTTTTCAATGTGGAAGACATTAACGGATCTATATCAGAACAGCAGTGACCAAGGAAGCTGGCGCTGAAAGACAAGCTTCGGAAAATCAAGTGTTGAAAGGGTGACACTATCTCTACATATCTGAACAAGCTCACCACCTGCAGAGATGAGCTTGGAAGTGTAGGAATCACGACAACTGATGATGATATGGTGAGTCTTGCTCTCCGCGGTCTTCTTAAGAGCTAGCATAACCACCAAGACTCAGTGAATGGAAGAGAGAAACTACCATATTGGGAACAATTGTGGTCAGATCTGATGCAGGAGGAGATCAGTAGAAGCACTAGAGATGGTTCTTCATCCAAGGAGGATGAAGAAAATTGCGCCTTAGCGAGTAAGGCAAGGAAAGAGAAGGAGAAGGATTCACATCCCAAATCGAGTTCTTCTCATGGAGGGAAGAAGATTGAAAAATCTAAAGTGAGATGATTTAATTGCCATGAGGTGGGCCATTATACAACTAATTGTCCATTGAAGAAATCCAAGAAGGGATTCTTGGAAGGATCTGAAGGTGAGGCATTGGCCTCTCAGTTCGAATTGGATTTTACCCACATCGCATGAATGGTTTCATCGATGATGGGTTGTCGTTGGTTTCTTGACAGTGGAGCCTCATTCCACATAACCAAAAATAAGAGTTTGTTCAATACCTTGGAGGTGAAAGACCTCTAGATGTGCATAAAGATGGGTAAGGATGAAAGGTATAGTGTTTCAGGAGTGGGCATGGTTGCTTTTCAGAGGGAGCATGGAGCTCACATTACCTTGACAGATGTGAAGTATGTGCTAGGACTGAAGAATAACTTGGTATTGATTACAATGCTGGAAGACAAAGGCTATGATGTAGTCTTCAGTAAGGGAAAGGTTTTCCTTAGACACATCACCACTAGACAGGTGAAGCAGATCGGTTCACGAGTCAAGAACCTGTATGCTCTTGAGGTTCAAGATGCATGCAAAGCCTTGAGGAGCAAGGAAACTATTGGAGACTTGGTGGTTAAGAGGGAGAGTACATTACCTCTCAACATGCAATGCTAGAAGAAGTCTCAGACAATTGTGGAGGAGCCACAATTGGTGAAGCAGCTTCAGGAGGTTTTGGAGCAGCCACACCTGGAGAAGCTGAGAGGAGACCGAGTGGAGGCATCCACTCATGCAAATACCTCCAGTAGGGGGAAATTTCAAACCAAGTGGATAGAGGGATCACATGCATCCATACCTCCAGGTGTGAGGTGGGGTGATGTGAATTGATAGTCCCAAGAAGGCTGAAATAGGGGCAGGATCCTTGAAGTACCCAACCTCTTTGATTAGACCTTGATACGGGAGCCCCGACAAGGAGTAGCAGGACTGGCTAAGTGGGTAGAGACAGATGCAGATGGAACAACAAAGGGAGCTTCAGCACCAGAGGGTGTTTCTAGCCCAACGGGGAGGTTAGTTGGGAGATCAGTTACTTACTTGACAGTAACTAAGTTGCAGTGCTGCAGTGGGCAGCACGATGCAACATGATGAGAGGAGGTGCAGTGCAGATGCAGTGCTAGGAGATAGGACCAGCAGCAGCACAAATGCAGCAGGAGGAATCAGTGTGATTGATGCAGTCAAATATCAAAGTGATAGAGGCTAGAGCAGTCAGATACTGAAGGGCACAGAGGTGTAGAGTTTTCAGTCGACAGAGGCAATAGCAGTCAGAGACTTTGATGACAAAGGAATCATTCTAATTCAAGTTGGATATTTTTTGTTGTTTCTAGAGTTGCTGAAGCAACAACACTTGAGAGAAGTGTTACATGCAAAACATTCCAAAGGTTCAGGATCGGGTTTGAGTTGAATGCCTTTCTTGTTGAGAGGGAGTGTTGAAAATAGCAACAAGGAACACTAAAAATAGAAATTCTAAAAATAGCATTGCTATAAATATCACTTCAGGTACCAGTGTGGAAAATAGCAATAAGGAATGATAAAATAGAAATGCTAAAAATAGCATTGCTATAAATAGCATTTTAGGATAGATTCCAATTTTAATTAGTCCCTGAATTAAAATTTGAATTTAGTCTCACTAGCTGTTTAAAAAATAATTAATTAATTCATCTTGAGTTAATTAGTTGGAGAAAATCAAACATGAAGTCTATGTAAAGACATGCAACAGTTATCCCTTTGATTGAGGAATTTATCGCTTAATTAAGGAGATCAGGATGAGTTGTACTTTGAGTTGTAATTAGTTAGTTCAGTTAACTGAGTTAAGTCCAGTTAGATTAGTTCCAAGAGTTTGTGGAACTGATTGTGAGTTCAGTTAGTTAATGCATGCATGCATGCAACTAATGTTCTCCAGATAACCAAATATTCTCTCATAAATAACTCATGCATGTCAGTTTAGAGAAAGACCCAATTGATATTAAAGGAAGGGACGGTGTACTATCAGTTGGAGGAATTTTCAAATATAGGAAACTCATCCATGCAGAAGGAATTATCTCCTTCAAGATTGCACAGTTATTTTAGAGGTCAGAGGGCAATGTGTGAGGTAATTACACATAGGTGGCAACTTGAGGACCCAGGAGAAACTGCGCAAGGAAATAAGAGGCTTGGAGGACTGAAGGAAGGCATATGTGTTGTCTATTCTGTCTATGAGCAGCAGTGAGGGATTGTACTGAGAGCTGGATAGCTTGTGAGCTAAAAATTTGTGTAATCCTTAGATATTTCCACTTGTATGATAATACAGAGATCGGGGTTTTTATCTGAGGCTTTCCCCAGAGTATTCTTCTGTTTTCATGTGTGATTGATTTCTTCTTCATCTGTTATATGTGTTCTATTTGATCTTGCTCAAAATTGATTAAGCTTCCGCAAGTTTGATTGTAGAAGTAGATTAAGTATATTTCTTTAGTTACATTGCATTATCAATTTAATCTATAGGAGAAATTCTACAATGCAAACCAACTGTAAATAGGATTAACAATAACCCAGGAAACTCAGAAGGGAACTCACTGTAAACACACTCAATCACACCTGCATACAATATGTACATAGTGCTCTACGCAAAAATCTCAAGCATAGTATTTCTTAAGGTACAATCCATTCTTAGGATATTCCAAGGGAACTTTATCAAAATCAACTAGCTCATAGGCCCCTCTATCAAGAACATGTTTAACAATGTATGGAACCAGCCACATTGGCTCGAACTTTCCCGATCCTAATTTATCATACTCTTGATCGCATAACAAGGCAAGAACTCCTTCTGACACTACAACAAAACCTTGTGAGTAGCGTCCCTTTTTTCTTCCTTTTTTGCATCTAGAGCCCATTTTTGGTGCTATTTGTGTCCATTTATCAAATATGGTGCAAAAATTGATGCAAAGTTTGCACCAAGTTTTTCACCAAGTCTTACACCAAGTTTAGCACTAGGTATTGTAATAGGTTTTGCATCAGGTTTTACACCAGGTTTTATGCCAAGTTTTATGCCATCCTTTGCACCATGTTTTGTATCAAGTTTGGCACCTACTTTTGTTTCACCAACTTTTGTATCATTTATTGCATCCACTTTTTGCGCCTAGACTTGCATCAAATTTTTCATCATCTCTTGCATCCTCTTTTGCATCATTTTTAAAATCATTTTTTACATCCATTTTTACATCATTTTTTGCATCCACTTTGCTTCAGGTTTTGTGTCTCATATTGCATCTACTTTTGCATCGAATTTTGTTGCATCATATTTTTCATCCATTGTTGCACCCATGTTTACATCCACTTTTGCATCCCTTTTTGCATCTTATTTTTCATCTTCATTTTCTTCTTTTTTTGCATCTACCATTACATCCACTTTTGTTGTGACTCTATTTGTACCATGTTTTGTACTTACTGTTGTGCCCACGTTTGCTTCCAATTTTGCATCCATCTTCGCATCCACTTTTGCATAAAAATATTGCATCTATTTTTGCATCCACTTTTGTGTTGGGTTTTGCATCTCATTTTGTATCTTCTTTTGCATCTACTTCCATTGCATCCATATTTTTCATCCAATTTTGTTTCTGTTGTTGCACCCATGTTTTCATCCACTTTTTCATCCCTTATTGCATCTTGTCTTGCATCTAAGTTTGCATCTTTCTTGTGTTTTTTATTACATCCACTTTCTCATCCACTTTTGTTGTGCCATATCTTGTGCCTATCATTGAAACCCACATTTTCTTCCAATTTTGCATCCACATTTGCATCCTCTTTTGTGTCCAAGTTTGCATCAAATAATTTTTATGTTTTTTGCATCCCATTTTGCATCTACTTTTACATCCACTTCTGATGCGTCCATTTTTGAATCTAATTTTGTGTCCACTATTGCACCCATGTTTGGTCCATGTTTACATCCATTTTTTAATCCAAGTTTGCCTCATTTTTGCATCCAAGTTTGTGTCTCTTTTTTTTTGTTCATTGTTGTATCCACATTTACTTCACAACAATTCATGCTAAGTTTTATGCCTACTATTACACCCATGTTTTCTTCCACCTTTTCATCCATGTATGCGTCCTATTTTGTGTCCAAGTTTGCGTCAACTATTGCATCTACTTTTTCATCCACTTTTATGTCAATTTTTATGTCTTGTTTTGAATCTACTTATGTTGTGTATACTCTTCATTCAATTTTACGTCTATTGTTGACCCCATTTTTTTTTTTACTTTGCATCCATTTTCCAACACTCATATATTTTTTGCATTGATGATATTTCTTATGACATTAACAATTATGAACAACTAATGACAATGTCAATAATTATGATGATGATGATATTGAAGATGATGATGATGACATGAATTGTTATTATTATGATAATCAAAAATATGATAAAGATGATGGGGGTTATAATGACAATGATGGTGATGCTAATGACCTTAGACAGTCTTCCCAATTTTTAAATGTTGTCATGGTCATAATCATAATCATTATCTTTAGATTCATCTTACAAGTCTTAATCATTTGATCATCATTATCATTATTTTCATCTTGGTCATCATCCACAACAATAATGGCATGAATGATGATTATGATGTTCATGACAAAGTTGACAACAATGATGATAGAAATTACATTAATTATGATGATGGGGATGATGAAAATTATAATCACGATGATAATGGTAGTGATGATGATGATAATCGATCATCTCCAAAAAATAAAGTTGTCATTTCTCTTGCATATATCATGTGTCCTAACAACCCTTTTTGAGCACTCGTCATATTTTTTGGGTTGATGATATTTCTTACGACACCTATAATTAGAACAATTGATGAAAATGTCCATAATCATGATGATGATGACGATGATAATGATAATGACATGAATGGCGATTATGATGATAAGGCAATGATGAGATTGATGGTGGTGGTGATGATGATAATGAAGATGATGACACTCCCTCTAAACTAGGGAGATACTCATAATGAGACAAAAAAGTACTCTCAAGTTGAAATATTCTTATAAGAAGGGATCTGGATTGATAAACATCAATGTTGATTTACATCATCATAGCCAACATTGTCAAAACAGAAAGGCCTTGACTAACATGTTATATCTCTCCATTAGATCATACCATAATGTTGGGAGGCATAAATTTGGACACCACTGCCTCTTTAGGCACTTACCGCACTAGGATGTTCGTCAGGCATGTCCTCACATGATCATTTCCTAATCCACTATCATAATATTTGACACTATGAAATGTAGATCCTCAGGACTATTCTTATCTTGGATTAATGTACTTGACTTATGGTGGTTAGTCCTAGTCAAAGCACAAATTCTCAAAGAATATTGGTCCCAGATGTTTATCTAATCCACCATTCTCCCTACTGGTTTTTTTAGTAGGCTTACGACTGTTAGTCTCGGCCATATTACATGAAAAATGGATAATATGGTGTCAATGCTCACTCCCTCTCAACCAGGGAGGAGACATCAACAAGCATAAGAATTTCTCAAGAATACCCATCATTTTCATAGGGAATAACATAATTAATTTTTTTTCATCGCATGATGCCTTTATGATTAAGCATTCATAGATTTGTGGCAAAATATTCCCCCTTTTTTCATTTGTGATGAAATAAAATCAAAAAGCGAAAGCCAAAATCATTAAAGATACACTATAATGATTTATCTAAGTCTAAACTCTAAAGTTTAAAGTGAAAATTTATGTAAATATTATATCTATGAGATGTTCAAAACTTATGAAAACCTTATTCCCTAAGTCCTATATATAAGATAAATAAAAAGAAAAAGAAATAAGGCCCAATGAATGGTAACTCATGTATTCACACCCTCTTTGGAAAACATATGAATATATACACTCCTAGTCACACTTGATCACATGTTTGTCATGGTTAAATCATGAAGTCCTCTTTTCCCCTTTCGTTTTCACTTCATCATTTAAGCACCTAATTGAGGATCTAGGGAATTATTCTTGCCTAAGGGTTCCATGTCTACTCTTGGTTTACTTATGTCACAATACGGTTAATCATGTAATGGAGTGAAATACTTAAGTTTGTGGAGTTATTAGAAAAGTGTATTAAGTTAGTCACCACACACAAATGTATTACATGTCATTGATCCACATGTGTGGGTTGGAGACTCATTGCTGAGAACTTTAATGGATACTACTTAAGGGCCTTGATGGTATATCTTACAAAATCTCTTGGTAAACATTGTGCTTCATCCTTTCTTTTCCTCGAGACACTTGATAATATTGAAGTCACTCCCAATAATGCATGGAGATGGGGAGTATAAATTATTTGTGTTGGAAATAGAATTGAGAAATAGAGGTTTTCCATTTGCGATATTGGAGTCATAGACATTGGATACATGGTAGTATTCCCCAATGTCAATTAACTAAAATTAGATTGCCATAATGTGAAAAGAGGTAAACATATTAGTAACCTTGATGTCTTGATCATTCCATATAATAGTCATTCCACCCAAGTATATCTAATCATCAATCACTACTACTTGAAAATTCCTGCCCCATTTTCTAATTATATGAGGTAGAACCTCACTTAATATTTTTATTTCTTATATCAACATTATTATGGGTGCTTTGTGTAACATTTTTCTTTTAGGAGCCTTTGTTTTCCTTTACTATTGAGGTCCCTCATGTTCCATGAGGCTATTTTCATGAAGAATTTACATAGAAAGGAAGTATAATGTGACTAAAAAAACATGTTCCAAGATTTAAGTTATTGGACAATGCCACTTCATGAATCCTATATTTCCTTAACCTAGGACTGAATGGTGAACTTGATAGCCTTAAGGGAAATTAACCAATGAAAATCTCAAAAATAGGTGACTTTTGACTTTATCACATACAAGTTAATATACTAAGAAAAATATCCATAAAAATTTCATCAATCAATGAATCTTTAAAAAAAATATCCAAAACAATTTCATCAAACAATGAAGCAATACATCATAAATTACAATCTATAAACCTTTTGGGAACTTTTTGCTAAACCGTGTTCAAAACCAACATATTTAATACTAATATTTAACAATAATATGGAAAATAACACATTTTCATAGATTAAATAACATGTTATCAATCCTAAGAAATGTCACTAACATAAAACTAAAAGGCATGCAACTAATGGGAGTGACCACTCAAGGCCACCATAAGACAATTAATCTATTAAGACAAGGATTAATGGGGAAAGAAATCTATAAAGGACAAAGGCAAACCTATTTTAACTTTATTGTTTTATTAGGTGCAAGTTGAACATCTCAAGATATAATGAAGAGAAGAATTAATTTTATTGCATTAAGAAAACCCAAGCACATTCTATAACTTAGCAAGGAAGATATGTATAATACCCATCTCAGCGACACAACGCATGGCATTAAGCTACTTTTTTATATATAATTTAAACTTATATCATAAAATCACAAATTTAGCATGAATGGATGTTTAAAATCCATTTTTATAAAAAATATATATATAATTTTTGTTATTAAAAAAACCAGAAACTAAATATATTTTTAGAAAATAAAAAAACTAAACTGAATATATATTAAAAAAAGAATTAAACTTAAGAAAATATTTATTTATTTATTATTTTTTTTTTAATTTAATATTTTTTAGAATTTTTTTTAAACACTTCCATCCATTCTAAGAAGCAAAAATAATAATAGAAATAAGGATGGACAAAAAATATTCCTTTCCTTGGTAAGTGTTTCCCACCATTCATTCCACTCACTCAAGTTATTTCATAAAATAGAGATAAGTGTTATTTCACACTCTTTTGGTAAAGCCTATTGAGCTTCTCTTATGATATATCTATTCCTTGATGGAGTCCTTGATATATTGATCAAGTTTTGATTCCTTGGAGATTAATTAGAGTAAAGAAAACATGAGTACTCTTAATTCCAAGTCCAATGCCTCTAATGGTGGACACAAAGCAAGGGAGGAGTTGTTATCGTGGTCATAACTCCAAGTTCATTGTCTCTGATGGTGGACGAGGCAAGGGAGGAGGTTGCGATCATGGTCGTGGTCGTGGAGTGTTAGGGTCCAACCCTAACCCCCGTATTTATGTAATAGGATCGAGTCATAGTTATAGTTAAGTAAAGAGTCAATAAAGCCCATATTAATAATTGTAAGTGGTTGACCCGCATTTAAAGAAGGGACCACAGTTAGTTGCAAACGCGCCATGGTATTAGATAGATGGTATTAATAAGAACCATGGTATTGACCCATGGTATTGCATGTATGAATCCTATATAAAGGATAGAGATTTCCCTCGAGGATCATTGTGTCTTATTTTGTAATTGAGCCTACCTCTATTGGAGGTTGCCCCCTTGAAGATGCAAGTGAACATTGCTTTCCTTTCTGAATAATA
This sequence comes from Pinus tabuliformis, assembly GCA_031772625.1. Lineage (NCBI taxonomy): Eukaryota > Viridiplantae > Streptophyta > Pinopsida > Pinales > Pinaceae > Pinus > Pinus tabuliformis. The sequence goes on from CM062815.1 coordinate 789,813,917, forward strand.
AAATACTTCTTGTTATTTCTTATTGTTCTATGTTCTGGGTATATTTCTTCACATATTTAGTATTCTGGTATATTCCTGCAGGTTAAGAGCATAACAAGTGGTATCAGAGCACTTTCCAGGGCCGGTGGGATCTCCATTTTTAGCAAACAAAAAAAAATTGGTTAGAAACGTGTTCCAGCGTCTTTAAACCACGGGATTTGTCGTTGACCACATAAACCTCCGGATTTAGGGAGGCATGCACGCAGGAAATACAAGAGGTGGTCATGCTTGTTGGACTCCCTTGTAGCCCCTGTGGGTACCCCATCGAGTAGTAGCGCATTAGATAGAACTGTGCATGGACTATCTTCCAAGTACCCTCTGAGTATATCAGAGGCCCCGTAGATTCTCTTGAAACCTCGCCATAGATAAACCATCGGCCGTCTTACTGCTATAGTACACCGAGAATAGCACTCGAGGAGATTACTCACACATACAATAGGGTAGTCGGGTTGTACGGCTAAGGGTACGATTGATCCTCCTTGGTTAGTGCCCTGAAAGATTGGACCAAGTACTACTATCAGACACTTATGTATATTGCGATCTGTGGCACCTGACACTCCTTGAGACCATAGTTCCTGGATCTCTCTCTAGATCATGCATCATTTTTGCCAGATCAGATCTAGCAAGTAGGGTTCTGTCGCAGCCGCAACAATCAGTTCCGCCATTTAGATCTATCAAATCCGCCAATCAGATTTATCAGATCCTCCATTCAAATCTAGCCGTTGGGTTCAGTAACAGTCGCCACAATCAGATCCGCCAGTCAGATCTAGCAGCAGGTGTTCGATCACTGCCACATTCCTACTCATACTCTGCAGTTGAGGGAGCTGACAGATCAGACTATTTGTGTGGGCCCCTATACCTAGGCGCAATTCTCGCAAGACATTATGAAAAATTGACTTTTTTGGGATTCGGCTACTACAGTATTCCTAAGCGAGGAGTAAAACTCCTTTCGGAGTTAAAAAAAAAAAGTAAGTCTGAGACCCTCCCGGGATGCTTATAGGAGACTTAGCCCATAAGAATCAAGTCAACGAGCTAAGCAAGGTGGTACCATTCACTTGTTAGCATCAAAAATTTTGGGCGGTCCCAAATTTAAAAGTGCACCAGATCGGTGCATGGTACAAACTAGAGCTCAAGCTATGGCTAATGAGAAGATTGACACCCTTGAAACAAAGTTGGACATAGTACTGTCGTCGCTCAAGACCTTAGCCGACACACTTGCAAAGGGCAAGTCGGAGGAACACTCGGAGGCATATGCTTTCAATGAAAACATTGAGGGCGAGTCTAGCCATTCTCTTCACCTCTTTGGCCACCACCAACAGTCTCAGACACGACCACCCAAGCTGGACATGTATATATTTGATGGCTCTCATCCGGCCACATGGCTAGCACAAATGGAGCAATATTTCACATTGAATCACATCAGAGATGATGCGACTCAGCATAGTGTGGGTTGCATGTACTTGGACAATGAAAGATGGCAATGGTGGCAGTGGCATCAACGTTGCTATGGAAGGCCCGTGACTTGGCAGACATTCGCAAAAGCTCTTACAGATCACTTTAACCATGAATCTAACTTTCTAGGTCGTCTCACTAAGCTCCGATAGACAGGAACAGTGAACGAATATATTACAGCCTTTGAAGCCTTAGCCTTCCGCACAAGAGGTCTACATGATCAGTTCTACTTGGAATGTTTTGTCAGTGGTCTCAAAGAAGCCATACAAGCCCACGTCTGGCTGCAACACCCAACCTCATGGCTAGATGCTTGCAAGATAGCTCGTGAAGTAGAACGTGAATTAGCAGCCCATTCCAATCGCCCAAATTTCATAGCCAAGGGTCGCCCCACCCAGGCTCAAAGCACTACCCAAACACTCAAGGTTCAAAAGGTGTCCCCAGCGGAAATGGCGAAAAGAAGAAAGTAAGGATTGTGTTACTACTGTGATAAGAAATAATCCCCCGGGCATAAATGCAAGGAGCCCAAATTCTTTCAAACTGATGCTACTGATCATAGTTCATCGAAGGAAGCCCCACCACTTGAGGAACCAGAGGAGGAAGATGAGGACAACTAGCTGGACAATGTACCTGAAGAACCAGTTATCTCGCTTCATGCTTTGGCAGGGATTTCTTCTCCCCAAACTCTCAAAATTAGAGGTTTTATTAAGCATTGCCCTATCATCGTCTTGATTGATAGTTGCAATACGCATAACTTTATCCATCAAAGAGTCGCGGAAGCAGTGCATTGTTTCGTCAGAGCAGTCTCTATCTTCCAGGTCCAAATTGCTGATGGGGGGACAATGAAATGTGAAGGCCACTGTCAAAATGTCAAACTTCAAATGTGGGATTATTATTTAAAGAGCCACATGTTTGCCATACACATGGGAGGGTGTGACATTGTCTTGGGTACTGAATGGCTCCGCACACTCGACCCAATCACAATGGATTTCCAAGAGTTATATATGAGCTTTAAGTAGAACAACCACACACATACCCTCCGCGGACTCCAGGCGGGTGATCCCTCTATCATCAGCGCACATAGGATGGAAAAATTGTTAAAAAAGGGCCACCATGGAGTTATAGCCCAATTTAATGCCATCCAGGCCTTCGAACCCACTTCTCTTCATATTCATCCTGAGATGCTGTTAGAAAATTATATATTACGGAGCAATGGAACACATAAAATATTGCAGAAATATAAACACAGAAAATGCACAAAACAAGAGAGACACAGATATACGTGGTTCACCCAGTTTGGGCTACGTCCACCCCGAACAGCCAGTACTTCCTTTCTATTATCCAGCAAAATGAAGAGACACAACCTACAGCAAAACCGCTGTAATATCCTCTGTTTTTCTCTCACAGTCTCACCTCTCTGTTTCTCGCTCACAGAATACACATCTATCACACAGCCTCAAATACAATACCCTCATACAAAGAGAGGGGTTGCCTTCTAGGGCAAAAAACCCTAAACTAAACATAAGTTCTACCGTCAGATCATCCGCCTAATGAACGGCCCAGATTGACTAGAAATTACTATACTTTTACAAGGCAATTTTACAGCTGTTTTTAGCTTCGGGGGCGCTGCCCCCAAAACCCCCCGCCAGGGGGGGGATCCCAAAGGTCGCAGCCACCCCCCCTTGTACCCCCCTGTAGCGAATATTTTACGGGCGACGTTGCCGCCCCCATTTCGAACTGGGGTCCTATGTGGCGATACCTTTGAATATAGAAGATAATCAGGCTCCACACCCAACAATCTCCCACTTGGAGACTGATTGTAGCAACTCCACCGCTGCTCCATTTGCTAGACAATGACTCCTCTTTGGACCTGGCTGTTTCTCATCTTCATCGTCATCCTTGAAGACCAACTGAAACTGAGCATATTCTCAGTTTCTCCCTGGTTACAACTTTTGTTAGCATATCTGCAGGATTCTGGCTAGTGTGTATCTTTTCCAGCTTCAACTCTCCATCTTCCAACACTGATCGTATGAAATGGTACTTCAGCTGTATGTGTTTAGTCCTGGAATGAAATGCTGAGTTCTTTGCAAGATGAATGACACTTTGGCTATCACTGTATAAAGTGCCCATATCATGCTCCTTACCCAATTCACCCATAAACCTTTGTAACCAAATCATTTCTTTACTATCCTCTGTAGCAGCAAAATACTCTGCTTTTGTTGTTGAAAGTGCAACAACACTTTGGATTTTTGAAACCCAACTGACAGTTGTTCCTCCAACAGTAAATACATATCCTATAGTTCTCCTCCTGTTGTCTCTGTCACCTGCCATATCTGCATCAACATATCCTTGTAGGGAGATTTTTGAACCACCAAAGCATAATGCTTGATTTGTGGTACCTTTCAAATATCTGAGAATCCATTTCACTGCCATCCAATGTTCCTTTCCTGGATTGTTCATGTACCTGCTTACAACTCCCACTGCATGTGCAATATCAGGCCTTGTGCAGACCATTGCATACATTAAGCTTCCAACTGCTGATGCATATGGAACTTTAGACATATAATCCATGTCTTCTTGGGTCTTTGGGCACATTTCCTTGCTAAGTTTGAAATGGCTAGCAAAAGGTGTACTAACTGGTTTTGCATTGTGCATGTTAAATCTTTTCAACACCTTTTGTATGTACTCATTCTGAGACAATGTTAATTTACGATTTTTCCTGTCTCTAGTTATTCTCATACCAAGGATTTGTTTCGCAACTCCCAAATCCTTCATTGCAAATGAATTTGCCAATTTTCTTTTGAGAACATTTATTTCCTGCATGTTAGATCCTGCAACAACCATGTCATCTACATACAGTAACAATATAATATAGCTGCCATCATTTTTCTTTTTCAAATAAACACAATGATCAGAGTGACATCTAGTATAACCTTGTTCAGACATAAACTTGTCAAATTTTAGATACCACTGCCTTGGATCCTGTTTTAAGCCATACAAGCTCTTCTTCAACCTGCACACTAGTTTCTCCTTCCCTTTCACCTCATATCCTTGTGGCTGCTGCATATATATCTCTTCCTTCAAATCCCCATGGAGAAAGGCTGTCTTTACATCTAACTGCTCAAGATGCAAATCTTTAGCTGCTACAAGACTTAAAATAGTTCTGATTGAAGTCATTTTAACAACAGGAGAAAATATTTCATCAAAATCAATACCTTTCTTCTGTGCAAACCCCTTCACCACAAGTCTAGCTTTATACCTCTATTTTCCTCCATCTTCTTCCTTCAGCCTGTAAACCCATTTATTCTTCAATGTAGTTTTTCCTACAGGCAACGTGACTAAATCCCAAGTCTGGTTATGCATTAAGGAGTCCATCTCTTCTTCCATGGCTACCTCCCACTTCTTCCTACTTTCAACCTGCATTGCTTCCTCATAACATTCGGGTTCACCGGAATCAGTCAACAATAAATAATATAATGAAGGAGAGTATCGTTCAGGGGGTCTACTTATCCTGGTAGATCTTCTAACATCACTTTCAGGTGTTTGGGGTGCCTGTTGTTGTTGTGGTGGTTGTTGTTGTTGTGGTTGTCGATTATTATTATTTTCAGGCACCTTTACTTTTTCAGTGATTTCATCAAGAATTGTGTATTCCTTGTTTTCCTGTTTCTTTTCCTGCAACTAATTCTTATACAAGACCTTTTCATTGAATATTACATCTCTGATCCTAATGATTTTGTGATTTTCGTAATCATATAAGCGATAACCAAAATCATTAACACCATATCCAATAAAGGTACATTTCTTTGACTTTGCCTCAAGCTTTGTTCTATTTTCTTTATCAATATGGACAAAGGCCTCACAACCAAAAGGCTTTAAAATAGAATAGTTTACCTTTTTACCTGTCCATGCTTCCTCTGGAACACCACCATCCAAGGAACTTGAAGGCCCTCTGTTTATTAGATAAACAGCAGTATCTACAGCATCTGCCCAAAACTGTAAAGGCAATCCTGCATGCAATCTCATGCACCTTGCACGCTCCATGATTGTTCTGTTCATCCTTTCTGACACACCATTTTCTTGTGGTGTTCTTGGAACTGTCTTCTCTCTGCGAATTCCATGCTCTGAACAGTACCTATCAAACTCTTTGCTGCAATATTCACCTCCATTGTCTGATCTAAGACACTTCAATTTCTTTCCTGTCTCAATCTCAACCAAAGCTTTCCATTTCTTGAAAGTATCAAATACATCAGATTTATTCTTAATACAATAAATCCAAGTTTTTCTAGTTGCATCATCAATAAAAGTAACATAATAACGAGAGCCACCGAGAGATGATACCTGAGCAGGTCCCCATACATCTGTATGCACAAGCTCTAATTTTTTGTTCTTCTTTTCTTTCCCAACTCTGAGAAATCTGACTCTCTTCTGTTTTCCATAAGTACAGTTCTCACAGAAGTCCAAATCAACATTCTTCAAACCCGGCAACAAATTCCTTGAGTGAAGAATCTTCATCCCCTTTTCACTCATGTGTCCGAGCCTATGATGCCATAATGCTGCATCTGCTCCTTTGGAAGTTAAAGCATTAACAGAGTTAGAAATGCCATTGCATAAATACAATGTACCAACCTTTTCACCTTTTGCTATTACCAGGGCTCCTTTGGTGACCTTCCAGGCTTTATCTATGAAAGTTGTCACACAACCTTCACCGCCTAACTGCCCTGTTGAAATCAGATTTTTCTTTAGATCTGGAACATGCCTTACCTCCTTTAATAGCCATTGGTTTCCATTTTGTTGTTTTACAAGAACCTTACCCATTCCAACGATTTTACAGGGTTTATCATCACCCAGACGAACTTGTCCAAAATCTCCTTGAACATAGTCATGAAAGTATTTCTTATCGGGTGTGGCATGGAATGAAGCCCTTGAATCTACCACCCAGGAATCAGTAATATTTTCGAAAGAAAGAATCAAAGCATCTTGTAACACCTCACCTGTCACATTTTCTTCATGATTGTTTTCTTGTTGTGCATCTCCTTCTTTTCCCTTTCGAGATCTTCAGTCTTTCTTTAGGTGTCCTTTCTTTCCACATTTCCAGCACACTATCCCCGATCTGGACTTGGATCTGCCTTTCCTTGATTTACTACGATATCCTGAGCTCTTTCCTCTTTCCATTTTTCTTCCTCTAGACTCTGCACTCAAAGCATTTCCCGATGTCTCACCAGAGCTTTTCCGTCGCATTTCCTCGCTAAGGATAGCACCGACAACATCATCAAACTTTAAAGTACTAGATCCAGAAACGGAGTTACTAATGGCCATTACCAAACCATTGCAACTTTCTGGTAATGAGCACAAGAATAACAGAGCTCTAACTTCATCATCAAAGTTTACCCCTACAGAGCTTAACTGACTTGTAACTGTATTAAAATCATTTAAATGGTTTGCAACAGATCCACCTTCCGACATATTCATATTAAATAACCGTTTCATAAGAAATACCTTGTTTGAGGCTGAGGGTTTTTCATATAGTTTCGACAACGTCTGCATCAAACCCTCTGTCATGGTTTCCTTCGAAATGTTGAAAGCGACTGACGCAGCAAGGCACAACCGTATTGTTCCGAGTGCCTTTCTATCGAGAAGGTTCCATTCTTCGTCTTTCATACCCGTCGGCATCTTTGTTTTTCCGCCCAATGGTAGGTATAGATCTTTCTGATACAGATAATATTCCATCTGCATCTTCCACAGCGAGAAGTTTTGGCCGTTAAATTTCTCGACCCTAAACTTACCATCTTCCGCCATTGCTCCCACTCGAACCAGGAACCCTTCTTTCCTGCGATTTTATCAGCCAAATAGACCTTCGGCTCTGATACCAGTTGTTAGAAAATTATATATTACGGAGCAATGGAACACATAAAATATTGCAGAAATATAAACACAGAAAACGCACAAAACAAGAGAGACACAGATATATGTGGTTCACCCAGTTTGGGCTACGTCCACCCCGAACAGCCAGTCCTTCCTTTCTATTATCCAGCAAAATGAAGAGACACAACCTACAGCAAAACCGTTGTAATATCCTCTGTTTTTCTCTCACAGTCTCACCTCTCTGTTTCTCGCTCACAGAATACACATCTATCACACAGCCTCAAATACAATACCCTCATACAAAGAGAGGGGTTGCCTTCTAGGGCAAAAAACCCTAAACTAAACATAATTTCTACCGTCAGATCATCCGCCTAATGAACGGCCCAGATTGACTAGAAATTACTATACTTTTACAAGGCAATTTTACAGTTGTTTTTAGCTTCAGGGGCGCTGCCCCCGAAACCCCCCGCCAGGGGGGGGCTCCCAAAGGTCGCAGCCGCCCCCCCCTGGACCCCCCCTGCAGCGAATATTTTACGGGCGGCGTTGCCGCCCCCATTTCGAACTGGGGTCCTATGTGGCGATACCTTTGAATATAGAAGATAATCAGGCTCCACACCCAACAGATGCAACAGATCTTAAATAACCATCTGCCAGTCTTTGACAACCCTCATGAGCTTCCACCCTTGAGAGGGGAACATGATCATAGCATTACTTTGGTCCCAGGGGCCCAACCACCAAATGTGCGCCCCTATAGATATACGTTCGCCCAAAAGAATGAAATTGAAAAAATCATCAAGTAACTCTTGGAAGCAAGCATCATTCGTCCTAGCATTAGTCCTTATTCATCGTATGTGGTCATGGTGCTCAAGAAAGATGGGGAATGGCGTATGTGTCCAGATTTGAGGGCCCTCAACAAGTTGACGGTCAAAGATAAATTTCCCATCCCGGTTGTCGATGATTTGTTGGATGAACTAAATGGGGCTCAATTATTTACTAAGCTCAACCTTCGCTCAGGCTATCACCAAATTCGCATGAAAGAAGTAGACATTCCAAAGACTGCTTTCCGAACTCATGAAGGCCATTATGAGTTCCTGGTCATGCCATTTGGTCTTTGTAATGCCCCATCCACTTTTCAGAGCCCAATGAACCACCTGCTTAAACCATATCTCAGAAAATTTGTCCTTGTTTTCTTTGATGACATCCTCATCTATAGCCGCACCTCGGCCACACATCTTCAGCATGTAGATCTGCTCTTTCAACTGCTCCGGAAGCATAAATTATTTGTCAAGATGTCCAAGTGCTCTTTTGGCATGGAAGAAGTTGAGTATTTGGGCCACATTGTGGGGTGTGAAGGTGTCAGGGTGGACCCCGAAAAGATCCAGACAATGCAGGATTGGCCTCAACCAAAGACCTTGAAGAGCTTGAGAGGATTTTTGGGTCTCGCAGGCTACTATCGCAAATTTGTCCGCAATTATGGTCACATTGCTAGACCCCTCACTCACCTCCTCAAGAAAAATTAATTTCTCTGGAATGATGAAGCACAACAGGCATTTATAGCTCTCAGACGTGCCATGTGTTCCACTCCCGTATTAGCACTACCCGACTTCACCAAATCTTTTATGATTGAATGTGATGCTTCAGGTATGGGTATTGGGGCAGTCTTAATGCAGGAAGGTCGAACCTTAGCCTTCACTAGCCAACAACTAAGTGGGAAAAATCTGGGACAATCTACCTATGAGAAGGAGATGATGGCCATGTTACATGTAGTAGATACCTGGCGACCATACTTATTAGGGCGGCATTTCCAAATCCACACAGACCATCAAAGCCTTAAATATTTTTTGGAGCAACGCCTATCCTCACCACAACAAAATAAATGGCTCGCCAAAATGTTGGGATATGATTATGAGATAATTTACAAGAAAGGGCGCGAAAATGTCATAGCAGATGCATTATCACGCCAATTTGAGGAGGAAAGCACCCTGCTTGCAATCTCCCTTCCCATTCCAGAAGGGATTCAAGAGGCTCGTAATGAATGGTTTTCACATCCTTTTCTCTCCCAACTCATTAATAAATTGTAGGAGGATCCAAATTCCACAACGGTCTTGGCAGGATGAGATTCTTTGCTACAATGACAGAGTCGTGACACCACCAACATCCACTCTCAAAAGTTTCATTTTGGCAGAGTTACACTCATCTCCCACTGTAGGCAATTCAGGCTTTCAGAAGACTTATGCTCGCACTCGACGTTCATTCTTTTGGAGAGGCATAAAAAATGACATTCTTGTAGATGAGTGCGACGTATGTCAGCGCCACAAAGAAGAAACAATCAAATCCCCAGGCCCATTACAGCCATTGCCCATCCCGGCCTCAATCTGGATGGAGGTTTCTATGGACTTCATTACGAGTCTTCCGAAGTCAGGCAACAAGTCAGTCATCATGGTAGTTGTGGACAGACTTTCTAAGTATGCTCATTTTTGCACCCTACCCCACCCTTTTACACCGACTTTGGTAGCTCAATCTTTCATGGACCAGATCTTCAAATTGCATGGCATGCCCACTTCCATTGTGTTTTATCGTGACCCGATCTTCACCAGTAACTTTTGGCAGGAACTCTTCAGGCTACAAGGTACCCAACTACAACTTAGTACTCCCTATCATCCTCAAACTGATGGTCAAACGGAAGCAGTCAACAAATGTTTGGAGACCTACCTTAGGTGTTTCACTTCAGAAAAGCAACATCTATTGGTACAGTGGTTACCTCTAGCCGAATGGTGGTATAACACCAACTATCACGCCACCACCAAAATGACTCCATATGAAGCAGTTTATGGTTAACTCACTCCTTCACCTACTTCTTATATCAAGGGATGCTCGAAGGTACAAGCAGTGGATCAACTCCTACAGAACCACACAACCATGTTGGCCCACCTCAGAGAGAATCTCCATCAAGCTCAAAACTGCATGAAGCAACAGGAAAATCGACATCGTTCAAAACACCAATTTCAAGAAGGGGATCAGGTATTTTTTAGGCTGCAACCATATAAGAAAACATCACTCAAAGACAAGGGTTGTCATAAATTATCTCCAAAATTCTATGGACCGTATCAAGTACTTCAGCCCATTGGAGAGATCACCTACAAGCTAGCTTTGCCACCCACTACAAGTTAAAAATAATGGAGAAATGGCTATATGGTTGTAACACATCTCCTTAGTTTAGGATTAGTTCCTAGAGTTTAGGAGGTTGTTCACAACTACCTAATTTTCAGTGATGTATTTAATATTGTAATATTCATTTGATGTAATGTAGATTGAACAAGAGAGAGTCTCCTCTTTGTTTGAGTGCAGTCTCCAGGTGTTGTACACACCTGTGAGCTGCAACTCCTTCATTTAATTCAAAGTTTGATTTTTATCTTGGTATCAGAGCTTAGGGTAGAGATAGTCTCAATTTTCTTTTTTAGGGATGTATCATTAGTTACATATCTGTAGTGGTAGGGGAGCATATAAATGTATCTGTGTGATCAGGTGGAACTGCAGTAACACCTGGAGTGAAGACGGATCTCAGATGACTGATCATCTCTGAGTGCAAGAAAGGGTTGGCTCGGACTTGTTGCGCGCCTTCAAAAGCAGAAGTGGATTGGTGCTATATTTTAGAGAACAGACGCGCCCATTGGTGCGGGTTTGAGGCTGATAAGCGTGCCATCGAAATCGCGACTGAATGGGTGCGGATCCGTGGCTGTTAATTGCGCCAATTTCCGTACACTTCATAAATTTTTCCTTTCCCCAATTGGCGCGGATTCACGGCTGTTCAGAGCGCCAAAGAGCCAACCTCTTTCTCTCTGAAAATCTATAATTTTTCGTTGCAGATCAAAGTTGCCCAATGGTGGCACGTGGAGATTTCTGCTCGGTGGAAGCAGATTTGATTTGCTCAGTAGTGGCGAATTGAGGTTCCTTGATCCGCTCGGAGGTAGCAGATCGGACCTGCCAGGTGGTGGCAAATCAGAGCTCTGTGATCTGCTCGGTGGAAGCAGATCGGTTTTTTTCCCGGTGGTGGCGCAGTGCAGCTCCTTGATCTGTTCGGTGGAAGCAGATCGCCTTTGCCCGGTGGTGGCATGTTGGAGCTTGTTTGTTGATCTGTTCAGTGGTAGCAGATTGGTTTTGCCCAATGGTGGCACAGTGAAGTCCCTGATCTGTTCGGTGGCAGCAGATCAGACTTGCTCGGTGGAGGCACAGTGAAGTCCCTGATCTATTCGGTGGCAGCAGATCAGACTTGCCCGGTGGTGGCACAGTGAAGTTCCTGATCTGTTCGGTGGTAGCAGATCGGACTTGCCCGGTGGTGGCCGATTGGAGTGTTCAGTTGGGCAAAAATGAACAACAATATAGAATCATATCTCCACGAGTTTGGGAAACTCGATGGATCTAATTTCTCCAACTGGAAATTCAAAATGCAAACTTTGCTGGAGAGCGTAAATGCATGGTCAATCGTTGAGGGAAATGAACAGAGGTCTGGAACAGTGACCCAAGAACAAGATTGAGATAAAAGAGAAACGAAAGAAAAAGTTATACTGAAGATGTCCGTTAAGGACAATATTATCCCACATATCAGAGATTCTAAGTCGGCCGCTGATATATGGACAACGATCAAGAACTTGTATGAGACTCAGAATACAAATCGTGTTCTGGCACTCAAGGGAAAACTGTTTGCATTGAAGATGGACGAGAATGAGTCCATTGCTGGATTCATGGCCAGAGTCAAGGATCTGAGTGACAAACTAGGAGCTATTGGAGAAAAGGTGTCCGACTCAGATCTAGTCACACTCACATTGAACAGAATGACTGATGAATACCAAACGTTCATCACAGGACTGTCAGTGAGGGATAAAGCGCCTTCATTTGATGAGCTGACAATGATTCTGCTCCAGGAGGAGGAGCGACGACAGAATCTGAAAACTCAGAGCAATGACCTTGCTCTGATGGCGAAGAGGCGACAATACAGAGGAAAGCAACACCAACACCAGCACCAACACCAGCAACCGCAGCAGCAGCAGCAGAAAGGAGCCAACTCTTTTCAAAAGAGATCATTCAGAGGTATGACTGATAATTATGTTAAGAGATGTTTTTATTGTGGGAAACCTGGTCATCATATTAAAGAATGTTATAAGCGGCAGGCGGATGAAAGAAGAAACAAACAGAGGAAACATCAGGGGTGTTTTACTAGAGAAGAGGAGGACCACAACCATGATCTTCGACTATTCACAGTCGATTGTGCTCTTTCAGCATCAAAGGGAGATGAGGACGACATATGGTATGTCGATTCTGGTGCATCCTCACATATGACCGGTAAGAAGGACTGTTTTGAATTTCTTGAAGAATCTGCATGTGGATCAAAAATTTATCTAGGAGATGACAGTGGGTATGAGATCAAAGGTATGGAGATATTCCTGTGAAGCTACCTAGTGGCGACATTAAACATCTTAAAAATGTATTATATATTCCAAGAATTAAGCAAAACTTGATCTCTGTCTCAATGATTACAGACCAGGACATGCAGGTGCAATTCTTTAAGAATGGTTGTGTCATTAAGGATAACCAGATGGAAACAGTTGCAACAGGAGTGCACGTGGGGAATTTGTACAGATTGGATGCAAAGGGTATGCCACGACAAGCAATGGTTGTAGCTGGATCAACAATCGAAAATCTCTGGCATCAGAGATTTCGACATCTCAATTTGCAAGACCTCATCTTACTTCAGAAGAAAGGTATGGTCGATGGACTCCCTATTTTTCATAATACCAAGATGGAATGTGATGGATGTGCATTAGGGAAAATGCATAGAGAAGATTTCCCTTTTCATGTCGACAGAAAGGAAAGAGACATTCTAGAACTACTGCATACAGATATTTGTGGACCTATGCAAACTAGGTCCTTAGGAGGTGCATATTATTTTCTGCTGCTTACAGATGATTGCACTAGGTTTTCATGGGTGTATTTTTTAAGTAAAAAGAGTCAAGCCTTTCAGTACTTTAAAGAGTTCAAATCTATTATAGAGAACCAAACAGGAAAGAGGATAAAGATTCTCCGCTCGGACCAAGGGGGAGAATACAGGTTAGGAGAGTTCATGAACTTCTGCAAGCAGCATGGGATTATGCAGCAATTCACAGTGCCACACACTCCACAGCAGAATGGAGTAGCAGAACGCAAGAACAGAACCCTTGTGGAGTGCACGAGAAGTATGCTTCAAGGTAAGGGTCTATCGAATGGTCTTTGGGCAGAAGCCATTAATACTGCTGTTTATTTAAAGAATAGAAGTCCTACTAAATGTTTAGGCTTCAAAACCCCCTTTGAAGCATTGTTTGGACTCAAGCCAACAGTTAGTCATTTAAGAATATTTGGATCAAAAGCTTATGCTCATATACCGAAAGCAGATAGAAAGAAGTTAGACCCCAAAGCCTTGAAATGTATATTTGTTGGATATGGCACAGAATATAAGGCATACAAGTTATATAATCCTGTGACTCATAAAGTTTTTGCAAGCAAAGATGTTATTTTTCATGAACAGGGTGAAGATGGAAAGGAAGACTCTAACAGTGATAGCCACATTCCATTGCTGATAGAAATGAACAGTGACGAAGATGAAGAGTAGGACCAGGAGCAGAAACAAGAAGTAGCAGCAGATAGTGTAATAAGTGATGATGCAGGCCCAGAAAGTGCTGAAACAGATAGACTTGAGGTAAGTCCTCTACCTAGAAGATCAGGTAGGAAGACTAGACTACCTGCAAGATTGAAAGGCTATGCTTTGATGTCCAAAATTTTAGACATTGTAGAACCTTCAAACTATGAAGAAGCAAGTAAATCAGATGAATGGAGGGCTGCAATGCATGAGGAAATTGAATCAATATATAGAAACCATACTTGGGATTTAGTTGAGTTGCCTGAAGGAAAAACCCCCATAGGATGTAAGTGGCTGTATAAACCTAAGATAAATGCAGATGGGAGTGTAGAAAAATTCAAAGCTAGACTGGTAGCAAAGGGTTACTCACAGCAAGAAGGAATAGATTTCGATGACACCTTTGCCCCTGTAGCTAAACTAAATACAATTAGAATGCTAATTTCGTTAGCAACAAAACGTAAATGGAAGCTACACCAGCTAGATGTTAAGTCTTCATTTCTGAATGGAGAATTAAAGGAAGAAATTTAATTAGTACAGCCTCCTGGTTTTGTGAAAAAGGGCCAGGAGCATTTCGTGTGTAAATTGCATAAGGCACTTTATGGTCTGAAACAAGCACCCAGGTCATGGTATGAGAAAATTGATTCATTTTTTATACAGCATGGTTTTCATAGGAGCCTCAATGATCCAAACCTGTATGCCAAGATAAATAAACAGAGGCAAATCATTTTGATTTCTTTGTATGTGGATGACATGATCATAACAAGAAATGCAAATAATTTGATCAAAGAAATCAAGCAGCAAATGTCACAGTTATTTGAAATGAAATACCTTGGAGATCTTCATTATTGCCTAGGTTTCGAGGTATGGAAAGATTCTGGTCAAACTTTTCTAACTCAAGGAAAGTATGCCAGAACCCTGTTGGAAAGATTCAGAATGGAACAGTGAAAAACAGTAGCAACACCATTGCAGCAGAATCTCAAGTTAAGCAGTGGCGATGACACAAAACAGGTGGATGCCACTTCGTATAGACAGCTAGTGGGAAGTTTGATATATCTCATGACAACTAGACCTGATCTGGCATACTCTGTTAGTGTGCTGAGCTAGTTCATGTCCAAACCACTTGAAAGTCACTGGATTGCAGCAAAATGTGTGTTGAGGTACCTTAGTGGTACTTGTAATTATGGTATTTTATACACTGACATTTCTAATGTTACTTTAGCAGGTTATTCAGATTCTGATTGGGCAGGTAACCTGGATGATCGAAGATCCATCACAGGTTACGCATTTAGTATTGGATCCGGGGTTATTTCGTGGAGTAGCAAAAAGCAAAGTACTGTAGCATTATCATCATGTGAAGCTGAGTACCAGGCATTGTGTGCAGCTACATGCGAAGCCATCTGGTTGAGGAGATTGCTTAGCGATGCAGGCGAAGGACAGAAAGAAGCAACCAGCATCAAAACTGACAACCAGAGCACAATAAAGCTTGCATACAATCCAGTTTTCCATAAAAATACTAAACATATTGACACTCAGTTTCACTTTGTTCGAGAAAAGATACAGTCTAAAGAAATATGTGTGGATTATTGTAACACTTGTGATAATTTAGCTGATATTTTTACTAAGCCTCTAGGGCGAGTAAAGTTTGAGTTATTTAGAGGGATGTTAGGAGTGCAGAATAACCCTTTCTCCATTAAGGGGGGGAGTTAAAAATAATGGAGAAATGGTTATATGGTTGTAACACATCTCCTTAGTTTAGGATTAGTTCCTAGAGTTTAGGAGGTTGTTCACAACTACCTAATTTTCAGTGATGTATTTAATATTGTAATATTCATTTGATGTAATGTAGAGTGAACGAGAGAGAGAGTCTCTTCTTTGTTTGAGTGCAGTCTCCAGGTGTTGTACACACCTGTGAGCTACAACTCCTTCATTTAATTCAAAGTTTGATTTTTATCTATGCAAAACTCCATCCAATCTTCCATGTCTCATGCCTCAAGAAAGTGATTGGGAACCATTGCCGAATTCAAACCAGTCTACCTGAATTGGATGAAGAAGGGTCAATCTGGCTTCAACCTGAACAGGTTCTTGACACACAAGAACGACACCTACGCGGCCGCACGATCAATGAATTCCTCGTCAAGTGGAAAGATACCTCTCCGGAAGATGCGACCTGGGAACCAACCACTGTCCTTCAGCAGTTTCCGTAGCTTCAGCCTTGAGGACAAGGCTATTCTTATGGGGGGAGGCATGTTAGGGTCCAACCCTAACCCCCTTATTTATGTAATAGGATCGAGTCATAGTTATAATTAAGTAAAGAGTCAATAAAGCCCATATTAATAATTGTAAGTGGTTGAACCGCATTTAAATAAGAGACCATAGTTAGTTGCAAATAGGCCATGGTATTAGATAGATGGTATTAATAAGAACCATGGTATTGACCCATGGAATTGCATGTATGAATCCTATATAAAGGATAGAGACTCCCCTCGAAGAGCATCGTGTCTTATTTTTTAATTGAGCCCAACTCTATTGGAGGTTGCCCCCTCGGAGAGGCACGTGAACATTACTTTCCTTTTTGAATAATAAAATACTTGTTGTTATTTCTTATTGTTTTGTGTTCTGGATATATTTCTTCACATATTTGGTATTCTGGTATCTTCTTGCAGGTTAAGAGCATAACATGGAGTTTTCTCTTTTACATTATATTTAGGGAGTTCAAAACAATTTGAATGGAATCATTGTCGCCACTAGGTATAATGGATTAAGTGTGATAATGGATAAGATGAAGTAATTATTTGTGAGCATTTTGTTCTTGAATGAACATTAAGATCCATGTTATTATAGAGAAAAGTACATGCATTAAAAACAACTCAACATTTCATGTGACATCCATATTGTATGCGACTTATTTTTCATTAAAAACAATTTACTTTTTCATGTGACATTCTTTTTTTGCTAAAATTTCTTCTATTTATAATCTAAATTACAATTGTAATTTGAAATAAAGCTTCCAGTAAATATTAATTTACCAATTCTACATGGAAATCATAAGAAACATTCACAATATAATATGAAGAACAAATGGGTACCTACTTCATATGGATTAAAAAATGCTTCTACTAGTTAATGTGAATTACAAGTGTAATCTTAGTTGGATCTCCAATATACCTTAAGCCATATTTTCATTTTATTTTTAGTACTATTAAATGTTATTATGTCCTACCTCATTTTATTGTTAGCATTGTAATAAAAATATGCATTTTTCTAAAGAATTAGTACTAACATGTAATATTGATTTTTTTCCAGAACGCTATAGGTAATGACCATGAAGATGATGATATAGACTATGTTTAGATTACATCATATATCAGATATGATGATGATGAATATGGCAATGGCATTGGTGATGATTATGTGGATGATATTATCAGGATGGTCAGGATGATGATCATGGAAATGATCATCAGGATGAGCTTGACTATGATTTTCATGATGCTAGCTAGCCATGCATTATTTTTTATATTTAGTTGGATGTCTTAATATGGTAATCATACATTTGAATTTTATTTTATTTGAATAATGATGATGATACTATCAGTACTATATTGTTACCTTATGAATATGTTGAAAATTGTTTACAATTTTTTATGAAGAATTATTGTGTATGATGAGATTCCTATTTTTTTATAGATGTTGTGAATTTACCTTAGCATAATGATATCTATGAAACATTTTTATTTGGTAATATTAAATTGACTTTTAGTTGATTTGATTAAATATGATGATGATATTATCATTTTTATCATGTTATTTTATGTATATATTGAAAATTATCAACATTATTTTGATGGAGAATTATTATGTATGATTATATTACTATGTTTTGATGGATGTTGTGAATTTACCTTAGAATAATGGTGTTCATGAAATATTGTGATATGATAATCACACATTTGAATCTTAGTTTATTTGATTAAAGATGATGAGGATATTATTAGTATTATCTTGTTACTTTATATATGTGTTGAACCTATCAATACTTTTTTGTGGAGAATGATTATGTATGATGATATTACTATTTTTGGATGTAATGTTGTGAATTTACCTTGGAATAATGATATCTGCAATAAATATTGATTTAGTAGTAATATATGTATATTGAAAATTGTCAATGATTTTTTGATGGAGAATTGTTATATATGAGGACACTACTATATTTTTTATGAATGTTGTCAATTGCCCTTAAATTTGTTTACAAATACTAAGTTATGAATTTGAATTGTGATATATTCTTAAATGTGTTATACATGAAAATACCTCCTCATCATCTTGGATGAGAATACTACGATGTTGGTTGAAATACCTCTTTCTCCTAAACTATATAAGCCTATAATACAAGTTATGTACCATGAGGACCATGGTATCCTAGTCTATAACAAGTTGTACCCTTCATCTAACTTTTGTTACCAAAATTCTCACATTAGAGGAATTTTCAACTTAAAAAATAACCACCTAAGAAAAAATTAAGAAACTAATCAAATAATGCCATGTAGACAAATTTTTAATATATCTTTTTTATTATTATTTTACCAAAATTACACAAATAAATGTCACATTTATCAAAATAATTGTATATGTATTTTATATTTAAATTAATATATTAGCACAATATTTAATAAAATAAAAAATTCAAAATTTAAAGGAAATTTAAATTTAAATTTAAATTACCCAAATAAATGTCGCTTTTATAAAAAATAACCGTCTACTTGTATTTATATTGAAATTAATTTTTTAACACAAGATTTAAGAAAATTTAAATTTAAAAGGAAAATTTAAAATATAAATTTAAGTTACTCAAATAAATGCACTTTTATCAAAATAACCATATATTTATATTTTATATTTAAATTAATTTATCAATACAAGATTTAATAAAATTTAAATTAATAAAGTAAATTTAAAATTTAAATTAACTAGAATTTGACACTCTTGTTCACTTTCATATGGTGGAATGTGATCTCTTTATCCTCGTCTTTATATTTTTCCTAAAAAATAAAAGCATACAAAAGTGGGAAAGAGCCATAAAGCACGAGGAAGTTTTTTCCTAAGCACAAAAGCATCTAAAAAGTGGAAAATGCCATTTTTATATGAGGAAACATTATTCACCCAAAAGCTTTTGCCAAAATTGAACTAATGAGGAATTTGGGAAATATTCATAGCCTTCACTTTCCTATATATTGGAGGCTTGGCCATTGAGGAAATGATGGGAATTCATGTATTGTCACGCTACTAAGATCTATCTTGAGAGGGAGAGTTTTGGAGCTAGGAGTTGGGGGAGGTGTTGTTGCAACTGCATTTGATGGTTGTAACTTTTGTCCAACTCCTTTATTAATATAGATTAGTTTTTCTTCCTTCCATATGTTATTATTCATTCTTTACTTATCCTATTCAACTAATGAATGTATGGGATTTTGGTTTATATTTATTTATTCAATAATATTTATATGTTTATGATAGTTTCAATTATCGAGATATTATGTTGTGAAGTTTTATTTGTTCTCTCTCTTGTGTGTAGGACCAATATTTGGAGCTATCTAGGAGCGCTTCCCAACTACACTAAAAACTCCAACAAGACCTGCATGCGAGGACTCACATGAATTCATTTTTCTTTTCTTAATCTATACTCTACATCTTGATCTACTAAGAATCTTAAGCCTTAGAACAACCTTTCTCTTAATCAGTCTATCTTAGGTTTCTGGGATAAACTGAGAGGGTTTTATGTTCATCTAACTGTGCATTAAATCCTACAACAAAATGATATTTAGAAACTGTATTATATTTCACTATGTAATAATATTAGTAAAATGGAAGTAAAAGTAAACTCTAAACAAGAAACCAAAAGTGGATGTAATCATTGATGCAAAAATGGTAGTAGAATTGGATGTTAAACTAGCCATCAAAACAAGATGCAAACAATGAGACACAAAGGGTTTTAAAGTAGAATTAAAAAAGGGTGCAAAACTAGACACAAAGAAGGGAACAAAATAGGGCATGCAAAAAGATACCAAATTGGGCGCAAAAAAGGATGCAAAAATGGACACCAAAATGAGGATGCAAAGAATGGTGTAAAATTAGGATGCAAAATTGGGTGCAAAAGGGATGTGAAAAAAGACACAAAACAAGAAGCAAAATGGGACTAAAAATGGGTGAAACTAAGGATGCCAAAAATGATGCATAACTAGATGAAAATTCAAACTAAAATATAGGTGAAAAATGAGATGCAAATGTGACACAAAATGTGGCAGAAAAAAAGGATGAAAATTTGGATGCCAAAAAGGATGCGAAATTAGACACCAAAAATGATGCAAAATTGGACATAAAAAATGGGGAAATTTTGCACACAAAAGTAGAAAAAATGGTGTGAAAATGGGCATAAAAATGGCTCAAATTTGGATGCAACATTGGATGCAAAATGAGGTGCAACAAATGATTCAAAACTTGGTGCAAAAACACATGCAAAAGTAGACGGAAAAAAGGGCTCAAAATTGAACGTAACATTAGACACAAAATGGGATTCAAAGGTGGACACAACACATGATCCTACATAGGGTGAAAATTTAGATGCTCAAAAGGATGCAAAATTGGATGCAAGAAATTTTGTCAAAAAAAGATGTTAAATTGGATGCAACAAATGTTGCAAAATTAGGTGCAAAATAGGATGCAAAAAATGGAGAAAAATGAAACGAAAAAGTGGATGAAAAAAATGGTGCAAAAATGGATGAAAAAATTGGCACTAAATCAGATTCAACATATGGTGCAAAATTATATGCAAAAAATGGTGTAAAAAAAGGTAGAAAAATTGGTGCAAAAATAGATGTAAAAATAAGTACAAAATTAGAAGCAAAAAATGGCATAAGACTAGATGCAAAAACTGGCACAAACTCGATGCAAAAAAAGACACTAAATCAGATGCAAAAGATGGTGTAAAACTCGATGCAAATTACGACACAACAATAGAAGCAAAGAATGGCACAAAACATGAACAAAAAAATGATGCAAAAATAGATGCAAAAAATGGCACAAAACTAGAAGCAAAACATGTTGTAAAACCAAATGCAAATCTTGATGCAAAAAATGATGCAAAATTTGGCGTAAAAAAATGCAAAATTTGGTGTAAAAAAAATGCAAAATTTGGCGCAAAAATGAACACTTTAAAAATTGTACAATAGAGTCAACTTTAGCGTCGGGCTAATCATCCCAATGGAGAGAAAAACACACCACAATCTGGTGCTAAATTTGGCGTAAATTGCATGTTTTGTTGTAGTGAAGACACGAGGCTTGACATTGTTGTCATATTGCGCCTTGATACATTTATTATTGGACTCATTAGCCATCGCGACATCACGTCGGGTTTTATCTAAGCGCGTCAGATGTAAGAGACATTTCATTTTAAAGGTTGTATTAAAAGAGACAACTTTGAAATATAAAGAAAACAAAATGTTCAACTTAGTGACATTCTTGACCAATACATTTGAATGGGCTCGACATTGTCTAGTATCAAGTAATATTAGGTGATCGTGAAAAAATTTCAAATTGTGTTCCTAAAAAGGATTACTCTCTAGTTAATGTAGATATCCCTCATGGTTACAATATGAAAAACATTCAATATGATAATGTCTTATACTTATCAAGGTTTCAATAAATTGGTTGCGATATTTTTAAAAATCGCAACATCACCATTTTCAGGATTTGTGTTTTTTTCATTTAGACACACAATTATGATTAGTACTCTCAACCTTCAAGAGAAAAGAAAAATCAAGGAAGCAACTTATTTGGTAAGACATTTAAATTCTATGTTTAGTTATTGAAATTTTAAATAAATTTTATTAATATATAAGTTAATTGAATTTTGTGTTACAACAAAAATCCTAACAATTGTAGTTCTAGTCGTGATCCATTTGTTAGTGACATTGAGAGCATATATGTTGAATATTGACAAAATATAATAAGTATGATTGTATTCTTATCAATGAAAAAGATGGGGGTAAACATAGTCAATTATTGCTTTATAATGGCATGGCAAGAAAGCTAACATACGAGGGAATTGACTTGAGTAAAGATATTGATAACATTTATTAAAAGCCATAAGCACTAACTAATTGTCTTATATATACATTTTCACGTGAAGAAGATTGAGTTTAGATTTTTTCTCTAGTTCATGTAAGACTTACGATATAACATATATGAAATCAAAATTTAATCTTTATTGTTTTTAATTTGTGCATGTTCACCCTAATTTACTTAATTGTTTCTTTTGTGTTTGGTGATTAAGTGCAACAATAGCATGTTGCTTATAAAAGGGGAAAAATTGCATAGTCATTGAAAATGACCAGTGTAATTTTATTCAACGAAGAACTAATGTTATTAATGTTCTGTGAAATGAAATTCAAGAAGTTGGTTTGATGAAATAATATTTTAGTAAAAATATATGTAAAATATATAGAAGAAACCTCATCCACCATTATGTGAATTATTCGTAAGGAATCACTTTGTGGGACTTGTAGACATAAATATCCAATGGAAAAGGAAAATGACCCAATAGAAGCACAATAGAATTAAATAAAATGATGACGAGTCTCATGAGGATAATGAATTTGACATATATGATATTGTTGATTAGTTTTAAGTTGTGCTTGAAAAAACATACTAAATTTTGCAAAGTATTTATAAATTATAGATGTAATATTTTGATTGTGAAATTTTATAATAAGAATAAACTTTCATTTGATTTCTTTATAATGATTATTTTTATTATTTTATTTTTACGTGATTCATTAATCTAAAAAATTAACATCACATAGAGACATATTAGTCATTTCTAAATCCTAACTCCTACTAGCCTCCTTTCCACCCATCCTTCTTTCCTATCTCCTAGCCTTTCATCTATTCCCATCCTTCTATTCCCTTCATACTTTTGTCATATTATATATATATATATATATATATATATATATATATATATATATATATATATATATATATATATCATAATAAAAAATGCCCTTCATGTAACAGCCCCGAAATAAAAACATGTAATTAATTAGATTAATCATACAGTTTATAATCAACACGTAATTTATCAACTAATTAACATTAAATTTCAAAAGATACGAGTAGAGACAACTTATCTGGGGAATGCTAATTGAACGCTAGCTAAATTCTTTTGCTAACTGCAACAAAGTCTTGGGGACGACTCTCCACCCAACCGTAGGCTCAGTTGCACAAAACCTTGCTACAACTGGCCACCCCTGAGCCCTCAATCAACTTACTACTGCTAGGAATCCTTTGTCTCATAACACTATTCTCCCAAGAGAATGGATGATGGAATGTCTCTCATCTTCCTCCCCATCTATTAAATAGAGCAAACATTGGAAGGGGAACCACATGCATAGACTCCATGTGTCCACATGCAACTTTACTGCTTTCTTGTTTTATTCTTTTGTTTTTACTTTTTGATAGCTTTACTGATTTTTACTGCTTTCTTGTTTTATTCTTATTTATATTTATTTAGAGCATGTAATTTATTTATTAATTGATTATTATTTATTATTTATTTACTATTACTATTTTTTATTTATTTTTTATTTTTTATTTAATATTTTATTATATTATGTAATTAATTTATTAATTTATTATTATTTGTTTTTTTCCCCTGGGAAAAAGTCGTAATTTCCATTAATGATTAAGAAAATTACATTTTGCAGATGTCGTAGCATATTCAAAAGCAGGCTGTGTGCCTGTCGAGTTCACTGTTAGCTAATTATATCTCCACGCAGGGAGCATGATGTTATGTCAGTTCAAAAGATCAAAATTTATGTCTTGCTCTTCGCAGAGAGCAATATATACTATATATAATCAAAAGATGTACAGTAAAGTCTGTATCTACATACTGAAAATAACAAAAGTATCTGCATATGTATGGGCTGTATAGCCCATCATTCAAGATGTTCTTCAAAAGGGCGATGATAGTACTGATAATATGTGCCATCAGTGTCCTCCTGTATCCACCAGTCCTCTCCTATTCTGTGCGCTGCCTCTTTGGAGAGCTGATCTGCAATGGTGTTCTGTTCCCTGTAGATATGGTGACAGACAAAAGATTCAAAAGACATAGTCAATCTCTTGGCTTCCTCCAGAATATGTCTTAAAGCAAATGCATGGCAATGAGATGCACTGTTAAGCCAATTGCATACAACTTTTGAATCACCAAAAAGCTGTAAGTGTCTGCATTGTTTAAGAATAGCAAAATGTATAATGTGTTTGGCTGTAATGAGCTCAGCATAATTATTAGTGCCTCTTCCAAGGTTTATTTGAATCTTATAACAGTGTCTGTCATTTAAATGAAGAGTGGCGCCCCCCCCACAGCCATCATTTTGGGCCGATCCATCAAAAAAAGCCCAAGGTTTAGAGTGATCAATGGGAATCGGGGAGAGAGTTCTTGGAGTAGATGCAGTGTCTTCATCAGGTAATAGATTGTAATCAGCTACAGTGGAGAGGATGACCGAAGGCCAGTGAGTTCTCTTCATTTGAAAAATGGATAAGTTGCGGGCTATCCATATAGCCCAGCAGATCAGCAAAGGGAGGTTCTTGGCTTTGCCCGAATGTTCAGAGCACCAGGTGGACCAAGCCTCCTGAAGGGATGCCCCGTGCCAATGTTTCAGCTGTGGGATATGAGAAGTAATGGATTGCCATATATGTGAGGTCGTGCTGCAAGTGAGAAATAGGTGCTCCGTTGTCTCTTCAGCGTTTAAACAGAGATGACAACGATAGGGCCCAAAGAATGATCGCTTTATAAGGTTGGAGCCTGTCGGGACTTTGTCAAATATGATATTCCACATCAGAAGTCTTGTCCTGGGAGCAGCCTTTAATTTCCAGATCGTCTTCCAAGCGCTGTGAATTTCAGGTGGCTTATATGTCTCCATGAGCTTAAGATATCCCAGCTTGGGTGTGTACACACCATGCTTGGCATGTGCCCATATAATTTCATCCGGACCTTCCAAGAGTCTGATATTGGCTTGAATGAGAGCAGAGATAAAGTCCTTCCAATCATCAATCCACTGGGGTGGCAGGTTCAATGCTCTGTCAGTTAACCAAGCCTGCTGGAGGAAGGTGGTGTTAGCTTGGTCCCCGATATGTTTAATATAAATGATGCCTCTGTCATTGAGATAGCGCACCAGCTCCGCCGGGAGTCTGTGTGCATTCCCACAGCCTACCCAGGGATCCACCCCTATCCGAACAGCATTCCCTTCTTTGATCCGCCATGTAATGCCTTCCCTCAGTAGTGGAATAGAGTCCATGACAGCTTTCCAGATGTTTGAATATTGCGTGTTATGCCCAGGTCTGATGCAAAGCCAATCAAGAGTAGATAGTGGCTTGATATATTTAGAGTAAGCCACCCTAGTCCAGAGACTGTCAGCAGTAAGTAGGCTCCAACCAAGCTTGGCTGCCAGCGCTTTAGAGAATATAGCCAATCTCTTGATTCCCCATCCTCCCCATCTCTTGGGTTTCGTGATAGTCTCCCATTTAACCCATGCGAAAATGCGTCCTGGCTGGTGCCCTTTCCACAGGAATCGGCAGCATATACTCTGTAGTCGATTCAGGATACCTCTAGGTATCCAAGCCAGGGCCATCCAATACACCGGAGTAGCCTCTATGACAGCCTTGATGAGAACAAGTCTGCCTGCTCTCGAGAGATATTTGTGGTACCAGACTTGGAGCCTTTTTTCTACCTTGGAGATGAGCCATAACCAATCTGCTATTTTATATCCCGCTGGCTTCAGTCTGAATCCCAGATACTTAATGCCATCCGACAGCTCCATGTTGGCAAATGGAAAGCGCTGTGAGGCAAAATTGACTTCATGTGCCGAGCATCCAATAGAAGTGATGGTAGATTTATTATTGTTAATCTGCATACCCGTAGCCTGTTGGAAGAGACGGAAGGAGTTATGAAGGGAGGAGGAGTCACCGATACTGCCATTAAGGAAGATGAGGATATCATCCACGAATAGGAGGTGAGTAAGGTAGAGTTCATCCACTATTTTGATGCCTGTGAGTTGTCGACGTGCTCTGGTGGATGAGATAATCCTACTCAGCCCTTCCATAATCAGAAGGAACAGTAACGGAGATAGAGGGCATCCCTGTCTAAGCCCTCTCTCTGCTGTGAAGAAAGGTGTCGCTTCTCCATTGAGGAGGACGCTGTAGGAGACATCCAAGATGCAGCTCATCATCCATTTGATAAAGTCAAATGGGAAGCCAAGATGAGTGAGCAGTAGCCTAAGGTACAACCAGTTAGTTCGGTCGAAAGCCTTAGAGAGGTCAACTTTGAGAATCATACCTTTCTGTTTCTTGATATGCAGGGTATGCATGAGTTCCTGGGCCGAAGCAATGGCTTCATGAATCTGCCTGTGGTGTAGGAATGCAAACTGTTCTGATGAAATATGCTGCGAGAGAATAGGCTTGATCCGGTTGGCAATTATCTTAGCAATAATCTTATAAAGACAGTTGCATAATGATATGGGTCTGAAGTCGTCAAAGGAGGCAGGGTTATCAGTCTTAGGTATGAGGGCGATGAATGTAGATTTAATGGCTGATGATATTCTGCCTCTTTTCCTACTGTCCTCCACTATACTCAGTAAGTCCTGACCCAGAATGTCAAAAAAGGAGATGTAAAATTCAATTGTCCACCCATCTGGTCCAGGACTTTTGTCCTTTTTGAACCATTTCAGAGTTGCTTCAAGTTCCTCCATGGTCACCTCCTTTAGAATCTCGTCCGAACTGTCCTGGTCCACAAATCTGGGGAATAGCTCTGCAATACGCATGATCTCCAGAATATTAACATTCCTTGGAGCCTTGTAGATGCCTCGGAAGTGTTCAGTAGCCAGCCTTGCCAAATTTTGCTGATCTGAGATAGTGTGGCCCTGTTCATCTTTAAGTTCCCAAATAGTGTTGATAGCTTTGCGCCCATTGGCAAATTTGTGGTAGAACTTAGTGTTGTTATCACCCTCAGTGAGCCAAATAGCCCTGCTTCTCAGCCTCATACTTTCTTCTCTTTCCTTCAGGATTTGTGTACGCTGAGCTATCAATAGATTATACTGCTCCTTGTTCTCAGGCGTGTTGAAGTTCCCTGTAGAAGAGTTTTCATACTCCGAGATGAATCTCTCTGCCTCCATGAGAGTATGGTTATCTTGTATCCTCTTCTGATGAGCCCACCTTTTTGTGACCAGCTTGAGCTCAGATAATTTCCGGACAAAACCCGTAGGCAAGTCCTCCTCATCCCGAATAGGGTTATTTTGCCAGAATTCATGTACCAGGTGGATATATGAGGGATCTCGAAGCCATGCAGCATTGAATTTAAAAGGACTTTTGATCTTGTGGGTAAGGCCATCAATCTCCAGGAAGATGGGTCTGTGATCCGATAGACCACCGGATCCTACCCATTGTCTAGCCCTGGGAAGATCACTATATAAATGTTCTTTAATAAGAAAGCGATCAAGTCTCCTAGCCAGACTCTGTTCCCCACTTCTATTATTGGACCAGGTATACTGGAGTCTAGCAGAGGGGATGTCGACCCAGTGATGGTCTTCCAATAGGGAGGAAAAGGAGTCTGAGAGGGAGTCCACTTGAGCCATATGCCCCCATGATTCACAATAACCCAAGGAGAAATTAAGGTCCCCTCCCAGAACAATGTTATTTGCTTGCAGAAGCTCTCTCTCAAATAAGGATCTCCAGAAAGTGAGTCGATCAGAGCAGGGTCCATAGACATTAATCAGACGGAGGTCCCTATCCAGTGTATGAACATGAATGTCGATACCAATGAATCCCTTGCCCCCCCAATAATTACAGATATCAATGGATTTATTACAGACACCGATGGCAAGGCCCCCTGATCGGCCAGCAGCGTCCAGTGCATGAAAGGTCCAATGCGGAAGCCAAGAAGATAGGGTGCGTACAAGAAGGTCCACCGGACAGAGGGTCTCCTGAAGGAAGATTATATCCAGATGATCCGAGGTAATAAGCCTCCTGAGTGCTAGTTTTTTGGTGGAACTAGCAAACCCTCTACAATTGAAGGAGAGGATTTTCATAAGGAAGGAGGGGGAGGGCCATCCTTCGCTCTAAGGGCCCCAAAAATAGTGTGCTGCCGCCCGAGGGCAACCTCCTCATCCGCCGTCTTCCTGGCTTTAGTAATGCGGGAAGGACGACCACGACCGATCTTAAGATGTGAAGGAGGATTTATAGGGTCAAGGCCGATCACATCGGGTCCCCTGTCCTTGTTCCGGGGACGGAGGGAGTAACGGGGTGATTGCTTGATCAATGCAGAGGTCGATGAGATCAGGGATGGGGGAGCCAGGGGAGGGGGAGGAGGAATCGAACAAGTGAGAGATGTATGTGACAGTGAATGAGGGGTGTGAGTAACAGGCGGATCAGCAAGTGTAATGATAGATGATATACAGGATGCATGCAAATTCAAAGAGATAGGAGAAGAAAACATACCCGTAACCGCAGTGTCCTTTGGAGGGTTCAGTGAGTGCTCCTGAGCCTCTGAGGACGAAGGCGGTGCCGGGGGCGGAGGATCATGTGCTGAATGAGCGTGTCCATTACCTTCAGGTGGCGCAGCATCCCCTGTAGTGCATTGAGGGGCGACAGGAGGCTGTTCAGGCTGCTGATTCAATGGAGTCGAGTTGTCAATCTCTGTAGCCTCTTCCTGTGCTTGCCGATGGGATTTCCGAAGGAGTGGGCAGTCTCTGTAGAGGTGCCCAACTTTGTGGCATCTGCGGCAACGATATGGGATGCCCTCATAGTCGATGATCTGCCTTCGCGCTGAGTCTCTCCACTGTATAGTGATATATTCATATAGACCTCCGCGAGTATCCATATATATAAGTATCCTGGCATAGGCCATCATACCAGTCTGGAGATAAGATTTGTCATATCCCATATAGGAGCCCAGGGCGTTGCCAATGCGCTTGAATATTTCCTCTGACCAATATTGTAGGGGGAGACCTGGGAGCCGAATCCAAATAGGGCCAACCCCAATCTGCTCCGTCTCAGGATCAAATAACGGAGTCCACCGCTTGAGCAGCACAGGTGCATGGTCAAAATGCCAGTGTGAGGACAAAACCCAGTTTGTGTGGTCGGCACGCGCGAACCGAAGTGCAAACCATCCCCTCACAAATGTCTGCACAAACGGAAGATCAACTAAATGATGCCCCCAGACCTCAGAAGCCCATGCCTTCAAGCGTGCCGCCGTATAATTTCGTCCCCTAATGCGCCCAACCAAGACCCGGTCCGCGAAATCCATAGCTTCGCCCCACTGAATGTCCTCTTCCAGTCTGAGGAAGTAATCAGCTTCTCGTGACTTAAAACATTTAGATTTCTTCCTAGGGCCTCCAGAATGAGAAGGGTTCCTCAGAGGATGTGATGCCGGAGGAGGCGAATGAGCAGGTATTGATGGATGTAAAGATACAAGGATGCCAGCAAAAGGGGCGTGTGAAATACCAGATAGGGGATCCGAAAGGGGGGGTACGGATGAGAAACTGCCGGACGAGGGACCAAAGTAACCCACAGGGCCGGAGGTGGCAAGAGCCAGGTTAGGGTTATGCGGGAAGTGAGATGAACCGATAGTCGGTGGAGTTAACCCGAGGGAGGGGTTTAAGGAACCAGCAACAAACCCTAGGGTCGCCGGGGAATGAGGAGGCGTCGAGAGGGCCGGCCAGGTGGGAGGGTCGTCCGGAAGAACCACGGGCAAGGATCTGGAGGATTCTCCATGCACATACTGAGAGTAAACCCCAGAATAATCACCATACAATATTCCTTCTGAGCTGGCATTGGGGGTTCGCCAGATGGAGACCCCTTCCAAGGGGTCCGCTGAGTAGTCCACGCTCTCCAAGTCTTCCATGATAACAGCTCCTCGAAACGGTGAGAAACAAGCGGTGCAGAAAGTCCCGGCGATAATGACAAGGCGCAGTTGAAAGTAAAAAAACCCCAAGGTAAAAATAACAAATAGCTGGTGCAGTTAACGCCCGTGAAAGTTACCTGACTGAAGACAACATCAAGGTAAACGGGAGTCCTGGTGGTGAGTAACCAAACGGCAGCGAGCGTGGAAGCATCGAAATGGCGGATGTACAGGCAGCGGAAATGGAAGGAGTATCCAGCGTCAGGATGTAACAAAAGGAATTTGTGATGCGCAAAACAAAGCCTGTAGGGTTCTGAAACCCTAGCCAAACCCTGACCGCACGGATAGCCTACACGAGAGACGCTCCATCCGAAGATTGTCCCGATGATCATATATTTTACCATTTATTATTATTTGTTATTTATTTACTATTTCTATTTGTTTATTTATTGTTTATTATTTTTTTAATATTATATTATATATTTATTATTAAGGGACATTACATTTATTTTGTTATTTATTACTTCATGTAACAGTCCCGGCACCCTCTACTGAACTAGTATAACCAGCAGGCATCGAAAGTTTCACAACACCCAGGAAATCCCAAGGAATCTCTATCCTTTTTCCCACTTTCAGAACCAAGCATAAGCCTCCTCGGTCTGTATCCTAGTCCAAGGCTGGCCCCAAGGCTCGCCCCTAACTCAGACCTCATCTGCCCCAACACAGGCATCCGGTACAATGCTCAATGTCTCCGGGCATTTCAAAAGGTTGGCCCACTCCCTCCACAACTCACTAAGGCGAACAACCCTAGGCATCAAAGTCCTTACACCCCCACCAGGCTTCGGCGTCCCAATACAATACTAGGCACCTAGCCTTCAATATCAAGCACTTGGCCTCCTCAAAATGGTCCCATAGCCCTCAAGAGCTATATAAGACAAAGGAACCATTGTCATATGTAGTGTTGATTGAGTTTGTCCCCATCCCATATGGTGTTACTTATTCTCCCTCGTGCATATGGGCTCGCATGAGATCATCAAATAAACCAGCCCTCTTAGCCCATTTGTGGAGTCCTGTCAATCATCACACCTCAACATGCAACCAATGCATTAGCTATACCATCATAGTATCCTAGAAAATAATCCACATGCCAAGTCTTGCATGTCATCATGAGAACATTCCTCATTGTTAATCGCAACATTATGAATAATAACGAACTACATGCTTATGCATGTCATAAATTTGTATGCAACTATGACATGCTTCACCTCAAGAAATACCATGATAAGTTATAACATCAACATCTTTGCATCAAAGACATATCATGACTTCACATAATAAATGAACCACATGTCAATAAACCTCATATTATAGCATCATAATTCCTATGCTACGTTATGCATATCATATCCATCATGAGTATTCAACATTAAATACCTATCATCACGTAGTAAATGAATATGTCAATATACCTCGACATAACATCATAATGCCTATGCATATCATCATCATCATAAGGATACATCATCACTATAAGAACCACATGTGCATCATTATCCTCCTACCATTATATCACGAAACCTCATGTGACATTATACTCAACATCATAATAGTTAATTAAACTAAACTGAAATCATAGTGTATGATTCAGATGTATCATGAAGTTTAAACAATAAAACATGATTTGGATGCTCCATAAAAGTTTATGTCTTAGCTAAGTAAGCACTCCTAATTATTTCACCACACATTTTAATCAAGTAAATAAGGAAAGTCATTTAAAAATAACATCTGCATCTTCCCAGGTAGTTGACCCTGGGCTATATTGGTCCCACTGGACCTTGACTTGCTCAAACTCACGGTTTTCTCGATAGAGGCTATCGTTTTCTATCTAATATTCAAGTACACTGAAGGCCACACTTTAACTCGCAGTCGAACCTTGGCTGAGTGCTCTTTCACTCTATGAATATTGCCTTGGGTCTAGGCCTAAGTTAGCGTTCATGCCTCTATAGTGAAGGATACTTGACAAAATATCAAAAAGAAACTGTATGAGTCTATTTCATTGTACTCTTGGCTGACAATATTTCATATTTCAGTTTAGAACATTAGTTGTCCAATTCTGGTCCAGAAAACTCATGCGTTTAGTTTCAGCTGTAAGTTCTCCAATTTTCAGCATAGATTTCAGTTACAGGGCTCTCTTTCAATCATAACAGCATTTTTTTCAGACAGTTTATTAGCAGTTATCAACTTAAGTTCATAATATATACACTCTTCCTAAATAAATATTTTAGCACTAAGCTATATTCATGGCATTTGCCAATAAGTAATTTGTATGCCGTTCCTATTTGCCTACTCAAGCCCTAGGTGATTAATGTCCTTATGATCTCAATCAAACAAGTAGATTACATAATTTAATTAATGCTGAAATTAATTTTCAGGTCATAGAATCAATCAAACAACAACTACAAATTATATAGCATAAGCATTAATTTCACATGCACAAAGGTAATTACTCCAAATCAACTTTTCATTCCTTCAAAATACTTAGAGGGAAACCTCCATAAGCTATCCAAAAAAAAAAACAACACTACATGGATACTAAAAAAAATACCCCAAACTTGAGCAGAACGACTGCTGAGTAATATTGTTTGTTGTATGCACTGATTGTACAGATTGTATGGTCTATCAGAAGGACTATACAAACCCTGTATTGTCTGTCCATACAATTGTATGGGTCCATACAAACCTATCTATATGGTTGTGTGGACTTTCATACAACTGCACATAACTATTTCATATGCTGTATGGGACTATGTGCTACTCGAAAATGCATCTTTCCTGGCTGCCTACACTCTCTCCATCTCTCTGTCACTCAACGTACTCAACCGCTCATGTGTATTCAAAACCCTATACCTTTTCCTGTCTTTATACTTTTAGCGAAGAATCTATTTTTAAAATTACTCATAGTCTAAGTCATGCATGAGATACACTTTTAAACTGAATTGCTAAATATAAGACTTTCACCTTTTTACTAAAGTCAATTACAAAATAACTTTTTCCAAAAAATAGAATTACTTTTTGAAAATATCTCGAACTATTTCTCACACGTTCACCCTCAACCTATGTGAAAGTTCTTATCTGAGCTATAATTCTCAATAGTTGTGTTGGAGCACTTCATATTCCGCTGCCCCATCTATTATGAGATTCCAAGGTAGTTCCATTTTCTATTTAGGGACCTCAGACCCTCTCCAATTTCTCTAGGAACCTCAACTAGAGATGCTTAGCCTTTACGCACCATCCCCATACTTTTCAGCCTCAGCGGAGACCAAATTCCAACCGGATGATTATTTAATTCTTTATGGTGCTCCCATCAGCTAGGGGCACCAAGAGACAAATGGATGGCAGCATGGTATCGGACACTATGTCTATGTGGACCAAAGGGGCCATTGCCCCCTTCCCCAGAGACCTCAACAGCAGTGCTAGACTCAATCCATTACCAGCAAGGAGCTAGCTATCTTAGCTTCTAAGTCAAGCCTGCTTAAGTAACAAGCTATCTTTTCATGAACATGACCTTAGCCTAATTTATAAGCAATCTCTTAGACACGCATTCAAATTTACCACAACTTGTACAACTTACACACCCTGTCCTTGTTAAAAAATTCAGTGATTGTTCACCTTCAAGAAAGATGCATCTAGAGTTCTCATGCTACAAACTGCAAAGGTGATAACCTCTAGCACAT
This sequence comes from Pinus tabuliformis, assembly GCA_031772625.1. Taxonomy (NCBI): domain Eukaryota; kingdom Viridiplantae; phylum Streptophyta; class Pinopsida; order Pinales; family Pinaceae; genus Pinus; species Pinus tabuliformis. Next base: position 789,847,617 of record CM062815.1, read on the forward strand.
AATTAACCCACATTCTGGAATAATTTCTTACCTTTGCAGTCATTTGTTAGACATTGATAATTTTTTTTTTCTTATCTTATTTTTATCCATCTATATCATGTGTGTATAAGCAATCCATAGTATTTTCTCCATGTCATAACTCAACAAGTAGGGAATTCTCTCTGGTTGGACATGACAGTGTACTTCTAGGTGAGATTATAAAGACAAAAAAATGACAAACTAGACTTTATAAATACATAATCAAAGGCATTTAACAGAAATCCAAACAACACGACATATGTTGGAAGTCATCAAACCCTGTTTCTCATACTCTGATTCTCAAAAGATTTTAAGACGTTTTGTTAGTTGAGCATATATCACATTAATAGAATCTATGTTGAAAGCTTCACAGATTATTTTATTAATAAATAAGACTGAAATTACATAAATAGAAATGAAAGAAAACTAAAAACCCACCTTTTAAGTGTTGAATTTAAGTCTCGTTGTTGAAAGCTTAGTAAATTATTTTGTCAAGAAATAACACTGAAGTGACTCTGAGACAAATTATTAAAGATAATTAAGAAGCCACATCGTAAGTGTTACAATAAAAGAGAAATTCGCAGGACTAAAAATAAGAAGTAAGGATTGGAAATTAATCAATATCTTAACAGTGATTAACTTTATCCAAAACCATGCACTATTAGAAGTTAGAATAGGCAAGAAAGAACAGGAAAATAGGATCCATCATAATCTAGCATTGAATAAGAGAGAGAAAACTGCAACAGAGATCATCAAAAACTGAGTACCATCCAGCATTATGGAATAAAGAATTGTAGCCATGTTTCGAATTAAGATAGAAAATGAATTAATCCTTTGCCAGAAGTAACAGGATCAAGTGAGCTGACATGTTTTCAAGAATCAACCTATTGAAAACAATAAATCCTATTTATACAAAATATAAGAAGATCCTATGCATCCCTTGTGGCAGAGGCCCACATGCTTAGTTATTATATTAGCCAGGGCAGATTCAGATATGGTTAAGTGACTGGCTTGAAATTATACCATGTAATGTCAAGGATGACCCAATTACATATTAACCTGGAAGAAATGGTAAAAAAAATCATTGGAGGATATGAAAGGAACAAAAAAATTAAATGAAATAAAGGGCAGACAGCTAGCCCATAGAGCTTTCTTGAAAACGGACTTGCATGACAGGAATTTTCTTTTGACTGCATTGAATTCCATTGCAGCAACTAAATTAAGAAAAAATGAAGAGAACCTTTGTTTTTTAGCATACGGTATTTTCTTGGCAGTTTGGACTCTAGAGTTAGATCATTATGTGCCACTGCCTTTTACAATCTATATTCTGTCAGCTAGGTGCTTAGTGGGATAGACACAGTGTGTGCACAATGATTAGATCCAAATGATCAAGTCTATATGGAAGGAATTGTAAGAAATTGGAATGACTCACATTAAAGTTTCACGGACTGATAACTGAGAATTCATATAGCATTCTCCATCAGACAAGCTAAAGAGTAAAGCACATAAGGGCGATTTTCTTTAGAATATATGCTAATTCAGGTAATGTAGTAAAATCGTTTTTTCACTGCTATTAAAATTAAAATTTACTTGATGTCTCATAGAGGGGTTTTACACAAAATTCGACATTTTAGAACTGTGTTCTGTTGCAACTTCACCTAGGCATTCTGGATTGCAACTTCACCTAGGCATTCTGGAATCTGCATGTACTAAGGAACTACCAAAGTTTGCAGGAAAACATAAGGCTACCTATGCAGAGTAGATGATTAATGTTTCTTGTTTTTGGTAATTACTATCTATCTGCGATTAAGAATGTTTTTGAGATTTATGTCAAGTAAGGTGATTGCAAGTTCTAAGTTGCTTATAGGCTGTGAAGCCCAATATCCCCTGTTTCAATAGATACTTTTGATGCTTCTAAACTATTATGCTATAGAACTTAGAATGTTCTGATGCGGGTTTTGTACTTATGCAAGGTAGTGACTATAATATGATTAAAAAAAACTGGCCAGGCATACACACATCAAGGAAAATGGATCAAGCCGGAAGATTTCTTTCACAACATGTTATGCTTCAATAAGTATTGTTAACCTATGGTCACAAGTTCAATACCCCTTAGATCATATCAGGTTGCATAAATGGATGCCCTTTTAATCTCAAGAGTTTAGGCAACACATCACTTTCTTTCTAATTTCTACATACCCCTATTTTTCTATCAATGGTAATAGGAAACAACACCATTATTGGAAATACGCTGATCTAAATGATGTTAGAAATGAGGAGGTGAAAAAGAGGGAGAAAAATGAACAAATGCGTTACTCTCCTATATATTCATTGACGATTCCCTGGCAATGGTTAACTTTTGCTTTCCTTTGTTCTGTGGATTATATACCCTACCCACAATCTTTGCAATTGAAAGAACTCTGTCAAAACATGTCACGTAACTCTATCACTAGAACAAGAATATTATTGCAGTCAATATCAGATATCTTCAAACATACAACTTACTACAATGTCCAAGTCTCGTTATATTGCCAAAGCTTTTATACATTCGGCAACTTGCCCAAAGAGAACACAGACTGAGGTTTGGTGAAGAGCTATTCTGTCAAAGCAGTGATCTTTTCATACTACAACACAGTCAACCCACCTATTTCTACGCTTTGTGCAATCACCATAGATTAAAGAAAACTCACAAACTTTTACATTCAGCGAAATAGACAGTCACACTACTGGCAACTTGAATAAACCATTATCACTTCGGCTTTTCCTCCCTGTACTTAAGGTGAATATAATCACCACTAGGGGTTCCCCTAAATAACACTCTTAAATGGCATTTCAGTTCGTATCTGTGCTGCAGGGAAATACCTTGTTTTTGACAGACGTAGGATATCTCTCAATGTAATATAGGTATAATGCACTAGAATCTCCTTCTCATGGATAGACAAATCCATAAACTAATGAGTTTGTTACTAATCATTAAACTATTGTTTCCATCATGAAAATGGAGCTATTATCAAAACGAAGCACGTATTTTCAGACAACAATAGAACAGAGGAAGCTCTAAAATTAGCATGTTTACTAAATAAATGGACAACATTTAAATAGGGCAACAAGAAGACAAAGTCACAAATTTGAAACAGAATTGAGATGTATTTTCTTTGAATTTGAAGAAATCACCCAGGAAAAAAAAAAAAAAAGGTCCTAGATCAAATTTTGGTTATTTAATTATGTAAACACCAATGCAACCAGATACATAATCATTTGACAAGTGGTGATGGAAAGTATAATGTTTAGAAGTCAAATTCTGAAGCAATTTCAAAGTGGTGAAAGTGATTCAAGAATCAAAGGCAAAGCTTCCCACTTGCTATCTCAACTCTAAAATCATCATACAGCTGAAAATTTTCGTTCATACATTTTATCAAATAGTCTATATGCATCCATCCTGGCGGGATAGTCACGGTGATTTCACTAATCTGAAATAATGTCCAAATATAATCCAAATGAAGATATGCCCAAGGATTTGTTATGATTTGTCAATGTTCATGCGCATACCAAGTCTCATGCTACAGATGGCATATTCTTCAGATTTATTAAAATAGTCTAAGAAATTCAAAAACTGTTGTGACACATCGTTATAGAACTATAAACTTTTAGGCACATAAAATAGGCATCCCAGTTTAAAAATTTGAGAGCCTACAAATTTGATCCTAGCTGTTGAGTAGATGCAAAGTTTTCAAGAACACATTTCATCAAATGGTTAGCATGCAACGTACGAAATGCTAATAGCACAAACGATCTAAATTATCCATGCACAATGAAGTGAACCAGGTACAAAGAGGCATCAATTCAAATGGAAAATAATTGACAAAGCCATTCAATTGCAACAAAATATGCACATGCGGGTCAAATGTGTAAAATGCATGACAGAGAAATGCCCTAAATTTATGTTTAAGATCTTAACCATAAAACCATAATGCAGATATTTCTTATAAGTGTTATCACTCAGGTTGTTCCCAAAAGTTGTAAGAAAGGGAATACGGCCAAGGTAACCACAAACCAATCTTTTAGAAATAGATTCTAGCTTATTTGCATCCAGAGAGGGCTCTCTCTTTATGATTTAGCTTTGTTTTTTAAGGTATTAGGCTAGTTATGAAGTTCAAGGGTTTTGTTTTGAGTTTGGGTGGTGGGATTCAATAGAACAGTGAGGAAAAACTAAAGAGTTTAGTCCATTGGGCATGATGGAGTCAAAGAAGGATGGTTTCCTGGATTTGGTTTCTAACAGAGGATGGCATCACAGAGCAAGGTACTCAAACATGGAACAATTAAAGAGCTGAAAACAGATGGAATGGGCTCAAATGGATGAAGGCAGTTAAGAATCCTTCATCATATTGAAAGAGGGAAAATGGATGCTTACCGACAAAGAGAAGTTAAGAATTCTTTATCAAATAATCAATATGAGAGAATCAGGAAACAATAGCAACTAAGAATTCACTATTTATACTAATTCTGAAGAAAACAAAGAGAATAATAAAGACTGAAAACAGGGTGCAGTTAAGCAAATTCTGAATTAATCATTTTCTTTACCATTCAGATCATGAAACACAGATGATTTAGTAAACATGAAAACTGTAAAACACAAGTTATAAGCGACTTATTGATCCGGAGGTTGATTCAAGAATTCTGTGGCAGGTCCTCTGCATCAATTCTTCATCCAGTAGGCCAGACAACAGTTTGTTTCCAACAACACTTTATTCCAAAAGTTTCGATATTACAGCGAAGTCTAAGGAAATCTACACACACCCAACCTCTTCAAAACTCTAATGAAGGGGCTATTTATACAACAGAATATGTACAACAAATATCTCATAAAAGCTATGAGATAATATCTAGATTTTAACTTAACGTAATTTACAAGTAACATAGAAGCGACTAACTTATGTTGTGCTAGAGGCTGGCTCTTTAATTCTGATCTGCTTCGCTTTGAATTCTGCACTGGTACTCTTTATGGCTGATCTGATACTCTTTAATGCTCCTCTAATACTCTTTGACTTGTTTTCATCCTCTTAAATGTTGAACCGACCTTGCTCACCGCTGTCTGGAAAAAACAGAACTGCGACGTGTCTTCACACCGCTTTTCCTTGGAAATTCATGTCTCTGCAGTTTCCCACAGGCTGGGGTAGCAAAACATCCCTGTATATCTCTATTTCTTTCTTCTATGAGCTAGGAAGTCCCTCTGGTTGCTCTCAACTGTGTTAAACAAGGAAGGAACTGTACTGTGCAAGTTGAACGGTTGGTCGTGGAGCTGGTGCTGGAGTTTTCTGGTTAGGAGGCAGTCGAAACACCTGAACTATGAAGTCAGTCACTTTTAAGCTTCGAGCGTTGTTTTGCAGCGAAAAATATCAAAAATGCCACTTTTTCCCTTTTAATTGACAAAAATGAATTTTTGGCGGGAAAAATTGATTTCAAGGACGGATGACATAAGCATGACGTCAGCGGGGGGTACGGGACAAATGACGTGGCAGTGATGTGGCGGTGACATTAGCAAAGGACAACTGACGTCAGTGGGGGGAGGGCTGTAAATGGTTTTGCCCGCACCGCTTTTGGGCTTGGGTGGTTTTGGGCAGAGGGGCAGCGAACACGGCGGGAGCTCGACGCATGTCCACAGTACAGGAGAAATATCGCCAGTTCCCCGGGACTTAACGTTCGTCGGCGGAGGGCTAGCGAAATAGATGTGGACCGTCAGATGTGAGGGTGCCGATAGGATGGTGGGCGCTCAGCGGAGATGGCGGGACTATAAGCAGCGGACCCAATCATAATAAAACCACATTTTAATGCATCGGGGCTTGTTTTATTGGTTAGCAGGGCTTGGTTATAATTAACCCGGGTGGTTAATTATCCCATAGTTACGCGCAATTGTTATTAAAAAGGTTTCAAATAAACCTTTAATTCATTTTAAAACAGTGATATACGGCTATAGTTTAACCGGGGGCGGGAATAATAATGTTTTGGGGTTTTTATATATTAATATAATACGGGAAAGGGAACAATTTATTTGGAAAATATACAATAAAGTTAAAGTTAATATGATTTATGAAATGGGAAGCGCTAAGTGATAAACTTAGGCTTATGGTAAAAAAGGTTTTTACAAAGAATTTTTGCTCTTGGGTAGGAACTTTTAGCCATGGTCTTTTTGTCAAAATCTTCTCAACTTTTTCCTGCACAATTTGAGATCTGACCTGAAACAAAAAGGTGCTGCAACTTTCAAACCAAATTAGTAAATCATCAAAATCTTTAAGGCCTTTTGATTGGATTTAAACATTTAAGGATTTATTTTCTAACTTACTGAAAATTGACTTAAAACAAATTAAAATCCTACCTACTTTACTCTAATCAGCCTTCTGACTGTTGGTTAGGTAAAATGAAACAACCAATGCAACCACTTAAGCATTATACACATTAGTGACCTTTGTTGCTTGTGTTTGATGGTGTTTAAAATTGAGATCTTGCAATCAAATTTGGCTTTGTTAATCATTGAGAAGATAAGGAAATCCCTGATCTCCTTTGCTGAATCTAGAAACTGTACAAAAGGATCCTGTAAAATATATACACTATTCTTGAACTGATTCAAACAACAATTGTACAAATGTCCTGGATAGCTCTCATGCCATGAAACTAAAATATCACCCTTGTGTTTGTCACCTTGCATGTTTTCAACTGCTCTTGGTGATGATATTCTAGTGACTGTAATGTCTGTCTGTTAAAACCATTATCATCTTGATCTTGACTCTCAGAGTCTGTTGATGGAGAAAAATTATGATTTCTTTCATCATTCAACCTGTCATCTGATAGATCATAAAGAACTTGGAAGGTTTCTTGCAACTCATTACATACAGGTTGAAATGGAACTTCACAGATTTCTTCAAGCTGCTCTTATTTTTCTTTAAACAATTCAGATGATTCAAAACAAAGGGGAAAGGAATCAACTTGGATTTTTTGATCATATGTTGTTGCTTCCAAGTCTTCTTCTACAACCTGACATTCAATGGCATTTTGGGGCTGCAAATCTAGATATGATAAGTTTTGAATAAAGATTTGATTGCCCTCTAGATGGTTAATATCAGGACTTGTTGACATTTGATTTCTTATTGCATGATAGTTATCTTTGATAAACTGAAATGAATCAAAACAAAATGGTAAAGTTCCTTTACTGATTTCAAAATTTTCTGCACTTTCCTCCTCATCACCATTGCTACAATGAACAAACCGATCACTTCTTTTAAGCTGTTGAACCTGAATTTCCTTATGCCCCAAATTAACTTCTGATTCCTCTGCAAGGTTAAATTGGATTTGAGAAACATAATCATTATCATATTGATCATATTTGGGTGAATCATTAAAAAAAGAAATGTTATCAAATGCACACATTAGATCAGGAGATTGCTCCTCCACATATTGCTCTATGAATCTATCATCTGATCTATGGTAGATTGGGTTGGTAGGAATTTGTTCATGAATATCAACCCTTTCCTCTTGTGAAACAAATGTGTCATGATGATTTTGAACAAAACATTCAACTTTCATTGTGATCTTCTGCATCATTTCCTCTGCTTTCTTTATCAAAATGTCAAGTTTTTCCTCTTTCTCTGTTTTCAACTTCTCTTTTCTAATTTTCATATTAACCTCTACATCCACTACCATGTTCTGCATCTGTTCCATAGTGGAGGGGTTTCTTTCTCTCAAATGAAATTCTATCTCTGAATCAAATGCTCTTGGGTAATGCAGTAGAGCTGAATCAGGGGGAGGTTTTACATTTAATGGTATCGAATGATAGATTTGATTGAATCTATCTGAAAATTGCTATACTGTTTCACCTGGATGTCTTTTTAACTGATTATATTCTTCTATGATCATGAGGAGATTGACTTTGATTATCCATATATCAAGGAAGAGTTTGAGAAACTGCTCAAGATTTGGGATGCTTGCCTCAGGCAGGGTTTTGAACCAACTCCTGACTTTGCCTTGCAAAGAAAGAGCAAAAAGCCTAATACTAAGATCCTCATCATCTACTTCAAATAAGTTAAGATAATCTTCAAAAACTTGGATATGCTTTTGGGTAGTGACACCATTCTCTCCATCAAATCTAGGGAGATACTTGGGATAATCGTTAGGGAAAACATGGATTGTGGGAGGCAAAATGAGTGGTTTATACCTATCAGGAACTTTATGAGGTACCAGAATATGTTCAGGGATTGGATGATTGGTCTTGATTTTTCGATTCTCCTTAACTGAAAAATGATCTTCATAAGAATTAGAAGATTGTTGTTCAAATGTGTAAGGAGACTTTTCATCTACATTTTTGGAAGGAAAATAATAAAAATTTAAACTAAAATCATCTCTAAAATACAATATACATTGAAAACTCTTATCAATGAGAAAGAACGTAATGTCTTGGATAACAATCCAAGTCAAAAGCTTGATATTTTCATACAGTTCTTTGAGGTTCATTTCTCCAGTGGAGTCTTGATTGTGAAATTGATATGGAGTCGCCAGGTGGATGATTTTAACCTTTGTGTGTCTGATCCCTATCCACCATCATAGATCAGATCTAAACCTGTAAAACAATTCTGAGGAAAAAGGTTTAGTTTCTCCAAGAAACCAGATTTTGAGATTTTTATGATTTATTTCGATTTTTTATGATTTTTCAAAACAACTTTTATGATTTCTTTAAGAGGCTTTAAATATGAGATTTAAACTTTATTAAAGACTTTATTTGACAAGAAGAACTGATCAAGGATTTGAAACCAACTGTTTAATACATAAACTAGACCGGAGATAGACTGAAGTAGCATTTATTTACTTCTGCAATTGCAAAGCAAAAGCAGTTTCAAAGGCTAGCTGGCTAACTTCGGGCTCCATCTGTAGCTTATATAGAAAACAATAGCAAAAAACAATTATTCAGGTCCCCAACGGAGTCGCCAATGATGTTATCACGCATGTTGTTCCCAAAAGTTGTAAGAAAGAGAATACGGCCAAGGTAACCACATACCAATCTTTTAGATACAGATTCTAGCCAATCTGCATCCAGAGAGGGCTATCTCTTTATGATTTAGCTATGTTTTTTAAGGTATTAGGCTAGTTATGAAGTTCAAGGGTTTTTTTTTGAGTTTGGGTGGTGGGATTCAATAGAACAATGAGGCAAAACTAAAGAGTTCAGTCCATTGGGCATGATGGAGTCAAAGAAGGATGGTTTCCTGGATTTGGTTTCTAATAGAGGATGGCATCATAGAGCAAGGTACTCAAACATGGAACAATTAAAGAGCTGAAAACAGATGGAATGGACTCAAATGGATGAAGGGCAGTTAAGAATCCTTCATCATATTGAAAGAGGGAAAATGGATGCTTACCGACAAAGAGCAGTTAAGAATTCTTTATCAAATAATCAATATGAGAGAATCAGGAAACAGGAGCAATTAAGAATTCACTGTTTATACTAATTCTGAAGAAAACACAAAGAATAATAAAGACTGAAAACAGAGTGTAGTTAAGCAAATTCTGAATTAATCATTTTCTTTACCATTCAGATCATGAAACACAGATGATATAGTAAACATGAAAACTGTAAAACACAAGTTATAAGGGACTTATTGATCCGGAGGTTGATTCAAGAATTCTGTGACAGGTCCTCTGCATCAATTCTTCATCCAGTAGGCTAGACAACAGTTTGTTTCCAACAGCTTTTTATTCCAAAAGTTTCGATATTACAGCAAAGTCCAAGGAAATCTACACACCCAACCTCTTCAAAACTCTGATGAAGGGGCTATTTATACAAAAGAATATGTACAACAAATATCTCATAAAAGCTATGAGATAATATCTAGATTTTAACCTAACGTAATTTACCAGTAACATAGAAGCGGCTAACTTATGTCGTGTTGGAGGCTGGCTCTTTAATTCTGATATGCTTTTCTTTGAATTCTGCACTGGTACTCTTTATGGCTGATCTGTTACTCTTTAATGCTCCTCTAATACTCTTTGACTTGTTTTCATCCTCTTAAATGTTGAACCGACCCTGCTCACCGCTATCTTGCAAAAACAGAACTGCGACGTGTCTTCACACCGTTTTTCCTTGGAAATTCATGTCTCTACAGTTTCCCACTGGTTGGGGTAGTAAAACATCCCTGTATATCTCTGTTTCTTTCTTCTGTGGGCTAGGAAGTCCCTCTGGTTGCTCTCAACTATGTTAAATGAGGAAGGAATTATACTGTGTAGGTTGAATAGTTGGTCATGGAGCTAGCGCTGGAGCTTTTTGGTCGGGAGGCGGTCAAAACACCTCAACTGTGAACTCAGTTGCTTTTAAGCCTGGAGCGTTGTTTTGCAGGGAAAAATATCAGAAATGCCCTTTTTTCTCTTTTAATTGACAAAAATGAATTTTTGGCGAGAAAAGTTGATTTCAAGGATGGATGACATAAGCATGTCATCAGCGGGGGGTACAGGATAAATGACGTGGCAGTGATGTGGCGGTGACGTCAGCAGAGGATAGCTGATGTCAGCAGATGACGTCAGAGGAGGGAGGGCGGTAAATGGTTTTGCCCGCACTGCTTTTGGGATTGGGTGGTTTTGGCCGGAGGGGCAGTGAACACAGTGGGAGCTCGACGTGTGTCCACAGTATGGGAGAAATATTGCCAGTTCCTCAGGACTTAACGTTCGGCGGCGAAGGGCTAGTGAAATAGATGCGGACCGTCGGATGTGAGGGCGCCGATCGGACGGTGGACGCTCAGCGGAGATGGCGGGACTATAATCAGCGGACCCGATCATAATAAAACCACATTTTAATGCATCGGGGCTTGTTTTATTGGTTAGCGGGGCTTGGTTATAATTAACCCGGGTGGTTAATTATCCCATAATTGCCCGCGAAGGTTATTAAAAAGGTTTCAAATATACCTTTAATTCCTTTTAAAATAGTGATATACGGCTATAGTTTAACGAGGGCGGGAATAATAATGTTTTGTGGTTTTTATATATTAATATAATACGGGAAAGGGAACAATTTATATGGGAAATATACAATAAAGTTAAAGTTAATATGATTTATGAAATGGGAAGTGCTAAGTGATAAACTTAGGCTTAGGGTAAAAAAAGGTTTTTACAAGGAATTTTTGCCAATTTCCTAAGTAAAACAAAGTTGTACTTAGGCAGTGGATGAAATGGAAGGAGCGGTTTTTTGGGGATATTAAGCAGATCTTAATATCTCTGGGGAAAATTAGTAAATGATTTGGGGGAAAAGTGAAGGGGAGTTGGTCATGCCTCGCTTGGGCTGCTCCAAAAAATATCTTCCATGGCACTTGTGATAGAGATAAGATTAACACATTTTAAGAGAAAAAACCTATCACAAGTCTCATTCTGCAAGAGTAATCTACTTACCCAGCCTACTTTGCCTAGCATTTTTTCTTCTTTGCTTTGGGTGCACTTAGACTAGCAAACCCTTTTCAACTTTTATTTTCTTTACATGGTAAGCCTACCTAAGTCTGCACTTATTTCTTCCAAGGGCTCAGATTAAACTATTGAGCTCCTTTGCTTCTCTACCTATCTACTTATCTGCCAAGATTAAACAGTTTGGACAGATTTTTATTCTCTATCTCTAAAACATGAAATTCAAACATGAACTAGCCAAGATTAAGCTGTTTGGCCATTCATCAATTGTGGCAAAAATTTTCAACAAGCTGTACATGATGCTTTATTTACAGAAAATGAAATAGTAGTGGCATTTGGACTTGCACACTTTCCTGGTCTTTCTTTTTTTGGGGTTCATTTCTTTTCATTTTTCTTTTGACCATTTATTTTTTTCACCCTTTGATTTTTCTTTTAGGGTATACCCTCTTTACATTTTTTAAATTTTTTTATTTTTTTGATAATATGGAAACCTTTACAACAAGGAAAGGTATGAACATATTACAGAGATCAACCATTCAATCATGAAATATGACACCTATAACTATAGGAGTATAACAATAAGAATACAAAAAAAAATCGTTTTGGAGATTTGATTTGATCATAGAAGAATAATACTTGTGTCAGATCTCAGGACCCATTCTAGAATGGTCACCAGAATTAATTAAAATGACAATTGATCTGATTCGCGGTATATGAAGTCTAGAGAGATTTGGTTCCTGGATCCGATATAGATTTTGGAGGGTAGCCCTTAACAATAGTTTTCAGAACAAATTTAGAAAGGCAACATTAAAGCCAAAAATTTAACAACGATTTTCAAGGAGATCTAGAACAATAACAATAGATCTTATTAGTTCTTGCATTAATGTTTAATTCCCAAAGGTACCAAGAGTTTGAACCTTGCTCTGATACTATATGTAACAGCCCCGAAATAAAAATATGTAATTAATTAGATTAATCATACAATTTATAATCAACACGTAATTTATCAACTAATTAACATTAAATTTCAAAAGATAAGAGTAGAGAAAACTTATCAGTTGAACGCTAGTTGAATTCTTCTGCTAACTGCAAGAAAGTCTTGGGGACGACTCTCCACCCAACCGTAGGCTCAATTGTAAAAAATCTTGCTACAACTGGCCACCCCCCAGCCTTCAATCAACTTACTACTACGAGGAATCCTTTGTCTCATAACACTATTCTCCCAAGAGAATGGATGATGGAATCATGGAATGATGGAATGCCTCTCATCTTCCTCCCCATCTATTAATTAGAGCAAACATTGGAAGGGGAACCACATGCACACATTCCATGTGTCCACATGCAACTTTACTGCTTTCTTGTTTTATTCTTTTGTTTTTACTTTTTGATAGCTTTACTGATTTTTACTGCTTTTTGTTTTATTCTTATTTATATTTATTTAGAGCATGTAATTAATTTATTAATTTATTATTTTTATTATTTTTTATTTTTTTATTAACGGACATTACACTTCATCCTTTTGTCATATTATATATATAACATAATAAAAACTAATAATAATAAGAAAACGAGAAATTAAATTTATATATATATATATCAGATTTAATTTCTCATCCCCTATCTTTCTCCCTATGATTTTGCTTGACTCGTTAATTTTGCTTGACCTTGCTTGACTCATTAATTTTTCTAGACCCATTTAATAGTAACGATGATCGGTCAAAAACCATGTAAACTAACCTACAAACATCTAACAACACACCCACGCAAAAACTGTCGCACTTCATGGAAAAAAAATATATCCGTACGGTAAATTTTAAAACTTATGTCTATTCAACAAAATTATAGTAATAGTTACCAATGATAGTGATTGTTACCATTTGCCAAGGAAGCCAAATTCCAAAGCTTAGCTTTAGTGAAATATAAAAGAAATTCAAACTCACAATCTCATTCACTACCACCACCACTATGAGATACAGAGTAGAGCAAAAATAGAAAATGTTTTCGAAAACATAAAAAAGAGGACGAGAAGAATGCCACATAGACTGACGACCAAGTGAATGAGCACTGCAATGGGTGTAAATCCAACGACAAGGACAATGAGCTCAAAATTCATCCCCACCATCAATCCATAAGCGATGACAATGATGAAATGCATTGGATAGTAGTGACAGTGCGAGAACAACATCACCAAACAGAACAAACCCAAGGTTGTGGTCCGGGACCAAATAAGTGATGACAAAGAGGAAATGAGCACAATGTGGTCGGATCCAAAACCCAACACGGAAATCAATCGCTCAGATTCTAATCAACAAAAAAAGTTCCAAGTCCAACGGTACTGCACCTCGGCGCGAACCATCATTTTCGATCTTCAGAAGGACGATCGGGTGGGAAGAGCATTTAGAATTTTCTCTGTATCTCTGCTCAACATCCTTGTAAGCGAATGAAGGGCAGGGATGGGAGATATCAAAGACAAATGTGAACCATTTGCTGAATGAAGCTGATGGCCTTCGCCAGATGAGAAACCATCGGGCCTCTTGGGTATATCAATGGCAATGTGAGGCATTAATGCTCTTCCACCAGAGGTTCCCTCATCAATCTCTGTTTTCATTTGCTTCTGCCGGCCCCAAAAGAATATATTTGTTGGGTTTTGCAAATTATAGTCTTCTTAAAACTTGAAGTCTGTTCTTGCTCCAAATTCATAGTACCATGGAAGCCTGAAGTAATTGGACTTGGCATTGTAACCGAAACCTATTCCGCTCTAGCGGATTCCAGAATTTCTTGTTCCAGCTGGGCACCCGTTCGACAAATGGGACAAGTAGAGTGTGAATGAAAACACATGTCAATACACTCAACATGAAAGCTATGCCCGCAATTGGGCAGAATCCGGCCTGTCTCATTCTCCTCAAATTCGCACAGACAAACTGCACACTCCAGCCCATCTGCGACATTATGAGATTTATAGAGAAAGATGGGCAGAGTCTCTAATACCGCAGAATACAACCCCACATTCAGCAGAGACGCCGGTTCTTCTCCTGTAAAATCGAACCGACTGTGAACAAAAGCTGATCTTCGCCAATTTCATCCAGACAATCAAACAGACTGTCTCCAAAACCATATGGCATAAACGTTTAGAAAAACAGCGAAGAAAAGCATAAAAAGAAGAACTATTATGGTGGACACCATGATTTTGTCATTGATGTCATCTCTGGGCTCGAGGTAATCTGGATTGATGGCATATCTCGGCTCACCTCCGGGTTCCTCTAAATGAGAAGGTGGTGGATTAAAATCATGTTTTCCGAATGTGGGTTCGTCATAATCGTGAGGCAAGTGATTCTTGCAACTTCCAGAGGTGGCATGGCTGGACTCGTCAGCATAAAGGCGGGCAATTAAAAGTCTTGCGCACTGAGCTCATGCTATATCAAATTGAAACCATGGAATATCTCTTTCTGTAAATTTTCTTTCAAATGGGGTGATCTCAGCCTATAAAAATGGTAGGCTACTACTTGGTTTTTATGTGGATGGAACCTTCGAGCCTTCAATTTCCGTCGATGGACAGCCCCTCCGATGTTGATGACTATATGAAGCTTCCGAGTTGAGATGAAAATCTTAAAATAAGATAATTACTCCGGCAAGAGGAGTTGACTGAATATGGAGAGTTCGTTAAGTGAGTGAGTGGTTTAGTGTTTGAGTCAAGTCGAGAGTTAAGTGATAAACTATTTTGAGTGTGCGATTGTATTTCAAGATATTTTAAGTAATTAGTTATTGGAAAAGGTTTAAATACTCTTCACCCGGTTCATTGTAATCATCACATTTTGTGTAATTGTGTAATCAATAAAAGAGTAGCAACTGGTATTTTGTGTGAATTTATATTTTATATCTTCTATCCGATAAAGGTTACAAAGAAATACAGAGAATAGATTTGCAGTAATATGTGTGAGAGGGGAGGAAATTCATATTTTCTGGTTAACAGTGATCACGTGATGCCATTTTGCATGCACGCGGATTCCATCTGTGATTGGAAACATTAAAGGACTAACGCAGAAGTTAATTAACGTCGAAAGAGTAAGATAGCCCGCAGCCGCAACTTACAGGGCCGTCATATATGAGTGATTTTTTTTAAGTGAGCGAGAGCCGTAAGTCTAAGGAGGTAAGCTCATTCGCAAGTCAGCGAGTTGTTCGCTATTAAAGACAACCCTAGTTTTGGCCACCTCTATAGTCTCTGTTCTTTGAATTTTGTAAGTTGAAAAAAACGTCAACCCAACTAAAATTGAACGCGGAAGAAAAAAAGTGAAAGAGCAATTCACGCGGTAATATAAGGTTAAGTTTTTCCAAATGATTAACGTGAAAAAAGTGAAGAGCAATTCGCGTGGTAATACAAGGTTAAATTTTTCCAAAGGATTAATGTGAAGTATTTTTGTGTGACTTTTTAAAGTGTGAATGTGAGCTTGTTTTATAAAAGTGTTTTGTGTTTTTATATTATTATTTTTTTTTTATAAAAATAAATAAATTAGGGTTTTGTTTACAAGTTTTGCAAAGTTTATAAAAGGAGAATTTTTTGGGTTTTTCGAAGAGATCTTTTTTTAGAGAAAGATGGTTTTCTCAAATTTCCAGTTCCAGTTCCTATCGTTTAAAAGGAAAGATTATGATGTGTGGGCCATTAAGATGACGACCACGTTGAAGGCACATGATGTTTGGGATTATGTCAAGTTTGGATTTTTAGAACCTAAGAACGAAGAAGAACAACAAGCTCTCAGTAATACAGAGAGGGAACAATGGAAGAAAGACAAGAAGAAGAATGCACATGCGTTGCAACTTATTCAATAGGGAGTGGACCGAGTAGTGTTCCAGAAGATTATGATCATGTCTTTAGCAAAAGTAGCATGGGATACTTTGGCGACAAACTATAAAGGTATGGCCAAAGTCAATATTGTTAAGTTGCAGAATACTATGAGAGATTTTGAAAGTCTGCAGATGAAGGAGACAAAGGACATCGATTTTTTCATGAATCGGGTCATAACCGTCGTAAATCAGTTAAAGATTTATGGTGAAGATATAAAAGATCAAAATGTGTTTGAGAAGGTCCTTCAATCTTTATCTACCAAATTCGATGTTGTGGTAGCAGCCATAGAAGAAGCCAAGGATTTGGCATCATTGACAGTTGATGAGTTGATGGGATCACTTCTATCGCATGAGGCAAGGATAGACAGAAATAAGGATTCCACTTTAGAGACCGCTTTCAAAAGTCAGGTTTCTATTTCAAGAGATAGAGGTCGAGGAAGAAGTAGAATGAGAGGCAGAGGACGAAGCGAAAGATATCGTGGTCATAGAGATGACCAAGAAGAGCATGAACATGCAAGTGGAAGCAACTACAAAAACTTCAACAATAATCAAAGAGTTGACAAATCAAAGGTGAGATATTATTACTGCAATAAATTTGGTCATTATGCTCGTGATTTCAGGAAGAAAATAGCTGATCAAAGGAACCAGAGAGCTAATGTCACTATAGAGAGTACTAACTCCATGTTCCTAGCTTGCCATACCATGCATGAACCTTCTACTAGTGTGTGGCTGTTAGACAATGGTTGCAGTAACCACATGACAAGCAACAAGGATTTGGTCACAAATTTCAATCAATCTGTGAAAATAGAGGTAAAATTGGGCACTCACAAGACTGTGGAAGTAGATGGAAAAAGAGTGGTCAACATTCTAACCAAGTAGGGGGAGCCGAAGACAATCTCAGAGGTATATTATGTTCCTAGTCTCAAACATAATTTGTCAAGTGTTGGTCAATTGACACAGAAAGGATACAGAGTTATCTTTCAAGGTCAAGAATTTGTTATATATGACAAGCCCCCAAGCAAGCAGCTGATAGCAAAGGTGCATATGACAAGGAACAGACTCTTTCCTCTAATTTTGAATTACTTTGGTCAGGTGAGTTCTTTTACAGTTACATGTTCTGTTGATTATTGGTTATGGCACTTTTAATTTGGACACTTGCACTTTTTTGGTTTAAGATTGTTGCAACAGAAATAGATGGTCAGAGGATTACTTCCCATCAAAGAACCTGCTAGTACTTGTGAGTGTTGCATCTTGGGAAAGAAACACTGTGGAAGCTTTCCAAAGGGAGTTGCATAGATAGCAATGCAACCTCTTGAGCTAGTGCATACAGACTTGTGTGGACCTGTGAGGACAGTTGATTGGTGGAAGTTGTTACTTCCTCACTTTCATTGATGACTACAGCAGAAAGACTTGGGTTTACTTCTTGAAGCAGAAATCTAAAACTTTTGCAAAGTTCAAAGAATTCAAAGTCTTAGTAGAGAACCAAAGTGATCGACAGATCAAAGTATTGAGGTCAGATCATGGTGGAGAATATGACTCAAAGGAATTCCATGATTACTACAAACAACATGGGATCAGAAGACAATTTACAACCAGGTACACACCGCAACAGAATGGTGTAGCAGAGAAAAAGAACATGACAATTATGAACATGGTAAGAAGCATGTTGAAAGGAAGAACCTTGTCTAATGAGTATTGGGCAGAAGGAATTGCATGTGTTATTTATGTGATCAATAGATCTCCTACAAAGAGTGTAATGAACAGAATACCAAAACAAGCATGGTCAAGTATGTATTGCAGTGTATCTCATCTCAGAGTATTTGGATCTGTAGCTTATGCACATGTGCCTAAGGAGCAAAGAGGCAAACTGGATAATACAAGTGAAAAATGCATATTCACTGGTTATAGTGAGCAATCAAAAGCTTAGAAATTGTATAACCCTGTCACAAATAAGACCATAATTAGCAGAGATGTTGTGTTCAAAGAACAAGAGTCGTGGAATGAAACTGTAGACAAAACAGTTGATGCACAAGTGCCACTAATGGAAGAAGATGTAGCAGAAAAGGAGCATCAAGAATCACAGGTAAAGACATCAAACAGAGACACACCAAGAAGGACTCCAAGATTTTTAGAGCAGCAAGGATCTTCAAGCAGATCAACAAATCAAGATTCTTCTAGCAATCAATCAGGTGATGAATCAAGCAATGGTAAGAGAAAGATGACAAGTTTGAAAGATATTTATGATGATTTGGATGTTAGTTCAAATTTTGCATTGTTGTCATTCCAACCTTCTTCGTTTGAAGAAGCAATCAAAGATGAAAATTGGGTGCAAGCCATGGATGAAGAAATTGAAGCTATTGAAAAGAATGATACATGGGATTTGGTTGATTTACCAAAGGACAAAAATCTCATTGGTGTGAAGTAGGTGTACAAGACAAATTTGAATGAAAAAGGTGAAATTCACATATTTAAAGCAAGGCTTGTAGCAAAAGGATTCTCGCAGCAACCGAGAATAGACTTTGGAGAAATGCTTGCTGCGGTAGCCAGATTGGATAATGTAAGAGCAGTTCTAGCCACAGCAACTCAGAACAAGTGGAAAGTATATCAGATGGATGTGAAATCAGCCTTCTTGAATGGAATTCTAGAAGAAGAAATTTATGTGCAGCAGCCTCCAAGATATGAAGTTGAGAGTAATGAAGAGAAAGTTTACAGGTTGAAGAAAGCGCTCTATGGACTGAAGAAAGCGCTCTATGGACTGAAGCAAGCGCCTAGAGCTTGGTATAGCAGAATCGACAGCTACATGATTAAGAATGGATTTTGCAGAAGCAACATTGAGCCTACCTTATACACAAAGGTAAATGAGCATGGACAGATTTTGATTGTTTTCTTATATGTTAATGACATGATTTTTACAAGTGATTTGAGATAGATGAATTTAAAGCAGCCATGATGAAAGAATTTGAGATGACAAATCTTGGTCTCATGAAATATTTTATTGGCATAGAAGTTGAGCAATCTGAAAAATGAATTTTTATTTGTCAAAATAAATATTCCAAAGATTTTTTGAAAAGATTCAAGATAGAAGTTTAGCAGTGTCATGTATCTCATAGCTACAAAACCAAATATCATGCAAGGAATGAGTTTGATTTCCAGATTTATGGAGACTCCAAAAGACACACATTAGAGTGCGTGAAAATGAATTCTGAGATACATAGCAAGAACTAGAGATTGTGGCATTATGTATGCAAGCATAGAAAAGAAGGATTTCATTGGATACACAAATAGTGATTTTACAGGTAGTTTGGATGATAGGAAGAGCACTTCTGGTTTTGTGTTCCACCTTGCTTCAGGTGTGATTTCATGAGCATCTAAGACGCAGCCCATTGTGACACTTTCGTCAGCAGAAGCAGAATATGTAGCAGCAACATCAACAACACGTTAAGCAGTGTAGTTAAGAAGAGTACTTGATGGACTCAAGCAGAAACAATAAGGATCAACAACAATATATTGTGATAACACCTCAGCGATTGCACTATCCAAGAATAGTGTGTTTGATCAGAAGAACAAGCATATTGATACTAGATATCACTTTATTAGAGAACTTGTGAGCAATGGAGAAGTTCACTTGAAGCCTTGTAAATCTAGTGATTAATTGGCTGATATATTTACTAAGTCATTATCACAATATGTGTTTGAGTTTCATAGAAGAAACTTGGGTGCTATAAGCCTCGCTGAGACATATACCAACAGGCATGTTTGAGTTGTCATGGGTCATGTTTTAGTTTAGCAGTCGTAATTAAGGGGGAGTGTTAAAATAAGATAATTACTCCTACATAAGGAGTTGATTAAACATAGAGAGTCAGTTAACTGAGTGATTGAGTGGTTGAGTGTTTGAGTGTTGAGTCAAGTCGAGTTAAGTGATAAACGACTTTGAGTGTGTGATTGCATGTGGTTGCACGTCAAGATATTTTAGGTAATTCGCTAGTCGAAAACGTTTAAATACCCTTCACTGAGTTCATTGTAATCATCATGTTTTGTATGATCAATAGAAGAGCAACAACTCGTGTTTTGTGTGAATTCATGTTTTGTCTCCTCCGCCTTTCCAACAGAAAAGTTGGTCTGAACCGCTCCTGACTTTCACAACATCCAATAGTTTTGAAGGTTGAAAACCGCTGCATCCATGGATTTAGAATTATAAAACATTAATCACAATCATCATGTTTTGTATGATCAATAGAAGAGCAACAACTCGTGTTTTGTGTGAATTCATGTTTTGTCTCCTCCGCCTTTCCAACAGAAAAGTTGGTCTGAACCGCTCCTGACTTTCACAACATCCAATAGTTTTGAAGGTTGAAAACCGCTGCATCCATGGATTTAGAATTATAAAACATTAATCACCATGTGGTTTTCAGTCATTCAAATATCTGCCAAGCAACTAATAGGTATCTACTTTTAAGGGTTAATTTTTACGTTTAGAAGAAATATTGAATTTTCAAAAAAAATTAAATTATTTGAAAATTAAATTATTTATCCATATTTTATACCATATAAAAATTATTTTACTTTAAAAAAATAAAAATAATAAAATTATTATTAAACATTTTATAGTTTAGATAGTAGAAATAATAAAATTCTTACAAATTTTGTAAGATAAATTTTACGGTGCCTGGTTTGAATCCGGAGAACCAAAATTGACTGCAATTAAATGAGCAGCCTGGTTCCCCGTACCCGGTTTGACTTACTTGGGCAGATTGCTCGTCGCGTCCGTCTACAAACTTGAATGCAAATATTGTCGGAAAATAAGTGTAGAACAGCCCGATGTTTTAGGGGGCGGCTAATTAACCCGTTTATTCGCCGTACTTTAATGGTGGAGGATGAGAATAGACTTGTGTTCATGTTAATTTAATAAAAATGTTCATTAATTATAAATAATTTAAATCATATCTTAAAATAGAAAAGTATAATCTAAATAATTTAAAATATTTAAGAATAATAAATTCCGACAACTTTAACTTTAATCATAGAAATAAAACTAAAAATTATTTCAATTATAAAATCATACTTCATTCATATTATATAAATCTTAATTAAAAATAAATAATTTGTTTTTTTTAGGTCCGATAGATCATTATTTGGTCTCAGCCGACGTTAACCACCATCATCATCATAAAAAACATTTGAAATTTTTTATTTTTAAAATCAAATAATTTTAATTTTAATTTAACTTTTTAATCGTATATTATTTTATATTAATAACTAAAAATTACGTATTAAACAATTAGATAGTTTTATATTTCTATTTGGTCGTGAAATAAAGAATGTAAAAGAGTACACAATTCAATATAAAGAAAAACATGAATAGTTTAATTAATGCGAAATTTCATTTCATTTTGAAGTTCATTCAATGTGTGAGGTTACTCTTTATTTGGTCCTCCATTTATTTTTTGGGGGGTATTTTCCAAATGTATCTTTGAACATGGAGTGAATACTTATATATGTGGTGTGAAAAAATAATATTTATTAAAAATATGTGAGAACAGATTATTGAATTAAAATATTGTGATGATAAAAGGCTGAAAGATAATATTTATTGGATTAAATTTGATATATAAACTTATTTGGTTTATTTTAAAATTTTATTTTTATTTTAGAATAGTGTTTTAAATAATTATTATTTTGTTGATCTAAAAAGTTAGAAATTATGATTTAATGTAGGTTTATGTATGACATTTTAATATAAAGTATTTTTTACATGTAATTTTATTAGTGTTATATGACGACGATTTTTTTAACACACAATGTTTTAGGAATGGTCCAATAACTATGTTTTTGTTTTTGTAAGGGGCTCATGAGTTTGTTCTTGTTTTAACAATGTTGATTTCTTTTTCACACTAAACATAATAGAGATATATTTTTCATCTTATAGGTTAGAGTTGATCACCTCTTTATAATATCTTAGTTTTCTTTTATCAACTAATATTTTATTACACCATAATTTCTCCTTAAATTTAGATGTAGTGATATTTTTAATATTATCATTATTATGTGTAGTGAGATGTCCTAATGTTTAACTAAGACTTGACATCTTTATGTTAACCTTTTTATGCCAACTTTATATGAATCATAGATAGGTTTCGATAGGGCCTAAAGAAAAATAAAGAAACCTCTAGTCTTCCATATTATTTATCTTCTTTTTATACATTAAACAACCAATCATAATTACACTCTCACTAGGGAAAAAGTTACATGATTTTCTAGTGCTAATTAGACAAGCGCGATTTTTTGCATTTGGTAATTACTTCCAATTATATATGATATTACTTTAGCACACTCGAGGAAATAATTAAGCAATTACACACAAAAAATTCAACTAATCAAACATTAGTTGTCTCATAAATTCGACTTCTCAAAAACTTTGGTATTTTCCTCAGATAGCTTCCCATATGTGAAAGAGAGACAAAACAAATTCAGTGATGAGTGTGTATGAAAATGAGAATTTCAAGTGTCTTTTATAGTGACTTTAGGTACCCAAGAGACACGCCTTTTTGAAAATAAATTTTAAAATTAAAATAAATTTTCTTTCTTTCAATTTTTTTTTTCTTGTAACTTGTGTCGCTAGGGAATACCTCTTGCAACTACCCAAAAATTAATTAAAAAATTATGCAAAAATGTTGAACATACCTATTTGAGACTAATTTTAGGAGTATTTAGAAACTCTAACTTCATTGGAACATATTTTAAAAAATATAGTGAACCAAGATTAAAATTAATTAATTAATTAATTAATTAAAAATAAAAAATAAAATAAATAAAATAAAAATAAATTGAACCAGATATTCCCTGAGATGTTTTTTCAATATTCTTCAAGTTTCATAGTCTGAAACCTTCCAAAAAAATGTTATAGTGAAAATTCCATGATGACTTGTTTGAAGCAGTAAAACCCTAGGGTCATGAGCTCTGATACCAAATGTTATGAACCTTGCGTCTTAAAAATAATAAGAAAACAATAGTTACAACCCTCTTTGAAGGGGAAACCTCATTTTACAATGAATACAATGTATAAGACAATATCCGATGATTCTAATACTAAGTCTCCTTGGTATATATAAAGAAGACAAGGGGTACAATTATAATAAAATGGGAGGGGAGTATAAGGGATTCTAACCTACAAATAAATATATCAATAGAAATGTAGTCACTCAATGTATCTAAGGCTTAATAAATGGTTTTAGGGTTGGGATTATATAGGATTGGAATCCTTCCTCTCTATGCTCCTTAGACAACTATATTTGAATCTTAAATGATTTCAAATAGTCCAACAATCTATAAGGAATTAAAAGGATCTTTTGTTCTCATTCCTAGTGGCTAAATATTAGCTATTGGTTCCTCTCTTATTCCTCCATGGCTCATACAAGTGTTAGGCTACAATTTTTATCAAATAACAATGCTTTACCCTCAAGGACTCCTTTCTTTCCAAGATAAATTTTTCAAATTCAAATTTGCATGATTGAATGGGAGAATGGGGAGATAGGGAGGTGTCTTCCCTCCACTCCTTGAATATTTGATGGTAAGAGGTGGTTACTACAAAGTAGGAGATCATGGTTTGGTTATACAGATAGTTACTAAGATAATTACTTCATTTCACTAAGCACACAATTAATTAGCATTAATATTTATAGATAGGTATATGAAAATATGAGGTATATATGAGTTGTTTAGACCCATTTACCTTTCATCTAGATGGAATCATAATCCCTTCAATGTTATGGAATCATAACCCCTTCAATGCTCTTACCCACTCAATCTTAGAACTCTTAGATTCAAAATGACAGTGTGAATCTCTTTCAAAATTTCCATGACATGTCTACCTCAAGGCATGAAGCTTAACATAATAATAATAAACATATTTACGCCAATAACTATGTTGATTCAATTTCATTGAGTTTTATTTATGGCATTGCACTTTTATTACTTATTGTTTCTTTACAATGTTTTTTTTGTTATATATATATATATATATATATATATATATATTTTAACCCATACATTAATCCTTTTTATAATATGATAATAATAATTT
The DNA here is from genome assembly GCA_031772625.1 of Pinus tabuliformis. Classification (NCBI taxonomy): domain Eukaryota; kingdom Viridiplantae; phylum Streptophyta; class Pinopsida; order Pinales; family Pinaceae; genus Pinus; species Pinus tabuliformis. The sequence goes on from CM062815.1 coordinate 789,871,981, forward strand.
GGAATGAAGTTATAATTTAGTAGTTTTATGTTTTTTTTGTAATTTTGACAATGTGATAGGTATTATGAGTTTTCTTTATTCTTCTTTTTTGTATCTCAGAGGAACCCAATAGCGGCCTGACACGTAACTACTAGTAAACTTCTGGGGGTCTACAATCTGTCCTCATCTCCATAAACTGGTTCACAACTGGGTGGATCTGAACCTTGGATCTCTGAGTTTTCACATATTTCACATTACTTCGAATACCAATTGAGTTTCCCCCTAGAGCGATAGGTATCGTGAGTTAAGTATGTCTATTATAAATTGATTTGTATCAAGAATTACCAACCATTTATTTTATATGTTTGCACTACTTATTACATATACATAAATAACATTTCCTGAAATGTTAGGATATTCCGACACATAGGAAATAGTTAAGTACAACTTGGTCTAGTATAGAGTTAGGTATAGAGTTAGGTAAAGTGTGTTTCTTTACTATGTACATTTTGTAACTTACAATCCGACGGTCATGATATGTAGTGATCCGACGGTTCATTCTCTCCTCAGTATTACCAACACTTGATCCGTGGCTTAACACCCGATTGGTCCATGATCTCTATTTAAAGAGCATGGAGGGTCATTTGTAGGTTAACCATTCATGAGAGAAGCTTATGTAAATTTTCATTCTTTTATTAATAAATTGCCTAAAGTGGCCGCGTTGGCTCAAGCCGTGGACTGTTTCCCTCTTTGAGGGTTTTAACCACGTCAAAAATACTGGTGTGTTGATCTGCGATCTGTTTATGAGCGGTGTCCTTTGGTGTTCTATCTGAGGAACTTACCCTGTAAATTCCTACATGGTATCAGAGCTATTTGAGGGCCGCATCCGTTGGTGATCCAAATCTGAAGCCGGTAGAACTGCATCCGACAACCGTTTCCTAGATCTACTGTTTCTGACTACTTTCGGGCTGAGAGGACTGCTCTGTTGTGTTGGGAGCATCTGTTCCAGTGAGGAACCCCTTTCGTTTCACGCGAAAAGGTTTCCGGTAGCCCTAGCTGCGTCATTTTTAAGATCTGGAGGTATACAGTGTTTATTTGCAGTTTACAGTTATTTTCTCTCTGTTTATTTCGGTTTTCGGTTTATTTAGCTTTTTTTATTACCGGATCTATACCTTTCATTTCTGCGTATGCTCTTTTCCCTGCGACTCTGTGCGATCTGGGCAAATTAGAAACAGAAAGGAAGGATTTTTCTCATGCGTATGCCCTTTTCCGCTGCGCCTTAGTGTGATCTCGGAAAATCAGAAACATTGAGAAAAATATTTAGTTTCCGGCTAAAGCTAACTTCGAGCCGCAAGGTTCATTTTTGAAAATATCTAGTTTCCGGCTAAAGCTAACTTCGAGCCGCAAGGTTCGTTTTTTTGTATGTCCGTGTTGGGTTTTGTGTTTTTTGTTTTGTAGGGAAAAAGATCTTTCTCAAAGCAAGCACACAACCCAAAGCATCAACCCCCCCGCCGGCTCTCTCTCTCTCTCTCTCTCTCTCACTCTCTCTCAAACTTTTTGTATAACTCACTTGGTGCAAAGCTAATTTATGAGAATAGAGGTCTTGGGTTCAAGTCTCCATTTTGTAGGGGCGGATTTTTCATTTCCGCACATTCCCGCACTTCGTCGGTGACTTCATCTCTCTCTCTCTCGCTCTCTCAAAATTTTTGTATAACTCACTTGGTGCAAAGCTAATTTATGAGAGTAGAGGTCTTGGGTTCAAGTTTCCATTTTGTGGGGGCGGATTTTTCATTTCCGCACATTCCCGCACTTCGTCGGCGACTTCATCAAATTTTCTTCAAAAAGCCATAACTTCTTCATCTGGAAGCCGTTTTCAGAACCGTTTTTTTTTAAACAGCCTAATTTTTTGAGATCTTTCCATTGCAACACTTAGTTTAAGCATCTATAGCTTTAGTTTTTTTTAAATGGAAAGTCCATGCCAAGTTATTCTTGACAACACCAACTACTTCCAATGGTTACTTAGAAGTAAAGGTCTTTACAAAATAGCCACAGGCCAAGAGACCAAACTGAAAGATAAAGACAAGGCAGCTAAATGGGAAAATAGGCAAGACCAAGCACGTGGGTTGATAGGGATGTCTATTTCTCCAGATCTTAGATTCCATATTACAGAACTTGATACTCCTGATGAAGCAATGTACTAAAGTCTTTGGAATTAAAAATGAACTTAAAGCCCATCAACTTGAAAATGAATTGTTTACATTGGACCCCAATAATTTTTCTTGCATTGAAGATTTTTTGTCCAAGTTCAAAACACTTAGACTTCTCTTGGAAGGTGTTAAGGTTAAGAAAGAAGATAGTAGCCTTATCTACTCCATTCTTACTAAGTTGGGACCAGCCTATTCTGTGTTTGTTTCCACCTTCCATTCTACAAGAGAAGCCTTCATTTCTCAAGGACAAACCTACAAGTCCCCTTCCTTTGATTCCTTTTGTGATTCTTTAATAAGAGAACAAGAAAAACTCTTACACCTTGGTCTTCTTCATCTTGGAAACTCTTCTAAGAAAGCGTTAGCCGCCCAGCAACAACCAAATCTAAAGAATCCTAAGAAGTTGTATCCTAAAAAGAATGGTCCTAAACCAAACAAGGGTCCTAAGCAATTTTAGCCTCAAAATGAAAAATCATTTCAACAAAATGATAAGACAAAAAAAAAGGAAGAATACTGATAGACATTGCAACTTTTGTAATCGAGATGGCCACTTAGAATCCAAATGCTTTAAGAAGATGGAAGCCTTGGAAGCAGCAATGAAGAAGCATAACATCCATTTGGAGCAATCTTCAACTTCAACTTCATCTTCAGGAATGGCACTTTCTGCATGTGGTTGTCAAGCATCTCGGTCTGGCTATGCACTAAATGTATCTTCTTCTTCTCATTCTCATGAGTGGCTCATTGATTCTGGATCTTCTTATCACATGGCTAAAAACAAAGCCATGTTTTCTTCTTTAAATGATTGTAACACCAAAAATATATATGTTGGTGATGATAGATCTCTTAGTGTTGTAGGGACTGGAACTGTTCATCTAGACAATGGTCAGTTTAATGATGTATTATGTGTTCCAACCTTATCTTGCAACCTTCTATCTGTATATCAGATAACCCATTCAAGTGAAGGTAAAATCGTTGAATTTTCACCTCACGATGTTGTAATTAAGGACCAAAGAGATCCTAGAAATATTTTAGCTACTGGCATTGCTGATGATTCTACAAGGTTGTATAAGTTTCAAAACTTTGGGTCATCAAATCTTCCCTCAGTATATGTTGCTCATAATGATGAAGTGAGCAAACTTTGGCATGAGCGATTTGGTCACTTAAACTATCGCTCTCTTCAGAATCTATGTAAAGAAAATATGATGACAGGTCTTCCAATGGTATCATGCAGAGATGGTGTTTGTTCCGCGTGTGTACTCAGAAAACATCATCGGGACAATTTTGAAAAACGTGCCTCTTGGCACGCCTCAGCCCCTTTACAGCTCGTGCATAGTGATTTATGTGGTCCACTTCCAGTTGCTTCATTCTCTGGCTACAAGTATTTCTTAACTTTCATTGATGATTTCTCCAGACGCACTTGGGTATACTTCTTAAAACTCAAGAGTGAAGTATTTAACATGTTCTTGGCCTTTAAGGCCTTTGTTGAAAAACAATCTGGACATCAAATTCTTAATCTAAGATCTAATAATGGCAGAGAATATGTTAAAAACACATTCATCAACTTTTGCACTGAGAATGGAATTCAAATGCAACATACTGTTCCATATACTCCACAAAAAAATGGTGTAGCTGAAAGGAAGAATCGCACCTTAAAGGAAATGGCTAATTGTATGCTTCAATCTAAAGGACTTAGTCTCAATTATTGGGCAGAATCAATTAACTGTGCAAATAACATAATAAATCGCACTCCTACTAAGGTTTTAAAGAATATCACTCCAGAAGAAGCATGGAGCTCAATCAAACCAGATGTAAGTCACTTTCGTGTTTTTGGAAGTGAAGCATGGGCCCATATTCCAGATGAGAAACATAAAGCTTTAGAACCTAAGAGTGAAAAATGTATTTTTTTGGATATTCTGAAGATGTCAAAGGATATAGACTTATTCCACTTAAGTCCAAAAATGCTATCATTAGAAGAGATATAAAGTTTGATGAAAATATATCGGCCTGCAAGCCTAGTTCAGCAGATGTGCCACCTCTCCCTATCTCTTCTACTTTTGAAAATATTTCTTCTTCAGATGATGAAAGCGAGGATGAAAATCCTCCCCCACCTTCTCAGGATCCTCCTTCTGCTCCTCAGCTTCTAAAATGGGTCCGTGCTACTCAGGATGCAGCAGGTGATCTTGCCGGTGATCCTACAGATCAGCGACGTACACGTTCTCAGTTCGAGAGAGCCTCTTCTTTATTGGCTCAAGCTTCAGTGAATTATGATCCTGACACCTTTGCAGAAGCTTCAGTCCATCCAGATTGGGAAGCAGTTATGAATGAAGAATATCATTCATTATTGGCAAATGATACATGGGATCTTGTTCCTCTACCAAAGGGACGAAAACTTGTTAGATGCAAATGGGTTTACAGAACCAAGTATGGACCAGATGGGAAAGTTGATAAACATAAAGCTTGTCTTGTTGCTAAGGGTTTTTCACAAGTTGAAGGCATTGACTATACTGAAACCTTCTCCCCTGTTGCCAAAATGAACTCTATCCGCCTTGTTCTTTCCCTTGTTGCCTCTTTCAAATGGGAAGTCCATCATATGGATGTTAAATCCGCCTTCTTGCATGGGGACTTGCATGAAGAAATCTATATAAAACAACCTATTGGCTTTATACAAACAGACTCCAGCCTTGTATGTCGGCTTAAGAAATCCCTTTATGGTCTCAAGCAAGCTCCTCGAGCTTGGTATACCAAAATGGATAACTTTCTTTTAGAAAATGGCTTTTCTAGGTGTCATTCTGAAAATACTGTCTACACCAAGAAAGTGGGCAAGTCTCTTATCATTCTTGTTCTTTATGTTGATGATCTTATCCTAACTGGTAGTGATCCCAACCTTATAAACCATGTGAAGTCTAGCCTTAAAAGGAAGTTTGAAATGATAGACTTAGGACACTTACATTATTTTCTCAGTCTTCAAGTCTTGCAATCCAAGGAAGGTATTTCCCTTTCTCAGTCCAAGTATGCCTGTGATATTCTACGCCATTTTCACATGGAAGACTGTAAGCCAGCCCCTTCTCCCTTTCAGTCTGGAGTCAAACTTTCAGTCACTTATACTTCTCCTGAAGTTGATGCTACCTTATACCGTCAACTTGTAGGAAAACTTTTGTATCTAACCCATACTCGTCCTGACCTTTCCTTTGTCGTTTGCCTTGTTGCTCGGTTAATGCAAAACCCACATGAAAGTCATTGGAAAGCAGCTAAAAGATTACTTCGTTATGTTCGAGGAATAGTTCAGTTTGGGATTCATTACAGTGCCGAAGCAGCTCCTCTATTGGTTGGTTTCACTGATTCCGATTGCACTGGTGACCCTGATGATCGGAAGTCTACTACAGGTTATGTGTTCACTCTTGGTTCGGGACCTATTACATGGGCTTGCAAGAAACAAGGTGCCATTTCTCTTTCTTCAGCAGAAGCAGAGTATCGTGGTGGTAGAAGCTAGTAAGAAAGCCTTGTGGCTTCGTCAGATCCTGTCAGAGTTTGGCTTTCAGCAGCAGCATCTGTTATGAAACCAGCTCAAGAAAGATAGAAAAGATAGATCAACGCCTTAGAATTCAGCCTCTTCGAGGGGGCAACTTCCTTCACATTACATAAATGAAAAATTCTTGGATGATACAAATGAAAAGACATCCTTTCTATATATAGGAGTCTAAGGGGTCATAACATAATCAGAGCCGACATAACAATAATAATGTAAGGGCACAATAATAACAATAGTGGGCTTCTATGGGGCACATTAGTAACAATATGGGCACTACATGGATACATCAATATAATAACTGGGTTGTACTAATAACAATAAGGGGTTACACTAGTAGTATAGGGGCCTAACATGCCCCTCTCCTTCAAAAAGCGTTGTCCTCAACGCTTGAGTAGTTCTTGATGCTTCTGTATAAAATTCTTGTCCTCCCATGTGGAATCTTCAGCGGGTAAGTTCTTCCACTTGATGGGATACTCTGAAATTGATCGATTTCGTAGCTGTCGGGTTCTTGTTTCTGTGACTTCTCCAGGTTCCAATATGATTTTTCCTTCCTTTTCAATATCTGGCAATATTGTTTGAATTGGGATCTTTTGAAACTTTTGAATAAGTGGCCATACTTCTTTGTCCTTCCATTCATCCCTTGCTTCGTTTATCCAATCTGGTTGGATAATAGAAATAGCACAAAACAATGCTTCCACATCCTCATCCTTGAAAAGTCTTCCTATTCAGTAAGGTCGCCATTTTTTAAGTGCATGTAGTATTGCCAACATTTCCTTCTCATAAATAGCTTGCTTTAGATGTAGCAGTAAAAATACCCAATCGCCTACATCAAAACATTTTTCACTATGATGTTGATCTATCTGTTGTTTTCATTTGATTTTGCACCAAAGTGGCGATATCCTTTAAAAGTTGGAGAACTTGTTGTTGACGCTCGATGTGATCTTTCACTGCTTGAACCTTTTTCTTCTTGATATGTCCTTCTATCTTTAGAGTTTGAGGAGTGGTCATTTCTTCCAATCCTTTACAAGATATGGTCGGATTCATTTCTTGACGCTCAATGTGATCTTTCACTTCTTGAACATTTTTCTTCTTGATATGTCCTTCTATCTTGCTAGTTTGAGGAGTGGTAATTCTGACCAGTGAATTACAAGATATGGTTGGATTCATTTCTTCTTTCTTGATGTGATCTTTCACTTCTTGCACCTTTTTCTTCTTGATATTTCCTTCTATCCTGATAGTTTGAGGAGTGGTCATTCTTGCCAATAGTTTACAAGATATGTTCTGATTCAATTCTTCTTTCTCTGGGGTCGGGTCCTGGCATATATACTCTTCTTTTGATGTTTCTTGATCCTTTTCTTCCTCCTCTTCATACTCTATGTAAAATATTTTCTTCTCAGCACACTTATGACCTTTAGTGCATTTGCTATCACAATTGTAACAAAGCCCTTTTTCTCTTTTTTCTTCCAATTGTTGTGGTGTAACCCTTGTAGGTTGTGGAAGGCTAGGAGGAACAACACGTCCATCTTTATAGTTGTGAGGGGTAGACTTCCTTGTTGCCATAATTTTACTTTCAAATATGTCACAAAGCCCTTTTACTCTTTCCAATTGTTGTGGTGTTACTCTAAAGAAGGTGTTGCTCTTTGTATCCTCATAATGTGATATCATTTCCTCCGTGAGAATTGACCACGTAACAAGTTTTTTACAAGAACAAAGCCCTTTATACCATAAAAATTGATCTGGTTCTAAATATGAAGATGCAATACATACCTTTTGTAACAGTGGTACACCATGTAGATCAAAATATTGCTCCATCTGAAGTATCCAATTTACTGAATCCTTGCCATCAAACTTCCTCATCTTGCTTTTTCTTGATTTTAGGACCTCGAACTTGAAACGACTGTAACTTTGTGCTTGCGGATATTTAAGTTCTAAAATTGCTACCTGCAGTATCCCTCTGTGTTCTCTTTCTACTGCCACCAGTCTGATCCAAATTGGATTCTCCAAAAAAGAGTTATGCACAATCTCCCAAGATGACCTGATTATAGACCTTTCCAGAAGAGCGAACTTGTATGAAGTGCCACGTGTCCATTGTTTGACCTTTGGCTCTGAAAACGATATACAAGAAATTACAGTCCGTCCTCTTTCTGTACCTTCTTACGAAATTTCAATCTGATCCTCAGAGAGAAAGTTATGACGATTTTCCCCAAGTCACCTATTTTGAATGTAATTCAGGAGTCTGCAAAAAGACCAACTTCCTCAGATCATATCTCCAAAAATGTCGCGCGAAAAGCTCTGAAATTTGGACCCAAGGTTCAGCGCGATCTCTTCTCAAATGGGTTTTTTTTACAACTTCTGAAACATCACAGGAAAATGTTATAGCGAAAATGCCACGATGACCTGTTTGGAGCAGCGAAACCCTAGAATCCAAAGCTATGATACCAAATGTTATGAAACCAGCTCAAGAAAGATAGAAAAGATAGATCAATGCCTTAGAATTCAGCCTCTTCGAGGGGGCAACCTCCTTTACATTACATAAATGAACAATTCTTGGATGATACAAATGAAAAGACATCCTTTCTATATATAGGAGTCTAAGGGGTCATAACATAATCAGAGCCGACATAACAATAATAATGTAAGGGCACAATAATAACAATAGTGGGCTTATATGGGGCACATTAGTAACAATATGGGCACTACATGGGTACATCAATATAATAAGTGGGTTGTACTAATAACAATAAGGGGTTACACTAGTAGTATAGGGGCCTAATAGCATCCGACTACACTTTGGTGTGATAATCAAAGTGCCATTCAGCTATGCAAAGATCCAGTCCAACATCACTGCAACAAACACATTGAACTACACATGGACTTCATCAGAAAGCTCATTCACGACCATGTTCTTGAAGTGCAATATTGTTCAATAGATGATCAAGTTGCAGACATCTTTACAAAGGCTCTCACAGAGGCGAAGTTCACTAAACTTCGATTTATGGTTGGAGTTCAGGAAGTTGTCACTAAGGGGGGATAGGCTCTAGTGCCTCCTTCCTTCTCCTATTGTGTCATATTTGTAAATCCTTCAATTCTATCACAATTTGTTCTTAAGGGGGGATGTTAGGATATTCCGACACATAGGAAATAGTTAAGTACAACTTGGTCTAGTATAGAGTTAGGTAAAGTGTGTTTCTTTACTATGTACATTTTGTAACTTACAATCCGATGGTCACGATATGTAGTGATCCGACGATTCATTCTCTCCTCGGTATTACCGACACTTGATCCGTGGCTTAACACCCGATTGGTCCATGATCTCTATTTAAAGAGCATGGAGGGTCATTTGTAGGTTAACCGTTCATGAGAGAAGCTTATGTAAATTTTCATTCTTTTATTAATAAATTTCCTGAAGTGGCCGCGTTGGCTCAGGGCGTGGACTGTTTTCCTCTTTGAGGGTTTTAACCACGTCAAAAGTACTGGTGTATTGATCTGCGATCTGTTTGTGAGCGGTGTCCTTTGGTGTTCTGTCTTAGGAACTTACCCTGTAAATTCCTACAGTTTTCACATATTTCACATTACTTCGAATACCAATTGAGTTGCCCCCTAGAACGATAGGTATCGTGAGTTAAGTATGTCTATTATAAATTGATTTGTATCAAGAATTACCAACCATTTATTTTATATGTTTGCACTGCTTATTACATATACATAAATAAAGTTTCCTGAAATGTTGAAAGCCAAATATATATTATAAGTAGTGAACTGGGCAAGTTTTTGCCAAAAAAGGAAGAAGAGGAAATTTAAATTTTGCTTGACTTACTAAAATAAGAAAAACAATTTACCTTAGTTTGAAATATTAATTACTATGTAAAAATAACTAAACAAAAAAAACTTCAAATACTAACCTCAGTAGCAAAGAAAAATAAATGTATACATTGACAATTACCTACAAATTGTCAAGTAGCATAACTAGTTGAGAAAAAGTTTTGTTATCAAGGTGACTTGTGCTCAAACCTCACCGGGCTGCCTAGAACATGCACTAGGGCTACTAAGTGCATATTCTGGGAGAAGAAAACCAACTTTTAAAAAGAAGACCATTGCCCAAAAACCATGTAAAGTAACCCAAAAACATCTAACAACACACCTACTCAAAAACCATGAGACGTTATGAAAATAAAAGTCCTGGAAAACTTTTTAAACTTATCTTTATTGATCAACAAAGTGATAGCAATAGTAATCATTTGCCAAATAAAACAGGAAAGAAACCAAATTCCAAAGGTTACGTTTATTTCACTGTCACTATTTGTATAATAAACCATGAAAGAAACCAAATTCGAATAAACAAAAAGTTGCTTCTCTATTACGAAGGAAAAGTCCCATCGAAACAATCAAAACTCTTAACTAGTTAAATACAAAAGTATTTCAAACTCATAATCGCCTTCACCACTACCCTACTTGACACATTGAGCGAAAAGAGAGACAACGTTTTCAGCCACATAGACCAATGACCAGAAGAATGAGGACATATACCGATGACCAGCTGAATGAGAATTGCAACTAGTGAAAACCAAAAACAAGGGCAATGAGTTTGAAATTCATCCCCATCATACATTCATACGCGATACCGAAGATGAAATGCATCGCATAGTATTGAATGTGCGAGGACAACATCACCAAATAGAGGAAACCCAAGGGTGAGGACCATGACCAAATAAGCGATGACAAGGAGGAAAAAACCACAATCTGGCATAAAAAACCCAACCCATACATCAATCGCTCAACTCCAATCAACGAAACAATTTCCATGTCCATCCATGTCCCAAAGTTTAGTGCATATTTTTCCAGATAAAATAATGTGGGCAGCCATATATCGCATATTAATAGACATATTGAACCGGATGCATATGGGATCTATGCCTATTATGGTGTCTAATGATTAAAAAACCAGAGAAAATAGAGAGTAGAAATTTGTGTTCGTTATAGAATGCCACATCGGTAACATATTTGCGTGTAGTTCTAACTGTAAAATATGTTTCCCATCATTTTCGACCTTCAGCACAATGACCGGGTGGGAAGACCATTTTCTGTGTTTCTGCTAAATATCCTCGTAAGGGAACAAAGGCCAGGGACGGGAGATCTCGAAACGATTGTGAACCCTTTGGTGGATGAAGTTGATGTGTTTCGTTGCGTGGCTAGAAGCCATCAGGCCTCTTGGGTATATCAATGACAATCTTAGGAGTCAATGCTCTTCCACTAGAGGTTCCCTCATCAATATCTGTTTTTACTCTGTTTTTCCGACCCCAAGAGAATACATTTGTTGGGTTCTTCAGATTATAATCTTCTCCACAACTTGCAATCTTCTCTTGTCTTACTATTTATCTATAAACTATTATGGATATTCCCTCAAAACAATTTGTCACAATAGATCTTATAATATTTTGAAAATATTAGATCATGCAATTTATTTCATGTTGATGATGCTAGACCCGCCAACATGTCAGGGGATCTTCCCGGTAATATTTCCAAACTAGACCTCAGACCATTTGGAGTAGGAGTCCCAACAGTTGGTAGTGCGGTATTGCCCTGACTGCGATCACGTGCAGAGGGAAGCAAGATGTCTTTGTTAGAAGCAAGGGTGTGACCTTGCAGTAAGTCAGGGAAGATGCATGGAAAGGCTCTAACACACGGAGGGGGAGAGAAGTGTGTCCCTTAGAAGCCTGTAATAGTACATAGCTTGAAAGGGAACACATGAACTCAAAGAAATCAAAAGATGGAAAGAAGAATAGTCGACAACCCAAAGTGATGAGTTAAACCAACAACATGCCTCAATAAGATTCATAAAACATATATGGAATAGTCTATACGTATATGTGTAAGTTACAACTACATACATTGTTAGAGTAACCATAATAGTTGAACTACAATAAAAATACATGAATGAAATGTGTTGGCTCTGTTATATTAAAAGAGTGAAAGATCTAATCATACATACAACCATGACAGGTACTAGCCCCAATAGTGGAATGTTATAGTTATTGCCATCTGCTCCTCCAAAGAGATGTACTCGCTCTGCACTGTGGAGAAGCCAAGGCTCGTTACAATACACTCCAAGCTTTCTCTAAGTTATACCTATCGAAAGCTTGGTTCCCAAAATCCTGCACAATGAGTTATGAGGTTCTATATATAGCAAAGGGTGGGGTCACCCTTGACATTCCCCTTTGTGACTCTTCAACTACCCTCATGACTCTTCAACTTACACATGACTGTTTACATTCCACTATTGATACTTGGTCTTTCACTTTACAACATGTTTACAATACATTCTACACATGTACCCATGTGAGACAAAAATGGGCTTGAGTAAGCCATACAAGACATCATTGAGACTTAGACAACTGTGTGAAGACTAACTCATCGAAATTCTCTTGGTGATCATTGGTGGTGAACTGATGCCAAGCTTGGTAGTCTGAGATGGTGTCTACGTAATTTGTGGTGACATCCTTTTGAAGGCGAATTCTTGCCTCCGTAGCATCCAGGTACACTGATCTGGCACCTATACAAATCGTCATGTAGCATGCACATCATGGTCTTGAGTGCAGCCGGACCAACAACATACTTGTGCATAGTGTCTACACTCATCTATAATTCTGCATTGTGGCTATGTGCATCAACTGGTCGAAGTACATGTCTAGCTCAAGTCGGACTTGGATCTTTGCTTTCACTTCATTGAGTGTGCTAATAGATGGGATCGCATGCATGCACACAATGAAATCCATGCTCCTAAACACTCGTGCATGTGAAGCCTATAAGTTGGTGATGAGCTGCGGGAGTTCCTCATAGTTCTAGATCTGAATTTGGATGTGTGCCTTCAATTCCATTGCCCTTGGCTTCATCATCTTTGGAAAGTACAATGGGGCTCCCTTGTACCTCATTGTCCATATCTACATGTGGTCGACATCAATGTGTATGTTTGTCAGTATGCTTGCTCTCCTAGCATAGCGCTGTTGCCAACAATTAAGATGGACAACTGACTTATGCACGGTGACGAATCTGGAGTACATCTTTTGCATCATTGTCTCGAGAGACGATACTTCATTAAGTATCTCTTTTTTCAACTCTGCTCTGGCGGATGTTATATCTTGTCCTTCTCTTGCTTGGCCTCTTGCAATTCCTTAGCCATGCACTTGTTCTTAGCTATCAAGAATCCCACACTTCAGCTGGTGGCTTCGCCATATGACTTTGTAGCATCCGCCAATGCAGATGGATGTTTGCACATATTGGACACGATCACTCGTTCTCAAAACTGCACTGGAGATGCATGGACATCTGGGGTGCACACTCTAGGCGATTGCACAACCATGTGTTGTGACTCGTCAAAGGATATGTTGTGCACATCTGCTTCCGAATTATCCTTAAGGATTTCAGTGTCTCTTTAATCACTTAGGACTTGCTCTGCTCCCAGATCTGGTGAAGCCTGTGGAGTGACCCCTGGGTCCTTGGACATGAGGTCTATATCCTAATCCTGCTCTAGCTAAACCAAATCTGTGTCCATCTGTTCCAATATATGTTCAATCTCCTGAGCAAATTCCTTCTCCTACGACTGCTCACCTTGTTTTCTATTTGCCAGTTGTTCTGAGTCATTAACCTATATCTACGCAGTGTCCTCAATGTGTGCACGTTGTGCTTCCTGTTGGTCTTGATCCTTTTGTTCTTCCTTCTTTCTTCTACCCAGCTCTTGTTCTTTCGTTAGTTGTTGCTCCACCTCCTGCAACTTCTTCTCTTCCTCCTCTAGTCTGTGCTTCTCCCTCTATCTTTGCGCAATCCTTCTGTTGCATTGTTGCCTCTTTGCTTCAATATCCAAAGCTAGTATTTCTACAAGTGGATCTTCCTTGAACTTGCAGCGTTTCTCTGCCTTTGCACTGTCGGAAATATTCCTTTTAACTTTGTACAATGTAGGTCTGCTGCTCTCTGTTGTTGTTGTTTTGTGCGCTTCTAACCATTCTACAACCACTCTGACTGGTTCATTGAGCCTTAAGGATTTATAGCAGTATCTCCATGTGTCTTTCTCAGGCCAATGACATGCCCCGTGGATCCAAGGATGATACACTTTCATACAGTGGTCCTTCACTGTGTAGTGTGGGTCGTATGGATTGAAACTTCTGGTACTGAAGGTGAATCTCTTGAATTCCTCCATCTCGGCTTCAACATGCTTGAGACTCTAGATCTCATACAACCCGATCCGCAAAGGAAGAGTGGGCCAAAGTGCCTTTTTCTATCTATGTGCAGTCTTGTTGACAACCCTATCGAGATGTGGTATGCAACCTCTTGCATGATCAACTTTTCCATGGAAAGCTTCGGTAACACATGCGGAGCCTTCTCGGTGTTATAAATCTGGATGAAGGTGCCAAGGGGTGAGGCATACCAATCTGTTATGTTAACCAATGTCTCCATCACTGCCTGTGACATGCAAGGTGGATCTTGCTCAAAGATCATCCTGTACACCAGGGTGACGAAGTGGTCTGATATCTGTGGTATTACTCCACGGAAGCTGCACTTGGAGAACAACCTATAATAGATGTGCAAAGAGGGTTATGAAGGTGTCCATGCCTAACCCAAGCCAAGGAACTGTTGACGGGCACAGATTGCATCAAGCATGTATGAAGCCCCGAAAAGTTTCTTTTGCTGACCCTTGGTCGGATGTTGGATATTTTTTACTTGCCCCTTTCAGCTGGAGAGACAACATGTCAGACCAATTGAAGGGTCTTCCTTCATTTGCCAGTTGATCCAACACAATGACCCAACTCTGCGGGAAGGTATCTTTACTCTCTTGACCATATAAGCGACATGTGAAGATGACTAGGAATTGATAAGCCTTCTGCAGTGTCTTTGTCTTGTATACCTAGCTGGGTATTGTCCTGAACTTAGACGACTCTCTTACCCAGCTCTTCAGGATGTCTCTTGAGTTTGCATTGCTGTTGGGATTGATGAAGAGTGCATTCATTGTGTTCACCAACTGCGGCAAGTGATATATCTCCTTAAAGCTCTCTACCGTGAAGGTAGCAAGTTTAGTTCCATTGACACTACTCAGTACCATTGTCTCAGGATCAGTATGCAAGACAATCTAGAGGATCATGTTCGCGCATGGAAGTGCGGGAGACTTGCATGCAACCTGGTACAAGCTTGACTTATGTATGTTGACATAATCTCTGTGGTCCTCCAAATTCTCCTTAAAGGTGCCTGAAAATATGCCATTGATGTCCTTCCATGTGATATTGATCTCCTTGTCTATGAGCAAATTAGAGTCTTCATAGATGAGCAAGCTCATAGACACTTTACCTAATCCACCATTATGTGAATTGTTTCTAAGGGATCACTTTGAGGGACTTGTAGACATAAATATCCAATGTAAGAGCAAAATGACTCAATAAAAGCACAATAACATTAAAAAAGATGATGATAAGCCTCATGGTGATAATAAATTTAGTATATATGATATTTTTGATTAGTTTTAAGTTGTGCTTGTAAAACATACTTAATTTTACAAAGTATTAATAAGATGTAAAAAATTTCATGATAAAAATAAATTTTCATTTCATTTTTTTATAATAAATACAAATCATTACTCTAAAAACATAACTTTACAAACATTAACATACACATATATACATATATGATCCATTTCTAAATTCTAGCTCCTCATAGTCTCCTTTTCACCTATCCGCCTTTACCGTCCTCTATCCTCTCATCCATTCTTGTCCATCTATTCCCTTCATCATTTTGTCATATATAGACAAAAACTAATATTAAATTAATAAGCTAAAAGAACAAGATGAAAAATTAAATCTCCTACTACATGTAATTTCTCATACCCTATTTGATTTTGGGTTATCTAATTTTGCTTGACCCATTCATTTTGGGTGACCCATTTAATAGTAACGATGACTGACCAAAAACCATGTAAACTAACCTAAACATCTAACAACACACCTATGCAAAAACCATCGCGCTGTAATGAAAAATAAAAAAATCTTGTACAGTGATGTGTGGTTTGACGGTAAGTCACATGGGCGAAGCCCAGGCGGACCGAAGTTCAAATCTCATTGAGTACATTGACCTGTTGTGGTGGCGGCTAGAGGGGCGGATTCCCCTTTCCCGTTGAGTCTGCTCTTGCTAAAATCATAGGAACTTAGTATAACTGATTTGCAGGTGGTTGGTTATACTCTTGGTGTTATAGTGACAGCATTAAGGTTTGATCTTGGGTCTCTTCTAGATTAGGCCAGACACTTACCGATTCACCATGTGGTATAAAAAAGAAAAAGAAAAAAATTATTGGGAAATTTTAAAAACTTATCTTTATTCAACAAAATGATGGTTAGTAATAGTGGCCACTTGCCCAAAAAAAAGCCAAATTCCAAGCTTTGTTAGTAATAGTCCCCACTTGCCAAAAAAGCCAAATTCCAAAGCATAGCTTTATTGTGCTGTCACTATTTTGCATAATAAACAATGAAAGCAACTAAATTCCAATAAACAAGATGTTGCTTGAAGGCAAAATCCCACCGAAACACTCAGAACTCACAAGTGAAATACAGAAGAAATTCAAACTCACAATGTCCGTCACTACCACCACCCCTATGTGACACAGAGTAGAGCGAAAATAGAGACAATGTTTTCCAAAACATAGAAAAAAAGACCAGAAGAATGAGCACATAGACCGACGACCGGCTGAATGAACACTGCAACGAATGGAAACCCAATAAGGGCAATGAATTCGAAATTCATCCCCACCATAGATCTATAAGCGATGACCAGAATGAAACGCATTGAATGGTATTGACAGTGCGAGGACAGCATCACCAAACAGAGCAAAGCCAAGGTTGTGGACCAGGACCAAATAAGCGGTGACAAAGAGGAAATGACCACAATGTTGCCGGATCCAAAACCCAACCCAGAAATCAATCGCTCAGAGTCTAATCAACAACAAAAGATTCCAAATCCAACCATGATTTGTCACGGTACTGTGCCGGACCATTATTTTCGACCTTCAGAAGGACGATCGGGTGGGAAGACCATTTGGCATTTTCACTGTGTCTCTGCTCAATATCCTTGTAAGCGAACGAAGGGTAGGGATGGGAGATTTCAAAGACGAATGTGAACCATTTGCTGAATGAAGCTGATGGCCTTCACCAGATGAGAAACCATCCGGCCTCTTGGGTATATCAATGGCAATATAAGGCATCAATGCTTTTCCACTGGAGGTTCCCTCATCAATCTCCGTCTTCATTCGGTTTTGCCGACCCCAAGAGAATATATTTGTTGGGTTCTGCATATTGCAGTCTTCTCCACTTCTTGCAGTCTGCTCTTGCTCCAAAGTCAGATTGTCATGGAAGCCTGAAGTAATTGGTCCTGCCATTGCAACCGAAACCTGTTCTGCTCTAGCAGATTCTAAAACTTGCTGTTCCGGCTGGGCGCCCGTTCGACAAACGGGACAAGTAGAGTGCGAACGAAACCACATGTCAATACACTCAACATGAAAGCTATGCCCGCAATTGGGCAGAAGCCGGCCTGTTTCATTCTCCTCGAATTCGCAGAGGCAAACTGCGCACTCCAACCCATCTGCGAAATTATGCGATTTATAGAGAAAGATGGGCAGAGTCTCTAATACCGCAGAATCCAACCCCACATTCAGCAGAGACACCGGTTCTTCTCCTGTAAACTCGAACCGACTGCCAACAGAAGCTGATCTTCGTCGATTTCGTCCAGACAATCGAGCAGCCCGTCTCCAAAAGCATCTGGCATAAACATTTAGCAAAACAGCGAAGAAAAGCACAAAAAGAAGAAATATTATGGTGGACACCATGATTTTGTCATTGAAGTCATCTCTAGGCTCGGGGTAATCCGGATTGATGGCATATGTGGGCTTACCTCTGGGTTCCTCTAAATGAGGAGGTGGGTGATTAAAATCATGTTTGCCGAATGTGGGTTTGTCATAATCGTGAGGCAGGTGATTCCCGCAACTGCCCGAGATGGCATGTCTGGATTCGCCAGCATCCTGAGGTGGGCAATCAAAAGTCTTGTGCACTGAGCTCATGCTATATCAAATTGAAACCACGGAATTTCTCTTTCTGTAAATTCTCTTTCAAATGGGCTGATCTCGGCCTAAAAAAATTGCAGGCTACTGCTTGTTTTTTATGTGGCCTTCGAGCCTTCATTTTCCGTCGATGGACAGCCCCCTCCGGCGACTATATGAAGCTTCCGAGTTCAGATGAAGAGCCCGTCCGAACCGCTCCTGCCTTTCACGACACGCAAAAGTTTTGAACGTTGAAAACCGCTGCGTCAATGGATTTACAATTCTAAAAGATTAATCACCATGTGGTTTTAACTTTTCAGTCATTCAAATATCCGCAAGGCATCTATTAGGTATCTAAATTTTTATGTTTAAAAAACAATATTGAATTTAAAAAAAAAAAATTAAATTATTTATCCATATTTTATACAGCATCAAATTTATTTTACTTAGAAAAATAAAAATATTAATAAACAATTTATAGTTTAGAGAGTACACATAATAAAATTCGCACAAATTTTTAAGATAAATTTTACAGTGCCTGCTTTGAATACGGAGAACGAAAATTGACTGTAATGAAATGGGAACCCTGGTTTCCCGTACCCGGTTTGACTTACTTGGGCAGATTGCTCCTCGCGTTCGTCTACAGACTTATGCAAAAATTGTTGCGGACCTTGTCGAAAATTAAGTCATGTAAAACAACCCGATTTTCTAGGGGCAGTTAATTAAACCGCTCTTTCGCCGTACTTTAATGGTGGAAGATGAAAAAGTGTAAAACTATTGTCCAGGGTCCTTTGAAAATAAAAGATCTAGTCATGTGGGATAATCATTTAGTAATGTGTCAGGGGTAGTCATTTGAGATAACTGATTAGTGGTGTGTTAGGGGTTACTAACAAAGTAATAGTAATGTAGAGTTTTATATATATATAAAAATAAAATTGTGGTATTTTTGAATATTAGCTTTGTTTGTTTTAAATATGAGGAAGATAAACATCTAATTAATTAATTGTATCTTTTTGGTGAGTGTGTTTGTCATACATGAATTAGTTTATAATTTAAAATATAATTTATATTATTTTTTAAATAATTTATTTTTAAAATTAAGTATTAATTATTAATTTAATAATTTAATATAAATGTTCATCAACTATAAATAATTTAAATCATATTTTAAAATAGAAAAGTCTAATCTAAATAATTTAAATCATATTCTAAAATAGAAAATTCTAATTTAAATAATTTAAAATATTTAATAATAATACATTCCCATCACTTTAACTTTAATCATAAAAATAAAACTAAAAATAATTTCAATTATAAAATAATACTCTTTCATCGAGAGCTCAGTGAAATAGTGAAAAACATACTCTATATATTTTGGCATATATTCTTACTCTATATATTCTTCGGTGAAAGAGTTGTGAGGCTTGGTGAAAGAGTTAAACACATACTTTATATATTTTTCGCATATATTCTTTGGTGAAAGAGTTCCGAGCCTTGGTGAAAGAGTTAAAAACATACTCTATATATTCTTGGCATATATTCTTACTCTATATATTCTTTGCATATATTCTTCGGTGAAAGAGTTCTGAGGCACGGTGAAAAAGTTAAACACGTACTCTATATATACTTCGGTGAAAGAGTTCTGAGGCTCGGTGAAAGAGTTAAACACGTACTTTATATATTCTTTTCATATATTCTTCAGTGAAAGAGTTATGAGGCTCGGTGAAAGAATTAAAAATGTACTCTATATATTCTTCAGTCTGCGGGTTGTGATGGGCACGGGTAATCTGCACTCAAGTTTGCTGATATTAGGTGCACACATTCCTTACCTTTTTCTTTTTCTAATACATATTTGCTCATATAATTTCAAGTATGAATATTTCACCACAGTTACCAAAGATTACCAAGGGCAGACCTAGCACAGTTACTCTACAAGGCCTTTATGAGTATATAGAGTCTTTAGAGAAACGTAGAGAAGAAAGAGAAGCCAAGCTACAAAAAGAGTTAGAAGCCATGCTGGAAAATAAATTTTCATCTCTTGAAGACACCATCCAAAAACAAATAGAAAATAAAATAGAACTACTAAAGAATAAAATGGAGGCAATGGAGACTAGATTGCAGGTTATAGAAAAACAAAACCAAGATACTAACCAACCATCCCAGCAAGGAGATGCTAATACTTTAGAGAGTCTTAAAATGAAAGACATGATTAAAGAACTATAAGAAAAAGTTAATAGCCGCCTCACCCTAAATAATGTGGTAGATAAAAAAATATCCCATGAAGGAGAGTTCTGCGGAGGAAAGGAGCGGATCTGAAGCCGGGGCGATGGCGAAAGCAGGCATAAAATCAGCGAGATTCGATTCGGAGGCTGCGAGATCGGCGATATTGGCGACGGATAAGTTCAGAACCCTGTACCTGCCTATCGCTCCACAGGTGAAAGAGGGCTTCCGGCGCAGTTCGAGACCTGAGCATCGAATAGATCTGGCACCCAACAAATTTAGCAACGTAAATGTATGCGAAGCGCGTCCGGAATCAGAGCGGAGGGCATTCAATCACTGCGTTTTGATATGCAGTGGTATACTGATACAGATCCGAGGACTAGAAGCCCACGGCGACAAAACCCTGGAGGTAAGAAAAAGAAATCTCAAAAATTTTGCACATCAGAACTCGTATCTGTTTCTACAGGCTGCAGATCTCGTTAAAAACCTACTCGAGCAAGAGCCATTGAGCCCATATCGGGCATTATTCTACTTGATCCGTGGCAGGGAGCTGAGATCGAGCCACAAGATCCAAAATCTAGAACCGCGCACTGTGAAACGATCCCCATTTTGGATTATGCCTTGGATAGGAAGCAGCGCCTGCGTCTACAGGAATTTGATTCGGCAGACTGATCCTCTGCGGTCTACAGCACTTGGGCATAGATTGGGTCATAGGATTTCAGATCTAGACCCCTGTAGAGCAGATCTACCCCTATGCAGGTCAGATCTGGAAATACACTCACCGGCAAAGACGATTGAAGATAAAAAAAGCCCTCTCTTTATTAGATCTATGGGAGGGAACACAATATGCATCGAAATAGGGATATGGGAGGCAACAGAAATCCTCAGACAGAGGATACATGAAAAGACTGGAATTCCACCATGCAAACAACTCCTCCTCTATGCAGGGAAGGTAATTCAGGAGGGGTTCAAACTATTGGAATACGGTATAGCAAAGGACTCTACCATCTGTCTCAGTACAAGATTGCGCGGAGGCTGCCCCGACACAAGCTCAAAAGGACCTGTTTCCTTCAAAGATGCAGTCAAAGGGAAGATGGAACCACAAAAGAAACCAGAACAGCAAGCTACAGCACCAGGGGCATACATTGTTGAGCAGACAACACAGAACCCTGCATTAACAATCTCCATACTAGAGGTGAATGAAATACAAACTGATTACTCAACTAAAGCAGTGATATGCAGGTTCAACGGATTTTGGCCCAAGCCGGAAGCCCTTCGTCAATTGATCTACTCCATATGGACAGAAAACTGTGATATCCACCTCTGTTCAAAAGGATTCTTTATTGTCAAATTTGACACCATAAAGGACAAAGAATATGCTTTGAACGAGGGACCATGGTTTTGGGGAAACGCTGGCCTTTTCTTGAAATCTTGGTTCCTAGATTTCGATCCAAACAACATGGTGGTCACCAAAATGCCAGTTTGGGTAAAACTGTTTAACCTTCCTATACACTTTTGGCACTACAAAGTACTGGAAGGAATAGGCAATACCCTGGGATCTTTTTTAAAAGCAGATCATGAGCGCCTATCCAAGGATATCTACACATTTGCCAGGATATGCGTGGAGGTAGACCTCATTCAAGGCCTACTTGGGCACATTCTCCTAATACATAATGGGAAACAATGGGCACAACCACTGGATTATGAAAACACCGCCTTCTGCTGCCGCATATGTAGACAAATAGGTCATCTTCAGAATGCATGCCCACAAAACAAAAAAGATAGGAAAAGGAGACAACCACCAAAGCCGAAAGGATGGCAATTTTCAGCCACATGGGCGGAGGATATAGAAGAGGAAAAGAATGCAGAAACCACCAACAATCTACAAGAAGATGAAGAAGGAAGGAATAACCCAGAAATCAACAAAGAAAGCTATCCACGCTACCTACAGAACAATGAAAATCTGATTGAAGGACCAATAGACACAAATGCAGGTAACCCTCAGAAGCAATATGAGAACTCCAGGCAGGAAATAGGAGGCAGCAAACGAGCATGCTCACCAACAAGCACAGATTCTGAAAAGGACATCATGGCAACCACAAATGAAACAAAAATGATTATTGTAACAGCTCCGCCTAACAATGAAGGTTGGCGAAAAGTGGAAAAAAAGAAGACTAGGAAAGCCTAGATTGACTATTTGATTGATTATTAGCTCTTGATTAGCAGGACAAGTTTTGTTACATCATATGCTATTTAGCATCTACAACATGTAATTTTACTCATAATGAATAAAATTATGATTTTTCCAGTGGAAAAAAATGTGGTAGATAAGTTAGATATCAAACCAATTAAAGACGAAATGAAAAAATTAATAGAATTAGACCACGAACGTAAGAAAAGGGCCTTGAACCTTATAATCTTCAGTTTAAAAGAGGAAGTAGATGAGGATACTTTAGCCTTAGCCCAGACAAAACTAGATAATAGATTACAAATTGAAACAGTGTGTCTCACAGAAGCAACAAGGTTGGGGAAATTAACCGACAATAAAGGAAGACTAATCTGCATAAAGGTGAGCTCCACTGATCATAAGCACGACATACTTAGTAAAACCTCAAGTCTAAAAGGAACAAGAATATTCATAAATGAAGATCTCATTCCAGAAGATCAAGCAGAATTAAGAAAGGAGGTTCAAAAGGTAAAATAAGCTAGAAATGAAGGAAAATGGGCAATAATCAGAAATAGAAAAGCCTTTATTGGAGATAGAAACCAAAAAGATAGTAATCAATAGCAATTAAACATGATACGGATCCTTTCATGGAATTGTCAGAGCTTCCCATGGAAAAAAGGCCCCAAGCTAGGTTGGATTTCAAATGATGTTGATATTATTTTTCTTGTTGAAACTTGGGAGCACGAAGAATCTAAGGTCCCTAACATAGATGGCTTTACGCTATGGTCTACCTGGAATAAGCGATCCTCACGTAGAGGCATTGGGGGAATAGCTTGTTACATTAAGAAGAACATCTCCTCCCATGTTAGGATTTATAAAAACGACCCTCACAACCAATATAGTTGGATAGAGATCAAAGACATTAATAATAAAAAGTCCTACATAGCAATATGTTATTTCCCCCCCATCAATTCCAACTTCTATAAGAAGAAGAATCTAGATAAAACTAACCCTTACAATGGTTTAGAGAATGATATTTCTAGCCTAAGGAATGACAGTAATATCCTTTTAATAGGTGACTTTAATGCTCGAACTTCAAACAACCAAGCTATTATTCTAAGCAATCATTCCAACCCTAATCCTCTTTGGTTAGACGAAGACCCTACTCTGGCTAGCAGGTACAAAAGGAGCTTTGAAGACCTCGGGGAAAATTTGTTTGGGTCGGAGCTAGTTAAGCTCTGTAGTGCTCAGGATCTCATAATTTGCAACGGTCTAAACAAGTGGCCCAATTCCAACAAGATGACCTGCATCCATGGACTTGGTAGCAACGTGGTAGACTACGTTATTTCCGATCTCCCATTATACAACGAAATAATAAATTTTGACATCTTAAACGACCACAAACCTGACTCTGATCATAGGCCTTTACTTATAACTCTCAATTTTGTCATGCATAGAGTTCCCATAGAAAATAATACTTACAACCAAAAGAACTTAATATTTGATAGAAATAAATATGATCTCTTTCTAAATGAATTAAAACCTAATTTTCTTCCTTTATCTAGTATAGACAACATAGAAGACCTCTATCATAATTTTACTTCAACCCTCTCTTATTCTATTAACAAGTTCTCAATTGAAGTTTCAAATAATAAAAGAAATAGCAAAACCAATCCATGGTATGACAAAGATTGTAAAAGTGCGAGGATAGAAATTAAGGAAGCTGTTGATGAATCTCTTAAAATGGACAAGATAAAAATATACAAAGCCCTAACTAAAAGAAAAAGAGGCAGTACATTCGTGAAAGACAGGAGAATCTCTTACACCTCTCTAAGGTAGCTCCTAAGAAATTTTGGAGTCAGATTCTGACTAGGAAGACTAAGGATAATAATAAAATTTCTCTTCACGATTGGAATTCCTATCTTAAAAAGTTTTATGAATCTCCAAATGTCATGGATAATTTGGAAACCCTTCTCACAACGAAAGAAGTTTTATCTTTAGAAGACATTAAGTTTGGGGTTAATCGCCTTGCTAATGGGAAAGCTAAGGACATTGAAGGTTACCAGGCGGAAATCTTAAAAATTGGAGGTCCTGACCTCATCCCTCACATCCACAGGCTTTTCAATCAAGCAGTCAAGCAAGGGTTACCTAAACCTTGGATTGAGAGCCTCATTATCCCTATTTTTAAAAGTGGGGATACAAATAATCCCTCTAATTATCGGACAATTATGATCAACCCTCTCTTAGCCAAGTTATATGGTAGTATTTTGGAAAAGAAGTTAAGCATATGGCTTGAAAGTGAAGGTAAGCGGGCTAAAGGCCAAGCAGGTTTCAGAAGGCATCACTCAACAACAAACCTCCTTGTTACGCTTAGGATCATTGTGGAGGAATGTCGTAATGATAAATCCATTTTATTTTTTTGCTTTGTGGACTTTAGAAAGGCTTTCGATACAGTTCCTAGATACAACCTTTGGAATAGATCAGAAGAGCTAAAGGTTCCTCTCGAGTTGAGAGTTGCCACTATAAGGTTATATGAGAATGTAATTGTCAAGCTAAAGAGCAATGAGGGGTGGTCGAAAGATATTAAGTGTAACATCGGAGTTAAACAAGGTTGCCCCCTCTCCCCTACCCTATTTGGCATTTACATCGATAAGATCGAAGGCTATTTAGAGGAAGCAGGATGTGATGGAACGATCTTAGCTAGGATAGTCGTCATCCTTCTTCTCTATGCTGACGATATTGTTCTTTTGGAAAGGTGCCCATCTGATCTTGATAAGCAACTCAGGCTTCTTAAGGATTTCTGCTCTACCATGGGTATGACTGTTAACACTAACAAAGCAAAAGTTATGATTATCAAATCTAAGAAGGACACTTACGCTAATTTTATGAATGACAATAATAACTTGGAGGAAGTGTATTCTTACAAGTACCTAGGAATCGATATTCATCACAAGCTCAACTGGAACCATAGCATTGAGAAAAGGATTAATGGGGGGTGGAAAGCTTATTTTGGTCTTGAAAATAATTGCAAAATAGCAAACCTCGTAATGTGGGATAAAAAGAAGTTCCTCTTTGAAATTTTAGTCACTCCTATTATCTTATATGGCTGTGAGGTTTGGGGTTGCAGCATCTCCAGAGAATCATGGAGAAAGATTGAGCAAATCCAGAAGCGTTTTATAACTTATAACCTGAAAATTAAAAGTAATACACCCTATCCTATTCTCCTTATAGAAGCAGGTCTTTCCCCTATTGAGAGCCTAGCTATGCTTAGGTTTCCGTTGTACAAGCACAAACTCAATAACATAGATGATCATAGACTTCCTAAGCTAGCTTTAAATTCCAGCCAAAACCACCTAAGGCTCAATCGATGGTGGCATAAAGACACAAGGGCCTGGTTAAACTATTGGGAGATCAACGAAAATGATGCATTTCAAAACATAAATAACATTAAAGATATTGTTACTTCTAAGTTCAAAGAAAAAATGTGGCGTAAGAAAGATTTAGCGGCTAAAAGAAAATTAAGTTATTATAAGAAGGTCATCAACTCCACCCTAGAAGATCAAAAGTATCTCTCTATTTTAACTAGCTCAAAGAAGAAAATTAATATAGCAAAGATTAGAACGAATTCTCATGAGCTCCATAGTGAAATAGGTCGTTGGGTAGTGCCTAAAACGCCATGGATGGAAAGGATCTGCCATATATGTGAGAATAGGAACATCGAGGATGAAAACCACTTCCTCTTAGAGTGCCCCGCGTACAACCACATTAGATCTCAATTTCACAATCTTTGTTACAACACTGACCTTCCTAGCCTTTTACAATGTCAAAATTATAGTGAGCTTGGGAGGCTTCTCTCCAAGCTTTTTGAGCATAGAAATAAAATCTTAAATCAAAATAAATAATTTGTTTTTTTAGGTTCGATAGACCATTCTTTGGTCTCAGCGGACATTAACCACCACTAGCACCACCATCACCATCACCATCATCATCATCATCAAAAAATTCATATTATATAAAAACCTTATCATTTAATTCATATTATATAAAAACCTTATAAACTTTATATTTTTAGAATAAAATAATTTTAATTTAATCATTTAATTTTTTTAATTATACATTATTTTATATTAATAATTAAAAAATTGCATATTAAACCATTAGATAGTCTTATATTTCTATTCGGTCGTAAAATAAGGAATGTAAAAGAGTACATAATTCAATATAAAGAAAAATATGAATATTTTAATAAATGTGAAATTTAAATTTCATTTTAAAGTTCCTTCAATGTGTGGGATTACTCTTTATTTGATCCCACTCCGTTTATTTCTTTTTTGGGTATTTTTCAGAAAAATATGAATATTTAAATTAATGTGAAAATTTCTTTTCATTTTAAAGTTCATTCCATGTGTGGGGTTACTCTTTATTTGGTCCCACTCCGTTTATTTATTTTTGGATATTTTTCAAATGTATCTCTGAACAGGGAAGTGAATATTTATATAGGGAGGGTGTAAAATTAATATTTATTAAAAATATTTGAGAATAGATTATTGAATTACAAAATATAGTTTAAAGAGTTTATAATTAGTTCGGAAAATAATGGAATTTTGGTAAGATTGTGATAAAATTTAGCAATTTTTTTTTAACATCTAGGTTATAGTGGTTAAATTTTAGGATTTTGGATACCCCTAGGTTTTTGATGGTACTGAATCCATTTCCACCATCAAAAAAATGATTCAAACACTCTAGCATTCTGGATTTTTGAAGTTTTCTTTACCGGATTCCGAGAAGAAATTTGTCATCCCGGCTAATTTGTGGTGTCAGCAGAATTAAAATATTATGATGATAAAGAAGTTGAAAGATAATATTTATTGGATTAATTTTGATGTATAAAAATTATTTGGTTTATTTTAAAATTTTGGTTTTATTTAGAATAGTGTTTTAAAATTATATTTAAATAATTAATCTTTTGAATGAATAATAAGAAAAATTTTGTTGAAAATCACATCATAAGAGTTGTGTCGACGCCTTTCGAACCATCTAGTGTGGTCCATTTTGTTGAGTTAAAATGTTAGAAATTATGATTTAATGTAGATGTATGCATGACACTTTAACAGAAAGTGTTTCTCATCTGCAATATTATTAATGTCATATGATGACAAAAAAATTTAACACATGATGTTTTAGGAATTTTCCAACACCTTGATTTGGTAAGGGGCTCATGAGAGTTTATTCTTGTTCTAACAATGTTGATTTTATTCTTCACAAAGATATGTTTTTCATCGAATAAGTTAGAGTTGATAACCTCTTTATAATATCTTAATTTTCTTTTATCATCTAATATTTTATTGCACCATAATTTCTCCGTAAATTTACATGTAGTGATATTTTTAATATTATCATTATTATGTGTAGTGACATCTTCATTGATTTCCTAATGTTTAACTAAAACGTGGCATCTTTATGGTAACCTTTTTATGTCAACCGGATCTAAATCATAGATAATTTTCATTAGAGTCTAAAGCAAAATAAAGAAACCTCTAGTCTTCCATATTATTTATCTTATTTTATATATTAAACAACCAATCATAATTACACTCTCAATAGGGAAAAAGTTACTTGATATTCTAGTGCTAAATAGACAAGCACCAATTTTTATATCTAGTAATTACTTCCAATGATATATGATATTACTATAGTACACCCTAGGAAATCATTAAGCAATTACACACAAAAATTGAACTAGTCAAACATCATTAGTTGTCTAAGAAATTTGACCTCTCAGAAGCTTTGGCCTCTTCTCAAATAACATCCCATATGTGTGTGAGAGAGAGACGAATGTGTATGAAAATGAGAATTCAAAGTGTCTTTTGTAGTGATTTTAGGGTACTCAAAAGGCACATCACTTTGAAAATAAATTTTAAATTTAAATTAAAATAAAAAAAATTTCAATTTAAAATTTATTAACCTCTTGTAAGTACCCAAAAATCAATAAAAAAAATTATGTGAAAATGTTGAATGGGCCACTTTGAAACTGTTTTAAAGAAGATTTAAAAAGCCTAACTTCATTGAAACATATCTTCAAAAATATAGTGAACCAAGTCTCGCCCGACGATAGTTGGGCGAGAACACCTTTCCACTCTAAAAATTTCCACTTCAAGGCGTATAATTTCTCACTGATATGCCACCCTTAAAATAGTGAATTTCCCATCGTCGGGCGAGAACACCTTTCCACTCTAAAAATTTCCACTTCAAGGCGTATAATTTCTCACTGATATGCCACCCTTAAAATAGTGAATTTCCCATCGTCGGGCGAGAACACCTTTCCACTCTAAAAATTTCCACTTCAAGGCGTATAATTTCTCACCGATATGCCACCCTTAAAATAGTGAATTTCCCATCTCGATAGACTAGGCTCAGGCTCATGATCCGAATAGACATGCCACCTTTTGTTACTCAATTTACCAGTATGACGTGTGGATCTGCTAGATTTACCCATGCCACCTTTTTTTTCTTTAATTTCCCATTATGAAGAACCATTACAAGTATTAAACTCAACCTCGGGGAGGGGAGGGAATAATGAATTGGAAAGGGCTTGAGGGGAGGGAATAATGAATTGGAAAGGGCTTGATACTAGAGCCAAGTAGAGGGGATTTAAAGTCCCATAGTTCTATGTTCTTACTCTTTTAGGTATCTCCCTTCTCCCTATAGATAGAGGAAGATACCTGATATCTTATCCTTAGTTGGGTTGTTGCTCGTTCCTACCATTACTGACTTAACGGTGCCAATTGGTCAAATGTTCTATTCAAAAATCAATAATTTTAATAAAGATAACAAAAAATATTAATATTTAATCAATTTTTGTAGAAGTATTTAGACAAATCACATAAGCAATGATTGATGGCTAATATCTGGAACTTGCTAATGAGGTTCATATTCAAGACCAAGATGAAAAAATTGATCAATCAATAGGATTAAATAGCATAGAGATGCATCAAGTTCTAAAGCTAGGCATTAGTAAAATAATATAATTTTAACAATAACAGCTAGTCTTTAGTCAAGAAAATTCATTAAGTCAAATGGGAGAATTTATTAAATAAGAATTAATTTTTTATTTTTAATTTAATAATTAATTATTATAAAATATTACTCCAACAATAAAATTACCAGCAATAAAAGGAATTATAACAAAAATTTGAATAGGAAAGAAATTAAATAAGAAAAAAAAATATATATTAATTATTAAAATTCTTAATACTTGAATTATAAAAAAGGTCAAAGGAAATAAAACATTTATAATTAATTTTATTTTATTTTTTAAGGGGGGAAATGATTTTTTTTTTTTTTGTTAAGGGCGGAAAGAGAAAGCAATCATAAAGAAAGAGCAGGAATCCAACGCTTTCTCAATTTCCAACCATCATCTCTATTGAGATTTTGAGCATGCTTCTCAATTTCATTGGCCTCTCTCAACTTATTATGGTAGAAATTATCAATCTTAGCAATGACTATGGAATTCTCAATCCAGACACGGTGCTTCGTTTTCTCTTCATGCTCAACAATAGTTGAGGAGTGGGAATGGTTATGCCTGATGTCTGCAACATGCTCAATTCTAATGGAGTCATTGCATCATTGAGTCATTGAGTCAATAAAATAGAGTTTCAATCTCCATCCCGACCTGGCCTCACCCTTCCTAACCTCACCCTCTTATTATTCAGGTGACTTCCCTAGGGCATTTAAGGTGGTCATGGGTGAGAATCTAATGCTGGATACTTGTTCACCTTAGCATGCTCTAGAATCCTCATATTAATGGAGCGATTGATTTCTCTAGTGTAGAGAATACCACATAAGCAAGGGATTGAATAAACCTGTTTCATGTCCTTGGGATTCACAGGGTCCTTAACCGATCTAAGGGAGCTCCTAATAGTTTGAAGGGGCTTGAAGGTAGCAGAAACATTATTTTTCTTAAGAACATGAGCGATCTTATCACTGGTTCCATGGATGAATGAAAGAAGAACATTTGAAAAATGTTCACCACGAGACATTTTAATTGAATAACCTTTACAAGATTTTTGAAAGGATCCAAAACCTTGACGCCTAATATAACCCTTAATTTCAAAAACTTTCAGAAGGTGGGATTTCTCTTCTTCCAGGTGGTTTTCATCAGAAACCATTAACACACAGAGGCCAAAGCTTTTCCAAAGTTTGCATTGAAATTGAGCAGAGGCCAAAGCTTTGGTCTCAAAATCCTCCATGAATAAGTTAGCAACAGTGGGAGAGAGCGAAGAACCCATAGCAACTCCACAAGTTTGCTCATAAGCCTCACCCTGAAAGCTAAAGAATGTATATGTCAGGAAAATACCAACTAATTTTGCATTGTCATCATTGGTAGTCCAATTTATGACGTTAATGGCCTCATTAATGGGGATGTTTGTAAAAAGGGAAACAATGTCAAAACTAACTAGTAAATCCCTAGGTTCCAACCTAATATCTTTAAGCTGGTTGAAAAAGGAAGTAGAATCCTTAACAAAAGAGTTGGTGCAACCAACAAGAGGCTTAAGCTTCTGAGCTAAGAACTTAGCAAGAAGATAGGTAGGCCTGCCTATTGTGTTGACAATAGGTCTTAGGGGGACCCCTTATTTATGAATCTTAGGAAGACCATAAATTCTAAGGGTGAGAGGGTTACTCTCA
This sequence comes from Pinus tabuliformis, assembly GCA_031772625.1. Classification (NCBI taxonomy): domain Eukaryota; kingdom Viridiplantae; phylum Streptophyta; class Pinopsida; order Pinales; family Pinaceae; genus Pinus; species Pinus tabuliformis. Next base: position 789,902,829 of record CM062815.1, read on the forward strand.
ATAAGCTTCTTGCTAAGGGGTCAAGAGCAGGGTTAGATTTAACTACATTGATGACCTCCTTAGACACTTTTTTAATAGGGTTCTTCTAGAGTTTCTTGTAACTCCCACTATTAAACAGATGATCTAACATTTTACTAACATAATCAGATTTATCTAAAATGAGGACAACCCCATCATTTTTAGCCTTAAGAACGACAACGTCAGGGTTTTGTTTCAAGGACTTAAGAGCAACAAACTCACTCTTGCTAATATTTCTCTTAGGAGGTCTAGATTTCCTAAGAATAAGGGTGCAATATTGCCTAATAACCTCCTTAGTATTATCAGGAAAGTCTTTAATTCCATATTCGATATTACAAATGACGTCCTCAGTGGAAATACTTCTAGGAGCCAGAGCGAAACTAAGCCCTTTATTCAAGAGGCGAACAACAAGAGGGTCCAAAACAATACTCGATAAATTAACAACATTATTAAGAGGAGAAATATTATAATTATTATTATGCAAGGTAGTATTATTGTTCATATTATTAAAATTATTATTCATATTATTAAAATTATTGTTTTTTTTTTTTTTTTCCGAAGAAGAGAATCCGTAATTTCCATTAATTTAGAAAATTACATGTTGTAGATGCTAAACGCATATGCTGTAGTGTGGGTAAACCACTTACAAGGCAATACTTCAAGAGAAGTATGCAGAAGAGCCCTCAGGGCAGCAAGAAAATGGGTATGTAAACCCCAACAGGAGGATACCCCTACCCATCTCATACAAAAATAACAGAAAAAAAAAAACACAATAGCTCCTGAGGAATGTGCAGAAAATTCGAAATGGCCGCCAAGACAAGGAGGAGAGGCACGAAATGGAGGAAGCCACATCCTCCCCCACCCCCTCAAACTCTGCTCCTGAAACCGAGGAAACCAGAGGAAGATACCACCCATACATCCTCAGAAGCCAGAAGAAACCATCCAGAAACAGCCATGATGAAGCGGCACGAATCGATGCAGAGATAGACTCCACACCTCAGATCCCTCAATGCTCCATATAAACTGTAGAGGAAGGCCGCAAGCGTCCAAAAATAGAATCCAACGCCTCAGCAAGGGAACCCATCAGGTCCCAACCAGAGCAGAGGCGGATCGATTCCGGGGGCAGAGGCGGCTAGGGCAGCCACCTCGCCCCCACGAAGAGCATCAAGAAGCCCAACAAAACCCTCGCACCCGCTCCGCGACTCAGCACAAAAACGCCAAAGGCCAAAAACCTCTTGGTGAGACTGCCAAAGCAGAGCGGCACGGATATTGTGAAAAAACCACCGAAAACCAGTAACTATGAACACACTCCGCCGCCTCCCAACTCAAAGCACAAAGCAAGTCACCGGAGTCCTGCCGATGAACCTCAGAGCCCAAGCAGAGCAGGCCACCCACCCGGGATCGTCAAACGAAGACGATGTGATGGACTCAGAGCCGCGCTGAGGTAAAGAAAGACAAGCACGTCGCAAGGGAAGAGGTCCGCTGGAATGAGGGGAGCGGAGGCCGAAGGCGAATCCCCTCCACAGGCTACAGAAACCGCAGAACTTGAAACCCCACCTGATCTGCGAACCCCGGCACAGGATGGCGACAACGGCCAGAAACTACACCAGAGGCAAGCCCTGCCTCCGCAGGCGCAACAGCGGCAGCAAGAGCCGAGTGAATACCCTAACTTCCAGTCAAAAAAGACAACCGAGAGGATTACAACTATTATTTATCTTATCTTAAAATTATTGTTATTATAGAATTGATTGGAATTAATATTTTTATTATCATTATGAAAAGGATTAAATGATTTAATATTCTTATTAATAATTTTATTATAATTATTAATGGAACGTTTGTTATTAGTAGTATTTTTTGATAAAACAATGATTCTTATGAATGAATTCACCATCCTTACTAATTTAAAAATGGAGACAGATGAAGGACGAATGGAGGGTGACCAGGACAAAAGGAGGGAAGGAATACTGGCAGGACGGGAGATACAAAATTCAGCATGGCAGATCGCTTGGCATGTTTTAAACAGATCAATTGTTGGGGTGAGGTCGAGAACTTCAGAGACAGAGGAGGGAAGAATGTTGGATGAAGGACAGATAAGCAGGTAATCACAAGAGGAAACGCTGGTAAGAGCAGATCCATCAGCTGGAGGGTTAATGCAACACTCCAAATTACACGAGTTCTGTCATGCCCCCAAGCCGGCGGTAGTCTTCCAACCGCTCTTAGCGAGGTGCGGCACCACCGAACACTTTCTTTTCACCAATACTTATGTTCGTGGACTATGCCTAATTCACTTTCTCCTACTTAGTTTGTGTTTCGCAACCAAGTATTATTATGTTTATATTTTATAGCAATGAACACCCATACTCATTCATTATCAACAGCAATTATAATAAGAACACAATTGTACAGTATAAAGGGAGGGGCAACTCCCTGCAATATGAGTCTGCCCGAATCAATATATTATATAATCTTCACTTTTACAATGTACAAGCTAAATCTTGGGAAACCCCAAATTTACACTTAGTCAATTTTCACAACTTCGGCAAACTTGGTTGCCCAACTCGTTAGCACCTCCCCACGGTTGCCGCACGACTCTCCAACCCTTCGTTCACCTCGTTGCACAATTGTGTCGTTTGCCCAACTTGGGCGTGCCTCCAAGTCGCCACACACGGGCACCTCCAACCGAGACACACTTCCGTTCACAACCCAACACACCAACAAACCTTCGTGCACACTTGCACGGTGGGCGGGCGCTCACCCGAGTTGCCAAGACACCCATGCCAAGCCTTCGCACAAAACGGGTGCCACACGTTCACCGTGCACGCCTCAACCGATCACCGAGCACACCTTGCCCAACGCCTTCACCCAACTCCAAGTGTGTTTCCAAACCGTGCGGCTAAACCAAGAAGTGCGCATGAGATATGCGCCTTTACCTCCTCTTGTTCCTGCGCACAAGACTACGCACTCTTCTCTTGGTGCGAAGTGATGATCGAATTCGTGATGTCCAAATGCTCTCCAAACACATTACATTTATACTCATCGCAAGTGTGGGTGGGGCTTGCCCAGCCGACCACCCAACCATCGTTCACACACCCCTTAGCCATCGTTCAACGCCCAACTTTAAGTCGGCCTGCCCGCCATCGCAAGTCGGCCTCAAGTTAAACGCTCCATGCTCTAATCCGGGTATAAACTCCATCGCATTTCATTTGTATCGCAGGTTTCATCGCAAGTCTTTTGTCGCACCTCCGTCGCACAACTGCCGTGCGCTCCAACTCGTCGCCTACCCGCACGCGCGCCCGGTTCGCCCGACGCCCAAACGCGTCGCACATCCGCAGGACGTTACAAGTTCAAATGGAGTGAGGGAGAAGTGGTTATCACGAATGAGGGATCCACGCTGTGAGGATCACAGAAAGCTTCTCACATAGAGGGATGTCCATTTGATCCATCGCAAGCGAGAATTTTTTGATAACGACTTGGAGATCTATCACAGAGAGAGGCTGAGACTGAAGACGAGAATTGATTATGAACCCACGATCTGAGAGCGTCAATCTGTCCACCTCCAATGTGGCTTCTAGAGGAACTAGCACAAGTGGAATGAGAATACCATTGAGACTACCCTCCAAGTAATTTAACGAACTTAGCCGATTTCTTTATCTAAGAAATTTCCTCAACCAAGGAGGCTTTAGAAGCAGACGAACCATCAATTACTCTCCAAATAAATTAAGAAATGCAATTGCCCAAATGTAAGTGAAGCGATAATAAGAATCGAGTTCGCTCCTCACTCTGCGAATTTCAGATCTAAGTAAATACATACTTGTTCTTAGAAAAATATTTTTGTTTTTAGATTTGTTAAGGTTATGATTAAAACGAGCAAAGTTCAGAACTATTTATGCATCCCTGCAACACTTGGGAAAAATAAGATCGATTTTTTTCTTTGAAACCTGCAAACGAGCACATGCAAACAGATGACCTTTATCAGTAACATCTCTTCTGTATAGGGTTATAATATTTGATCCATAAGACTTTGTCAAGGTTTTGGAGCCTTTCAAAAAGCTTTTAAAGGTTTTTCGATTAAAAAGTATTTTGGCGAACATTTTTCAAATATTTTTCTTCTGTTCATCCATGGAACCACTAACAAGATCACCTATGTTCTTAAGAAAAATAATGTTTCTACTATTTTCAAGTCCCTTTAGACTATTAGGAGCTCCCTTAGATTGGTTAAAAACCCTATGAATCCCAAGGACATGCAAGGGGTTTATTCAATCCCTTGTTCATGTGGGATTCCTTACATTGGAGAAACCAATGGCTCCATTAAACTGAGGATTCGATGGCTCCATTAAACTGAGGATTCGATAGCATGCTGCAGGCATTGGGCATAACCGTTCTAGCATAACCGTTCCTGCTTCTCAGCTATTGCTGAGCATGCAGAGAAAATGAAGCACCATGTCTGTATTGAGAATTACATCGTCATTGTTAATATTGATAATTTCCACCATAGGAAGTTGAGAGAGGCTATTGAAATTGAGAAGTAGGCTCAAAATATCAGTAGAGATGATGGTCGGAAATTGAGCAAAAGTTGGATTCCTACTCTTTCTTTATGATTGCTTTCTCTTTCCTTTTTTTTTTTTTAATTTAATTTTAATTGTTTTATTTCCTTCGACTTTTTTATAATTCAAGTATTAAGAATTTAATGATTAATAATTAATAATAATACACAAATAATAAGTAATATAAATCTTTTTTTCTTATTTAATTTCTTTCCTATTCAAAAATTTGTTATAATTCCTTATATCGCTGGTAATTTTATTGTTGGATTAATATTTTATAATAAATAATTAATTTTTATTTAATAAATTTTCTCCTTTGACTTAGTGAATTTTCTTGACTAAAGGCTAGCTGTTATTGTTAAAATTATATTATTTTCTTAAGGGTTAGCTCTGGAACTCATGCATCTCTACTATTTGATCCTATTGATTGATCGATTTTTTTATTTTGGTCGTGAAGATGAACCTCATTAGTAGATTTGAAATGTTGGCCATCAATCATTGCTTATATGATTTGTCCAAAAACTTTTACAAAAATAATTATGGATCACAAAAACATTAGATCAAATATTTAATAAACTTTTTAAAAAACTTTTAACTATGACATCATCAAGTAAATAACAATGAGAATCTTATGTACTCATGTTTGCTCTGAGTTGTTTGATAGCCTCATTGATAATTATGTTTAGTGTGAGCTTGATATTTAAATATCAATGTTTTAAAATGGGAGGAAAAAAATGTTAGTGATATAAATGTTCCTATAAAATATCAGAAGTGTTCAAGATATTAATGGAGGAAAACATGTATATAAAGGCATGAAGCAAGAAAACCCATAAAAAATAATGACAGAAAACATCCACGAAAACAACATGAATTTGTCTAATATCAAACAACTTGGATTTGTCTAATATCTTTGTCTTTGTATTGCATATCAACCACACAATGAATGTAACAAATCATCATATCAACGTATTTACAATAACTCAGAAAACTAGAAATGACATTAACATAAATGTTGAGATGAACAAGGAATAACTGGTTATGAAATAGTGTTAAACGCACATATGGGCAACAACAGAATATGAAAGATAAAACATGAGAGTACATTTTTTATTAACAAATGATACACATTTATATTACATTATGTGACTATTGGGTTCCACATCCCAAGGTCTCTTGGACTTCCTTAGTCTATTCGGCTTCCACACTAACCCATAGAGGATTAGGTGTCCAACATTCCCCCCCTTAATCCGAAGGGTTATGTATGAGTCCAAGAAGAGAGCTGTAATACAAAATGTGCAAAAATGCATGGCAGCACTAGGCTGAATGTGCTCTCTGAAATGTTGGTATAAAGGGCGGTGGTTTAAGGATGACCACCAACACTGGAACGCTTAGTGCAGTTCCTGGAACTCTTCCAATTCTGGCATGAAGCTCAAGTCTTCTGCTAGAGGAAGTGTTCCTGATGTTTTGAAGAGGGAAACCTTCAACCATGAAAGGGAGGTCTCACCCCGCATAAAAGGGAGAACTTCAACCTAAAAAGGGAAGTCTCAACCTGTGATGGTTTAAGGATTACCACCAACTCTGGAATGCTTAATGAAATTCCTTGAACTCTTCCAAAACTGGCAAGAAGCTGAAGTCTTCTGCTAGAGGAAGTGTCCCCAATTCTTTGAAGAAGTATCACCGACTGAAGGCATGCTCAGGGGCATCTTTGTCTTTGACTACAACTCTGAAACTGGTGTGGTAAGTTGTGGCTCAGGCTCTCTTGATGTGGCTTTGAAGCTTGTAGATGACCATCATTTCCCCCCCTATCAAATACAAGGTGAGATGATGGAGAAAACTCAACTGCAAGACTGTTCAATACTCTTGAACAGGTTCTAACATGTGACTGAAATATCTTCTTGGCTGTTGATGCCCATTGCCAAGAAGTGATCCATCCAAGATGAATCTTTGTTCTTGCAGGAGATTTGTTTCTGAAGCATCTGTTTGAAGAATTATTGGTTTTATGTCAGTGCTTACATGGATGAAGATAAAAATAGTGATCTTTCAGATGGCCAACTCGGTCACAGTGTTGGCATTTCACAATCTGTTGTGGCTGCTGTGGAAGAGGGGCATAATCTGGAACAGTTGGAGGTGAACTCTCATGAAGGAATCCAACACTCTAAAATTGGATTGGTTTGGATTAGTCTGGAATATGAAAGGAGACGTCCTTGTCATATCCAAGACCAGTTCTGTGCTTGTTGTGGACAAGTTATTCCCAAGGTCTGATGATGGGCTTGGCAAGTGCAGACTGAACTTCTACATCTACATGTGCAACTGCTGCTTTATTGGGTACTAAATATGAATGAACTGTAACATGATTAACTTGCTGCTGATGGTGGTTGTCTCAATGTTCTGAACAAAAACAGGTTCAAAATGATGTCTATTTTGATGTAGCTCTTCTTGCTGTAGCTGTGATTCAAGCTGCAAAAAATCGATCTTTTCTTGTGCATTATGTAGGCAGGTCTGGATGTCACAGAGAGTGTCTTTGTTGATGTTTACCATCCCATCGTCATTGGACTATATCAAAGTATTTAATAAATCTAATACATCATAAATTAAAGCCATTTTGACTTACGACAAAAGAGTACTGAAGCAGCTCTGCTTTTTGTAAGCTAGAGAAAAAATGGAAATTAATAGAGTGGCTTGGATATAAGTCTTCTAAAAAATCTGCAGCGATGAGGCGATGTCTCTATAAAGAGACCAAACCGTTATACAACTTGTCTACAATTTTCTTCAACACTTCTTCATGATTCACGTATCTTTTACCACCATCTTCAAAGATTGCACAGACTAATTATATCCAAAAATGAAACAATTAGCAATGGAATCAAAACCTCCACTCTAAATTTCAACTCCTCGAGTCAAATCCTTTTCTCGAATCCTTGATGAATATATGCACACTTCCAGAAACCTTACAGCCGTGTGTTTCAAGACCTCCTGACTCAAAATTTTGAACAAACAAACACTAAACTGTACATACACAACCACTGATGCGCAACGAATATGTGATCTCTGAAATATATGTATGTAGCTTAAACTGGATCAATGCTTCCACATAAACATTTAATGCACCACGACAGATTCGAACTTCACTATTAATATAGATGGTCTTTATGCTCAGAACATTGAAATAGCTTAGTATCAAATCTGGTTACATAAACCTCGGTCTAGCATCATGGTGCAAAATCGATAAAACCCAACTTTCTCCTCACGGCTTGCGTACCAAGCAATTCCTCGAATGTGCACCATTCGACATAGGTTTAAACAAACAACACATGCATCAGCACCCAATCACTGGCTCTATTCAAAGTTGTGTATATAAGCCAAGTCTTCAACGTTATGTGTACCTTGACCAAGGCATGCACATAACTTAATGCAGTGCATAGAATAACCCAATTCAACCGTTCAACGATAAGTGAACCCCAAAATTGATAGAAACATGCAGGTAGCCCACGACTGCTCCAACTTGTGCAATCATCTCAAATCATCTTCCACCAGTTCTAGCTCTAGCTCTTCTCGGGTCAAGCCCCTGCGCTCAGAGTTCAAGGATTAATAGTGCTTCATTTCACAAATTATCTACCTAACTGGCATCTAACAGGGAGCAAAAGTTGGCATGGTTGGAAGGGATGTGAATGTGATATGATTGATCCAGAACCCACTTCAAAGATAGAGGGCGAGATTTGTCAAAGTGTACACAGGGGATCCAATTGGGGATCTAGCAGAATCTATGCAGTCCGAAGGTTCCCTGTTTGTGACATAAACTGCAAGGGAGTTACTTGGAAGCAAGAAGAGATGATAACTCGTTCAAACCTCGCAGAACAATTGCGGGACTATCAGGTTCGATCCCAACAGTATCAAAACCGGAGCAAGCTTCCGATATGCCAAACCTTCACGGTTTAGGGCAATCTCAGTTTGGCAACGTTCACTGCTCAAACCAATTCACTGTGTCAATGTCAGGCAGTGTTCACCATGGCAAGCATGAACGCACGATCACGTACAACGTATGGAAACAATGCCAAGTCCATATATAAATAACTGCAGCAGGAGATATATCCACATTCCCGCACTAAGAAATATGACCAACACATACCATTATTCAACAAACAGCCACCATTATTCAATTAACATGGAATTTAATTGTTCAAAGTGGAGGCCACCATGTTTAATGCAAATACCTTTTCTTCAATTGTGCAGACTCAGGTATTTCTAGTGCAAGGCCGTGAGCCTTCAGTATTTGCAAGACTTTATTGCTAGTGACACTCTTCACCTGTGCAATTCCTTGGGAGTCACCGAGAATCACACCAATTTGTGATGGCGTCAAACCTCTCTGGTTCGTATGGCCTCTGAGCCACGATCAATTCCGCTTCCGCAGCGCATCATCAAATTTTGCCGCATATACAACCAAGCTCTCAAAATATCTTGTATCGAACTACTGAACGTCTTGAGAAATATTTTCCAATGCTAAAACCACCATAGCGAAAATTCAAAAAATCTCTGCAAATCTTTAAAATATTTGAAGATCAGATATACACATCGTAAAAAGAAATGAAAAAGAACTTAGAAAATGCTTCAAAATAAAACTCAAAAGGCCATCATCCATGGCTGGCTATCCACTGCAAGTAACCACCATCTGGCAAGTCGGACTAGCGATATTCACCGAGCATAATGGTTGGAGGGCGGACTATTCACTGCAAGAATAAAACGTATACTGACACCATCTGCATGGAGCAGGCTTCAGGCAACTGACACCATCAGCAACGTACCACAACGTTTACCATGAGCAACGTATTATATGGGAAATGAGCAGCGTATTATATGGGAAACTAAATCGATATGGGTAGCGTACCAGTAGCGTATTATATGTGAGAGCAAATACCAGCAGCGTATTATATGTCAGAGCAGAGCAAGGGAGTAGTGTTTTGTATGCAAGGCAGAGCATAGGTAGAATACGGAGTTACAAAGCAGGGGGAAGCCAAAAATGGCGCTAGAGAAATGACAGAGGTTGCAGCTAGAATTTCGCTGAGAAAATATTCATGAAACGCAGAAATGATGGCAGACATGACTTGCACAGAAACGCCATAAAACAAATGGCTCAAAGTAATTATGCAGAGCAGGAATACGCCTGCTCTGATACTATGTTAAACACACACATGGGCAGCAACAGAATATGAAATATAAAATATGAGAGTACATTTTTTATTAACAAATGATACACATTTATAGTACATTATGTGATTGTTGGGTTCCACATCCCAAGGTCTCTTGGACTTCCTTAATCTATTCGGCTTCCGCACTAACCCATAGTGGATTAGGTGTCCAACAAATAGAAACAGGGATTAGGTATCTGTTAAATGTATTGAATCCATTTAATTCTGTTGATGGAAAGATTTGGAACATCTGAATGATATAATTAAGTCAAGTGTTTGATTTCGACTTTCGGCGTAGTTAACTATTCGATTAACCATGATTGTCGAAATCGTAAACCAGAAAAGTATGCATTAGCCCATGACAATACAAGGTAGACGTAGTGAATTAGCCGAGGAAGGCATTTTAATTATGTGCCTATTTCTTCATTGTGTATATATAAATGATGTGTAAATGGTCATTATCTGCTTTATAAAATTAGAGTTTTCATTCGAAGCATTTATGAAACTCAGATGCAATGGGTTTAGTTATTTTACTGAAACATATTTTAATAGTTTAATTTAGACTTATTATCATATGAAAGAGGACTTTACAACTTAGTATTTTGAAAATGTAATATTTAATTATTTTATACTTTACTTCTTAACAAACACAAAAAACTATGATTTTACAAAATACTCCGAAAATCCAAGATCATAGCGTTGGAGAGATTACCCAACTCAAAAGATCAACGTAGACAGAACCTGAAGGCAAAACCTAAACAAAAATCAGAAAGCGGAAGAAACTACCAGCTATGAAAAGATCCGGGAAATATGCAATTTTAATTTGAGAATTAAAGTCATCGGTATTCACCAATCATAATAAACCCAACATCGACTCAACATGTTCAAGACGGACTGTTTATCCCATGGAAATTCCGAGGAAATCGAGGAACGATTTCCATCAAAACAATTTGATCGTTATGTCCATGTACTAAATATCCTTCTGTTCATAACAGGAAATCTTCCGTTACCCAAGCATATTCCAAAACCCAATATTATTTCATCTAAATTTAATAATCATCATCTAAATTTCATATTCATGAAATCTGATGAAAAAATAACATGTATGCTTGAATTGGGTTAAAATAATGACATATAAATCGAGATAAGGTGTATTAGATCGTATTGCTTGCATATATCGCTGCGTAATCAATGGAATTCAAAGTATGTTGAATGCCCTGATGAGATACAATGAAAAGTAAGTTAATCCATTTCTACTTTTGTAGTAATATTTCCAATTTCCATTAAAGCTGGGCAAATTAAAAAAGAAAATATTGTACTGTTCGATGCTCATACTTAAGACCTTTAAAATATTGGGTGTGCAGAAATCCATTTAACAATATTTGAATCCAATGCTTTTTCCTTTCGAGGGCCCAAAGGCGTGTCAGAGATAATGATGAATCGACGAAAATGGGGACATGCCAAATTGTGACTACGATTCGTTTCTATAGGTGATGCTCGTCAAACTCAAACCGTGATAGACTCATTCATTGAAAGTTTGCGGGGGTGTCAGTTGTTATAGACTCTCGAGGCAAAAGGAGGGTTAAATGGAGGGCAAGGATAATTTAGGAGATATGCAGCAGCATGGAGTCCATGTTGTGATGTATCCATGGCTTGCCCATGGCCACATTCGCCCCTCTTTGAAGCTCTCAAAGTGCCTCGCCCTTGTGGATTTAAAATCTCCTTCATTTTCTCTCTGCACAATGTTGAGAAGATCAAATCGCTCTTTCGATGCGACGATCAAATAGATTTGGTGGAGTTGCCCTTACCCACTGTGGAGGGTCTCCCACCTGGAGCATGTTGGAAATAATAATCCCAACTACCGCCTTAAACAAATTGACAAACACCATGCTTGTCTAGTCAACAACTGCATGGTTGCGATTTTGTTTGCACGTAGAATCACTTACTGAAGTCATAACAGAAGCATTGAAGTCAAAACAGAAGTACAATGTGGACCATTCGGCAACACAGTAGAGGAGTTCAGGCATTTAATAAATTTTGGTAAATAGATATGGGCAAACATTTACTCCATGACTGTTGCCCACACTCCACAACACATGCAAGTTCAGAAAATCATTTACTATGTAAAATCGCCCATGTCGCGTATTAAATATTTTTTCTATCATGTAATTAATGTCAAATTTATATGTTAAGATAAATATGCAAGTAAAAGTCATTAGTAATGTTGGGCATGTTGGGCAAGTTAGAGAGCGAGAGTGTGTAAGGCAGTGAGGAGAAAATCGTGGAGAAAATATTGATGGGCGCGTGAAAACCAGTTTTACATAAGTTTACTCTGCAACCCACTGATGCTTAAATTGCAGTGAGTTTGTTGTGTTTTTCACTTGGAGCTGTAACATTTATCACATGAATGTATTTCTTTATGTTTTAACATATAATATAAAGCGTGGCTAGTTGCGTTATGGCATTAATCCTTTGCAAGAAAATTTATGGCAACCTCCTTTGTTTTGCTGTGTGTAAAATTTATGTTTTAATTAAGTCCCTATGTGGTTGTGATATCCTCGCCGTAACCTATGATTTACCTTTCCTGAAGTTGACTTTGCCTACTTTGTAGCAACTGATTTCTGAGCTCCTTTGCCCTCGTAAAATTTTTCTAACATGGTATTAAAGTGGGTTAAACTCTGTTAGTGTAAAAACAAGTGTTTTTACTAACAGTGAAAATTGTTTTGAGGGCAGATTGTTTTTTAGCATATTTACCAGTAGGTAGAAAGTTTATTTTCACTCAGAAATGGAAACATCAAGCACAAGCCGGACTAATCCTCACATACTTTAGTTTAATGGAAAAAATTATGATTATTGGGCTATTACGATGAATGCCCTGTTTTCATCTCAAGACATTTGGGATTTGGTGGAGAATGGTTTTCAAGAACTAGCAGATACAGCAGCATACAATGCCTTGTCTCAAGTAGAAAGAGATTTGTTAAGGGACAACAGGAAGAAGGATTCAAAAGCCATATTCTATATTTTCCAAATAGTTCATGAAAGTATTTTCCTAAGGGTTGCAGCAACAACGAAGTCCAAGCAAGCATGGGACACTCTCCAGACAGCCTATCAAGGCATGGCAAAAGTGAAAAAAAACTACAAATGTTGAGAAGAGATTTTGAAACACTTTGTATGAAAGAGTATGAGAATGTAGACTCCTTTTTTACACATGTAATTGGATTGGTTACTCAAATCAGGTCTCATTGTGAGACACTTTAATAAAGAAGAATAGTTGAGAAATTTTTGAAAAGCCTGCCAGCAAGGTTTGATGTCATTGTTGTGGCCATAGAAGAGACAAAGGATCTCTCACAGTTCTCAGTGGATGAGCTTCATGCATCACTGATTTCTCAAGAACATAGACTGAATAGAGCAACAAGCTCCTCATTAGATCATGCCTTCAAGACACAAGTTTCCTTTGGTCAAGGTCGAGGCAGAGGAAGATCATATGCTAAAGGAAGAGGAAGAAGCCCACACAGAGGTGGAAGAAGCAGTCCTTCAAGCTCAAGTGGAAGGGGAAGCAATCAAAATCCAAGTCAAGGCCCAAGCCAAAATCAAGCACAAGTTCAGAGGTATGATAAATCTCAAGTTCAATGTCATTTTTGTAAGAAGTATGGTCATTATCAAAATAAATGTAGAAAGAAGAAATATGACATTAGTAACAAACCAAGTGTAAATTTCACAAAGGAAATCAGAACTATGATAGCATGTTTTTAGCTTGTAATGTACCACAAAAAAAAACAAAGTGATATATGGTATCTAGATTCAGGGTGTAGCAACCACATGTGAGGGAACATAGAAATGTTTTCCAATCTAGATGAAAGTGTGAAATTTGAAGTGACATTAGGGACTGATAGTAAAGTCTCTATCATGGGAAAAGGAAGAGTTAATATCCTAACAAAGAAGGGGGAGAAGAAGTGCATCTCAGATGTTTACTTTGTCCTCGGTCTGAAGCATAACCTCATAAGCATTGGACAGCTCATGCAAAAGGGTTTCAATGTCTTCTTCAAAAATTATGTGTGTACAATTTTGGATAGGCCTCCAAGAAGACAACTGAATGCAAAGGTTCAGATGACAAAAAATATAATGTTTCCCCTAAAGATAAGATGAGATTTGAAAGAAGAAGGTGCACAAGCACAACTATCAATGAACTGACAAGAGGATGGAAGAAAAGAGGCAGCTATCACACAAGTGAACTATCAAGCAGAGGTCAAAGATGAAAACTGGTTAAGACATTTGAGATTTGGACATCTCAACTTTGGAGGTTTGAATTTGTTGCATAGGAAAGACATGGTCAAGGGATTACCACTCATAGAAAAACCGAACAACCTATGTGAAGGATGTATCTTGGGCAAGCAACATAGAAAGATGTTTCCAGTAGGAAAGTTAGTAAGGGCAAAGGCACCTTTGGAGATTGTCCACTCAGATTTATGTGGACCAATGCAGATACCATCAATTGGTGGCAGCCACTATGTATTGACCTTCATAGATGACTACACAAGGAAGACATGGGTCTATCTCCTTAAACAGAAAAGTGAAGTGTTTAAGCGCTTTTGCCAATACAAAGCTCTTGTTGAGAAGCAAAGCAGGCACTACATCAAAGTCCTTAGGACTAACATAGGTGGCGAATACATCTCAAATGATTTCCTTCGTTTTTGTAGGGAGCATGGAATTCACAAGCAATTTACAATAAGATATACACCTCAACAAAATGGTGTGACGAAAAGGAAGAATAGGACCATTATGGAAATGGCAAGGAGTATGTTGAAGGCAAATCATTTGCCAAATGATTGTTGGGCTGAAGTTGTTGCTTGTGCAACATATATCTTGAATAGATGTCCAACCAAAAGTGTCCAGAATGTGGTTCCTGAAGAGGCATGGAGTGGAAGAAAGCATAGCGTCACTCACATGAGAGTTTTTGGATTTGTGGCTTATGCACATGTCTTGGATGAGTTGAGGAAGAAGTTGGAAAGCAAGGGGAGAAATGTATATTTGTTAGATACAGTGATGAATCCAAGGCATACACACTCTACAATCCATTAACCAAAAAGGTCATAATCAACGGAGATGTGAAGTTCATAGAAGAGGAAGCATTGGATGGAAGTTTAGAGAAGACAATCAATGTGAAAGCATGCATACCACATGAGGAAAAAGAGGAATTAACAACAACAAACAATTCCTCAATAGCGACTCCCTCTACTCCTATTCAAGAACAACAAAGCAGGTAGCAAGGAACACCCTTAACAAATAATAGGACAACGTCGCGCAGTCAAGCAAGTGCTTCTCCAAGCACGCCGCAAAGCGCAACACCAAGTGACATGTCAAGCCCATCTTCAGCAAGCACAAGAATACCAAAATTCAGAAATTTAAATGAGATCTATGAGCAAGATGAGGATGATAGCAACGCTGGTCTGAATTCATTATTTGCTTTGTTTTGTCATGTCAATGATTCTATCCATATTAAAGATGCAGTCAAAGAAGAAAAATGGGTTGCGGCAATGGAGGAGGAAATAGAAGCAATAGAAAAGAATGACACATGGGAGTTAGTGGACTTACCGCAAGGAAAAAAAGTCATTGGAGCGAAGTGGGTCTATAAGACCAAGAGCAATGTCGACGGTAAGATTGAAAGGCACAAAGCAAGGCTAGTTGTCAAAGGATACAAGCAGCAGCATGGAAGCGATTATTCAGAGACATTTGTGCCAGTCGCGAGGCTGGAGATGGTGCGTACAGTTGTAGCAATTGCCACACAACATAAATGGAAAGTGTATCAAATGGATGTAAAGTCAACATTCTTGAATGGAGTGCTGAAAGAGGAAGTGTATGTTGTGCCACTACCTGGTTATGAGGTAGTAGGCCAAGAAGAAAAGGTGTATCTATTGAGGAAATCTCTTTATGGGCTGAAGCAAGCACCGTGTGCATGGTACAATAGGATAGATGCCTACTTGTTGGACAATGGTTTCGACAAATGTGATGGTGAGCCTACTCTCTACATCAAAGAGAATGATGGTAAGATTCTCATTGTTGTCTTATATGTAGATGATTTGATTTTTACAGGTAGTGATGATTTCCTCATCATTGATTTCAAACAAGTCATGAAGAATGAATTTGAAATGACTGACTTGGGGTTGTTAAGATATTTTTTGGGCATAGAAGTGAAGCAAACAAAAAATGGATTTTTTATCTCTCAAGCAAAGTATGTAGCAGACATTTTGGAGAGGTTTAAAATGCAAAATAGAAAGCCCGCACCAACTCCAACTATCATGGGGTTGAAGTTGAGCAAAGAAGATTGCAGCAGCAATGTCAATCTGACATTATACAAAAGCATGCTAGGCAACTTGATGTATTTTACCACCTCTAGGCCGGATATAATGTATGTAGTGAGTTTGGTGTCGAGGTTCATGGAGACACTCAAGGAGACACATTGGAAAGCATCGAAAAGAATTTTAAGGTATGTCAATGGAACAAAACAATATGCCATTTTGTACATTGAAACATAAGATTTCAAGTTGGTTGGCTACACCAACAATGATTAGGCAGGAAGTGTCGATGACAGAAAGAGCATGTCAGGATATGTTTTTCATTTGGGTTCCAGAGCCATTTCATGGGCTCCAAGAAGCAGCCTATAGTATCATTTTCAACAGCAGAAGCTGAATATGTCGTCGCAACAACAACATCATGTCAGGCAATTTGGATGAGAAGGATGTTGAGGGATCTTTACTGCGACCAAGAGGGAGAGACAACTATTTTCTTCGATAACACATTCGCAATTGCATTGTCAAAGAATTTGTTCTTTCACAAGAGGACCAAGCATATTGATGCTAAATATCATTTTATCAGAGAGTTGATTAACAATGATGAAATTTTGTTGTAGCACTGCAGGTCACAGGAACAATATGCTGATATTTTCATAAAGCCATTGGCACGTGAAAGTTTTGTTTATCTGAGAGACAGTTTGGGAATTGTTAATGGCGGAAATTTTTATTAAGTGGGAGTGTTGGAAATAATAATCCTAACCACCGCCTTAAATAAACTGACAAACACCATGCTTGCCCAGTCAACCACTAAATGGTTGCGATTTTTTTTGCAGGCAGAAGGACTGAAATTAGAACAGAAGGATTGAAGTCAGAACAGAAGTACAACGTGGACCATTTCACAACAAAACAGAGGAGTTTAGGCATTTAATAAATTTTGTTAAATAGATATGGTCAAACATTTACTCTGCGATTGTTTCCCACACTCCACAACACCTGCAAGTTCAAAAAATCATTTACTATGTAAAATCATCCATGTTGCATATTAAATATTTTCTTTTTCATGTAATTAATGTCAAATTTACTTGTTAAGATAAATATGCAAGTAAAATTCATTCGTAATGTTGGGCATGTTGAGAAAGTTAGAGAGCGAGATTATGTGAGGTAGTGAGGAGAAAATCGTGGAGGAAATATTGGTGGGTGCATGAAAACCAGTTTTACGAAGTCTTACAGAAGTTTACTCCGCAACCCAGTTGATCTGAAATTGATAAAGGTATTACAGACTATGTGTGAAGTTGCCTATGTTACTTAGTGCAATGGATCGATAAGATTGCGAATAACACAGACACTTAAACAATTATAAAAACACAATCAGACACATCAACACAAGCAAAATTGATAAAGGAGTTCACCAGACTTCCTGGCTATGTCTCCTGGTCCTAGCTTCCAGTGTTGACCTCTTTATTATGTCTTCAAATGGTTGTTACAGGTGTGAGCTCAAAAATAGAGTCTCAACACAGAAATGGAACTCACCACTATGTTCCGCTCGAAACTTCGAGTCAAAATGAGCATACACATGACTATACTGGTCACCCTGACCTCCAGACCCCCTGGAACGGTTCACAATACACTCCTCTGTCAACTTTTCTGTGTTATGGTGTTTATATAACATGTTTTAGTTACAAATTGCAATAAACGTGGAACAAATACGTTTATAATAGAAATAGGCTATAAACGAAAGGACTAGGAGGCATGGGTGGACCCTAACCGTCCGACGTTTCCCCGACACTGATATCGAGAACAAACCATCTTACGGATGTCGTACTCCACTCTTCAACTAATCCGGACAACCTGCATCGTTGATATGTCCTCTGCCATCCAATGGCTGTCGTGTGGTTTCACGCTCCAACTAGCACGTTTTCTATTTCTCTGAAGGCACGCGATAAAGTGGTTTTTCAGGAGGCTATGTGTCGAGGGCTGAGTGAAATTGTGTGCTCCCAGTCTAAAACCGCTTCCTGCCTTGAGGGCATGCAATAAAACATTTATCGCCCTCCTATCAGAACTCAAAGAGTTTAGCTCCTTTTTCATAGTTTTATTGCATCCGTTTTCCCAGATAACTTGCCTGCATGTTTTGACGTGATATGCGTCGATCTCCTTTGATGGGACGATCTCCGCTCTTGACTGTTGTTCCTCATCGCTTGAGGTCTGAACCAATCTCCAATTGCCACATCATCTTCTGCGCTGACATCATCAGGTACCTGCGACTCTTTCCTGGGTTGCCACATGTCCTTCTGACATAGGCTTTGACTCTTTGACCTAAATCTTTGATCAGCTCTAATTTCCTTGTCCGAAATCGGATTTGCATGCGGTTTGCACCATTGGCTTCGTATTCACGAGCCCTTCAACATTTTTCCATTTCACCTATATTTGAAGACTTTTGATCTGGAGGCTATGCTAAATCCATTTTCGATCACTCCTCCCCACTGGAAGCTTTTGGTCCACCAAAAGTTGGTTTTAGCTATCGAGTAAGTGAGGATAAATTTCCTTCACTTGTCCAATTTCTATCCATTGTGATTTACATGGATTTGTACCTTTGAATCCAACTCTCAGGTACTCAACATCCCCTCATCGTGATGTTCTTACCCTCCTGTCAAGAACTATGTCCTCCTGTAACTCACTGAGATACTCAGGCAACAGATCCTCAATGGAAGGTAACTAACCTTGCTCTTCCGGATCTTCAATCATTGAAGGTTCATACAACCTCAAGTTTTCAACATTAACGACTGAATAGATTTTCATATAAGCCGATAGATCAAGGCAGAAAGCATTTTCACCAATTTTATCAAGGATTTTGAAAGGACCATATCTAATTGGTTTCAACTTTTTACCTTCTCCTTGCAGTCTTTCTTTGCTGATGTACAACTAGACTTGATCACCAACTTGAAAACTATGCTCAACTCGATGCTTGTCATGTCGCGCCTTATACTTTGCTTGGCTTCTTTCCAGTTGTTCCTATACTGCCTGGTGAATTTCTTGGATTTGTCCAATGAACTTGGTTGCTTTGTCCACATCACTGTGTCCATCAACTGCTATGTCTTTACCAAAGACAAAATCCAAGGGAGACTTTGGTATAAAACCAAAACAAGTCTTAAAAGGAGTTCTCTGAGTAGAAGAATGTTTGGCATGGTTGTAAGAATGTTGTACATAACACCAATGCTAATCCCAAATTTTGGGATGCTTGCTGCAATATCCTCAAAGCAACTGTATCACTGTCCTGTTGACCACTTCTATTTGACCATCTATTTGTGGATGAAATGTTGTGCTCTTCTTTAACCTTGTGTCCATTAACTCCCATAGACTTGACCAAAATTTCCCAACAAATCGAGAATCTCGATCAGATACAATAGAAGTGGGTAACCCAAAATGAACCCATAAATTTTGAAAGAACAACTTTGGAGTTTGTTCAGCTGTGACTTGTTTATTACAAGGTATCAAAATACACATCTTACTGAACCTATCCACAACTACATACAAATAATCATTACCTTTTCTAGACTTTGGCAATCCCCCAACAAAATCCATGGAAACACTTTCCCAAGGACGAGAAGGAATTGGAAGTGGAGTATACAAAACTAATTTTCTATTAGTTGGCTTGCTTGTAGCACACTTAGTACATCCTTTGATATATCTAGAAACTGTTTCATGAATTCGTGGCCAATAACAGAACCTTTTCAATTGTGCAACTGTTTTACTTACACCAAAATGACCTGATATGAGAGAAGTATGTGCTTCTCGAATTATGTTAACTCTTTCATTTTGTGGAATGCATAACTTTCCCAAATGATATAAGAGTTTGTCCTTAATGTAGTAATCCAATTCTTCTACCTTCTTTCCATGGCTTAAAGTTGCATATGCATCCTTAAAGTCTATATCTTGAGCATATTGTTCAATGTAACTTTCAAGAATTACTGAATTATGCTTAAGTATAGTGGATGCACTTATGATTGGTCTTAATAAAATGTTTGCAACCTTATTATGTATGCCCTTCTTATATCTAACAATGAGATAAAATTGTTGTAGAAAACCCATCCACTTGTAATGTCTGGATTGTTGCAATTTAGTTTGTGAGTGTAGATATTGAAGTGGTTGATGATCTGTGTGAATGATTGTTTCTTTACCCATTATATAATGTTTACACTTTTTAACACTCTGTACTAATGCATACAATTCTCTATCATATGTCGGATAGTTAACTACTACAGATGCAAATGTCTCTGAATGAAAGCATAAAGGCTTCCTGTGCTGCATCAACACTGCCCCCATGGCATAGTCACATGCATTTGTGTCGATCTCAAATGGATGTTGAAGATCTGGTAGTGCTAGTACTGGCGCTGTACTGATCCTTTCTTTCAAGGTGTCGAAGGATTTCTGCTATTTGCCTCCCTACTGAAACACCTTTTTCACACTTGTCAAAACATGTAAAGGAGATGTAATCAACAAAAAGTTAGCAATAAACTTTCTCCAATATTGCACTACCCCTAAGAAACTTCTAACTTCTGTAGCATATTTGGGTTTAGGCCAGTTCACAATGACTTCAACCTTAGAGAGATTTATCTTCAATTCACCACCCCCTACAATATAACCCAAATAATTCAAAGATGTCTTGCCAAATTCACATTTTGAAAGTTTCACATAGAGATTTTCTCTCTTTAAAACATCTAAAACCTGCTTTACATGTTCATCCCAAATCTTACTAAAAACAATAATATCATCTAAATAGACTATTACAAAATCATCAATAAATGGTCTAAATACATCATTCATGACTTGCATAAACGTAGCAGGAGCATTAGTTAAGCCAAAAGGCATAACCAACCATTCATAGAGTCCTTGCTTCATCTTGAAAGCAGTTTTCCATACATCCTGTTCTGCAGCTCTGATTTGATGGTAGCCACTTTGCAAGTCTAATTTAGAAAAGTAAACTACACCTTTTAATTGATCTAATAAATCATCAATATGAGGAAGAGGATAATGATTCTTGATAGTAATTTTGTTTAGTGCTCTAAAATCAATGCACATTCTCCACGAACCATCTTTCTTTCGCACCAACACAATTGGTGATCCGCAAGGTGATGTGCTTGGCCGTATAAAACCTTTATCGAGCAACTCCTGTACTTGCTTCTTTATCTCTGCATTCACTAAAGATGATAACTTGTACAATCCAATGTTAGGAAGTGGAGCATCTTGCTGCAAATAAATATCATGTGCTATCTCTCACTTGGATGGAATCCCTTTAGGCTCTTAAAACAGAATATCGTAATCAGAAACAACTTTAACTAAATTTGCTTTCTGTTTAGGATTACAACCTTTGAATGCATTGTATTTATCAAGATCTTTTGACTTTACAATCATTAGGAAAAATTGCTTACTTGAATTTACTATTGTTTTCATCTGTCCTGAGTTTATGAGAGAGAAGTTACCTTTAATTTTATGAGCTCTTACAATATACTCAATTCCATCCTTAGTGAGTTGATACTTATTTTCAGCTCGATAGAAGATAGCCTTTCTATCGTACAAGTATCGACTCCCTAAAACAATTCCACATATGTCCAATGGGACTATATCTAACTCAACCTCATCTACAAATTTTGACCCAATAGCAAACCGAAGTTTACATTGTCTTGTAACTTGTAGCTTTGTTTTATCACACATCCAACCTAATGGATATGGCTTATTATGAGGTTTTGTTTCTAGACCCAACTTATTTACAATTGTTTCAGAAATCAAATTTACTTGTACCAATTTTAGTGTGCTTGGAAATGACTCTAATATGAAATAGCTCATTTCATTTCCTCTCATTACATTCATTATCTATAGAATGTGAAAAATTACTTGTAGATGCTTTAGGATCTTTACCTTTTATGCCTGTGGCTATAACTGTTGTTTCGTCACCTGAGTCTGACCCCAAGTGCTTTTGAATAGCAGCATCATTCTTTCACTCTTTATCCCCGAACTTCTTAGGCTTCAGTTTTGAATGAAAAGACCAATAGTGTGCCTCATCGTGTCCTTCCTTATTATAATGAGTGCATGAAGGTTTATCCTTCTTTACAGTGTTTGTTTTTCTGTCCTTCCATTTCAATTTATTCTTTCCTTTATTCTTGTTCTCAAAATATTTGGATGACTTCCCAACATCTGGGGTTACATTTTTACCTCTAGCCTCTAGATGAGTCGCTTGGACTGACACATCATCTAAGCTACAGGGATTAAACATAAGTATAGTATGCTTCAAATAACAATGAAGACCACCTATATATTTTAACAATGCCTCTGGTGAGTCCAATGATATTCCTAATGTTAAAGCTCTTTTACGAAATTCTTGAGTATAACTTTGTAAACTTTGACCCTTCAATTGACATAATTTCTGCCAACTCATCATTGCTTGATGCATATAAGCCAAAGGATAAAATTTCTTTTTAATGGCAGAAATAAAATCATTCCAAGTTGAAATGATTTTACTGTGTTTTTGAAGATTGACTTGTGTCTTGGCTTCCCACCACACAAGTGCGGTTCCTCCAAGTCGAAGGCTAGCCAACTGAATCTCCTTCCTTTCTGAATCAACTTTCTGCACCCTGCAATATACATCAATTTGCCTTATCCAATTATCTAGCTTTTCTACATTAATTTCTCCATCATAAATTGGCAAATCAAATTTTACATCTAATTTGATCAAAGAGGTTTTCTTTTTCTTCTTCTTAGAAGAACTAGTTTTATGAGAGGAAGACGATGATTGTGATGATGGAGGAGATGGTGGAGGCTGTATTCCTCCTTTTCCTTTACCTTCCTTATGTTATTTCTCTGGAGGGACAAAGAGAAAAGGTTCCTTTGTTCCTTTGTCTGGTCTAGGAGATGAAGTTCTTTCACCTCTACCCTTTTTAAACTCATGATACATTTCCTCCACCATGGCACGTATCATCATGAAGTTATCAAAGAACCAGGATTCTGACCCAAGTGGAGCTTCATCTGCCATCCTTCTTCGTGAAAGGACCCTTCCAATCTCTGGATTTGCCTCAAAAAGTTCTCCTTCACCTCGTCCAAGCCTTAACCTAGTCAGCATTCAAATCTCCACACAAACTTGTCAAACCTTAAAATCCTTAAGCTCTGATACCACTTGATCTGAAATTGATTAAAGGTATTACAAATTATGTGTGAAGTTTCCTATATTACTTAGTGCAATGGATCAATAAGATTGCGAATAACATAGACACTTAAACAATTATAAAAAACACAATCAGACACATCAACACAAGCAAAATTGATAAAGGAGTTCACGAGACTTCTTGGCTACGTCTCTTAGTCATAGCTTCCAGTGCTGACCTCTTTATTATGTCTTCAAATGGTTGTTATAAGTATGAGCTCAAAAACAGAGTCTCAATATAGAAATGGAACTCACCACTATGTTCCGCTCGAAACTTCGAGTCGAAATGAGCATACACACGACTATACTGGTCACCCTGACCTCCAGACCCCCTGGAATAGTTCACAGTACAGTCCTCTGTCAACTTTTCTGTGTTATGGTGTTTATATAACATGTTTTAGTTATAATTGCAATAAACGTGGAACAAATACGTTTATAATAGAAACATAATATAAACGAAAGGACCAGGGGGCGCAGGTGGACCCCGACCATCCGGCCTTTCCACGGCATTGATGTCGAGAACAAACCATCTGATGGTTGTCACGTCCCACTCTTCAACTGATCCGGACAACCTACACCATTGATCTGTCCTTTGCCATCCGACGGTTGTCACACAGTTTCACGCTCGCTCGCTATTTCTTTGAAGGCACGCGATAAAGTGGTTTTCCAGAGGCTACGTGTTGAGCGCTGAGTGGAATCATGTGCTCTTGGTCTAAAATGACTTCCTGACTTGAGGGCACGCGATAAACCATTTACCGCCCTCTTGTCGAAACTCAAAGAGTTTAGCTCCTTTTTCATAGTTTTATCACGTCCGTTTTCCTAGATAATTTGCCTGCATGTTTCAACGTGATATGTGTCGATCTCCTTTGATTGGACGATCTCTTCTCTTGACTGATGTTCCTCATTGCTTGAGGTTTGAACCAATCTCTGATTGCCACATCATCTTCTGCACTGACATCATCAGGTACCTGCGACTCTTTCCTGGGTTGCCACATGTCCTGCTGACGTAGGCTTTGACTCTTTGACCTGAATCTTTGATTAGCTCTAATTTCCTTGTCCGAACTCGGATTTGCATGCGGTTTGCACCATTGGCTTCGTATTCACGAGCCCTTCAACATTTTTCCATTTCACCTATATTTGAAGACTTTTGATCTGGAGGCTATGCTGAATCCATTTTGGATCACCAGTGATGCGTAAATCGTAGTAAGTTTGTTGTGTTTTTCACTTCGAGTTGCAACCGCCATTTATCACGCGAATGTATTTCTTTATGTTTTAACATATAATATAAAGTGTGGCTAGTTGCGTTATGGCATTAATCCTTCTCAAGTAGATTTACGACCACCTCCTTTGTTTTACTGTATTTGCTGTGTGTAAAATTTATGTTTTAATTAAGTCCCTGCGTGGTTGCGATATCCTCGCCGCATCCTAAGATTTACCTTTCCGCAACTGAAGTTGACTTTGCCTACTTTTCCACAGCCGATTTCTGAGCTCCTTTTCCCTCGTAAAATTTTTCTAACATAAAGTCCACCTTCAATATCGAGAATGAGAAGATATCTATGCTCATCGAATTTGTGGACCTCTGGGAAGATCACTTCCACGTGTTACCGGCACCATGAACTAGGAGAGGTGTTATCGCATTATAAAAGTGATGATCTAGATGCCTGAGGTTTGTAGATCGATTCTTGATGGAATTTGATAGATGCAGTGCCATTTTTGACAATAGTTGTGATGAATTGGAAGAAAAAGTACACTGATTACGTGCAGACTGCTACATGAAAGGTTGCTTTCCCCGTCGGCCCTCTCATCCTTGAAGGCAGTGTGGATCGATTTTGGGACTCCACGGAGAAACTCGATGATTGTGATTTGTTTAAAATTGTAGGACATGCAGGCCCCTTCAGAAACGAAGAGACGAACGCTATGGAAATGAAGAGACGAAGGCTAAATGACCGGTCAGGGAAGAGGAGAATGCTCGGTGAAATCTCCATGGCGCTGACCTTCACACACGCCACTCGGTGGCTCACAATTTTTTTACTCACTTTCAATTTACTATATTGGAATGATTCACCCTCGCCTCCACCATTGTCATCGATATATGTATTAGACAAAGGATATTGAATCTATGTATTAGACGAAGGATATTCCAAGGACATTCAATCTAAGTCATTGATAAATGAACAAATATATTAGAAATTTAAAGTCAATGTTGGTACATCCATTTGGGGTCGATATAGAGATGCCTATCAATGAACTAGACACAGAGTGAGGGAAAATAGAGACAATGTTTTTAGTCACATTGACTAGCGAACAGAAGAATGAGCACATAGACTGATGACTAACTGAATGAGCACTTCAACTACTGGAAACCAAAAACAAGGGCAATGAGTTAGAAATTCAACCCCGTCATAGATCCATACGCAATGTCTGTTGGGAAAAACACTGAGAGGGTGGGGGTGAATCAATATTTTAAAATCAATAAACTTTTTAATTTCATATCTAGATTTATGTACGCGACTTTATTGAAGGGAACCTGCATATGTATGCGACTACTCTTTAGACAACTAACATATATCCAATAAACTTACCTTTTCAGTTAATTCATCATTGGTTTATCTTGAGCTAGTGCATCAGTACTTTAATAGACATTAAATAAACAATAAACCTATGCAGTAAGAAAAAAATAAACCATCACACATAAGAAACACATCAACACACATGAACACCAGGATTTTTAGGTGGAAACCCAATGTGGAAAAAAAACCATCGTTGTTGTCGTCTCTGTCTTATTTTTATTATAAAGAAAAACTTCCTACAATCTTGCACTGGCACGGACTCATACTAGCATGCAAGAACCCACCTATAGAAAGCTACAACCTTCTCTCATTCTCAAGCACCCACTAGAAGGGAGCTCGAACCCCCTGATCTAGTTTACTGGCACCCACCGGAAGGGAGGTCCAACCCACTGATCTGATTTACCAGCTACCACTGAAATGAAGCTTCAACTTCCTCATTGAAGGCTCCAACCCTCAACACCTCGGTGGACCACGTTTCAAAAATTTTCATATTGGGTCCATCTGCTACAAAACATCACAACTTGTAGGTCATGTTTCATCAAATTTTCAAACTCGACCCATTATCATCATTTAAGCCCAATATCAAAGATCAAATTTGAAATTGATCACTGCAACAAAACACTTAATCGTCAATAACCAATCTCTGAATCAACTAAATGAACCAATCACTGAACCAACTAAATCAACTAATCATTGAATCAAATGAAACCCAACTCAATCAATTTATTATTAAACAACCATAACAGTTAGATCACTGTAACCAGAGTATTGAACCCAAACAATTCATCATCTTATTGAATCAACTAAAAGTACTAATCAATAAACTATCAAAATATATACGCTACTTTGTTGTAGTAAACCCGCGTGTATACGCGACTTCCTTGAAGCATACTCACGTACAAATCTCAAAACATTGAACCCTAAAACTGAAGCACTATCACTTTGAAACAAACACTAAATCATACACATATCCACTGCATCATTCTAAAATAATCATAGAACCATTACTGATCTTCAATCACAAACAACTAGTAGCTTCATCATTCTTCAATCAATCAATCCTCAATCAAAACATCATTGTTAAGCCCATATCATCAAGAAAGACTTCATTGGAAGACAACAGAAACACAACAAGACTGATTAAGTTGATCAGAATTTTTTTTCAGCAAAACCCTAGCTTATATACGTGCTTTCCTTAAAGCATTTTCGTGTGCATATGTGCTTTTTAGGAAACAAACCCGCGTATAGATCTGAATATATACGCAACTTACCAGTGTTAAGTCCGCGTGTGTACGCATTCTTTAGGTTATCAAACCCATCTAAAAATATGATATTATTGGCACAAACCTTCGGTGCATCACAAAACTTCAAACATACCCAAATCTCGGCATACACAGAAAGAATCACACATCAAGACACTAACATCACTAATCAAATCAACCCATAATCAACATTGTCATTTCAGATCTTTTGGATCTGATCCATGATCGAATTATTGGGTGCATACTTAGTTTTAGATCAAAAAAATCAATAATAGCCCATTACATGCACACTTGCTTTAGATCTAACTATTTATGAAAATATTCATCACTTGCACACTACAACCACTTTGATCTTCATCTCCTTATATAACTTAGCCCTTATCCAATACCACAAGTTAAAACCATACTAATGTCAATTGTATTCTTATATGGGATCAAATATCCGTTGCTCAGCTCAATACCATGGTAAAGACCATTGATATTTAGAATACCATGGTGTGGAAACTGTACACAATTTTCCTTCTTCATACCTACATGTGTATGAAAATTTGCTTTACAGAACCCACATATACTTCTTGAAATTTCATTTTTATCATTCCTTTGTTTGTGAACTGTTGTTCCTTTGACCAAAACTCTCTGTCACATGTAGACAGATCTTGTTGACATATTCATCCAATAGGTTTCCATCAAAATACAACTCATCAAGTAGGTTGTCATCAAGGAAAACACATTAGTCATAATGCCAATAATCTCCCCCTTTGGACTTGATGGCAACCACATTAGTGTTTGGTCACCACGACCTATAGATACTTGTAAGACACATCAAGCTAATCACTAAGTTTTGCAAACACCCATTTATTCTCCCCCTTTGGCATCAAGGGAAAGGGGCTAACCAATGTTTGAATGAAGGATTTTGTATCTTTGTTGATATGAGTGTTGTAAATATGATATGAATGAGTGTGAACACTGAATACTGACCATGCTCCCCTTGAGCACATGATGAAACTTTTTGAAGGATGTGCAATGAATTACATGACTCTATGACTCAACTGAATATGAATTTCCCAGTCACCATGGACTCAAACTTACATCAATCACCCAATCACAGTGAGGTTACATATTTGACATCATTATTACATGAATCACCCAATCACAATGGGGTTACAAATTAGATCATATACCCAAAAAGACTTGTCCACAATAGTCCTTACATGACTAGATTTGACAATGATTACATCATAAGTCTTTACATGACCTTTACATCAAATGAAAAATATGACATGTATAACAAAGACCAAAGAACTCTATAGTGAGGTAACAAGGCCAAGATAGTCTACAACAACCATCATATACTATGTAGGATCTGCATCATAAGCATCTTCCAAAAACAACTCATATTCAATATGCAAGATAAGACAATGTATCTTCAATATCATCAACCATAATTGATAATTATTAACTCATGCATCCTCATTCAAGAAATTCATCAACATAAGTAATATCACCATTGATAAGCATCATTATGTACCAAGGAATCATTATTAGAAGCATAACAAATGCTCCCCGTGAACCTGTGCCATATCTGCAGACTGTATTCAACCAATTCCACGACCAGCAAGCAAAATTGGAGCTTGTTTCTTCATCATACTAAGATATACACGACTATTTAGTTCAGAACTCACATATATATGTGACTGTTTAGTTCAGAACTCACGTATATACGTAACTTGTCTTTATAAGAACAATCTACATAAAGTGAAATACTGAAATTTCACAACTTTAGCTTCCCCTGAACTTGAAAAGTAAACAGAGTGATGAAGCAGGGACCATTCCCAATTTTTGTCTGAGATATTCAAATGCATCATGTGGAAGAGGTTTTGCAAATATATCATCTACTACCACTTTGATCTTCATCTCTTTATATAGCTTAGCCCTTATCCAATACCACATGTCAAAACCATATTGACTCGCCGATGGTATTCTTAGACGGGATCAAATATTCGTTTCTAGGCTCAATACCACAGGTCAATACCATGGTAAATACCCTTGGTATTTGGAATAACATGGTGCAGTAACTGTACACACTTTTCCTTCTTCATACCCACGTGTGTATGTGGCTCTACTTTACAAAACCCGCACATACTTCTTGAAACTTAATTTTTATCATTCCTTTATCTCTGAACTACTGTTCCTTTGACCAAAACTCTTTGTCACGTGTAGACACATCCTGTTGACATCTTCATCAAGTAGGTTACCATCAAAAGACAACTCATCAAGTAGTTTGCCATCAAGGACAACACATCAGTCATAATGCCAACAATGTCGAGGATGAAACATATTGGATAATATTTACAGTGCGAGGACATCATTGCCAAATAGAGAAAACCCAAGGGAGAGGGCCAAGACTAAATAAGAAATGGCAAGGAGTAAATAACGATAATATGGGATCAAAAACCCAACCCATAGATCAATCACTCAACTCCAATCTATGAAAAAATGGTAATTACCATGTCCATCCATGTCGTAGTGTCTAGTGCATATTTTTCGAGATAAACTAATGTGGGGCAATAGGCAATATATATCACATATTAATATAAATATTGGACCTGACCCATATGGGGTCTATGCCTATTGTAGCGGCTAATGACAGAAAACTAGAGAAAATACTAGACTAGAAATTTGTTTTCATTATACAATGTCACATTGGTAACATATTTGCATGTAGTTCTAACTATAAAATATGGTTGCCAAAACCTATGAGTATTACACCAGACCATCATTCTCGACCTCCAACAGGATGATCATGTGGGAATACCATTTTTTGTGTGTCTCCACTAAACATCCTCGTAAGGGAACAAAGGCAAGGGATGGGAGATCTCGAAGACGACTCTGAACCATTTGGTGAATGAATCTGATGGATTTTTCTGGGCGACAAGAAGCCATAAATCCTCTTAGGTACACCCCCTCAATTATTGATAAGGTTCTGGACCTTATATAATCTTCTTGGAATCTTCCACATGTGTGAGTAATAGGGGCTGATGTCACATCCACTTGTACCATGGTGGTCAACAAAGTAAGGAAAATTGAAAGAGACATAACTTATTGCATACCAACTCCAATTTGAATTATTATAAATATATCGATGTGTAGGATAACATGAGAGGCATATGAGCTATTATCATAAATTTTTTATGCCGAAAAAAAATCATTTTATACCTCAAGATGGATTCAAAAGATTTTGGACCTCAATTTTATAAATTGGGACTTACCACTAAAATGGGCTATGTAAGTCAATTCCCCCAATATTTCCACCTAAAATGTAGCAATATAAATTAAAAATCATATAATTAACACTTATAGATCAACTATCCCATACAACATAGGAATGATTCCATTTCTAATCTCTAATTCCTTAGGAATCTCCTTTGTTATGAACCTTGCACCTTAAAAATGATAAGAAACCAATCATTATAGTCCTCTTCGGGGGGGGGGATCCTTTTACAATGAATACAATATACAAGATAATATATGACGATTCTAAGGCTAGGTCTCCTTAGTGTATATATAGGATACAAGGGGTATAACTATAATAAATTGGGACCATGAGGGGTTCTAGCTTACATAACAATATAACAATAAAAATGTAATCACTCAATATCTAGGGCTTAATAAGGTGTTTTAGGATTAAAATTGGGCTTATCATGCCCCTTCACTTCAAACAGGTGTTATCATAAACACTTAACTAATTGTTGGTGATTATACAAGAACATGTCATCTTCCCATGTCATTTTTTCCACTGGTAGCTTCTTTTGTTTGATGATGTCCTCTAGAATTGTTGGGCTTCTTAATTGTTTAATCCTTCTTTTAAGTATTTTTTCTACTTCTAGTATGATTTTCCATTCATTTATTTCTAGTACACTTCCCATTTACAAATAAATAGCATGGTCATGATCTAATTAGGTGGCATACCCTTAGCCATTAATCCAAATACATTGGGATAATTATTGATAGCTTTATGGATATCCCTCGACATAGATGATATTGATGTTTGAACATTTGGCAAACTTAATTATGCCATTACACCCTATTTGCCCGTTTTGAATAATTTTGTAATTCCATTAGAGATTATCATTTTATACGGTTTCCCTTGGAAACCTGTAAGCTCAATTTCCTTTCCTTCTAAGGTAAACCTTATGAAGAGATCTTGAAAATTAAAGGCCATTGTTCCTAATGATTGTAAAAATTGGTACCCTAAAACAACATGAGCACCACCCATTTGTATTGAAATCATGGGGCTCTCCAACAAATACTCCCCTATATTGAGCTTAATTCTATGGCACTTCCCAACCCCTAGGGGGTAGCTCAATTGGTGATGGTTGTGAAAATGAAGTGTTATGTGCAAGGAGGTTCAAGATTCAAATATCCTCGATTCACCTGTGCTTGTAGAAGGAGCATACGTAGGCACCTAGAGGTTTCAGTGGTAACGGTTGGAATCAACCCCATGTCACAGGATTACAAGACTAGCCCAGTTGTCAATTCCTCTAATTATAAAAAAAATACTTTGACGCTTCCCTAAGCAATTTATGGTGCCTCTATCTGTAATCATTACTTGAAACTCTAGTTTTGGATAGTGATCTAGATCCACTAAGGCAAACAATCCCAAACTTGGTCTGGTCGAAAGCCCCTTGAACAAGACCTAATCCTTAATATTGATCTTCATACTTGATTGCATTAACAGGCTTGAATCCATTTTGAATATTAAAATTAAAAATTTGTTGATAGTTTCCAAATTCATTACTTAATGCATGTAATGATCATAATTGTGGAAATAACATGCATGAGAAAACATGATACAAGAGATCAATCACATAAGAGAAGAGATCACCAAGTTGGTAACGGAGTTCACCAAGTGTGGGGTACGTATCTAGGCTTCACTCAACTACATGGCCACTTCATTAGCTACTCCTCAAAAGAGATGCTCTTCTTTATCAATAGAAAAGGATTGAACTCTCACTTCAAGTGGCAATGTCTCTCCTTCAAAGAGACGTACTCCTTTGACAATACAAAAGGACAAAATTCTCACTTCAAGTGGCAATGTCTCTCCTTCAAATATATTTTCTCCTCTATCAATACAAAAAGGACTGAACCATCACTTTAGGTGGAAAAATGGCCTTTTTAGAGTACTGCACCATCTTGGTTTGCATTGGTTTTCATGCACGATCTCAAACAAAGAATTCTTTGCAATAATTTAGATCTTGTTACCTTACTACAACATGCAAAGATCATACAAAATCTACAAGTATGTATTCTACCTCTTTCAAATCTTGAAAAGGGGAAAATCAATAATAAATGAGACTTACATTGGTTTGCATGCCAGAACACTCAATCAAATGCTCAAAACTTAGTAAAAAACCACTAGGAGGTTTGTCTCATCATTTGCAACTTTTAACAATAAATCGAACCGACGTCTGAAAAGTGCGTCTCTGTCCTGAAATTCATGCCAAGCATTAATGATACATGTTGGATTTAACCATGATATCTCAGATTGATTGCTCAAAACTCAACAAACACAACACTGACATGTTTGTCTCATCATTCAACAACTTTTGACTGTAAAAACTACCAACTTCTGAAAAGTGCATCTTTGTCTCGAAATTTGTTCCAAGCATTAATGACAAATTGGAGATTTTACCATGAGCCCTCAATTTTGTTTCTCAAATCCAAATTCTTTCTGCACCAATGGATTCGTCTCAAAAAATCGTGAAAAATGACTATAAACACCATAGTATTTTGTCATCATCACTTCTAGACCCTTCTAGGCTCCACTCCCTTGTAGAGTATTCCATGCAAATGATACCTTCTGTACTAAATGTGGTCCTTGTAAAGCATGTCAGTACCTAGGCAAGGGTTTCTCTCCCATTGTCAGACGGATGAAAAATGTTTAAATAATGTTCAAGGTGGACATACCAAAGTTACCTGTTGTAATCATATCATAAATGGAATATTGGAACTTTGTTGTAACCATAATATATATGGTACATCATTTTCCTATGGCATATGGTTTTAACCATAATATATACAAATAACATATGGTTAAACTTGTTCCAACCATACATAATAATTTGTGGCATGTTTTTAAACAACATACCATACAAAAATCAAATGTTAGTTGGTGTTGGAATTTGTGAGTTGTCAGTACCGTTAATAGATGGTTGACGTGGAGGTCGTGCAAAGGCTAGGCAGAGGTCCTACGGTTAATTTGATGGGCCTCCCCAACTTTTGGACTATAGTTAAAAAGAAACTTTAAAAATGATCTCATCTAGTTATATACCAAAACTGAATTGTGGTCCAATGATTGGTCCATTGGCTTGTCTTCATATATGTGAGGGGTTTGACTCCCATTTTGGCCCAGTTTTTATGCTATCAATGATGTTGAGATTTTCTATTTTAAATAAAATAGGCAAAAATCCCAGTGTGTGACAACAATAGAAATTTGTTGCTACATTAGCTCCAGGTTGTTGGGAGAGAATTAATGCATCCTAAATTTGATGTGAGAGGCAGTTAGATTCTCCTTGCTATAAAATAGGTATCCATACGGATAGTTTGGGTGTGTGAGAGTTTGTGAGGATTTGATTAATTATGTAATCTCCTGTTTGATTAATAAAGATTGTCGATGCCTATGTTTGGTGGACATAGCCCAGAATGGTTGGGTGAACCACGTTAAACCCTGTGTCTCTTTTATGATGTGATCTGTTGTTGTTTGTCTTTGGTTTAGTTGTATGCTCCAACAATTGGTATCAGAGCATGTTGGAGGTGTTGACACAGCGTGTGAACCTGAGTGGAGGTATTTCAAATCTGCGTGGAGGTATTTCAAACCTGCCTGTGTACCTGTGTGCTGGTGGTGCGTATGGTGCACTGCGTGGAGCGTAGGGATTGTTGTGGCGCTATATTGGACTTATGAGTGCGTGGTGTAGTTATGAATACAATGCGTTGTGGATACTGTAACAATGTTGTGAACATTTAACTGCTTTGTGAATGCTCTGTAGACCAACTGTATTGGACAGTGTGCACAAATCGAAGCTCCTGGACGTGTTGGAGCTATACACTGCAATTGTAGGCAACATCTACACGCTGGACGTGTTGTTGCAATTATTAAGAGTTGTGGATTTCCTTGCAAGTGCGACGTGACCTGCCAGCTTAAGGAGAAGAGACTTGGTCGTAAAATAGATGGTCAATTGTGCATCTCCATTGGGGTGCTTGGAACCCAATGTTGTACGAAATTCTGGATGTCGAATGCTTCTAGATTGAATTTATGGAGTATTTTGAGGAGTGTTTGATTTGAGTTTCTCCTCGTCACAACGCTCTGTTGGCGTGCTGCTCTTCGTATGTATTGAATCTCAGAACTTTGTGTTTCCCTCTGCCTTGCGGGAATGCAGAACGAGGCAAGTGGAGGAGGTGCGTATTGCTGTGTGAAGAGATTTTGTGTGTTTTACCTGCGTGGCTGTGGAATTCTCGGTGGTGCTGTAGAAGTTCCGGCGTGGTAGGAGTGGTGTTAAGCATTGCTGTGTGGGAGTTTGGCTGCCATCGGTGCGGTTTGGTGTTAAACCATATTGCTGTGCGCATTCAGTATTAATTGATTGCTGATTCGATTAATTGCTGGTGTTGGTGGAGACCTGCGTGGAGGTGGTATTTAATTAGTGCTGCATGCGTATATACTACTGGTGCATGGGATTTGTTAATAAGGCGCACGAAATCAATATTGTTGTTGCAGAGAAATCTGTGGACTGTTCAATTCATCGCTGGTGCGTGGATACAAATAATTGGTAATCCCGTTTCAATTAAAATTGTGAGCAGCGTATTTTTTTTGTTTTGAATTTTGTTTTGGGATTGGCGCGGAGTATTCCATAACAGTCGCGCCAACCAACTGAAATGGCGCGGATCCTATTCAATTAAGTGCGCCAATGCGCTAATTTGCTGATCAACGCGTATTTTCAAGGTATACTCGCGCCATTTTGTCAACACTTAAAGCGTTTTTTAAATGGCGCGGTTCTTGTGGTCATCAGCAAGCGCCAATTTTTTAAATTGAAATCTGAAATACAAACAACAAAGACAATTGTACAATAAGGCATAGGCAGTGTTTTATTTATTAACTTTTTTGAAATTGGAGATTCTTTGTTTTAGACGAGATGGCGAAAACTCAGAGTGCCCGATTTGAAATCGAGAAATTTAACGGCAAAAATAATTTCGAGATCTGGAAGGTAAAGATGCATGATCTCCTGGTACAGCAGGGCGTGGCAAAGGTGTTGTTGGGCAGATCCAAACTACCTTACCCCGTGACAGATGATGAGTGGAATGAATTGGATGGAAGAACCTTGAGTGGAATTCGGTTGTGTTTGGCTGATGATGTTTTATTTAACATCGTGTCAGAGAAGACTGCAGCTGGTTTGTGGACGAAATTGGAGAAGCTGTATATGACGAAATCCTTGACAAATCGGATTCTTCTGAAGCGGCAACTATACAGTCTGCGAATGAAGGAAGGTACTTCCATTACTGACCATTTGAATGTTTTTAACACTTTAATGGTGCAATTAGAAAGCACAAAAGTAAAAATTGAAGTCGAGGATAAAGCCATAACTTTATTGTGCTCGTTGCCTGAGTTGTGGGATCATTTTGTCACGTCTATAAGTCTTAGTTCATCCGAAACCATTGAATTTGATGATGTCGTTGGAGCTTTGTTGTCCGAGGAGACCAGGAAGCAGTCGAATGCTGACACCTCTACATCAGAGGCAATGATGGCTAGAGGTCGTTCTAGAGATTGACGCTCTGGTAAGCGCAGCGATTCGTGTTCAAAGTCCAAGGGGAAGAAGAGTAAAGTCAAGTGTTGGTTCTGCGGCAAATCAGGGCATTTGAAGAAGGATTGCTGGAAGCGACAATAAACTTCTAAAGAAGCTTCATCGACAGAAAAGAAGGAAGCGAACATGATCGATACAGGTTCAGCATCTGGTTCAGGTATGAGCGACGAAGTATTATCAGTTAATTTTT
The DNA here is from genome assembly GCA_031772625.1 of Pinus tabuliformis. Taxonomy (NCBI): domain Eukaryota; kingdom Viridiplantae; phylum Streptophyta; class Pinopsida; order Pinales; family Pinaceae; genus Pinus; species Pinus tabuliformis. Next base: position 789,938,933 of record CM062815.1, read on the forward strand.
CAAATCATGATCAACATTGGTTGCTAGATTCCGGTGCATCAAACCACATGTGTATTCATAGAGACTGGTTTAAGATATATAGATCAGTGAATGATGGATTCGTGTACATGGGTAATGATGTCACATCTAATATTGTGGGAATAGGGAGTATACAGCTGCAAATGTTTGATGGGACAGCCAAAATTTTAACTGATGTACGCCATGTACCAAATTTAAGGAAAAACCTAATTTCACTGGGGGAACTTGAGACAAATGGATATAAAACTGTCATTCAAGGTGGAGTAATGAAAATTTACAAAGGTATTTTACTAGTAATGAAAGCTAAGAAAGTAGGAAATCTGTTTCAGTTAGAAGGAAGAACAGGGTCAGTTTATGTGTCTATCGTGTTTGAACATGACAGTAGTTCCATTCGCCTATGGCATCAGAGGTTGGGCCATATGAGCGAAAGAGGGTTAAAGATTTTGGCTGATCGCAAGTTACTTCCTAATCTAAGATCTGGAAAGTTAGATTTCTGTAAACATTGTCTGTTTGACAAACAAAGTAAACAAAAATTTAAAACAGGCAAACATACTAGTAAAGGCATACTTGATTATATCCATTCAGATGTTTGGGGACCAGCCCCTACAACCTCATATGGTGGCTTGTCTTATTTTGTATCATTTATTGATGACTTTTCTAGGAAAGTATGGGTCTACATGTTGAAAAGGAAGTCTAATGTGTTTTCAGTTTTCAAGAAGTTTAGAGCATTGGTAGAAAACAACACTGGTAGAACAATAAAATGTTTAAGAACTAACAATGGTGGTGAGTTTACTTCCAAGGAGTTTGACAGCTATTGCAAGGATGCAGGGATCGAGAGACATAAGACCACGGTTTATACTCCTTAGCAGAATGGAGTTGCTGAACGCATGAACATGACTCTTCTAGAGAGAGCAAGGAGTATGCGAGTAACGCCGGGTTGCAAAAGGAGTTGTGGATGGAAGCGGTGGCAATAGCTTGTTATGTGATAAACTGATCTCCATCAACGGCGATAGGCTGCAAGATTCCGCAAGAGATATGGAAAGGACACCCTTGTGAGTATTCTAAACTCAGAGTGTTTGGTTGTGATGCATATGCTCTAGTGCCTAAACATCAGCGAACTAAATTAGATCCGAAATCAAAAAGGTATGTCTTTGTTGGGTATGGTGATGGAACAAAGGGATTTAGATTGTGGGATCCTACTACCCGCAAAATCATCATCAACAGAGATGTAAAGTTTGATGAATCCTCTCTTGTACAGTTAGATGTAGATAATAAATTGAAACAGGATGATGTATCTGATTTTCAGCACATTCAGTTTGACAACACTTTTGATGATAGTCATGATGACCATAGTTCAGATTCTAGTCATGAACAGGTCTCAGATGACAATCATGAAGAAATTCCTACAGATGTTAGATAGCCAATTGTGGAAGCACCAGAAACATCCTTAAGGAGGTCTACAAGGATCAAACGTCCTCCGAGAAGGTATGATGATTATGTTACTTCAATTGCTTTGACCGCTAACGATGATGAACCTTTGTGTTATCAGGAAGCTGTAGAAGGTTCAAAGAGTGACAAATGGAAAGTAGCCATGAAGGAAGAAATGATGGCCTTAGGTAAGAATGGCACACGGGATCTGGTTGAACTTCCCAAAGGCAGGAAAACTGTGGGATGTAAATGGGTTTTCAAGGTAAAACGGGGTGTGAATGATTCAGAAGACAGATACAAAGCAAGGCTGGTTGCAAAAGGGTTTTCTCAGAAAGCTGGCATAGACTTTCATGAGATATTTTCACCAGTTGTCAAAATTGTTTCAATTAGAATTGTGTTAGCATTAGTTGCTTTGCTTGATTTAGAATTACAACAACTAGATGTTAAGACTGCTTTTTTACATGGTGATTTAGATGAGGAAATTTATATGGAACAACCGGAAGGGTTTGTTCAGCATCGCAATAAGAAATTTGTCTGCAGGCTCAAGAAGTCATTGTATGGTCTGAAGCAGTGGCCTCGACAGTGGTACAAGAAATTTGATTCTTTCACGTTGAGTCAAAACTATATAAGAAGTGAATATGATCATTGTGTTTACTTTAAACAGTTAAGTAATAGCATGTTCATTATCTTAGTGTTGTATGTTGACGATATGCTTTTAGCAAGCAAAAGAATTGAAGAAATCAACAGGTTGAAGACTCAGATGGCAAGGACGTTTGATATGAAAGATCTAGGAGCAGCAAGACAGATTTTGGGCATGGAGATTTTCAGAGACAGGGGCAATGGTAAGCTGTGGCTATCACAACAGAAGTATGTTGAGAAAATACTTTTGCGGTTTGGTATGAAAAATGTGAATCCTGTGTCAGTCCCTTTAGCTTCCCATTTTAAGCTTTCTTCCAGTTTATGTCCTAATACAGATGAAGAAAAGGATTATATGTCTCGAATTCCATATGCCAATGTAGTAGGATGTTTGATGTATGTGATGGTGTGTACGTGACCAGATATTTCACATGCAGTTGGGGTTGTCAGCAGGTATATGGCAAATCTAGGTAAAGAACACTGGTCAGCAGTGAAATGGGTGCTTCGGTATTTGAGAGGCACAAGTCGTTATTGTATTACTTACAATAAGAGTAGTGAATCTGTTTGCGGATATGTGGATTCTAATTTTGCAGGTGATTTGGATAAGAGAAGGTCAACTTCAGGGTATGTCTTTACTCTTGCAGGTGGAGCTATTAGCTGGATGTCAAAGCTACAAAACATTGTTGCTTTATCCACTACTGAAGCAGAATACATTGCTGCTTCGCATGCTTGCAAAGAGGCGGTTTGGTTGAAAGGTTTGCTTGGTGAGTTTGATAGGTTACAGGACAACATCAGGTTACTTTGTGGTAGTCAAAGTGCAATACATTTGGCTAAGAATCCAGCCTATCATAGTAAATCAAAGCATATTCCAATTAAGTACCATTTTGTAAGACAGGTTATCACTGAAAGGGGAGTCTCTCTTACAAAGGTGCATACAAAGGAAAACTGTGCAGACATGTTCACGAAACCAGTTTTGTTAGAGAAGCTATGTTGGTGTTTGGCTTCTCTTGGCTTGCAGAAAAGATAAAATAATAAACAAATAGGGCATCAGGCTAATTGTTATCAAGGTGGATATTGTTGAGATTTTCTGCTTTAAATAAAATAGGCAAAAATCCCAGTGTGTGACAACAATAGAAATTTGTTGCTGGATTAGCTCCAGGTTGTTGGGAGAGAATTAATGCATCCTAAATTTGATGTGAGACGCATTTAGATTCTCCTTGCTATAAAATAGGTATCCATACGGATAGTTTGGGTGTGTGAAGAGTTTGTGAGGATTTGATTAATTATGTATCTCCTGTTTGATTAATAAAGATTGCCGATGCCTATGTTTGGTGGACGTAGCCCAGAATGGTTGGGTGAACCACGTTAAACCCTGTGTCTCTTTTATGATGTGATCTGCTATTGTTTGTCTTTGGTTTAGTTGTATGCTCCAACAAATGAATCCCATTTTGGCCTTCGCAGGGTGCCACGTGACACCATGTGATTGGTCTACATGACACTTTTCCATTGTACCATATGTTATCCAATCATTTCCACCTGTCCTGCCAAGTCAGCTACCAACTTAACATCATGTCATCATTCTATAGTGACATGTGGAAACTCTATTAACTCATTTTTACTATTTGGTACAAACTTCAGAACCTCATAAATTTTCCATATGGGCTCCATTTCATGCGTTTCAAATTGTGTTGGAATCACCTCGTCGAGATCTTCAACATGGATTTCTTTCCATCAAATGTTGAGAACTTTGATTTTTGAGGTATCTTGGAGCCTCCTAGATCAATATGGAACAATTGAGAAGTTTTGCTAATTTGTAATTGATGAAGTTACATGTACTACTCGAATCAATCAACTTTGTAACCTTTTTACTTTTTATTATCCTTCTATCTTAAGGGTTTGTGGTTCATTTATGCCAATTAATGCATAACAGGATATTGTTGGAGCAATCTCTCCCAGCTCTGTATCTTGTGACTGTTCCAAACATTTATCTTCTTCCTCTTCATAGTCAATGTAGAATAATTTCTTCTCATTGCATTTATACCCCTTACTGTACTTATTGCCACCGTTGAAACATAGTCCCTTTTCTCTTCTTGCATCCATTTTATAATGAGTCAACCTTGTTAGTTTAGGAGAGAGTGCATGATCTCCAATATAGTTATTAATGAAATATTTTCTAGTGGGCATATTTTTACTTTCAACTTTCCATGCCATAATGAAAGCATGCTCTAGAGATTTAGGTTCAAAGAGAAACACCATATTGGATACTTTCCTTTAAAGTTCCAATAAATAGGTCGAAAGAAATATTTTTTGAAATATTCTTTACTTTGAGACTTAACATTTGCAATTGTTGAATGTGCTATGCAACTAGCCCTTTTTATCGAATATTTACTAATTGAATAAATAATGTTTTTCTCTTAATATCACCGTAATGTGCTGTTAATTCCTCTATAGAAATGGACCATATATATAGAAGAACCATTTTTTCTTTCACAAAATCATTTATACCATACATGTTGGTCTTATTTTAAAAACATGGATGCAATATTTACCTTTCGTAAGAATCCTTCATGGTGTATATCAAAGTATTTTTCCATTTGAAATATCCATGTTAGATGATCATTACCATGAAACTTCCTCGTATTAATCATTGGAATGTAGTAGTTCCTTGGTGCTAGATTGAAGTCTTGATTATGTGGGCCTTGGATTGAAAATTCATGATTATGATTTTGTGATTCAATATTTTTTCTCTCCAATTGTGATAACATACTCCCCTTGTGAGATTTATTCTCCACACCATGCTTCTCCTTATGTTATTATTTCCTTGGATCTCCACATCCCTTTTAGTAAGCATCTCCTAGATAATATTTATACATGAAAATCATGGATTTTTATATTTATTCCTTATTTTCATTCATCTTATTCTCTATTTTTTCCTTATTTTCATTCATCTTCTTTTCTATTCCTTCATTATTTCCATTCATCTTCTTCTTCATTTATCTTTTAATTTTTTATTTGAGAACCTAATAAATCTACTTTTTCACCATACTACCATCCATTTCATTAACTTTATTTTATAATTGAGATAACGTAAATTCTAAGTCTTCATTTTCTCCATGAGTTAAGGATGAGGCTTTACTAGTTTTAATTGGTGTAACTTCTTTGGAGGCATGTTGGAAAACAATAATAGAAATCCTCTTTATCACAACTCGCAGTCCCCTAGAAAAAGGGATCTTCTAATCAACAGTTAGACCACTAGTAAATTACGTAGCTTAATTTTTAAAATACCAAAATGGTTGAAATTTTATTGAGACATATCAAAAAATTGCACCCTTCTGTATCTAAAAAATTGTTTTCTATGACTCTGATACGTATTTTCTATAATTCCACAAGTCTGAACTAAATTTGATGTGCCAAGTGAAATATATGACAACTTTCTCACATTAGAGGGAATTTCAGCCTAAAAGTGGCCTCCTAAAGAAAAATAATAAAATAAGAGTTATGAATATTGGAGGGAAAGGAAGAAAAATACTTTTTTTTAATTGTATTTTTGGTTGATCTCCTTATAGTTTTACTAAAATTTCAAGTGTAGACACTTGTTAGATGCAGAATTAAGCTTTTCATCCAACGAGTACCCATTAAGCATACTTTTGAGAAGACCCACATTGATAAAAATTGAAGACACATTAAAAAAACATGTTCAACACATTTTTTTAATGTATCTTTATTTTTTTATCAATGTGCGAATTCTCAAAAGTATGCATACTGGGTACTCGTTGGATGCGGAATTTAATTCTGCATCCAATGAATGTATACACTTGAAATTTGAGTAAATCTATAAGGAAATAAGCCAACAATACAATTAATTTTTTTTTTTTCACTTCCAAAGTATTTACATGTATCTCTTTCTGAATTTAAAGGATTTTGATTAGTTTACGTATTATGTACGTGAAAATTCCATGGGCACTTTTACGCTAAAATTTCCTCTAATGAAATTTGTTTATTTCTTGTCTCTTCCCATGAGCAGACGTGTATAGCATGTTATATGTCTAATTCTTCAAATACAAGTCTAAAATTTGTACCGAGGGTATTTATACATGTCTCCTAAAATCCCTGAATATTCATAGTGTGAAAAGTCCTAGACTGGAAGATATAGCAAAAACACCAAGTTAGCCAATTTAAAATTTATTTCAAGATAATTCACAAACCCTAGCCTCCATAGGGTATAAATCTAGAAGTATAGAAAAATAAATTCTGATAATTGAACCAGAAGTTCCCCAAGTTGTATCCTTAATATGGTCTAAGTTTCACCATCTAAAGCATCACAAAAAAAAAATTATTACGAAAATGCCAAACTGACCAATCGAAAACGAATTTCATGAGCATTAAGGAACCTCAAATTTCTTATATATATATATATGGATTTTGAACCAAATTTTCAATACGATTTCATCTCAATGTGGTCCAAGTTTTATACTATGAAACCTCACAAAAAAATATTTATTCGAAAATGTCATACTTACCTATTTGAGACTAGTTTTAGGAGCATTCTGAAACCCTAACTTCATTGAAGCATATATCCAAAAATATAGTTAACCAAGATTTTAAATTTGAACATGATATTGCTCGAGACGTTTTCTAAATATTCTCCAAGTTTCACAGTCTGGAACGTCCCAGAAAAATTTATAGTGAAAATGCCATGATGCCTTCTTTCAAGCAAAAAAACCCTATGATCATGAGCTCTGATACCAAATGTATGATTCTTTTGCCTAAAAAATGATAAGAAAAAAATAATTGCAATCATCTTCGAACGAGAAACCTCCTTTTACAATGAATACATTGTACAAGGCAATATTTGATGATTTTAAAACTAAGTCTCCTTAGTATATATCTAGGAGACAAGGGGTACAATTATAATAAAATAAGAGGGGAGTATAAGGGATTCTAACCTACATAACAATATAATAATAGAAATATAATAACTCAATATCTAAGGCTTAATAAGGGGTTTTTGGGTTAAAATGAGACTTCTATAGGGCTTAACATCATTCCTCTTTGTCATCTTAACCAACATATTTGAATTTTGGATGGTTTCAAATAGTCTAATAATCTATAGGGATATTAAAAGGATCTTTTGTACTCATTCCTAGAGGCTAAATATTAGCTAGTGGTTCCTCTCTTATTCCTCCATGGCTCATACAAGTGCTACTCTACAATTTTTATCAAAAACAATTTTTTACCTTGAAGGACTCCTTTTTTCGCAAGCTAACTTTTTAAAATTCAAATTTGCATGATTGAATGGGTGAATGGGGAGAGAGAGGTGTCTTCTCTCCGCTCCTTCTTGGATCTTTGATGGTAAGAGTTGGTTACCTCTGTTAGCGCTTGGAATTTCACCTCAGGCTGAGAAAGGTAAACTCCAAGGCAACATCAAACCACTTAGCCTCGTAGCTAGCCCTACGGGGCAGGAGAGGGCTCTCTCCGGTCTATCTCAGTAAAGATCTTCAATGGGCGAGATGACCAATAGGGAAACACTGATTTTAGGCTAGTAAACTGATCAAGAGGTTTAATTTGGGATTTTTAGGTTTTTGGTGGAAAATTGGGGAATGGCAATTTTGGGTGTGGGGATTGGACACAGTGTCTGTAGGGGGTTCTTTGGGGCGAGGTATGAAACAGTATTGATGCCTTTGGTAGAGGTGGATGGATGAAAATGACTGGTGAGGAGTTAAGGAGAGCAAACAATAACCTTGAATTCCCCTTAAACAATTGAAAACATTGATATTAAGCAAACTTAAAAGCAGAGCATGACAGTCATGAATTCTACTTTAACACTTCATTTGCCTAATTTACAGAAGGAAAAGTAAGGAAATGATTCACATAACACACTTACAAGTACAAAGAGAAACACACCATCAATACATGTGACCACAAGAATCCCAAAAAGGACTGCAAAACCCTGGTCTTCCTTTGCCAAAAATTGTAGAGATACAGTGAGTAATACAATAAGAGCTTCTCCCTCAAGAGTCCAACCATGAAAATGAGCAAAAAAGTACATAATATAGGCCATCTAACATCTTTCCCTGCCTCTAGGGGTCGAGATCATCCTTCTAGGAGCTGTTTCAACCAATTCTAAACTAAGCACTGAAAACTAGGCAATCAAAACAATTTGCCTCTATAAGCTAGGAAACCAATTCATTCATTAAATGCATGCTATTTCATGAATGAATCTTGTAGAGAAGGTAAATAAGTGTCATATCAACATGAAAATACATAAATTACATCAAAGAGGGTGAAAAATCCCATCAAAAGTCAAAACTAGTAAAAGCTGGGCGAATCCATGAGCTGTAAGTGAAAAATTGTGAAAATTGCCTGATGGGTCGCGCGCATTTCCTGGACGGGTCACGCGCCTTTGGAGACACTTTTGAGGCACTTTCAGGTGTCCAAATGAGGCAAAAGTGGGCTTGTTGGAAAGGTCTAGATGTCTACTTGCCAACCCAAGTGAAATTTATGAATTTGGTTGTCATTGGCCCCTCCAAAATTGCAATCTCCCAAGACTGCTTTCTGTGTGTCAAAAATGTGGCAGAAAGTCATTTTTTGCTTGTTTTTTGACTTTCTGGAGGCCCAAAACTTCATAAAGTCTCTTGGCAATGGGTGAGCATGTGTAACTTTTCATGACAAATCCAGAAATGCTGAGTTTTCCCGGAACGAAGTAGCCAAATGAAAGGGTCGCGCGGGGGGTGAGACCCGTTAAGGGGACAAAACCTGTTTTTTGCCTGAAAAAACCAAAATGACCCAAAATACTCAAAATTTTTTGGAATTTGTGCTGGAGTTGAGTTATCTAGTATCATGCTCCTTCAAAGAAGCCTCAGCCAAGATGTGTAGGGGGTCGGGCTTTTTCCTTTGTTTTTGTGCTTTGACCAACCATCTTTGGAGCACTTTCATTCTTGCCTTGCATACGTGCATCTGTGCCCAATAATGATTTTTCATGTTCCTGAGCAAGTTCTTATCTTGGTTGGCCTTAGCCAGCAACCTCTCCAAATGAGCATTGACCCGAAGAAGCATAGCCTCTCGCTCAAAAATCTGTTGTTTCAACTGTTCGAGATGCTGTTTCAAGGGGACAAATAGCACAAGGGAAATGTTAGGGAAGGGAGACTTTGAAGGGAAATTGGGAAAAACATATGAAATAGGGAGTTAAGGGAAGGAATCATGATATATACCCCATCACATATTTATGATTTGCAAAGGTTTTATGAGAGGTAGGGTTTAGGTTTAGTTTCTTGATTTTTAGGGATAGGGGTAAGGTTTAGGGCTTTTGGTATTTTTTGGTAGAGAGAATGAGTAAAATGATGAGGGAGGTGGAAATAGGATGTAGGGAAAAAGTGGGGGTGAAAAGGATAACCTTGAAAACAACAAGACAAACCCTAGCTCAACCAACACTTTGACCTTCTTGAGCAAATATGCATTGGATTCATTATTTCAAAATAATGGCTTTAAAAAACATTCTCATGCTTTTCAAGCTTTGGCAAACAATGTATTTTCATAAGGAGAGGCCTACCTACAACCTTGAAGCAATCCGGGGTTATTTAGCAGCTTACTGGCGAAATTTGGCGGAGGAATTCCCAACGGGTCACGCGCACTTCCCAACGGGTCGCGCGCCCTCAACGGGTCGCGCCTGTGTAATTTCTGAACTGGAATGGGCAACCTGACGGGTCGCGCGCCCTCAACGGGTTGCGCGCCAGGCTCAACGGGTCGCGCTTTTGCAGAGGCTTTTGGAGGCCTTCCCAGTATCCGAATCAGGTGCAGGATAGCTCGTTGGAAAGGTCTTTGAGTCTAATTTCCAACCCAACTGGAATTTTTCAATTTGGAGTTCATTTGCCCTATCAAAAATCAAATCGCCCAAGACTGGTCAAAAAGTGCCAAATGAGGCTGCCTCAAGGAAGAGTGTTGTTGCAGTCAACTTTTGAATGCCTTCCTCAACCCCAAATTTAGCTCATGATAGCTCATTGGAAAGCTATTTGTGTCTAGTTATCATTTTACCCATCAATAAAATCATTTGGCCAACCAATCTAGGAGAAAACTTGATTTGCCCAAGGTCACTTCATAGGTGTCTTTGATTCTCTTGAGGAAACGATATTCTTGGCATTTCTCTCAAACCATGACACCTGTGCAAAAAGTGAAAGAGGTTTTTCTTGCTTGGAATGTTTTGGACAGAAACCTCTCTCAGTTTCCTAAAATTCATCTTTTATTTCTCTAAAACATCTTTTGAGTGAAACTTATCCCGATGTGTGGAACAGGGGATTTTGCTGAAATAAAGCGGAATGAAGGGGATAAGAGACTTCTAAATTCTTGGGGAAATTTTTGGAAGTAGGGCGGGATGTTAGGAAGCAGGGGAAAGTGGAATCTCAGAGATTGAGTGAGGGGAAGGGGTCCAAAAGGGCAAAACACAGGCCCAACCTAGAAAATTGCCAGGTTGTAGCTAGAAACTAGGGTTTGTGCAAAAATGAGGAATTTGGGGGATCTCAGTGATGGAAAGTGTTTGATAAGGTACTTTAAGAATAGGGGAAGGTGTATGAACATCAGGATACAAGTTTCTCTAATGATTTGACTATCCAAGAGATATTGCCATCAAAACCCTAGGAGAAGGAAATGAACCTTGCCTAGGCGCAATTGAAGCATGAACAAGGTGTAAAATGACTCATTAGACACTGACATGATAATGAAAACCCTATGAATGATGATAGACTCAGCTGAATGATGACATAGACCGACATTTGGACAACTTTAGAAGGAGTGAAAGCAAACCCTAGACCTAATGCCTAGTGACCAAATTTTGTTTGAAAACCCTTTGATTTGACAAAATTTGACCTGGACACTCTGAGACCACTTTGTAAGAGCATATTTGATCACTGGAGGAAGGCTGGAAAGACTGACACTAACAACTTCAAAGTAGGAGATCATGGTACGAGATGGTCACTTAATGTAATTACTTCATTTAAGTAATTAATTAGCATAAATATTTATAAATAGGTATATGAAAACAATGTGAGGTATTGTTGAGTTCATTAGACCTATTTACCTTTCATCTTGGTGGAATCATAATCCCTTGAATCCTATGGAATCATAACCCCCTCACTGTTCTTCCCCATTGAAGCGTGGGACTCTTAAATTCAAAATGATTATACTAACGTCTTTCAAAATTTCCATGGCGAGTTCACCTCAAGGAATGGTGGTAGGGATGGGAGATTTCAAAGACGAATGTGAACCATTTTCTGAATGAATCTGATGGCCTTCGCCAGATGAGAAACCATCGGACCTCTTGGGTATATCAATGGCGATGTGAGGCATTAATGCTCTTCCACCAGAGGTTCCCTCATCAATCTCTATTTTCATTTGCTTCTGACGACCCCGAGAGAATATATTTGTTGGGTTCTGCAGATTACAGTCTTCTTCACAACTTGCAGTCTACTCTTGCTCCAAATTCAGATTGTCATGGAAGCCTGAAGTAATTGGTCCTGCCATTGTAACCGAAACCTGTTCTGCTGTAGCAGATTCCAAAACTTGCTGTTCCGGCTGGGCGCCCGTTCGACAAACGGGACAAGTAGAGTGCGAACGAAACCACATGTCAATACACTCAACATGAAAGCTATGCCCGCAATTAGGCAGAAGTCGGCCTGTCTCTGTTGAATGTGTAATTTCAACGCAGAGTTATATCACCAGAAATCGTTCACCAAACCCGCCTGAGAGTTCTCGGGCCACTTTCCGGCAAAGGGATTTTCCGTATATTTGAGCCCGAGAGAATTTGGTGCAGACGCATGGCTCACCCCATACGTAAGCAAGTCTGACATTCTCGAGTGCTATCGCTCAGCCATATAATGCCTCCCGATATCTCTGTCCGTTGTTCGATTGTCTCCAGCGTTTTTGTCCATTGATTGCTCAAACCTGCATACGGCAAACATTAACTATGTTGCATGGAGTAAAACTAAGTTCTGGTTGACCATACCTGCTATCAATGCAATGTCATATGCGTTGGTAAAATATTTAAGTTTTTCATACGGCATATATTAATATTCATAAAGAACGTGTTATATTTTTTTATGGAGCGTTGACCATATGTAATGTAAAAAAAAAAAAAACCACGGTAATATAGAGTTTTTTACGTATTATGTTTTTTTCGATAACGAGCCCACGTGCACAGGTTGTTCATGGAAATGTATTGAACGCACAGCAGTGCGAGAACTCAAATAGAACAGGGATGTATTGTATTGGTGTGCCATCGCAAAACCAAGAAATTGTATGAAATTGTTTTGTAATATCCACAGCAGTGGAAAACAAGAAGTGAAAGAGCGCATGGTGTGAGTTTTTTTATATAAGTGAATGTAATGAAATTTTCACTGTGTATGTAAAAATTTGTTTTACAGCAGTAATGTAAAAATGGTTTTACAGCAGTAAACCCAGCTCGGTGAATTCTCAGGTGAAAACAGAGTTTTGTAGAATGAATTGTTTTTGGTAAATCCCTCTAAGTAAAAGAGGAAGAAATATGTTGTTTCAGGCATTTTTATTTTAAACGAATATCAATCATTTTATGGTGGTGAAATATTCTGTTCCTCAGTAAAAAAATTTAAGCTTCCCTGTGCAAAAGGATTCTGTGGAGGTGAAACAGAGCATTGCCTCTGTGGAGTTTATTTTTTTTGTGTTTTTGGGATTTTCTCAGAAAAATCCCCAACAGTGGTATCAGAGCAGGCTTAGGCTCTTTGAAGGTGACAAAGAAGCTAAAAGGAGTCTTTTGTTGCAGCAGTAAATCTTCTCCAGCAGAGTGAAGACACAGTCAACAAAAGATTCAGGTATTTCACAAAGTTTTCTTGTGTTGCTGAAGAGACAGTCAATGTTTTAAATACACAGTCAAGGAATGGCTGGCACAAGCACCAGTAATAGCATGGGTATGCAGCTCCCATTATTTGATGGTAAAAACTATGACTATTGGGCAATAACAATGAAAGCCTTGTTTGCTTCCCATGACTTATGGGAAATAGTTGAGGAAGGTTTTGAACAACCAGCAGATGAAAATGAGTTTAATGCATTAACTCAAGGAGAGAAGGATCTATTAAAGAGCTGCAAGAAGAAGGATTCAAAAGCCCTTTTCTTCTTGTATCAAGCAGTGCATGGAAGCGTGTTTCCAAGGTTAGCAGCAGCTAAGACATCCAATGAAGCATGGCAAACCCTCAAGACAGCCTATCAAGGCATGGAGAGAGTGAAGACAACAAAACTACAATTGCTGAGGAAAGATTTTGAGAATCTGAGCATGAAGGAGTCAGACAACATTGACTCATTCTTCACACATGTAATTGGTTTGGTCACACAGATAAGGACTCATGGAGAAACCCTTGAAGATAGGAGGATTGTGGAGAAAATATTGAGGGTCTTACCCTCAAAGTTTGATGCGATTGTCACCACCATTGAAGAGACAAAGGATCTCTCAAAATTTTCAGTTGATGAGCTTCATGCATCACTGATAACACATGAGCAGAGGTTGAGTAGGAATGAGAACTCATCTCTAGAGCAAGCCTTCAAGACCCAGATGTCCTTTGGAAGAGGAAGAGGTCAAGGCAGAGGAAACAAAAGAGGAAGAGGTGGAAGGAACAGCCCAGCAAATGCACAAGGAAGAGGCAGCAATCCAATCAGAACCAAGGCCAAGGCAACAGCCAACAAGGAGGACAACATCATGCTCAAGGACAAAGGTATGAAAAATCCAATGTCCAATGTTATTACTGTAAAAAGTATGGGCATTATGCCAGTGAATGTAGGAAGAAGCAGCATGATATGAGTAGTAGACAAAATGCAAATGTTACTAGAGAAAACAACAGTCAAAATAATGTGTTGTTAGCATGTAACATGGCTGAAACAAACAGTGAAGACATATGGTTTTTAGACTCAGGTTGCAGCAACCATATGACAGGAAACATAGCCTTCTTTTCTGCCCTTGATAAAAATATGAAATCAGAAGTCACACTAGGAACTGATAGTAAAATCTCTATTATGGGAAAAGGAGAGGTAAAAATATTTACAAAGCAAGGAGAAAGGAAAACCATAGCAGATGTCTACTATGTCCCCGGAATGAGATGTAACCTCTTGAGTATTGGACAGCTTGTCCATAAGGGGTACAATGTTTTCTTTAAAAATGATGTGTGCACCATCATGGATATAGCACCCAACAAACGATGCATTGTTGAAGTGAAGATGACAAGGAACAGGATGTTCCCTCTCAGGATCAGAGCAGATTTGAAAAACAAAGGAGAAATTGCAGCAGTTACCCAAGAGGCTTTCCAAAGCGTGCCAAAGGATGAAAATTGGTTGTGGCACTTGAGATTTGCACATCTCAACTTTGGAGGTCTTAATTTGTTGAGCAGAAAAGGAATGGTGAAAGGATTACCATTGATAGAGAAACCGGACAGCCTTTGTGAAGGTTGCATTTTGGGAAAACAACATAGAGAAAGTTTTCCATCAGGGAAGAGCATAAGGGCAAAGGCACCCTTAGAAATCATTCACTCAGATTTATGTGGACCGATGCAAGCTCCATCATTAGCAGGCAGCCAATATTTCCTAACATTCATTGATGACTGTACAAGAAAAACTTGGGTATATTTCCTTAAAAACAAAAGTGAAGTGTTTGAGAAATTCCAAAATTTCAAGGCATTTGTGGAAAACCAAAGCGGGCTGCATATAAAAGTTTTGAGAACTGATAGAGGAGGTGAGTATATCTCCAAGGAATTCCTAAGATTTTGTAGAGAAAATGGAATTCACAAACAGTTTACAGCAAGGTACACCCCACAGCAAAATGGAGTTGCTGAAAGGAAGAACAGGACCATCATGGACATGGCGAGGAGCATGCTAAAGGCAAAGCATTTGCCAAATGATTATTGGGCTGAAGCTGTAAATTGTGCAGTGTATATTTTGAACAGGTGTCCTACAAAAGCAGTGTTGAACAAAGTGCCGGAAGAAGCATGGAGTGGGAGAAAGCAAGGAGTCACCCACATGAGAGTTTTTGGATGTGTGGCCTATGCACACATTCCAGATCAACTAAGGAGGAAGTTGGACAGCAAAGGGGAGAAATGTGTCTTCATTGGATACAGTGAGGAATCCAAAGCCTACAGGTTGTATATCCCATCTACCAAGAAATTTTTCGTCAGCAGAGATGTTTAATTCATTGAAGAGGAAGCTTGGGATGGAAGCATAGAGAAAACAGTGAATGTTAAAAACTGTTTGTCTCATGATGAAGATGAAGAGGAGGTGGCTGAAATACATCCCCAAACAGCAGCGCCAACACAAGGACAACAAGGGACACCATTGAGGATAAATGAGAGTGCTTCTCCAAGCACACCACAAGGAGGAAATTCAAATGTATCTTCAAGCACTTGCACACCAAGTGAAAGAGGTAAGAAATTTAGAAATCTAAGCGACATTTATGATGAAGGAATGAATTCCTTATTTGCCTTGTATTGTCATGTTGATGATCCTATTCATTTCAAGGATGCAATTAAAGATAGGAAATTGATAGAAGCTATGGATGAGGAGATGAATGCCATAGAGAGAAACGAAACATGGGATTTGGTTGAGCTACCAAAAGGCAAAGAAGTCATTGGAGTCAAATGGGTTTATAAGACCAAAAGCAATGCTGAAGGCAAGATAGAAAGGCACAAGGCAAGGCTGGTTGTCAAAGGGTACAAGCAGTAGTATGGGAGAGACTATGAGGAGACTTTCGCCCCGGTTGCAAGAATGGAAACCGTGAGAGCAGTGTTGTCCATAGCAGCTCAAAACAAATGGAAAGTCTATCAAATGGACGTGAAGTCAGCATTCCTAAATGGAGTGTTAAAGGAAGAGGTTTATGTTGAATAGCCTCTCGGCTATGAGAAGAAAGGTGAAGAGCACAAAGTGTGCAAATTGAAGAAGACTCTTTATGGGCTGAAGCAAGCGCCAAGAGCATGGTACAGCAGGATAGATTCTTATCTATTGGATAATGAATTCGACAAGTGTGAAGGAGAACCCACTGTTTACATCAAATAAAAAGATGGTAAAATTTTAATAGTTGTCTTATATGTTGATGATGTTATTTTCACAGGTAATGATGATCAGCTCATTGAAAATTTTAAATCAGTCATGAAGGATGAATTTGAAATGACTGATATGAGTTTCTTGAGATACTTCTTAGATATAGAAGTAGATCAAAATGAAAAAGGAATTTTTATCTCACAAGCTAGATATGTAAATCAAGTATTGAGCAGATTTAACATGCAAGAGTGCAAGGCAGCGATCACTCCCACAGTAATGGGATTAAAATTCAGCAGAGAGGACAGCAACAAGGATTTTGATCCTAGTTTGTACAAGAGTATTGTTGGCAGCCTTATGTATTTAACAACTACTAGGCCTGACATTATCTATGCTGTTAGTTTAATTTCCAGATTCATGGAGAGGCCGAAGGAGGCACATTGGTAGGCAGAAAAAAGAATTTTAAGGTATGTCAAAGGTATCAAAATGTTTGGAATTTTATATAATGTCTCAGAACATTCAGATTTGGTTGGATACACTCATAGTGATTGGGCTGGAAGTGTAGATGATCGGAAAAGCACTTCCGGTTATGTGTTTCATATGGGTTCAGGAGCCATTTCATGGGCTTCTAAGAAGCAGTCCATTGTAGCATTGTCTATAGCAGAGGCTGAATATGTGGCAGCTACAACAGCAGCATGTCAAGCAGTTTGGATGAGAAGGATGTTAAGGAGCTTAGGCCAAGAGCAGGCAAAAGCGACAGTGATTTTTTGTGACAATAGATCAGCTATTGCATTGTCAAAGAACTCAGTGTTTCATAAGAGAACGAAACACATTGATACAAGGTTTCACTACATCAGAGAATTGGTGAACAATGGAGAAATTGTCCTAGAACATTGCAGGACTCAAGAACAGGTTGCAGACATCTTGACAAAGCCATTGGATCAGAAAAGCTTTGAATTTTTTAGGAAGTGTCTCGGTATGACCAAATGCCCAGCAGTTGAAATTAAAGGGGAGTGTTGAATGTATAATTTCAACGCAGAGTTATATCGCCAGAAATCGTTCACCAAACCCGCCTGAGAGTTCTCGGGCCACTTTCCGGCAAAGGGATTTTCCGTATATTTGAGCCCGAGAGAATTTGGTGCAGACGCGTGGCTCACCCCATACGTAAGCAAGTCTGACATTCTCGGGTGCTATCGCTCAGCCATATAATGCCTCCCGATATCTCTGTCCGCCGTTCGATTGTCTCCAGCGTTTTTGTCCGTTGATTGCTCAAACCTGCATACGGCAAACATTAACTATGTTGCGTGGAGTAAAACTAAGTTCTGGTTGACCATACCTGCTATCAATGCAATGTCATATGCGTTGGTAAAATATTTAAGTTTTTCATACGGCATATATTAATATTCATAAAGAACGTGTTATATTTTTTTTATGGAGCGTTGACCATATGTAATGTAAAAAAAAAAAACCACGGTAATATAGAGTTTTTTACGTATACGAGCCCGCGTGCACAGGTTGTTCATGGAAATGTATTGAACCCACAGCAGTGCTAGAACTCAAATAGAACAGGGATGTATTGTATTGGTGTGCCATCGCAAAACCAAGAAATTGTATGAAATTGTTTTGTAATATCCACAACAGTGGAAAACAAGAAGTGAAAGAGCGCATGGTGTGAGTTTTTTTTATATAAGTGAATGTAATGAAATTTTTACTGTGTATGTAAAAAATTGTTTTACAGCAGTAATGTAAAAAGGGTTTTATAGCAGTGAACCCAGCTCAGACAGAGTTTTGTAGAATGAATTGTTTTTGGTAAATCCCTCTAAGTAAAAGAGGAAGAAATATGTTGTTTCAGTGATTTTTATTTTAAACGAATATCAATCATTTTATGATGGTGAAATATTCTGTTACTCAGTAAAATATTTTAAGCTTCCTGTGCAAAAGGATTCTGTGGAGGTGAAACAGAGCATTGCCTCTGTAGAATTTATTTTTTTTGTGTTTTTGGGATTTTCTCAGAAAAATCCCCAACAGTCTCATTCTCCTCGAATTCTCACAGACAAACTGCACAGTCCAGCCCATCTGCGAAATTATACGATTTATAGAGAAAGATGGGCAGAGTCTCTAACACCGCAGAATCCAACCGCACATTCAGCAAAGACACCGGTTCTTCTCCTGTAAACTCGAACTGAATGCGAACACAAGTTGGTCTTCGTCGATTTCTTCCAGACAATCGAGCAGACTGTCTCCAAAAGCATCTGGCATATACGTTTAGCAAAACAGCGAAGAAAAACACAAAAAGAACTATTATGGTGGACACCATGATTTTGCTATCGATGTCATCTCTAGGCTCAGGGTAGTCTGGATTTTGCCATTGTTCCTCTAATTGAGGAGGTGGTGGATTAAAATCATGTTTTCCGAATGTGGGTTCGTCATAATCGTGAGGCAGGTGATTCTCCCAACTGCCCGAGGTGGCATGTCTGGACTCACCAGCATCCTGAGGCGGGCAATTAAAAGTCTTGCGCACTGAGCTCATGCTATATCAAATTGAAACCACGGAATTTCTCTTTCCATAAATTCTCTTTCAAATGAGCTGATCTCAGCCTATAAAAACTGCGGGCTACTGCTAGGTTTTTATGTGGATCCAACCTTCGAGCCTTCAATTTCCGTCGATGGACAGCCCCTCCGATGACTATATGAAGCTTCCGAGTTCAGATGAAAAGCCCGTCCGGACCGCTCCTGATTTTCACAACACGCAATAGTTTTGAAGGTTGAAAACCGCTGCGTCCATGGATTTAGAATTATAAAACATCAATCCCCATGTGGTTTTCAGTCATTCAAATATCTGCAAAGCAACTATTAGGTATCTAATTTTAGGGGTTAATTTTTATGTTTAAAAAAAATATTGAATTTTAAAAAAAATTAAATTATTTATCCATATTTTATACCGTATAAAAATTATTTTACTTTTAAGAAATAAAAATAGTAAAATTATTATTAAACATTTTATAGTTTAGAAAGTACAAATAATAAAATTCGCACAATTTTGTAAGATAAATTTTACGGTGCCTGGTTTGAATCCGGAGAACCAAAATTGACTGCAATTAAATGAGCAGCCTGATTCCCCGTACCCGGTTTGACTTACTTGGGCAGATTGCTCGTCGCGTCCGTCTACAGACTTGAATGCAAAAATTGTCGCGGGCCTTGTCGACAACCAAGTCGTGTAGAACATCGGAAAATAGAACAACCCGAATTTTTAGGGGGTGGCTAATTAACCCCTTTTTTCGCCGTACTTTAATGGTGGAGGATGAGAATAGAGTTGTGTTCTTTGTTTTTTCAAAGTGTAACGCTATTGTCCAGCAGTGTCCTTTGAAAATAAAAGATCTAGTCTTGTGGGATAATCATTGAGTAATGTGTCATGGATAGTCATTTGAGATAACTGTCCAGCAGTGTCCTTTGAAACTAAAAGATCTAGTCTTGTGGGATAATCATTGAGTAATGTGTCATGGATAGTCATTTGAGATAACTGATTAGTGGTGTGTTAGAGGTTAACAACTAAGTGATAGTAATTTAGAGTTATATAATTGTGGTATTTTTTGAATGTTGGCTTTGTTTGTTTTAAATATGAGGAAGATAAACATCTAATTAATTAATTAATTATACGTATCTTTTTGGTGGGTGTGTTTGTGATATATAGAATTATTTTATAATTTAAGTATTAAACATTTTAAAAATAAAATATTCCAAAATTAATTAATTTAATAAAAAATTTCATTAATTATAAATAATTTAATCATATTTTAAAATAAATAAGTTTAATTTAGATAATTTAAAATATTTAAGAATAATAAATTCCGACAACTTTAAACTAAAAATTATTTCAATTATAAAATCATACTTTATTCATATTATGTAGAAATTTTAAATAATATGACACTTATTCATAGAGATTATCCTGATCATACACTATTGCGGAATGCATGCATAATACATAACCTCCTCTACATTGATAATCAATTTTGCGGAATTAAAAACAATGAAACATCAATTGCATGCGCACATTAACACAGTATGTAACCCGGGGAAAGCATACAGCTGAAAACCCCACACTATCTGTATATTATAATGATAGAGAACATGTAACAATACATAGTACAATACTCTTCACAAGTACTCAGTACTATCTCCACCTGTTACACAAACTAGCTTAGATCTGAATCAAGTCACAGGTTCAAATCTCCTCCGCTATCTGCATGCATCTACTGTGCAATCCAAAGCAAGAATAGGAATGATCCAAGCTCGTTTTCCTTGGCTTGTACTGCGCAATCCTCATTGGCAATCTCCATCAATGCATGTGCAAATCTCATGCACAACTATAGTCACAACTGATAGCAGTCTCAACCTCTTAACACCCGTCTCCACTGAACTGTCCATGCACTGAGTTAACTGATGTATTCTTTAGTTGTTTTATGAGTTAATAATTAGTGAATTAATTAACAATTAATTCACATCACTCATCACTAGTTTATTTGCAATTAACTAAATACAACTAGTTCAACCAAGTCAAACTGAACACAACTCCATCAACTCCTCAATCAACTCCAGCGAACTCAATCACTCGAGTTCTAACTGAAGTCCATCATGCAATAGCTCAACTGACCCATAAGAAAAGCGTATTTCCTTCTGACAGTTGCATGTGCCACATCCGTAGCTCGAACTGAAGTGCTCCAAGAGAATAAGATAATGTTTATAGTCCAAATATTATTAAGAGCTAATAATATTCGACAGTTCTATATTTAGACTAGCAGTCTAAAAATAGACTCCGCCCATATGTCTAAAAATAGGAGTCCATCTATTTTTTCCAATATGACCAATCATCCACAAATAGCATCCTACAACTCATAGACCATGATCCATATGTCTAAAAATAGACTTTGCGCCAAAAATAGCCTGCAGGCCCACTCAGTGAAGGCGACTCCTTTCCACTAAGCTCCATCATCTTGTTGCATTCTCAACACTCCCTCTCAACAAGATATGGATTATCTGCAACCCCTATCCTGCCTCGGTGGTATTCGAATTTGCTCTTGGTGAGCGCCTTCGTCAAGATATCAGCGTCCTGATCCTCCGTTGGAATGTATGAAAGTAACATGATTCTCCGCTGCACACAATCTCTGATATGATGGTACCTGATGTCAATGTGCTTAGATCTATCATGAAATACTGGATTAGCCGAGAGTTTAATGCAACTCTGGTTATCACAATAAATCATAGTAGGCTCCAAGCATGAACCGAACAACTCGACCAGGATCTTCCTCATCCATATAGCCTCGCATGTAGTCAAACTTGTTGCCATATACTCGGCCTCTGTTGAACTGAGTGCCACGAATCTCTGCTTCCTGTTGTACCAAGAAACTGTTGTCGACCCGATACTGAAAATCCCTCCAGATGTGCTCTTTCTGTCCGTTGGGCTCCCTGCCCAATCTGCATCCGTGAAGCCACATAGCTTCACCTCATCCTCCTGTCTGCACCACAATCCATATCCTGATGTGCCTCTGAGATAACGCAATACATGCTTGCCTGCCTTCCAAAAGAGCTTAGTTGGCTTAACCATAGCTTGTGGAAGCTGGTTAACCGCATAGCATATATCGGCTCGTGTATTGACCAGATACATAAGCGAACCCACCAACTGTCGATAAACAGTGGCATCCACTACCTCTGCTGAAGTAGCATCCTCCTTCCTCCAACCTCCAGGAAGAGGAGTATCAACAGGTTTGCAGCCATGCATGTTGAACTTCTCTAGTATCTCCCGAGCATACTTACCCTGAGAAACAAATAGTTCATCATTGCGCTACCAAATTTCCAATCCCAGGAAATAATGAAGGATGCCCAAGTCCTTCATCTCAAACGCCCTAGCAAGATCCTCCTTGCATGAAAGTATCAACAACTCATCACCTATAAAAATCAAATCATCTACATAAAGTACAATGATAAGCAACTTACCCTCCACCACAATCTGGTATAGGTTAGGATCCGCCTCATTCTTGGAGAATCCAAGTCCGGTGAAATAATTGTCTATCCGTGTGTACCAAGCACATGGCGCTTGTTTCAACCCCTACAGCGCTCTCTTGAGCCTACACACATGCGACTCGCTGCTAAAGATCTCGAAACCTTCCGGCTGCTCTATGTACACCTCCTCCTCAATGACTCCGTTGAGGAACGCAGTCTTCACATCCATCTGATGAATGTGCCACTCCATCTGCGTTAAGAGAGCAAGAATCGTCTGTATGGAATAATACCTTGCGACAGGTGCAAAGGTCTCCTCATAATCGATCCCCTCTATCTGTGAGAAGCCTCAAGCAACAAATCTTGCCTTGTACTTCTCCACACTCCCATCAGCTGTCTGCTTCACTTTATAGATCCATCTCGAACCCACCACTGATTTCCCCTCCGGTCTTGGGACAATCTTCCATGCACTGTTTCTGACAATCGAATCATACTCTTCCACCATGACATCTACCCATGCGGGATCCTCCACAACTTCCTCGAAAGAGGATGGCTCAGTCACAACACATTTGCTCACAAGAGCCATGTATCCAGTGTACCGATCAGGTGACTATCTCTGTCTGCGTTGTCCTGTAGGTGGCCCTACAACCTTCTCTGCATCTTGAGCCAGTTGCTCAACTTCTGTAGTGCGCTTTCGCTCTCTGATGGTTGGCGCTGCATGAATGGTATCTTCCACTCCATGAACTTTGTCCTGTGGCTGATCCACATCCTGAAGCTCATCCTTAGGAACTAATAGCTCCTCATCTGCATGCAAGTGTGGCTCCCTCTCAAGTGAACACTTCATGGCTTTCTCCTCTTGAAATTTGATATCCGATCGCACAACAGTCTTGCGATTGTCTGGAAAATACACACGATAGTTATGCGGCGTATCAGTGTACCCCAAAAATATCCCAACCTCTGCGGTTGGCTCCAGCTTCTTCCTGGCATCCTTTGTCACATGCATGTAAATGTTAGAACCAAAAATCCTCAAATGAGAAATATCAGGCCTCTTACCAGAATAAGCCTCCTCGGGTGTATTCATGCCAAGTATCCTGTGAGGACAACGGTTCTGCACATATACTGCAGTATTGCATGCTTCCACCCACAAGTGAAGGGGTAGGCCCTGATCATGTAACATCGTCCGTGCAACACCCACGATCATTCTGTTCTTCTGCTCAGCAACCCCGTTCTGCTGTGGGTTATGGGGAGCTATGAGCTCTCTTCGAATCCCTTCTGCGCTGCAGAAGTCCTTGAACTCGCCGGAGATGAATTCACCACCATTGTCGCTCCTAAGAGCCTTCACCTTCTTCCCCGATTCCTTCTTGACCAGTGCTTTGAACTCACAGAACTTTGAGTATGTCTCGCTCTTCTTCTGCATGAAGAAGATCCAACACTTCCGAGAGAAATCATCAACAAAGATCACGTAGTACCTGTGCTTTGCTGTCGAAGCTACTGAGAAAGGTCCACACATGTCTGTGTGAATTCTCTCAAGGATCGTCGTGGCGCGACTATTCTTCTCGTGAAAGGTGCCTTTCACACATTTTCCCAAAGTACACCCCTTGCACTGATCTGACTGCGCAAGAGTGCCTTTAGGAAGCCCAATAGTAATCTGCTGCAGTATCTTCAAGGCTCCATGGTGAAGGTGGCCCAATCTCTTGTGCCACAGCTCGCCATCATCCCGGCGCACTAATCCTTCTGCCTTGCATGCCATTGCTGCGCAGCCATCTACATGTAACTGATAAAGGTTCCTGACTCGAACCCCTATCTTCCGGGTTTCTCCAGTTGTCTTACTGCGCAGGAAAGCCTTTCCCTCGCTGAAAACAACATCATATCCCTTGTCTTCTAACATCGCCACAAAGATAAGATTCTTCTTCAATCCTGGAACATGCATCACTTCCTTCAATACGAAGGGTTTACCAGACTCCCTCTCAAAGGAAATGGTACTGATACCGATCGCACTGTATCTACCATCATCGCCCATCTCGATGTGCACTCCAAGATCTTTCTCCTCCAGATCAGAAAACAAATCTCGATCTCCTGTCATGTGAAAAGACGGACCACTGTCCAAGAACCATACCGATACCATCACACTTGATACCAAGCATGCGATCAACGAAAAATCTAGCTCAAACTGCGAGGCTAAGGCCTCTCCCGCTGCAGATCCAGCAGCTTGCTTATTTTTTTTCTTCTACGGACAATTTGTGGCATAATGTCCGTGCTGGTGATAGTGAAAGCACTTCATCTTGGACATGTTGTTTGGTCAATTTAGAGTGTCCTAAATTGCTATATTAATTGTCAATCTGGGAGTCGTAAACTGTTGAAGTGTGGTGCACTATATGTGCAAGTAACCTATCTCTTACTTTTTGTCGTTTTTGATTTTTATTTTGTTTTTGGGTTTATCTTTGTTGATTTCTTAATGTGAGACGGAAATTCTAAAAGACAAGTATGGATATAAATTTTCAAGGTGATGATGTCCTTTATAATGATTTCCAAAACTTCAAACTTTAAAAAATGCTTTAAAACATGCAATGATGAAATTAATTCCTAAAAGAGAATGAAAATGTACCACTATTCTAATTAAACAAACAGTTAACTGTTGATCATGAAACCATTATCATTGCTGCTGTCTAAATACAAAAGAAACTATACACAAAGAAATCCAAAAAATTGCAAGTAAAGTAGAGCTAAAATCAAATTACGTCAATTCATATTCTAACCCCTCACCATTAGTCTCGCTATGGCTTTCGGAGGTAATCCAAAAAATTGCAAGTAAAGTAGAGCTAATATCAAATTACACACTCATACTTCAATCCCTCACCATTAGTCTCGCTATGGCTTTCAAAGGTAACTGATAATGACATGAGCAATTTAATATCTAATTTGCAGAAAAATAAACTAATATCAAATTACACACTCATACTCAATCCCTCACCATTAGTCTCGCTATGGCTTTTGGAGGTAACTGATAATGACATGAGCAATTTAATATCTAATTTGCAGAAAAATAAACTAATATCAAATTACACACTCATACTTCAATCCCTCACCATTAGTCTCTCTATGGCTTTCAGATGTAACTGACAATGATATGAGTAACTTAATATCTAATCTAACTAATAAAGCCAATGAACAGAACTGAAATAAACAAAACAGTGCTGGAATTAAAAACTAAGAAAAATAAATCAGCAGAAAGACAAGATTGATTCCATGTCATTAGTCATTGTGGAAACTATATGCAAATGCCCGAGCTGCCTACTGTAATCTGGAACAAATACACTGATCAGCGTTAGCAATGTAAAGCATGTAAAATCATGGACAAAAATAAAACGTTAGCACCATAAGAAATACAATATATATAAGTGAATAATTATGGCATAATGAACGTAAGAAACACAATGTGAAACTATACAACAAATAAACAAAACCTCGGCGTGTGCAGGGGCCCTCTGCACAACCTCAGGCAACAACTATCAACCACGAATTGTGCTTATAAACAGAGTCTTCTCATATATTCAAAACGCAGTCATAACAAAGAAACAGTGTCACGACACAGTGGGTTTTCTTAGCAGCAAAATTACATTACAAAGACTGACTCCTATGCGTATGGAAATGCATTATTTATAGCAAACGTTTACATAACTGATTTCCTAAAAAATGTGCTGACAGAGGACACGTGAACAACAGCATCCAAGGATCTAGCATCATGGCTACCGTGATGATTAAATCTATTGAGGGTGGCTGTTGGATTCGCCTTATGGAGCAGTCCACAGGGGTTGATATGTCCCCAGAGATCTAGGAACGGCCACGCAAGTCTTCACGTGTTGAAAAACGGAGTCCTGTTGTTGTAGGACTCTTATATTTGACCACTGCTTGACCACCTTTGACCACGACTTTATTTGATGAATTTGACTGAGCCAATAGGACTCAGTCCATGTCCACGTCATTTCCAACTTGCCCATGTGGCTCGATTTGCCTGAAGACACCTGCAATATAGACTTTAACAAAAAGGCTACAAAAAGTTGAACTGGCTGCGGAAAGTGACAAGATTCCGCAGCTCAATGAGCAAAAATCTAATTCAAACAGCAGACACAAAACATAGTTAGGAAACCACTTTATGTGCTCTTTTAAACTCAATATGCAATGATGTTGACAGCTTAGGAGGTCCAGGTAAATGGAAAAATTCTAGAAAGGTGTATAGGAAAGATGCAAGTTTGGGGCTCAACATACCCCCACTGTGAAGGTGTTGCATGTCCCCATGCAACCAAAATTTTGATCATCCTCACTTTAGTCCATGTGCTCTGAAACATCTGCCAGTACATCCAACCCTCTTCTCCTCTTCCTTGGTACTACTACCATCCTGGGCTTCCTCATCAAGCATCTGAATTTGAGGTTGACAAGCGCTGTATTCAACCTCTTGCATTTCTTCTTCAATTTCCTGTTCTTTTTCTGCCACAGTCCCAGATGTAACATAGTTGTCATGAATGATCTTGTCCAATATGCTTTGCTCCTTTAATGCTTCATTTTCATTTTTAATGTCTATTTAAAACCTCCAATTCAAAGACTTTTTGTTTCATCAATTGGACTAGAGCTTCTTGTGCTGTGTGAGGCTGAGTGGATGACGTGCTTGGACCTACAACTGTCTTCTCTAAGGGTTCTATATAATCATACATATCCTGCTGATTTGGGTCTACCTTGTGTGTAGCCTTCCTTGGGCTAAACCAAAAATCCTGTTGAGAAGGACTGATTTCAAACTCTGGCCGAGAAGGATTCATGTCAACATCTAGTTGTGAAATGGAAGTATGGTGTGGGCTATGGTCAGGAGAGGTTGCTGGAGGCTTTTCTGGGGTTCCCCCCCCCCGAAATCAATAAAGTGGGGCCCTTTGGTTTTTACTGTCTTTAATTTCCCTTTAAACCTAAAGCTTCTTCTTACATGTTGTGGACTAGTATCTTCTTCCATACTCTGCTTTCCCTTTCGTTTCTTCTTGGCTGTAGCCGTTTGTTCTCGAAGATAAGTTAATCTTTCAGACAGTGTTTGGTGGTATTATTTTTTAGAAGGCTTTGAAGTTTGATAAACAACTTCTATGTTTCGTTTCCCTTTTGATTTTCTTTGGTTTCTATCCTTTGTTCTTTCCAGCCTCTCTTCTTGATTAACTTCTTTGGTTTTGCTAAGAGGAGGGTCTTGAATTCTTGCACTTGTCTCCTTCCTCCTACTTCTTCTTGCTTTACTGCTCTCAGGTACCTCGGGTGGCTCTTGAAAGTAGTTTCTCACCAAAAACTGTTCCCAGGTGTCGCTATTTTTCTTCAATTGGTCTTCAATTAGAATTTTCACAAGCCCATGATGATACAAATGGGGCTCTATGTCTTCTATATTCTTTTGGACTGTTGTGTACATCGTTTTCAAGCTCAGCAATAAAAAGCAGGGCAGATTGAGGGTTTGGTTTTCTAAAACGTTCATCAACGACCGAGTATGATACATATACATTGCCCCAAAACGGCCTTCACAAGTAATGAACTTGTGAATAATTAACAATACGCTGGCCCACTCCTCTTTTAAAGCATGGACATGAATTCCTCATTTGAATATAGTTACATCTATACTTGGATTGCGTAGTATGACTCTCCAAGCCTTCTCGTCAAAGCTCTTGTTCTTGAACCAGCGTTCACCTTCCTGGGGAAGTTCTGTAGCAGCTGCTATGGATGCCTTGGTGATTGTAAACTTAAGGTCCCCAATTTCCACCTCCTGGCCGTTAAAAGACCTCACAAAAGCCTTTGTAATCTCCTTATTGTGGCCTTTGAATTTTTGTATAAACCATAGCCATCTTGCCTTCTTCAGTATGTCTTTCACTTGCGGGTATCCTTCCAAAAACTTGGGCCCTTCCGGTTCTACCCTCAACAACAGACCCATCCTTCCTTCTGTTCTTAAAACTCGTCTGCATGAGGAGGGTTTAGCGGAAGTGAGACGGCTGGGTTATAGGAGTGAACAGAGTTTATGGAGACAACCAGTGACTGTGAGCGGAAAACAGAGGACAGGCAGCGGAAGTGAATTCATGGAATGGGGTGAAGGCTTATGTGAGCAAGGTGGAAATGCAGCCGTGATATCAATAGAACAGTAGGGAGAGTACAGTGCATCCAGCGGAATTTTAAATTGGGTGGCTGCAGAATAGATGCAAACATGTTGATGAAACGGTTGCAGATTTTGTGCGGTTGAGAAGAGTTGTAGTCAAATCAACCACGTTCTCATGATTATAGGTGGAGTGTTAAATTGCAGCCAACACAAATTAAATCCGAAGGCTAATCATAAGACCGTTTGGAAAATAAATGCATGGTTCATGGAGGAATGTCGTGGAATGATTATGGAGGCTATCACGGCAATCATTGCAGATAGTGGAGCTCATGGTTTAATAACTATGCAAAAATGTGTTTTGATTGCTATTTGAAATAAATTTCTACTCATACCTTGGAATTTTTGCCATTTGTTTATCCATTAACCCTTGATCAACTACTCCTTATTGATGCCTTTAGGTGTTCCATGTCTTCATAATATGCCCTCGGTCATACCTGCATTTTCTTTCATGATTATTGAACTAACATCTTGACTGTCAATTTGAAAAACAGAGTGGTGGCTGCGGAAACTGCTTCTGGCTGCGGAAACTGACACAGCAACCACTTGACTGAATGGAGATGGAGATATGATAACTGACTGAGTGAAAATGGTCATGAAAGAAACTTTTATTGGTGAAGTGAAATGAAATGGAATGGAATGAAATGGAGTGGAGTGTCATAAAACTTGTGAAATGAGAGAGAGAAAAAAATTATTTATTTATTTTTTTTTGGGAAAATATAGGGTGTCAGGTGTTCCTGATTTTTGCTCTATATTTTCTGTATAAGACTGCCAATCAGTGATTGGTTTTCAGGCTTATACAATTATTTTTTTATTTATTTTATTTTTTTACAGGAACAAAAAGGAACAAAGGCTATGCTGGTGGAGAAGAAGGATTCTTCTTCACCAGCGTTATTGCAGAACTATCTTGAAACATTTTGACAAATTCCTCTTTTGAGAGTGCCTTATGATAAATCTTTAGTTTGTGGCCATTCACAGTAAGAGGAGTTTGAAATTCATCAATGGTTTTGATTCTTACCGCTCCATTGCTAAAGACTTTGTCAATCTCATATGGCCCAAGCCAATGAGTCTGGAATTTACCTTTGAAGTCTTTAAACTTGGAATCAAATAACAATGCCCAGTCTCCTTCTTGAAACTTTTTCTCTTTGATGTATTTATCATGCCACTTAGCTCTTTGATACTGAACTAGATCAGTTCTTAAGATTGCTTCTTGTCTGATCTCGTCTAGCTTATTCAACTGCTCCATTCTATGCTTTTGGGCTTCTGATAGATCCATCCCCAACTGAACTATCATCTTGAAAGTTTTGACTTGAAACTCAATGGGGAGCATGACTTCTTTCCCATAAACAAGTTCAGAGGGAGAATGTCCTGTTGTATTCCTCCATGTAGTTTTGTAGGCCCATAAGGCTTCAGGAAGCCTTTCTGCCCAATCTCTTCTGTGCAGATGCACAGTTTTGGTGATGATGCCTTCAATAACTTTGTTTGTCGACTCCACTTGGCCATTTGCTTGCGGATGGTAAGGAGTATATTTTCTGTGCTTTATTTTGTATTCTTCCATCAACTTCTCCACCATGTTGGATGTGAATTGACTTCCCTGATCTGTCACAATTTCTCTTGGAACACCAAAGCGAGTAAAAATATCCTCATAAAGAAAACTAACAACTGAATTTTCAGTAGCAGAAAGTAATGCTTTGGCTTCTACCCATTTAGTGACATAATCAGTGCATACCAATATATACTTCTTTTGTTTAGATGGTGGATTAATAGGTCCAATGAAATCTAGAGCCCATTTTTCAAAGGGTTCGATGAGTACTTGCGGTTGCAATGGCATTTCATTTGAAAGGGTCGGTTTCCCTACTCTTTGGCAGCTGTCACACCTTTTGACATATTCTCTTGCATCTTTGAAGAGAGAAGGCCAATGATATCCTAAAGAGAGGATTTTATAGGCTGTCCTTTTGTCAGCAAAGTGTCCGCCGCATGGTTCATCATGACATGCCTTGAGGATGTCATGCATTTCATCTTTCCTAACACATCTTCTGATCACAAAATCTGGCCCTGTTTTAAACAATTCGTTAGAAATCCATGAATATTTTGAACTCTCCTAAATAATCTTTCTTCTTTCACTTGGAAATAGATGTGGAGGTAGCTTCCCTGTAACTAAATAGTTAGCAATATCTGCATACCAAGGGGTTTTAGTAGTTACTACAATAAATACTTATCCGAAAACTTATTCTCTTCAGGAGAATCTTCTTTAGTATTCTGGATCCTAGACAAGAAATCAGCTACTATATTTTGTTTTCCTGGTCTATCCAACACAGTAATATTGAATTTTTGTAAGAGTAAGAGCCATCTTGTAACTCTGCCATTAGTAATAGGTTTGTTCATTAGATAGCTAATCGCAGAATGATTAGTATGGATAAAAGTTTCATAGCCTGTTATATAATGTCTAAACTTATTGATTTCATGAACAACAGCTAAGAACTCTTTTTCAATTACAGTATAGTTCAACTTAGTGGGAGTCAAATTTTTACTAGTATAGTAAATGGCATAAGGAACTAGATCTTTTTGTCCCAACACAACTCCAAGAGCTGTATCTGAAGCATCTGTAGAAATATGGAAAGGAACTTTCCAATTTGGCCCTCTGAAGATGGGTGCTTCAGATATTCTTGTTTTCAAAGT
Organism: Pinus tabuliformis; assembly: GCA_031772625.1. Classification (NCBI taxonomy): domain Eukaryota; kingdom Viridiplantae; phylum Streptophyta; class Pinopsida; order Pinales; family Pinaceae; genus Pinus; species Pinus tabuliformis. The sequence goes on from CM062815.1 coordinate 789,969,885, forward strand.
TTCAAATGTTGATTGACAATGAGGACCCCATTTGAATTCATAGTCTTTTGTGAGCAATTTGAAGAGTGGAGATGCTATTTTAGTGAAGTTCTCTATAAATCTTCTATAGTACCCAGTAAATCCCAGAAAACTTCTAACATTTTTTTGACAATTTGGAATAGGCAACTTGGAGATGACTTCAACTTTTGATCTATCAACTTTAATCCCATCCCCTGAAATGTAATGTCCCAAAACAATACCTTCAGTAAACATCATAAAGCATTTTTCATAACTTAATGAAAGGTTTGTTTCTTTACATCTTATAAGGACTTTTTCCAAATTCTCTAATGCCTCTTCAAATGAATTACCATAAACTGTAAAATCATCCATATAAACCTCTACACAATCATGGATTAGATCAGAAAAGATTCACAATACTGCTCTTTGGAATGTTGCAGGTGCATTACATAATCCAAAAGGAAGCACTCGGTAAGAAAAATTTCCCCATGAACACGTAAATGTGGTCTTATCTTGATCTTCAGGTGCTACCTGAATTTGATTATAGCCACTAAAACCATCCAAAAATGAAAAGTACTTTTCGCCTGCTAGTGTGTCTAATACTTGATCGATAAAGGGCAAAGGAAAGTGATCCTTCAAAGTTGCTTTATTCAATTCCCTGTAATCAATGCATACTCTCCATTTACCATTCTTTTTAGGTACTATAGCCAAAGGAGAAACCCATCGGCTATCTGAAATTGGATAAATGAAGTTTACATTGAGTAGTTTTTGGAGCTCTTCTTTCACTATTTCCCTAAGGTTTGGATTCATCCTTCTTTAAGGTTGTCTGATTAGTCTACTGTTTTCTTCAATGTAGATGTGATGAATGCAAGTCTTAGGGTCAATACCTTTCATATCAGTATACTCCCATGCAAACGCAGTAGAATGTCTTTGCAAGATTTTGGTTAGCTCTCCCTGTTGTGATTTTTCCAAGTTTTTGTTGATATTTAATGTTTTCCCTGGAAAAATCTCAATGGTAGAACTACCAAACTCTTCCATAGAGTAAAGAGACATTTGTCTTGATGATAGATACTCAACGTTAGAATCTAACTGAAATTGTGTGTGGTCATATTATAAAGATGTTTCAAAATTTTCTAATGTGTTCAGAATTTGACTATCTTCACTAATTTCAGAAATAGTAAAGACAGGTTGTATAGTGTCCTCATCATCGACCCATTCATTATCTCCTACTTCTGTAATTGCTTTTGCTGGAGGATACAAATTGAACTTCTTTGTCGAATTTCCATAAAAAATGTACATATCTCCAAATCTACAACTAATGAAAGCATCAGCTGTGGCTAGCCAAGGTCTTCCTAAGATGAATGGGTGCCCTCCTAAATTACTCTTGGGAGTAAAAATCATGAAATCTACTGGATATTCCCAAGAATCTAAGGAGACTGAAATATATTCTAATACACCATCTGGTTTGATAATTGATCGATCTGCAAGTTGCAGTAAAGTAGGTGTAAAAGAAGATTCGGAAGTTTTAGCTGTTCCATAGTCTGTCTACTCATAATGTTGATAGCAGCCCCTAAGTCAATCAAAGTATTTGGAATTTCTACCCCATTTATATGTGTCTTGACAATTGGACTACCGGGATCTACATACTTCTGCATTATAATTTTTCCCATCATGATATCTGCAATTTTTCGTACCAAGTGGATTCTTCTTGTATCTCTTGGTTTCCTTCCTGGTCTTTTGAGACTCAACTCCTTTATTGTTTTTGCTAGAATAACAATCTCTCTAATGGCTTGTAGCAAGGGAATCTTGATAAATACATTCTTTAATTCATCTAGGAAATCATAGTTAGGAAATAAGATTTGTTTTTCCACCCCTTTGTCAATTTGTAATCTTTCAGGGAAAGGAGGTGTGGATGAAGATGCAGGTTGCTCAACTATAGGAGTTGCAGGGGTTGACTCTTTTCCTTTTTCTTTTTGAATGTTTGGGTTTTGAAGAGATGCTTCAGAACCTTTATTGGCTTTAAGAGAATCTTCCTCAGAAATACTTTTCTTTTGAGCATCTATAGAAGGTTTTTCTAAAACTCTACCAGATCTGAGTTGTACATCATTAAGAGGAACAATCATATAGGTAGGCAATTGTTGTCCTTCTACCATGTAAGCATTCTGAGGATTTTTATTATTGGGATTTGGCAATGGCTGGGATGGTAATTGATTTGTCTTTTGTTGGAATGGAAGCAAGAGTTGAGAATTTGGATTTTGTTGAGAAGGTTGTTATTGTGGAAATGGCAATGAAAGTTGTGGATTTTGATTTGGAAGTTGTGGAGCTTGTTGATTTTGAAAAGATGGAGGATATTGATAAAATTGAGCAGATCTTCCATAAGGATTTTGCATACCTTGTACCCATGATTGATATGGATTTTGAGGTTGGGACCAAGGTTGTTGCCAATGATTCCAATTTGGTGGAGGTTGAAAGTTCATGGGGTTGTTAAACCCTTGATTTTGTTGCCCTTGCCAAGGTCTCCTTGAAACAAACCAAAGAAACTCTATTGAATTTGGATCTTCTTGAAAGACAGCTTTGAGCTAAGGAATTGAAGGACAATCCTTGGTCTCATGGATTTCTGAGGAAATCATACATGTTTCTATAACTTTTGCATCCAAGGGGAATTCCCTTAGAGCATGTTTCTTCCTACATTTTGGACAAAAGATGGCCAAAGCTTCAGCTTCTGCTTTCTGCTTGTTTTGTATTTTAAGGGTGTCTAGTTGCTCGCTAAGGCTCCCTAAAATACCAGTTTTGAACTCATCAAGCATATTGCAATCTCTGCGCTACTTACTGATCCAGTTGCAGATTTGTTTGCTCTAATAAGAGAAGGATCTCTAGGCCCTTTTCCCGTTTTAGATTTTCCTCTCGAGAGATGGACACATAGTTCTGCTATGTCATGAAGTGGAAGTTGAGAAATATCTCCCTTTCCCATCATGTTTAAAATATTTATCCATTCATCTCTAATGGCTTTTAATAGAAGGGCTTTCAAGATCTCCTCATCTAAGTTACTCATTTTTGCTCTTTTCAGGTTGTATTGAAATCTTTCAAGTAAATCCTCCAAGTTTTCATCTTCTTTTTGCACCATTTTGAATACCTCATCCTTATGGTTGGTGGGCATGCAATAGTCCAGGTATCTGTCCAAGAATGTTTGTTTCATATCATTCCAAGTCCTAATAGATTGAGTGACTAATCCCATGAACCATTTCAAAGAAGCTCCCTTCAATGTTGAAGGAAACAATTTGAGTTTTTGAGAGTCTTCCATATAGTCATAAGTTCGGCACACGACTTCAAACTCAAATAGAAATGCTTCGGGATCCTCACTTCGCAACCCATAGAAGTTTGGGAGGACAGATGGTGAGATGTTTTTCATTGTTTTACGAGATTCCTCATCAACTATAGGAAATCCAAACGAGTTATCTCCATTCCTATTTCCCCCATTGTTACCTCTACCTCCTCCATTGTTTCCTCCTCCTCTACCTCTACCTCTACCTCCTCCTCCTAATCCGTTTACTACTTCCTCTGTCATGATAGTTTCCTCAGAGATTTTAGAGTCCTCTGGTTCTTCCACTAATGGCGAACGAGGAGGAATTTCTCCCTCTTCTTCTTCAGGTGATTCTACTTCTTTGATTACAATATGTTCCCCTGTAAAAGTGAAGAAAGTTTCTTTTCCTAAGTCAGATTTGGTGGATAGTGTGGGAGAGTCTCCTAATTCAGTTGCTGCCCCTTGAATTCCAAAAATCCTAAGGCTGGGAGTGTGAGTTGGAGATGATGGAGGTGTATCTTGTCTATGCCTTGAAGTAGATGGAGTTGTAAAAATTGAACTCTTGGCCCTAGCTATAAACCGTCCCCTAGAATCTCTTGCTTTATGCATGTCATTTTTTATTTTTTCTTCAAGTCGGGCTAATAATTCTCTTTCTGATCTTTTAGATCACACTAGGTGCAAGAAGAGAGCATACTCAAGAAATTATTAAACCAATAACTCTCTTTTCTGATCCTCCAGATCACACTAGGTGCAAGAGGAGAGCATACTTTGAGAAGTTATCAATTTTCCCTTCTTTAATTTTTTTCTTTTTAAGAAATTGGCTACCTAGTTACACTTCCCCAGCAACAGCGCCAAAATGTTTGGTCAATTTAGAGTGTCCTAAATTGCTATATTAATTGTCAATCCGGGAGTCGTAAACTGTTGAAGTGCAGTGCACTATATGTGCAAGATAACCTATCTCTTACTTTTTGTCGTTTTTGATTTTTATTTTGTTTTTGGGTTTATCTTTGTTGATTTCCTAATGTGAGATGGAAATTCTAAAAGAAAAGTATGGATATAAATGTTCAAGGCGATGATGTCCTTTATAATGATTTCCAAAACTTCAAACTTTCATAAAGGCTTTAAAACATGCAATGATGAAATTAATTCCTAAAAGAGAATGAAAATATACCACTATTCTAATTAAACAAACAGTGAACTATCGATCATGAAACCATTATCCTTGCTGCTATCTAAATACGAAAGAAACTATACTCAAAGAAATCCAAAAAATTTCAAGTAAAGTAGAGCTAAAATCAAATTACGTCAATTCATATTCTGACCCCTCACCATTAGTCTCGCTATGGCTTTCGGAGGTAATCATAAACAACTTGAGCACTGTGATATCTAATTTGCAGAAAAATAAACTAATATCAAATTACACACTATACTTAAATCCCTCACCATTAGTCTCGCTATGGATTTCGGAGGTAACTGATAATGACTTGAGCAATTTAATATCTAATTTGCAGAAAAATAAACTAATATCAAATTACACACTTATACTTCAATCCCTCACCATTAGTCTCGCTATGGATTTCAGAGGTAACTGACAATGATACGAGTAATTTAATATCTAATCTAACTAATAAAACCAATGAACAGAACTGAAATAATCAAAACAATGCTGGAATAAAACTAAGAAAAATAAATCAGCAGAAAGACAAGACTGATTCCATGTCATTAGTCATTGTGGAAACTATATGCAAATTCCTAGGCTGCCTACTGTAATCTGGAACAAATACACTGATCAGCGTTAGCATTGTAAAGCATGTACAATCATGGACAAAAATAAAACGTTAGCACCATAAGAAATGCAATATATACAAGTGAATAATTATGGCACAATGAACGTAAGAAACACAATGTGAAACTATACAACAAATAAACAAAACCTCGGCATGTGCAGGGGCCCTCTGCACAACCTCAGGCAACAACTATCAACCACTAATTGTGCTTATAAACAGAGTCTTCTCATATATTCAAAACACAGTCATAACAACGAAACAGTGTCACGACACAGTGGGATTTCTTAACAACAAAATTATATTACAAAGACTAACTCCTATGCGTATGGAAACACATTATTTATAGCAAACGTTTACATAACTGATTTCCTAAAAATTGTGCTGACAGAGGACACGTGAACAACAATGTCCAGGGATCTAGCATCATGGCTGCCGTGATGATTAAATCTATTGAGTGTGGCTGTTGGATTCACCTTATGGAGTGGTCCACAGGTGTTGATATGTCCCCAGAGATCTAGGAACAACCACGCAAGTCTTCACGTGTTGAAGAACGGAGTCCTGTTGCTATAGGACTCTTATATTTGATCACCGCTTGACCACCTTTGACCACGGCCTTCTTTGATGAATTCGACTGAGCCAATAGGACTTGGTCCATGTCCACATCATTTCCAACTTGCCCAAGTGGCTCGATTTTCCTGAAGACACCTGCAATATAGACTTTAACAAAAAGGCTGCGGAAAGTGACAAGATTCCGCAGCTCAATGAACAAAAATCTAATTCAAACAACAAACACAAAACATAGTTAGGAAACCACTTTATGTGCTCTTTTAAACTTAATATGCAATGATGTTGATAGCTTAGGAGGTCTAGGTAAATGGAAAAAGTCTAGAAAGGTGTATAGGAAAGATGCAAGTTTGGGGCTCAACACATGTCTTGCTTCTTGCCTTTCGCACCAGAATGAGAAGCTTTCTTGTTCTTCCCCTTCTTTGCTTTGGTAGCCAAAGTGAAATTTTCTTCATGAGGTGCCTTTGATGAAGATCCGTCCCTGGTATTCCGCCTGATCTCCTCTTGCACAAGATCTGACCAAAGTCTCTCCCATCCTCGCAATTTCTCCTGACCATTGACAGAGTCCTGATAGGAATGCCAACTCTTCGGAAGACCCAGAAGAGCCAAGCTCACCAAGTCCTCATCATCGACAGTCACCCCCACACTTCCCAGCTCATCCCGGCATTGAGTGAACTTCGTGAGATACTTGGGCATACTGTCTCCTTTCTCACACTTAATGTTCTGAGTTTATCCTTGACCGCCAACTTCCTCTGGTTGCTCTTGCTTTGGAATAGATCTGTCAACGCCTTCCACATCAAGTATGGAGAAGCCTTTCCATGTAGGTTGGACACAATGTGATCCTTCACTCCCTCCAGCATAATCCTTCGATACTTTGTTGTCTTATTTTGCCAAACCTCAATGTGAGAAGCATCAGTAGGCTTTGGGATCTCAGCCTCTATGAACTCCTTCAGCCCATTGTCATTTAACACTACCTCCATCCTGTCTTTCCATGCAATATAATTCGAGCTGCCTTCAAGGGCATACTCCAATCGCAATCCATTGAAAGACATTTCAACTTTGACACCAAGAAAACGCTGCTGCAAATTCGAATTCCACCAGCTCAAAAGTCAACCGCTTTTGATCTAAAATTCGTGAGAACAAAGTATTTCTCGTACAGAGATTGATTGTATGGGCTTTTACTGGATATCTCACCTTCCAAAAGAGGGATGAATCCAGAGGCTGCCTAGCCCGATTACTGACTCTGCCTGAAGAAATAAAATGTAAACACTTTCTGAATAATAGATCTGATGATAAACTCTGCTCTGATACCATGTAGAAATTTTGAATAATATGGAACTTATTCACAGAGATTATCCTGATTATACACTATCGCGGAATGCATGCATAATACATAACCTCCTCTACGTTGATCATCAATTTTGCGGAATTAAAAACAATGAAACACCAATCGCATGTGCACATTAACACAGTATTTAACCCGGGGAAAGCATATAGCTGAAAACCCCACACAATCTGTATATTATAATGATAGAGAACATGTAACAATACATAGGACAATACTCCTCACAAGTACTCAGTACTATCTCCAGCTGTTACACACAAACTAGCTCAGATCTGAATCAAGTCACAGGTTCAAATCTCCTCCGCTGTCTGCCTACCTCTACTGCGAAATCCAAAGCAAGAATAAGAATGATCCAAGCTTGTTTTCCTTGGTTGCGCAATCCTCATTGGCAATCTCCATCAATGCATGCGCAAATATCATGCATAACTATAGTCACAACTGATAGCAGTCTCAACCTCTAACACCTGTCTCCACTGAACTGTCCATGCACTGAGTGAACTGATGTATTCTTTACTTGCTTTATGAGTTAATAATTAGTGAATTAATTAACAATTAATTCACATCACTCATCACTAGTGTATTTGCAGTTAAACTAAATAAAACTAGTTCAACCAAGTCAAACTGAACACAACTCCATCAACTCCTCAATCAACTCCAGCAAACTCAATCACCTGAGTTCTAACTGAAGTCCATCATGCAATAGCTCAACTGACCCATAAGAAAAGCGTATTTCCTTTTGACAGCTGCATGTGCCACATCCGTAGCTCGAACTGAAGTGCTCTAAGAGGATAAGATAATATTTATAGTCCAAATATTATTAAGAGCTAATAATATTCGACTGTTCTATATTTAGACAGGCAGTCTAAAAATAGACTCCGCCCATATGTCTAAAAATAGAAGTCCATCTATTTTTACCAACATGACCAATCATCCACAAATAGCATCCTGCAACTCATAGACCATGATCCATATGTCTAAAAATAGACATAGTCTAAAAATAGACTTTGCGCCAAAAATAGCCTGCGGGCCCACTTAGTGAAGGCGACTCCTTTCCACTAAGCTCCATCATCTTGTTGCATTCTCAACATATTATATAGGCTTGAAAGTGAAGGTAAGCGGGCTAAAGGCCAAGCGGATTTTAGAAAGCAGCAGACCACCTCGTTATGCTTAGGATCATTGTGGAGGAATGTCGCAATGATAAATCCAATCTCTTTCGTTGCTTTGTGGACTTTAAAAAGGCTTTCGATACGGTTCCTAGAAACAACCTTTGGAACAGATTAGAAGAGCTAAAGGTTCCTTTTGAGTTGAGAGCTGCCGTTATAAGGTTATACGAGAATGTAATTGCCAAGTTAAAGAGCAATCAGGGGTGGTCGAAAGATATTAAGTGTAATATCGGAGTTAAACAAGGTTTCCCCCTCTCCCCTACCCTATTTGGCATTTACATCGACAAGATAGAAGGTTGTTTAGAGGAAGCAGGATGTGCTAGCATGATCTTAGCTGGGATATTCATCACCCTTCTTCTCTACGCTGACGATATTGTTCTTCTCACAAGGTGCCCATTTGATCTTGATAAGAAACTTATACTTCTTAAGGATTTCTGCTCTGCCATGGGTATGATTGTTAACACTAACAAAACAAAAGCTATGATTATCAAATCCAAGGACACTTATGCTAATTTTATGTATGACAATAGTAACTTGGAGGAAGTGTCTTCCTACAAGTACTTAGGAATTGATATTCGTCACAAGTTCAACTGGAACTATAGCATTGAGAAAATGATTAATGGGGGATGGCAAGCTTATTTTGGTCTTGAAAATAATTGTAAAACGACAACCCTCGTAATGTGGGATAGAAAGAAGTTCCTCTTTGAAACTTTAGTCACACTGGTTATCTTATATGGATGTGAGGTTTGGGGTTGTAGCATCTCTAGAGAATCTTGGAGAAAGATTGAGAAAATCCAGAAGAATTTTATAACGTATAACCTCAAAATTAAAAGCAACACACCCTATCCTATTCTCCTTATAGAAGTGGGTCGTTCCCCTATCGAGAGCGTAGCTATGACTAGGCTTTTGTTGTACAAGCCTAAACTCAATAACATAGGAGACCATAGACTTCCTAAGCTAGCTTTATATTCCAACAAAACCACCTAAGGCTCAATGAGGTTGGTATAAAGACACCAGGGTGTGGTTAAACCATTGGGAGATCGACAAGAATGTTGCATTGCAAAACATTAATAACATTAAAAATATTGTTACTTCTATGTTCAAAGAAAAATGTGGTGAGCGAAATATTTAGCAGCTAAAAGAAAATTAAGATATTATAAGGAGGCCATCAACCCCACCCTAGAAGATAAAAAATATCTCTCTGTTTTAACTAGCTCAAAGACGAAAATTAATATAGCCAAGATTAGAACGAACTCTCATGAGCTCCATAGTGAAACAAGTCATTGGGCAGTTCCTAAAATGCCATGGATGGAAAGGTTCTGCTATCTTTATGAGAATACGAACACCAAGGATGAAAATCACTTCCTCTTAGAGTGCCCCGCATACAGCCAGATTAGATCTCAGTTTCAAAATATTTGGTTCAATACTGACCTTCCTAGCCTTTTATGTTGTCAAAAATTACAGTAAGCTCGAGAGGCTTCTCTCCAAACTTTTTGAGCATAGGAATAAAATCTTAAATCAAACTAAATAATTCGTTTTTTTAGGTCCAATAGACCAAAGTTTGATCTCAGTGGACGTTAACCACCAACTTCATCATTATCATAAAAACATTTTAAAATTTATATTTTTAAAATAAAATAATTTTAATTTTAATTTATTTTTCCATGATATGTTATTTTATATTAATGACTAAAAAAATTACATATTAAACAATTAGATAGTTTATATTTCTATTTAGTCGTAAAATAAAGAATGTAAAAGAGTACACAATTCAATATAAAGAAAAATATGAATAGTTTAATTAATGTGAAAATTTCATTTCATTTTAAAGTTCATTCAATGTGTGAGGTTACTCTTTATTTCGTCGTGCGTTTATTTATTTATTTTTGGGTATTTTTGAAATGAATCTTGAACAGGGGAGTGAATATTTATATATGTAGTGTGTAAAATTAATATTTATCAAAAATATGTGAGAACAGATTATTGAATTAAAATATTATGATGATAAAAGGTTGAAAGATAATATTTATTGGGTTAAATTTGATATCTAAAAATTATTTGGTTTATTTTAAAATTTATCTTTATTTTAAAATAGTATTGAAAAATATATTGAAATAATTATTATTTTGTTGAATTAAAATGTTAGAAATTGTCATTTAGTGTAGGTGTATGTATGACACTTTAAGGAAAAGGGTTTTTCTCTTTGTAATTTTATTAATGTTATATGATAGTAATTTCTTTTAACACGTTATGTTTTAGGAATGGTTTAACACCTTGTTTTAGTGAGGGGTTTGTGAGAGTTTGTTCTTGTTTTAAGGATGTTGATTTTCCTTTTTTTTTCACACTAGATATAATAGGGATATGTTTTTCATTTTATAGGTTAGAGTTGATTACCTCTTTATAATATCTTAATTTTCTTTTATCATCTAATATTTTATTACACCATAATTTCTCTTTAAATTTAGATGTAGTGATATTTTTAATATTATCATTATTATGTGTAGTGAGATTTCATAATCAGCATAACTAAAACTTACATCTTTATGTTAACCTTTTTATGCCAACCTTATCTAAATCATATATAGTTTTCATTAGAATTTAAAGAAAAATAAAAATACCTCTAGTCTTCCATATTATTTATGTTATTTTTATACATTAAACAACCAATCATAATTACACTCTCAATAGGGAAAAAGTTACTTTATGAAAAATTTACTTGATTTTCTAGTGTTAATTAGACAAGCACAATTTTTTGCATTTGGTAATTACTTCCAATTATATATGATATTACTTTAGCACACTCCAGGAAATAATTAAGCAATTACACATAGAAAATTCAATTCAACGGGTCAAACATTGGTTGTCTAATAAATTCAACTTCTCAAAAACTTTGGCATCTTCCTCAAATAGCTTCCCATGAGTGTGTATGAAAATGACAATTTCAAAGTGTCTTTTATAGTAAGAGACATGCCTTTTTGAAAATAAATTTTAAAATTTAATTTAATTTTCTTTCTTTCAATTTATTTCTTTTTTTTCTTGTAACTTGTGTCACTAGGGAATACCTCTTGCAACTACCCAAAAATTAATAAAAAAATTATGTAAAAATGTCAAACGGACCTCTTTGAGTTGATTTAAGAGTATTTAGAAACTCTAACTTCATTGGAACATATCTTCAAAAATATAGTGAACCAAGATCAAAAATTTGAACGAGATATTCCCTGAGATATTTTTTAAATATTCTTCAAGTTTCATAGTCTGAAGCCTTCCAGAAAAATGTTATAGTGAAAATTCCACAATGACCTATTTGAAGCAGCAAAACCCTAGGATCATGAGCTCTGATACCAAATGTTATGAACCTTGTGTCTTAAAAATGATAAGAAACCAATAGTTACAACCCTCTTTCAAAGGGAAACCTCATTTTACAATGAATACAATGTACAAGACAATATTCGATGATTCTAAGACTAGGTCTCCTTAGTATATATAAAGAAAAAGGGGTACAATTATAAGAAAATGCGAGGGGAGTATAAGGGATATAACCTACAAAGAAATATAACAATAGAAATGTAGTCACTCAATGTATATAAGGCTTAACAAAGGGTTTTAGGGTTGAGATTATATATGGATTAACATCCTTCCTCTTTGTGCTCCTTAGACAACTATATTTGAATCTTGAATGATTTCAAATAGTCCAACAATCTATAAGGAATTAAAATGATCTTTTGTTCTCATTCCTAGTGGCTAAATATTAGTTATTGGTTCCTATCTTATTCCTCCATGGCTCATACAAGTGTTAGGCTACAATTTTTATCAAAGAACAATGCTTTACCTTCGAGCACTCCTTTCATTCCAAGGTGATTTTTTCAAATTCAAATTTGCATGATTGAATGGGATAATGGAGATAGAGGGAGGTGGCTTCCCTCCACTCCTTGAATATTTGATGGTAAGAGGTGGTTACTACAAAGTAGGAGATCATGGTTTGGTTATAGGGATGGTTATTAAGGTAATTACTTCATTTCACTAAGCACACAATTAATTAGCATAAATATTTATAGATAGGTATATGAAAATATGAGGTATAGATGAGTTGATTACACCCATTTACCTTTCATCTAGATGGAATCATAATCCCTTCAATGTTATGGAATCATAACCCCTTCAATGCTCTTACCTACTCAATCTTAGAGCTCTTAGATTCAAATTCAAAATGATAGTGTGAATCTCTATCAAAATTTCCATAGCATGTCTACCTCAACGCATGAAGCTTAACATAATAATAATAAACAATAGGTGTGTTTATTTTAGAATAGGCATTCCAAATTTTTAATTAAATTATCAATAATTATTTGGTGGATAGTAAGGATTTAACCTCCACAAAATATCAACATAATATTTTTATTAGTAGTCAAAATAGAGTATTGAGATTTATATCGAAGGTAGTTATGCCATTTCTCTCTCTCTCTCTCTCTCTCTCTATATATATATATATATATATATATAAACATGATTAAGTTTCATTGAGTTTTATTTATGGCATTAAACTTTTATTACTTATTGTTTTTTTACTATGTTTTTTTGTCCTCCTCTCTATAACGGAGTCACAACCGGGGTTTTGAACCTTGGATCTCTTAGTTTTCACATATTTCATATTACTTTGATTACCAATTGAGCTTCCCCCTAGAACTATAGGTATCATGAGTTTAGTATGTCTATTATAAATTGATTTGTATCGAGAATTACCAACCATTTATTTTATATGTTTGCACTACTTATTACATATAAATAAATAAATTTCCTGAAATGTTGAAAGCCAAATATATATTATAAGTAGTGAATTGGGCAAGTTTTTCCCAAAAAAAAAAAAAAGAAGAGGAAATTTAAATTTTGCTTGGCTTACTAAAATGAGAAAAACAATTTACCTTAATGTGAAATATTAATTAGTATGTAAAATTAACTAAACAAAACAAACTTCAAATACTAACCTCAATAGCAAAGAAAAATAAATGTATACATTGATAATTATTGTCGAGTAGCATAACTGGTTGAGAAAAGGTTTTGTTATCAAGGTGACTTGTGTTCAAACTTCACCGGGCTACCAAGCACGTGCACGGGGGCTACTGGCTACTAAGCACGCTAGAAAGAGACACCGACTTTTAAAAAAAGACAATTGCCCAAAAACCATGTAAACTAACCCATAAACATCTAACAACACACCTAAAAAACCAATGTCACTTTATGAAAAATAAAAGTCCAAGAAAACTTTTAAAACTGATATTTATTGATCAACAAAATGATAGTAATAGTCACCATGTGCCAAATAAACCATGAAAGAAACCAAATTCCAGAGGTTACCTCTATTTTACTGTCACTATTTGTATAATAAACCCTGAAAGAAACCAAATTCCAATAAATAAAAGGTTTCTTCCCTATCATGAAGGAAAAGTCCCATCGAAACACTCAAAAGCCTTAACTAGTGAAATACAAAAGTATTTCAAACCCATAATCTCCTTCACCACTACCCTACTTGACACAGTGAGTGAAAATAGAGACAACGTTTTCAGCCACATAGGCCAACGACCAGAAGAATGAGGACATGACCGACAACCAACTGAATGAGCATTGCAACTAGTGGAAACCAAAAACAAGGGCAATGAGTTCGAAAATCATAGATTCATACGCAATGTCGAGGATGAAACACATTGGATAGTATTGACAGTGCGAGGACAACATCACCGAACAGAATAAACCCAAGGGTGAGGAACATGACCAAATAAGCGATGACAAGGAGGAAATAACTACAATCTCGGATCAAAAACCCAACCCATACATCAATTCCTCAACTCCAATCAATGAAAAAATTTCCATGTCCCAGAGTTTAGTGCAGATTTTTCCAGATAAACTAACGTGGGCAGACATATATCACATATTAATAGACATATTGAATCCGATCCATATGGGGTCTAGGCCTAGTACAATGTCTAATGACAAAAAACCAAAGAAAATAGAGAGTAGAAATTTGTGTTCGTTATACAATGTCACATCGGTAACATATTTGCATGTAGTTCTAACTATAAAATATGTTTGCCATCATTTTAGACCTTCAGCAGGATGACCAGGTGGGAAGACCATTTTCTATGTGTTTCTGTTAAACATCCTCGTAAGGGAACAGAGGCCAAGGATGGGACATCTCGAAACGACTGTGAACCCTTTGGTGAATGAAGTTGATGTCTTTCACTACGTGACCAAAAGCCATCAGGCATCTTGGGTATATCAATGACAATCTTAGGAGCCAATGCTCTTCCACCAGAGGTTCCCTCGTCAATCTCAGTTTTCATTTGTTTTTGTCAACCCCAAGAGTATTTTTTGGGTTCTGCAAATTATAATCTTCTCCACAGCTTGTAGTCTGCTCTTGTTCTACTATTTATCTATAAATTATTATGGATATTCCCTCAAAACAATTTGTCACAATAGATCTTATAATATTTTGAAAATATTAGATCATTTAATTTATTTCCTTAGATCCTAGATTTATTTACCACTAGCTTATTGCTTGAATTCATGAAATAACAAAAAAATTTAGGCGAAAGAAATAAGAAATATAACACACTGGCCACATCAATGGAGCATAAGATATATTTTGGGAAACACAATACTAGAGGAAGCCTAAATTCAAGGCTAGGCATATGCTCTACTCTCTCTTCTTTACTTAAGGAAATGCATAAACAGATAAATAAGGTCTTTGACATTGTGGTATATATGACTTCTATAGAATTTTTTCATTCTCTGTTATGCTTTCAAAATACCACTAATATAAGTGGTTAATGTACGATTAAGACTGTGCATTCTAATCAGGTTTTAGATTTTACTTAAAAAGAGTTTATTCAAACTCTTTAACTAATTTGTAATCTTATATATAAAATTGAGTGTGATAACTCTTTCTTATTTTTTATTGCGGATATTGCATGAAGATATGATCTTCTTTGGCCATTTTTAAAAATTATCCATAGTTAGAGATACCCATTTAGTTCTACAATGTTGGCCCTCAACTAGATTAAAAATATTATCATTTGGGTAGTCAGGTCCTAGAATCAAGGTAGTGCATCATTATTTATGTACTTTACTAGCACATGCTCTACCTTTGAGCATACTCATTTTCCTCCTGTTGGAAATTGGGATGTTTTTCATCTTATCATTAGGTTTCCATTACATGATAATTCATTGTGAGTATGTTTTCATTTTTATTATTATGTTTTATTTTTTCATCTAGCAATTTCCATAAATCATGAAGATCATAGAAGACAATAGAACACAAGATATAGACTCTAAGCTAGGGCAAAACCCCTCCAAGGGGAAAACCCATAAAATTTTCTTCTTATAGAATCAAATCAAATGAGATATCCAAGACCCATAACCATAGAAAAATTCCACCTCTAGATGCGAAATTAAGCCTGTATTCTTTCCAATAGATCCATCAGCGAAAGAGTAGCAACAAGAGAAGTACAAGAAAGATCGTCCACAAACCCTAGCTCAAGAGAAACTTCTTTCTTTCAGACTTTGGCCCTCCATTTCTTCTCTGTCCTCTCTGTGATATTTCAGATCACAAAACATCGAGTGTGTATTTTCAAATGAGCTCCATCTACTATCTATTCATATAATTAGGATTTGTATTTTTATTTAGACACACAATTAGGATTACTACTCTCAAGATTCAAGATAAAAGAAAAATCAAGGATGCAACTTATTTGGTAAGATATTTAAATTATATGTTTAGTTATTAAAATTTTAAATAAATTTTATTAATATGAAAGTTAATTAAATTTTGTGTTACAAGAAAAATCTTAACATTTGTAGTTGTAGTCATGATCCATTTGTTAGTGACACTGAGAGCATATATGTTGAATAGTGGCAAAATATAATAAGCATGATTGTAAAATATTGGGCTAAACATAGTCAATTATTGCTTTATAATGTTATGGCAAGAAAGCTAACATATGCAGAAAATGATTTGAACAAAGTGATTGACAACATTTATTAAAAACCATAAGCACCAACTAATCATCTTATATATACATTTTCATGTGAAGGAGATTGAGTTTAGATTTATTCTTTATTTTAGGTAAGACCTATGATATAACATACATGAAATCAAATTTTAATCTTTGTTATTTTTAATTTGTGTGTCTTCACCCTAATCTATTTAATTATTTATTTTGTGTTTGGTGATTAAGTGCAAGAGTAGTATGTTGCTTATAAAAGGGAAAAAATCGCGTAGTCATTGAAAATGACACATTATAATGCAATTTTATTCAACAAAGAACTAATATTATTACTATCGTTCTAAATGAAATTTTTATTCAACAAAGAACTAATGTTATTAGTGCCCTTCTAAATGAAATTCAAAAAGTTGGTTTGATGAAAGAAGATTTTAGTAAAACACATATGTAAAAAATATCAAAGAAACCTCATCCACCATTATGTGAATTATTCATAAGGGATCACTTTGAGGGACTTGTAGGCATAAATATCCAATGGAACCACAATAACATTAAAGAAAATGATGATGAATCTCATGAGGATAATGAATTTGGCATTTATGATATTGTTGATTAGTTAAAACATATTGAATTTTGCAAAGTATTAATAAGACATGCAGACGATTTCATAATAAGAATAAATTTTCATTTCTTTATAATGATTGTTTTTATTATTTTATTTTTACTTTAATTTTATGTGAATCATTACTCTAGAAAAATAAATTTACAAATATTAACATACACATATATTAGTCATTTCTAAATTCTAGCTCCTCCTATCCTCCTTTCCACCAATTTGTCTTTACCGCCTCCTATCCTTCAACAAATATACAATTGTATATAAGTTAAGAATGTTATTAGATTCATTTAATATCAAACAATTCAAAAGTCATTATTGTTGCTTCAGTGTGCATTATTACACAAATTATGTAGTGGCAGCTTTAAACAACTTCACTTAATAATGTGGTATGTAGAATTGTAAGGTGTGTTATCTTATAAATTAGTAAATATAACCAGAGAAGTTATAATGTTGATTAAGGAATTAATATTAGTTATATTGTTATATTAATATTATAGTGTTTATATACGAATATATAGTTTTATTAAAATTAATGATATTTTTAATATAGTTTATGGGGTGTATAGGTGATAAGGTATACAGTTAAGATATTTATTGTATTAAGCTTTTAGGTTTGAAATTTTGTAGGCAAAAAATTAACTATATTCAAAATTGATGTAGCTTCAACCAAATACAATCCCCAAATAATTTAACAACACTAATCTTCTATGTTATAGACAAACTAACCTAAAAACAATATACCCTCTCTACATAATTCTTACTACTTTCTAGTTAGTATAAAATAAATCATATTTATTCTCATCATTATAACTAATTTAAATATTATTTTATTTTAATTTAAAGTATTAAAAAAAATTACTAGTGTTCATATTTCAATGCTCGTGCCCAACAAAAGGGTTCACTTAATTTGAGAAATATATGAAAAACATTAGAGTAACATTCCGCTTACTTCGCATTACTCTTGACCCTTTACGACTTTAGTGTGAATGGTATATGCCTTATACTGTGACACCTTTAAACAACTGCATTTAATAATGTGGTCTTAGAAGGAAAACACCATTAAAGAATGCATACAAGAGAAGTAACCCAAGGATTTGAATCACATAAGCATCCCAAAAAAGCATGATTTAGAAAGTGGAGCCTTGAAATCATGAACACTGGTAGGGTTGATGTGAGCTCTCACAGTGCGTGGATAGTGTGATATCATTAAATGCATGGTTTAGGAGCATTGACAACGCATATTTACAAGTCTATCGAACCATTAATACGCGGGGCAGTATATGCCCACCGCTAGATAATGTTCCTGCTTAAGTCCAATGGTGGGCATATACTTCCCCTGCGTATTAATGGCTCAATAGACTTGTAAATATTGGTTGTCGTGCAAATTCCAGAGTCACAGAGAGTAAAAGGAAATTTAAACCATACGAATTTGCAGGTCACTCAGGATTGTAATAATGGGATCAAAGGCGACTTTAATAAAGATGTTACATTCATGACTTGTGGAGATTACCCATAAGCAAAATAAGTCATCCAAAATAAAGGTGCTAATGGATTTTAAATAATCAATTAATGTATGTACAATCAAATGTGATGGTACCACTATGTAATCATTGCAAAATAAGGGGTAAGCCAATCAAATGTGAAATAAATATATTAAAACAATATCAAAAAATAATAAAATTTAATGTTTAATGTTAAACTATGGAGAGAGGCTCAAATTTTTTTGGTCAAAGAAAATTAATAATTGGTTAAGCAAAAAATTGAACATAATATATCATGGGTGAGGCAGGTATAATAATAAGCTAGAGGAATAAGATAGAAGATGAAAAATTAAATCTCCTATTATATTTAATTTCTTATCCCCTATCTTTCTCCCCTATGATTTTGCTTGACCCATAAATTTTGGGTGACCCATTTAATAGTAATGATGATCAGCCAAAATCCATGTAAACTACCCCAAACATCAAACAACAGACCTACGCAAAAACCATCTCACTTTATAAAAAATAAAAAGATCATTGGGAAATTTTTAAAACTTATCTTTATTCAACAAAATGATTGTTAGTAATAGTCACCATTTGCCAAAGAAACAAATTTCCAAAGCTTACCTTTGTTGGAAGTAATGATTCCATGTGTTGTTGTGAGTTTTCATTGTGAGTTCCCAAGTGTCACTCTAGAAACAGTTGATTCCTATGTTATGAGTTGGAGTCATGATCTAGATGTGTCAAAGTTAGTGTGTTATGTCCTATATATTTGTAATTGTTGTGGTCAATAAAAAATGGTGTGTGATTTGCGTGTCTAATTGTTCTCTCTGCTCTCTCTCAATTTTTCTAACGTGATATCAGCGCTGGTACTCGCTTGGCTCCCTCAAGGGAGGTCTAGGAATATGTGAGGGATCCTGAGTGTTATTGTTTTCGTACATATTAGTATAGATGTGTGAGAGTATATTTTTAGTGTGTGAAATTGTTTTTGATCCTATGTGTGTAGATTTATTTTTTGTTTGCAGCTTCTTCTAGCATCGTGAGATCCTTTCGTCATCTTGCCAGTGTAAAGTTATGTTACTGCTTATCTTCTCAAAACCTACAAAGAAGTTAAATTCATGCGTCGAGGGTTTTGTCAAAATTGTGTGTACAGTCGTATGATAAATCTGCAAAATTGTGACCACAAACTATACATTCTATTGCACAGATTTGGACTTGAGATCTCAATCTGAGATCTCGTGTGGAGGATTTTCAAGTGGCCAATGATATATGTCAAAAGTGTTAAAATTGGAGGCATATCTCAATTTTTCGCTTATGTGGGGAAGAGATCTCTGCATCAGATGTTTTTGTTGCAATATTGTTCCGATCTAAAATTTTGGAGTTTGCATTTTAAACATTATGAGTCTTGTCAAATCAATATGTGATTGTACTTTTGTTGGAATTGACCACTCTAACAAATGCTTTTTGAAGAAGAGAAAACTCCAACATAAAGATTGAACTTGATGAACAACTTTTGACCTGTGCTAAGGAGGGACGTGGTAACTTGTCTATGCCTAGATGACCGTTGATAGTTTGATGATTATTAAGTTTGTAGTGGTGAAATGTCTTTATCAAGAAGTGTTCTATTTATTTCAATTCTTGTGTGTTAGCAAGGTCAAGTTGCTTGATCAACTTTTGAACACATTCTCCTAGCAACTGACGGATAGACAAAAGAAAAATATCTGACAGATGGTGGGTGGTCTATAGGATGGTTAATTACTTGATGGCTCTTATTGCGGAAGCTCCGACAAGCTGAGGTGTCAATATTATTGATCTTGCAAAGTTCATCAACGATAGTCAGAGGCGGCTACGTTTTAAATGGAGGTCAAGTGACAGCTCGAAGACGTGGTAGTGAAAGAGCAATGTTTGCAAGATTCCAGAGTGGATGTGAGTGTTGATGAAGACCAATTTGATAGAGATTCATTTTTTGTTCTAAAGTGTATTTCTATATTTGACATGTAAGCATTAAGGGAGGGTATTGGAAGTAATGCTTCCATGTGTTGTTGTGAGTTGTCATTGTGAGTTCCCAATCGTCACTCTAGAAAAGTTGATTCCTATGTTATGAGTTGGAATCATGATCTAGATGTGTTGAAAGTGTGTTATTGTAATTATTGTAACCAATAAAACATGGTGTGTAATTGTGTGTTTAATTGTTCTTTCATTCTTTCTAACAACCTAACCTTTATTTCGCTGTCACTATTTGCATAATAAACCATGAAAACAAGTAAATTCCAATAAACAAGATGTTCCTTTAAAATTCCAATAAACAAGATGTGGATTTAAGGCAAAATGCCACGAAACACTCCAAACTCACATTATTAGTGAAATACAAAAGAAATTCAAACTGACAATCTCCTTCACTACCCCCACCCCTATGAGACAGATAGGGGAGCGAAAATAGAGAGAATGTTTTCGAAAACATACAAAAAGGACGAGAAGAATGAGCACATAGATCGACGACCAGCTGAATGAACAATGCAAGGAATGGAAACCCAATAAGAAGGGAAATGAATTCGAAATTCATCCCAGACATAGATCTATAAGCGATGCCGAGGATGAAATGCATTGGGTAGTAACCCAAGGGGTGAGGACCGGGACCAAATAAGCGATGACGAGGAGGAAATAAACACAATCTGGGATCCAAAAGACAACCCAGATATCAATCGATCATCTCCAATCATCGAAATTTTTTCCAAGTCCAGTGTTTAGTGCAGATCTATCCAGATAAACTAATGTGAGCCGGCGGGCCCTATATATCACATATTAACAGACATACTGAAACAGATCCATATGGGGCGGGGCCTATGCCTACTGCAGCGGCTAATGACAAAAAACCAGAGAAAATAGAGAGTAGAATTTTGTGTTTATTATCCAATGTCACATCGGTAACATATATGCATGCAGTTCTAACCATAAACTATGATTGCCAACCCCTATGACTACTGCGACGGGCCATCACTTTCGACCTTCAGCAGGATGATCGGGGAAAGACCATTTTCTGAGTGTCGCTGCTTAACATCCTCGTAAGGGAACGAAGGCCAGCGATGGGAGATCTCGAAGACGACAGTGAACCATTTGGTGAATGAAGCTGATGGCTTTCGCGGGGCGACAGGAAACCATCAGGCGTCTTGGGTATATCAATGACAATCTGAGGAATCGATGCTCTTCCACCAGAGGTTCCCTCATCTGTCTCTGTTTTCATCTGTTTCTGCCGACCCCGAGAGAATATATTTGTTGGGTTCTGCAGATTGTACTCTTCTCTACAGGTCGCAGTGTCCTCTTGCTCCAAATTCAGATTGTCATGGAAGCCTGAAGTAATTGGTCCTGCCATTGCAACCGAAACCTGTTCTGCTCTAGCGGGTTCCAAAACTTCTTGTTCCAGCTGGGCGCCCTTTCGACAAACGGGACAAGTAGAGTGCGAAAGAAACCACATGTCAATACACTCAAGATGAAAACTATGCCCGCAATTGGGCAGAAGCCGGCCTGTCTCATTCTCCTCGAATTCGCAGAGACAAACTGCGCACTCCAGCCCATCTGTGAAATAATACGATTTATAGAGAAAGATGGGCAGAGTCTCTAATACCGCAGAATCCAACCCCACATTCAGCAGAGACACCGGTTCTTCTCCTCTAAACTCGATCCGACTGCGAATAGAACGTAAAAATCTTTGTCGATTTCTTCCAGAAAATCGAGCAGACTGCCTCCAAAACCATGTGGCATAAACATTTAGCAAAACGGCGAAGAAAAGCACAAAAAGAAGAACTATTACGGTGGACACCATGATTTTGTCATTGATGTCATCTCTTGGCTCGGGGTAATCCGGATTGATGGCATATCTGGGCTCACCTCTGTGTTCCTCTAAATGAGGAGGTGGGTGATTAAAATCATGTTTTCCGAATGTCGGTTCGTCATAATCGTGAGGCAGGTGATTGTCAGCACTGCCCGAGCTGGCATTTCTGGACTCGCCAGCATCCTGAGGTGGGCAATTAAAACCCCTGCACACTGAGCTCATCCTATATCAAACCACGGAATTTTTCTTTCTGTAAATGCTATTTCAAATGGGCTGATCTCGGTATCTAAAAATGGCAGGCTATTACTTGGTTTCTCTGTGGATCGACCCTTCGATCCTTCAATTTCCGTCGATGGATAGCCCCTCCGATGCCTATATGAAGCTTCTAAGCTCCGATGAAGAGCCCGTCTGGACCGCTCCTGGCTTTCACAACACGCAATAGTTTTGAAGGTTGGAAACCGCTGGGTCAATGGATTTATCATCGAATCCCAAACCCCAGACATTCCGAGAAATTGTGTATTCAATATTTTGTTGTTTTGTTGTTTTAGGATGCCTGGTTTGAATAAGGAGAAAGAAAATTGACTACAATAAAATGGCCAACCTGGTTCACCGTACCCGGTTGGACTTCTTCGTGTCCTGACTTGGAATACAAAAAGTGTCGCGGGGCAGACGGTCATTACCGTCGAAAATTAAAAATCATGTAAAACAACCCGAACATTTAGGGGGCGGCTAATTAGGCGGCCTTTTAGCCGTACTTTAATTGTCGAGGCTGGAAATAAAGTTTGTTTTTTTTGTTTTGTTTTTTTTTTTTTTAACAGTGTAAAGATAAGGTTCACTCTCTTCAGAAAATAAAATCATGTGAAATATTCGATTTTTAAGTGGTAGTTATTTGAGGTAATTGATTAGGGTATAGTTTATAATTTTATTTTTTTTTAATCTGAGAAATTTCAGGTTAATATTAATCAAATTTCAATAAAAAAATTTAAAACCTTGAATTTAAATGATTTAATATGTAAAATTTAAATATTTTATAAGATTTTTTTTACAAATATCTTATAAAAAATTTTACCGTGTTGAATATATTTATATAATCAAAAATACATTTTAAACACTTATATATATATAGATAGAGATATATATTTAAAATTATTTTAAATTCCACTTAAAAAAATCTTTTCCATCCATAAATTAGACTAGCTCGCTGATTAGTGCTCAATGTTAGAGCAGGTCATTTGAAACAATGGTGCTAAATGTTAGAGCAGGTCATTTGAAACAATGGGTTAGAAATAAGAATGTGTAAGGGAGTGGAGTTCTATTTTTCCTTCTGCATTTTTGAGTATGCGACAGTGAATCTGTTTTATTTACGATAAAGATAAACATTTAATCAATTATAAATATTTTTTTGGTGAGCGTATTTGTGATTTACAAAATTAGTTTTTAATGTGAAAAACGTGAATTTAAATTTAAATTTTTCTATTATTTTTTAACTTCAAATTCTTAATTATCTTAGAAAAGGAAATATTCAAAAACCAATTAATTTAATAGAATTGGTTAACCAGAAATAAATAATTTAAAATATTATTAAAAAACATAATTTAAATATATAAAAATATTAATATTTTATAATTTTTTTTAAAATTAAAATAATAAAAAATTTACATATATTTATATTAATTATAATTATAAGGATAAAATTAAAACTTATTTGATTTTTAATTCATATTATATAGAATTAGACCACGAGCGTAACAAAAGGGCCTTAAACCTTATAATATTCGGCTTAAAAGAGGAAGTAGATGAGGATACTTTAGCCTTAGCCCAGACAGAACTACATAATAGATTACAAATTGAAACATTATGTCTCACAGAAGCAACAAGGTTGGGGAAATTAACCGAGAATAAAGGAAGACTAATCCGCATAAAGATGAGCTCCACTGATCATAAGTACGACATACTTAGTAAAACCTCAAGTCTAAAAGGAACGGGAATATTCATAAATGAAGATCTCATTCCAGAAGACCAAGCAGAATTAAGAAAGGAGGTTCAGAAGGTAAAAGAAGCTAGAAAGGAAGGAAAATGGGCAATAATCAGAAATAGAAAAGCCTTTATTCGAGAAAGAAACCAAAAAGATAGTAATCAATAGCAATTAAACATGCTCCGGATCCTTTCTTGGAATTGTCGGGGCTTCCCATGGAACAAAGGCCCCAAGCTAAGTTGGATTTCAAATGATGTTGATATTATTTTGCTTGTTGAAACTTGGGAGCACGAAGAATCTAAGGTCCCTAACATAGATGGCTTTACGCTATGGTCTACCTGGAACAAGCGATCCTCCCGTAGAGGCATTGGGGGAATAGCTTGTTACATTAAGAAGAACATCTCCCCCCATGTTAGGATTTATAAAAGCGACCCTCACAACCAATATAGTTGGATAGAGATCAAAGACATTAATAATAAAAAGTCCTACATAGCAATATGTTATTTTCCACCCATTAATTCTAACTTCTATAAGAAGAAGAATCTAGATAAAACTAACCCTTACAATGGTTTAGAGAATGATATTTCTAGCCTAAGGAATGACGGTAATATCCTTTTAATAGGTGACTTTAATGCTCGAACTTCAAACAACCAAGCTATTATTCTAAGCAATCATTCCAACCCTAATCCTCTTTGGTTAGATGAAGATGCTACTCTCGCTAGCAGGTACAAAAGGAACTCTGATGATCTCGGGGAAAATTTGTTTGGGTCGGAGCTAGTCAAGCTCTGTAGTGCTCAGGATCTCATAATTTGCAACGGTCTAAAGAAGTGGCCCAATTCTAGCAAGATGACCTGCATCCATGGACTTGGTAGCAGCGTGGTAGACTAGGTTATTTCCGATCTCCCATTATACAACGAAATAATAAATTTTGACATCCTAAACGACCACGAACCTGACTCTGATCATAGGCCTTTACTTATAACTCTCAATTTTGTCATGCATAGAGTTCCCATAGAAAATAATACTTATAGCCAAAAGAACTTAATATTTGATAGAAATAAAAATGATCTCTTTCTAAATGAATTAAAAACTAATTTGCTTCCTTTATCTAATATAGACAACATAGAAGACCTCTATCATAATTTTACTACAACCCTCTCATATTCTATTAACAAGTTCTCAATTGAAGTTTCAAATAATAAAAGAAATAGCAAAACCAATCGATGGTATGACAAAGATTGTAAAAGTGCAAGGAGAGCAATTAAGGAAGCTGTTGATGAATCTCTTAAAATGGACAAGATAAAAATATACAAAGCCCTAACTAAAAGGAAAAAGAGGCAGTACATCCGTCAAAGACAGGAGAATCTCTTACACCTCTCTAAGGTAGCTCCAAAGAAATTTTGGAGGCAGATTCTAACTAGGAAGACTAAGGATAATAATAAAATTGCTCTTCACGATTGGAATTCCTATCTTAAAAAGCTTTATGAGTCTCCAAATGTCATGGATAATTTGGAAACCCTTCTCACAACGAAAGAAGTTTTCTCTTTAGAAGACATTAAGTTTGGGGCTAATCGCCTTGCTAATGGGAAAGCTAAGGACATTGAAGGTTACCAAGCGGAAATCTTAAAAATTGGAGGTCCTGTCCTCATCCCCCACATCCACAAGCTTTTCAATCAAGCAGTCAAGCAAGGGTTCCCTAAACCTTGGACTGAGAGCCTCATTATCCCTATTTTTAAAAGTGGGGATACAAATAACCCCTCTAATTATAGAACAATTATGATCAACCCTCTCTTAGCCAAGTTATATGGTAGTATTTTGGAAAAGAAGTTAAGCATATGGCTTGAAAGTGAAGGTAAGCGGGCTAAAGGCCAAGCAGGTTTTAGAAGGCATCACTCAACAATAGACCACCTTGTTACGCTTAGGATCATTGCGGAGGAATGTCGTAATGAGAAATCCAATTTATTTTGTTGCTTTGTGGACTTTAGAAAGGCTTTCGATACGGTTCCTAGATACAACCTTTGGAATAGATTAGAAGAGCTAAAGGTTCCTCTCGAGTTGAGAGCTGCCGCTATAAGGTTATACGAGAATGTAATTGCCAAGCTAAAGAGCAATGAAGGGTGGTCGAAAGATATTAAGTGTAACATCGGAGTTAAGCAAGGTTTCCCCCTCTCCCCTACCCTATTTTGCATTTACATCGATAAGCTCGAAAGCTATTTAGAGGAAGCACTGAAGCAGGATGTGATGGCACGATCTTAGCTGGGATAGTCGTCATCCTTCTTCTTTATGCTGACGATATTGTTCTTTTGGCAAGGTGCCCCTCTGATCTTAATAAGCAACTCATGCTTCTTAAGGATTTCTGCTCTACCATGGGTATGACTGTTAACACTGACAAAACAAAAGTTATGATTATCAAATCCAAGAAGGACACTTATGCTAATTTTATGTATGACAATAATAACTTGGAGGAAGTGTATTCTTACAAGTACCTAGGAATTTATATTCATCACAAGCTCAACTGGAACCATAGCATTGAGAAAAGGATTAATGGGGGGTGGAAAGCTTACTTTGGTCTTGAAAATAATTGTAAAATAGCAAACCTTGTAATGTGGGATAAAAAGAAGTTCCTCTTTGAAACTTTAGTCACTCCTGTTATCTTATATGGCTGTGAGGTTTGGGGTTGCAGCATCTCCAGAGAATCATGGAGAAAGATTGAGCAAATCCAGAAGCGTTTTATAACTTATAACCTGAAAATTAAAAGTAATACACCCTATCATATTCTCCTTATAGAAGCAGGTCTTTCCCCTATTGAGAGCGTAGCTATGCTTAGGTTTCTATTGTACAAGCACAAAATCAGTAACATAGACGATCATAGACTTCCTAAGCTAGCTTTAAATTCTAGCCAAAACCACCTAAGGCTCAATCGAGGGTGGCATAAAGACACAAGGGCCTGGTTAAACTATTGGGAGATCAACGAAAATGATGCACTGCAAAACATAAATAACATTAAAGATATTGTTACTTCTAAGTTCAAAGAAAAAATGTGCTGTGAGAAAGACTTAGCGGCTAAAAGAAAATTAAGTTATTATAAGAAAGTCATCAACCCCACCCTAGAAGATCAAAAGTATCTCTCTATTTTAACTAGCTCAAAGAAGAAAATTAATATAGCAAAGATTAGAACGAATTCTCATGAGCTCCATAGTGAAACAGGTCGTTGGGCAGTTCCTAAAACGCCATGGACGGAAAGGATTTGCCATATATGTGAGAATAGGAACATCGAGGATGAAAACCACTTCCTCTTAGAATGCCCTGCGTATAACCACATTAGATCTCAGTTTCACAATCTTTGTTACAATACTGACCTTCCTAGCCTTTTACAATGTCAAAATTATAGTGAGCTCGGGAGGCTTCTCTCCAAGCTTTTTGAGCATAGGAATAAAATCTTAAATCAAAATAGATAATTTGTTTCTTTAGGTCTGATAAACCATTATTTGGTCTCAGCGGACGTTAATCATCATCATCATCATCATAAAAGTATTTAGAATTTAGAATTTTTAAATAAATAAATTTAATTTTAATTTAATTTAATTTAATTTATTTATTATTATTATTTATTTATTTATTTTTTTAACTTTTGCCAGCTACGTTATTAATTAATTTTTATTTATTTATTTATTTTATTTATCTGTATTTTATTTATTTATTTAATTTTTATTATTTTTCTCATTCCATTATTTATTTATTCTAACTAACTATTATCTTAAATTTCTTCCATATAACTAAATCCCATTTAAGTTACAATTAACTTATAATTTTTAATTTTTAAATGATACCCTTTAACTAACTTAAACACTGATTAAATTATTTTTATATATATTTTATGTATATCTTAAAGGTATGGTCACCGAATTAACTAACTTCCTTTAAATTATTAAAATGGTTTGTTGACTTTGATCCCTAAGTCAAAATTAGTTGTTGGTCAAGTTAGCCATGCAAAGCTGGATCTGTTTTCTTCAACTCGTCCTGACGATGAACCACACTGGTTGGTTCGAAACGCGTTGGCAATGATTTTATTGTGATTTACGCCGAAATTTCTTCTGATAATTTTATATTTTTATTCAATTATATAATTAAGAATGCAAAAAAATATACAATTTAATATAAAGATAAAGATTAATATTGTAATGAATATGAAATTTTCATTTTAAAGTACTCAATAAAAAAAATGAATATTTTAATTGCATTTAAAATTTCACTTTCATTTTAAAGTTTTCTCAATGGAATAGTTTTTATTATCTCTATAGTAGGTATGAGATATTGCATTCAGTTTGTGGTCAAACTTATATTAGTTTAGGGTTGACTAAAAATATTTGTAAATTTTTCATAGTTATATTTTGCATATTGAAATTTAATAGTTTTTGACAATATTTTAATTTAATTTTCTACAATCTGATTGGCCATTAGATTCAACATGTTTTTGCTCAATGCATAAATTAATGAGCCATAAATACAAATGTCTTATCAATTAATAAGCCAGAGGTACAAAGGTCTTATCATAAATTTGTACTCCTATACTAAAAGAATAATAAATAAGAGAGTAAAAATAGATTGTAAAACATAATGCTTATTGTCACAAACCTCACAAATCACATTTAATAATATTTTTCATGGTCAAGAAAGTTACGTGCAATTATATTGATATGGTGAAATATAATGATATGGCGAAATGCGCCTTCTTTGAACATCCATCAAAATTAGATTAAGATAAACATCAACTTAGACTTATTGCTTTTTTGTCAATTAATTCTTTTTGACTTTCGAGACATGGTTATGTTAAGTATGGATTCTTTTGGGAAATTGGGCTCCACATGCATGACTTAAATGGTCTTTTTAGATAATTTCATTAAAAACAAAATCAACAATGCTTTATATTTCATTATTTTCTATTATATTATTTTAGAAATTAATTTAAAACTAAATTTTTGTCCAGTATATTTCACACTCAACACATGACATCAATGATAAACTGGATTAAAGACATCATCATTATTTTAATGTGTGAATAATTTCACCTTTTACATTAAAAATATATTACTAAATCATTGTTGTTTTGTATAAATTTATAATTTTGTGTTAATATAAATATTTTTTTTTCTTAATTTTAAATAAAGAAAAATAGATTATTTTGCACACTCAAATAATAAATGATGTTTTTTTTTTTTTTGATTCTAATTACATCTCTTACTCTAAAACAAGATAATTCATCTAAATTTTCAATACTTTCAATTTCATAATTACAAATTTCCAATAAATAATCACATTTCCTAAAAGTTTAGGAGTTAACCAATTTCATAATATTAAACCTATATGTCTTACATTCTTGTCTTGGTAACTTTTCATTTAAAAATTATCAAATATATTATCATATCATATCTAATCATCATAATTTTAGATAAATATAAATTTTCGGCTCTTTAATTCACGCTTATTTTAAAGTTAATGAATGTTTTAATGGACTTCATGGCCATTGGAGTACAAATTGATAATAAAAATAACATATTTAACAATAACATATATTTTAATTTAGCTATATTTAAATTAAATGGCAAGGACTAGCTACTATGTAGCACTTGTTATTTCGTCTTTTGTTTAATTTATAAATAAATTAAGAATCACGTTACTTTATAATAACTCTTTACCATAAATGATTTAATATTAAATAAATTCTTGAATGATGAGTTCATTTTCAAAAAGGTTAACAAAATATAAAAAATTAGTATTGGGACATTAGAAGTTTCAAGATATTGATTTTTAAGCTTGTAAAATTTTTGAATGATGAGTTCCTTTTCAAAAAAGATAACTGATGGGACCAGCCCTTGAGCCTGCGGGTTAACAAGTCTTAAGTGATGATTAACAAACGGATAACAATCACTACAACTTTGATTAACACTAAACAAATGATTAGCATAGATATTTGTTTTGGCTTGATGGCGCATTTAATTTTTGTGTACTATGGTAGGTAGGAGGACACTTGTCCTTACTCTCGGTCTTCACACTCCCGCGCTTCGACTATACTCCTCTACCCCACATTCATTCACCACTTTGGCACTTGGCCTTGCTCTGCTCATGACGAGGGTTTTCTGTTAGTTTGTCTACGACTGTGCTGAGGGTTATCGATGGTATTCAGTCTGCAACTGGGTTCTTCTGTCGGTGACTTGGCAGCTTCGCTTGCCCTTCCTGCTATGCTGCTCGGTTGGTTTCACCTGGGTTCGGTGTGGATGGCTCTGCCGGTTTCCTTAGAGGGTTTCCTCTGTCCTGAAACTATTTGGTTCTCTGTATGCCTTCACTGTATATTTATTTGTTTGCTTGCTCATTCGTGCTTCTGGTTAACTGAGGTTTTCTCTGTGTTGCCTTCTTGCAGTTTGCGATCACAAGGGACTGGTTCTTTGATTACACTTAGCAAGGTAAGCCCTCTATTCTCTGATACATTTCTTTTCCTCACTTTTTCGTTTTTACTGAGGGTGGCTGCTCCTTGTGAGCAGGGGTTCCCCTCTGTGGC
This sequence comes from Pinus tabuliformis, assembly GCA_031772625.1. Lineage (NCBI taxonomy): Eukaryota > Viridiplantae > Streptophyta > Pinopsida > Pinales > Pinaceae > Pinus > Pinus tabuliformis. The sequence continues at coordinate 790,000,496 of CM062815.1, forward strand.
TGCGACCTGGTTGTGGTTTCTTCGAGCCGACGCTGACCACTCTTCCGATAAGTTTACAAACCCTCCTTCCTGCTATTATTTGCTTTTCTTCCTCGAGTTCTATGAGCTCAACTTCTAACACACTTGGTTGGCTGTGACTGCAGGTGGTTGGTGGCTTGGGACGACCGCTTCCACGACTGTCACTGTTTGGTGAACCCGGTAGGGTCGCTCCTCGTCACTGTTATATGTCTCGTTTTATTTCGTTTGATTGTGGTTCCAGCACTTTGGTTTCTGGTAGTTGTTGGGCTCTGAGAGCCTCGCTCTTTGGTTGTTGTTGGCCGCCTTTGGCTACGCCCCTTGTATATTGTTTATATTGTTCTCGGCAGTCCTGTATATTGTAAGGGTTTCGAACCCTGGAACTATAGTGGGTGGTCTCTGACGAGACTCGTCCCAACTCGGTAATGGCTATTTAGATATCTTTTTTTTGTAACTTAAACTTCTACTTGTCTATTAATTAAAAGAGGAAAAACTTTTGGTTGTATGGCTATGGGTTACCTGAATATACAATGCAATTGTATTTAAGCTGAGACTGTCGATTCTGTAGAGGCTTCTCCATGTTGTTTGTCCGTCCTTCATAGGCTTGGAATTTGATTGCTGTCTGGAACTTTATTTTCGCTCTTTTCTTGTAGAACTCCTTGTTTTGGAAAAGGAAAAGAAAAAATACTCCACTTTGTTTTCTATCAATGCACACTGTAATTATATGGAAGGGTCTCACAGTTGCTGTCAATGAATTCGTAACTCTGTCCTGGTCGATATACACAGTAATTTCATAGAAAGGAATAATGGTTAACTGTAAACGAAATTCATCTCTCTGTTTTGTTAAATGCACAGTAGTTAAATGGAAAGAGAAATAATAGAGGCTGTAAGTAGATACAGATGGTTTGCACAGAATGAAATTCTTATTTACTTTCTTCTCTTTTGTCTCTCGCATACCAACCCTTACAAAATATGATTTTCCTTCTTTTGTACTTTTCTGAGTCAGTTTCTCACAACTGCTCACGGTTACATTGGTAGTTACATAGTTGTGAAAACTGTTTTTGTGTTTTCTTGCTCTGTTGAAAGAAATATATGTTTGTTTCTTTTTAACGAAGACACTGTTAATTTCGAAAAAGAAAAATAAATAAAAAAAGTGGTTGTAATAGCCTTCCCCTAACCATGATGTTCCTAATTACCATTTAACTAAATAATTAAAAATGCAAGTTCTTAAATGTTGTTTTAACCAACTACTGAAAGTGAAACTAAACAATAAGTGTAAACCTGTTCCTCCTAGCTGAGACCAAACACCCCAGCCATGATACCCTCAGCTGGATGCTCTTGCATTAGGCTCCCAGGGTAAGAAAAATTCATGGCTCCGGTCCATGAGCTCCTCGACTGAATAACCTACCTGTTGTATTTGTCTGGCGTCAAGCCAGGAACTATCCTCAATGGGACGGTTCTTCCACTTGACAAGATATTGTAGGTACTCCTTCCGCCAAGTTCGCCTAGCCACCTGAGTGTCGAGGATCCTCTCAATCTCAAGAGGCTGAGCTGAAGGCATTTGCCTCATCCAAGTGTCTCTTCCTTCCTGTGTGTCCCGTGTAGGCCATGCTGAACTGTCGTCTTCAGGACTGGCAGTATATGTGATCAGGTTCTCATGTCCTAAGTGTCGTAAAATGCTCAAAATTTAAAGTGCTCAGAACTAGTTCAAAGTTGAACGACTGGAAAGTGCTCGTTTTCCCGATTCCGGCGCCACAAACGGTTGGACTTGTCATCCCTCCTTTAGAGCACGGACCACACTACAGAGCTGGTTGGACTTGTCATCGAATAATCCAGTCAGGTCATCTTGCCACTTGTCATTTGCATTTTACTCATGTCATAGGAGTGCATATCAAGTAGATACCAAATGTAATAGAACAATGTACATCGTACCTTTCCTCATTGGTCGTCTCAACCTTCCCCAATGGAATAATAGATCTTGGTTATCATACGGTTCTTTCCAACCTGTAGTTTAGTTCTCATCCATGCATATATACAACCACAAAATAGATATAGATACATGATCTTAATGTTTATTAAGCCCAGTGTCCACGTGTCAATTTTTGCTGTTCATACTGGAAATAAATCTTACGTCAGATAAATCATAATTTCACTAAGTCATTGATTAGATAAATCATATCTATATAAGCCTATACGATGCAACAATAACTCTGACAAGTCATGCACTAGATAAATTGTAACCAAGTAAGTCACACATCTGGTCATACATCCAACATTTCCATCATCAATACCAAATCCATCGATTGATTTTCACGTGTCCAACCAAATGTGTATAATGTTCATAAATAACAACATGGAACTGCAAAATAGAACTTAACATAGGTGGCTATCTACATTAAAAGGGGCATCATAAATGCTCATGTGACATCCTTGTGGAACCCGTCAATAACAATTAGAGTTGAAATAGATTCAACTATCTGTCATGGAAAATAGCATTTGAACCTGGATATCCTATAAGGTGGTACCAAACCGAAATAATGGCAAGCAACGGATTAGTGCACTATCAATTTCACTAGAAGGTGTTAGTATAGGTTTAATGCATATAATTTCTTTAAAACCTTAGTGAATATAAAAGTCCCACTCTTCCAATTTGATGGTTTTTCATCTTCCAAACCCATTTAGTTAATCTTGGAAATAAACGACTCAAAACTTCAGAAACTATTTCCAACATGATTTTCATACTTTATTTTTTGTAAATTGAGAGAAATGTCCTCTAAATGCCAAAAGGTTCAAATTTATTATATATTTAATCATTGTTTACTAGTACTAAAACAATTTCATGATATATAATGCAGCTCACAATATGACCAGACAAATGAAAAATAATTAAATGAATGGAATAATTGCTTTCGCCCTGCTGCTATTAGTACTTCCCTTCCCAATGGCACTGCATCTCTAAAGGTGCCTACTCCTTTCACAAGTGGCCAGTGACCACAAAAGTTGTGAAGAAAGTTGAGGGTCCTTTTATCCAAAATTAGAGACACATTATTTTTCACGGCCTTTTTTTTTTTTTTTAGGGTAAGAGTGTATTCTAATATTTTCACTGGTCTTTTATTAACTAAATAAGCTTCCATTTTAAAATCCCAAATCTTTAGACGGTTCCTCAAATCAGCATTTGTTTCCAACTATCATAAAACTGTGATTTCCCAACAATATGGCACAATTGGATGGGTGTTTGAAAGAGTTTTAATCATTTGCAAGCTGAGGAAAGCTTGCTTTGCATGCACCATTACGTTTTCTCTTCTGTCATATCATTGTGAGGGGCATAAACTATGAGGCATAAGCATTGTTTTCCTTTAAAGAAGGACCATTGTCCTCCCCCTCACAAATAGTAGCATAATGAAGCGGTCTTTGGCATTCTTGGTTTAGTGTTTTATCTTTTCATGGCCAACAATGGTGTTTTATCCATATGAGCAATCCTTTCAAACATTGACAAGAAAAGAATACAATGCATGAGAGAAATAAGAATTAACATAAAATATTCCTTGAAAGAGTTTGATTCAGTTATTTCCCTATCTCTACAACCAACATCAAACAACTATTGATAAAAATATTTAGCATTTATCAAGTCAACCATACATCAATCGGGTTATGAATCTCTGCCAGGTTGAGATTTAGGACGGGTCTTCTTAAGCTTAGTCCTGCGCTCAACAGAGTGACATCTTCCAGGATTGTCTCCACCAAATCTCATGTTGCCCCATTAATTTTTGCCTGGAAAACACTTTCTTTAACACTTGAGCTTCAATTTCCACATGTCTAATACAAGGCATGTTAATAATTTCTGATATTTGAAAGACCATCGTTGATTCGTTTTCTTGTTCCTAGGCATTTTCCTTCCATCCATTGTTATTCTATTCAAGTAAGATCACTCAGTGGATATTACAAATCTCCATGACCACCTTAATGTACCAATTTTCTAGGTCTCACATGATTTTTCTACCTAGGTCTTGATTCTCATTGAGTTGCTTTGTATACAGGTGATTTCCTTGCTCTCGGATCACATCTCTCAAGTCAGCATTGTGTATCTTATTGTCCCAACCTAGGGTTTTGATTTGGTGTACTCTACTTTTGAGTCGATACGTCTGTACTACTCATTATCAATACTATCATGGATTTTGTTCTCAAGTGATATATACATATCTGTGTGCTCTCAAGTGTCACCTTGATGGATCTTCACTACTAGATCCATGATATTCCATTTCTATCATTGTACTGCCTGGAACAACTCTCGTTATTGTTAACTTCACTTTTCTTGATATTGCATGGTTTCTTTGGCATATTCGCTTAACCCTTAGACTCTTAATCAATTATATGGATAGTATTTATCTGTTCATGAATGCTATTATTCTTGAATTGAATTGATATATTTCAAATTCTCTACTCTGGCATTCCAAGGCATAATCTTAATGCATACTATTCTTGGAAAGAAGGTCTAATTTGAACAATAATGCATAGCTCTGGTATCTTCTGACTTATGCTGTTGATTCCCTAGCAATATGCCTAGGTTTGTACACTTTGAATTCGTTATTCTTGTAACTGCCCCATTCTTAGTGTGCAATTAAGTAACACATGTTGCAGTCTGACTTTTGCAACCATTCTAGATTCGCTTATTTGGAAGATTATGTAGCTCATCGTAACTCATAACTATGCATTCCTCTGCCTCGGGATTATTAATGGAATTTTGTAAGTACTCATTGGTATCTATGTAGCATTCCACACAGGTCTGAAGACTAACGTAGGATTTCCTTTGAATAGTAACTACTTGGGCCTTCTCTACACAGGTAACAACTCTGTCAATACAAATGTAGATGCCAGACTGTGTAACGATTCATGCCAATATAGTATTGGCCAGTGCTGGTGTCATAACATTTCTACTGCCATGTTGAATAACGCTAACGCTCTGGTCCAATGCAATGTTGCCATTTCCATAACATTGTCATCTATGCCTACTAACCCAAATTTAGGTTGATTTATCTGATCAAAGCTATGCATTACATAATGGTGTCAGCTCTCTTAAACTAGAACTTTATCTTTATGTTTTTCATTTGTCTTTCTTGGATCCTCGTGGCAGTTGTTATAGGATTGATAACATATAGATTTATGCGGCCACTTGCACTGAATGACAATACAATTATCTTTTGCAAGGTTGGTTCTTTTGATCTTGATCACTAATAGTATCAAAAGGAAATAAATGCAAGCATATGCAAATATTTATGAAAGTTGAAATCATTCCAATAAAAGAAAAGATGAGGGGAAAACATATACAACATAGACTTTCTTTTGAAAGAATCAAATTCTATTTGAAAATTTAACATTTTTAAGAAATGGCCATGGAATAAATATCCTATATCCCTTTGCATGCTTTCCTCTAAGGTTTTTACTACTCATTGTTTTCTTTCTTCCAATTTCTAATAAAGTTTATATTTAAAAAAAAAAATTGAGGATCTCACTAGCCTCAATCCAAAGGATTGGCAGTGGAACAACGAAATGGCAATTTATTGACGTCATGAAAAGGATGGCAAAATGCAGCCATTTTGTTTGAAACTAAGGTAACTTTTAAATTCAGCAACTCTTCATTTTCTTTTCGGCCATAAATTTATTTTATCTGATTAGAGAATAATATATATATATATATATATATATATATATATATATATATATATATATATATATATATATATAACTATTTCCATTTATTGAGCCTCGTAAGTGAAATTTTATTTTATACCTAAATAACATGATAATAAAAATTTCCTACCTGACCTTTGGTCGACAATCCAAGTTGATCAAGTGTTGGGACCTTGCTCCACCCATCAAGGTCACCCACACCATTCTTTGAAAAAGGTCCAAGTGAGGTGGGCAGCTTATAGTAAGGTCGGACTTTGCACTTTGACTCCACTGTCTTTCGGAATTCAGTATACACATCAAGGATGTATTAATGTAAGTTAAGATGGAATGAAAGAGGATTGGGACTGATTGGATTATGTGTGGAACTCATATATCTCTGTATTGAAATATCCAGTTTTCCAGTCTTGAACTTTCACTTTGTATCACCACACCTATGATACTGCGATATATATATACTTGTGTTGGTTAGACCAAGTGATTGGCATACTTAAATACTTATCTATGTTGTACTTTTCTTTAGCTTTCTTTATCTTGCTTCCAGTGTTACCTAGGAGTTACTTTTGCACTCCCACATTGTATTCACATGGGATGTATCATTTTGTGGACATTAATGTACTTATCTTATCTTATCTGCAATCTGGCCAAATATAATACAAAGACAAAATCCTGACAAACTAGAAGAGTTTTACAATCATACCTTAGGGCACTTTCATTGCTGTTGTATATGTGTGTTGCAGACAGCAAAGGAAAACAGATAAGTCTTGGCCCATGAAAGCTCATATATTAAATATATGAAACATATCTGTGTTGAACAACCACTGAGATAATCATACAAATTCTAACCTTTATTATAATGCATATGTGCCATAATATGCAGTTAAACTATGGAAATAGAGTGTTTGCGTCTCAGCCACAAAGAATTTCAAACAAGTGGCTATCATCTGTCATTGGTTGTGGTAACAGTGAAAAACGATTAGTGCTGTAAATTGATTGTGCATGCACTGATTGCTTCACAGTTGGACAATTGCTGTAAACACGGAAACAACTTGCTAATTCAGGGTAATTAAGGGTTAGACCCACTCCACATGCAACCGCCTTGAGAAAATGAATATTCAATATACGTTTACACTCTCCTGGAATTTCATACTTGCAAGTATACCTTACTCCATGTCAGGACTCATCACGAACCACCATTACTTTATAACTATGTATCCATAAAATTCTGCTATTTTATTATTGCTTTTAGTGGCAACTAAAGACATAGCTAATATAGCGAAACCAGCATAAATATTAAAAATGCAAATATCCATTAACTACATAATTAATTTCATCAAAAACACTCAATTAGTGAAGCATAATAATGGAACAACGTATCTAATGTCATAGCAAGAATTGCATGTATATAGCAGGAAAGGAGGAGCCTTCCAAAATTTTCAATCTGGCACTAAAATTCTTGGGTGTCTGTCAACAATAACTTATGTTCTTGCTCATCTTCCATAAGTTATGAAGATTTGGATGCCATGAAGTGAACAGATCATGCCAATGTCGATTAATTTTATAGTCTCAGAGAAGTTGTTTGACATTGAGCCAATAACATGTTCAGATCAAGACATAATGGGTGGTCAGGCCAATTGGTGGTCCATGGAGTCATGGCTCTGCTCATTTAATCAATGTACATTGTTCCTTCCATCGCTGATTACACAAAGAGCTATTAAAGTGTTACCTGGAAAATGGTTTGGAAGTTTGAAATAATATCTCTTCTAGTCCAGCTAGAAACCCAAATTTACCTGCAGCTCAGGTCATCAATATGGAAAAAGTATGCTGTTTTTTTTTTTTTGAAGTGTCACCATCCTCCTTGACTACAAGTGAAAGACTATGTCTAATTCCATTCTATGAGGAAATTAAGCAGAGCCGAATTGATTCTAAATATGATTCGATCCTAAGTCAAACTCATCAATTTGAGTCGCAATGAGGACTCAAACTCCCAAGTCAAACATGAGTTAGGTTGACTTGACAATTCTAATTCAAATCGACTTATTATGTCCAAAATCCATATTGTTCTGTAGTATGTACCATCATATGTACTTTGAAATGCATTAGAATTGAAAACTTGCATTATATGTAAAATGTTAAATGGGAACCTCAACAGCTAAGGATGCATAAGTTCTCGTTGCATCCCTTCAATCTGCATACTCTGCAACTCCTACCAAGTTGAAGATCATCGATCTGTATGTGGTCTACGCAGTTCTCACGGCAGTTGTGCAGGTTGTCTACATGGCAATAGTTGGATCATTTCCTTTCAATGCTTTTCTTTCAGGAGTTCTATCTTGCATGGGGTCAGCTGTGCTTGCAGTTTGTTTGCGAATGCAAGTCAACGAAGAAAACAAGGGATTCAAGGATCTTCCTCCAGAAAGAGCATTTGCAGGTTTTGTTTTGTGCAATTTTACACTGCACTTGGTGATAATGAACTTCCTAGGTTTGGAATGAGAGGGTACCCATCACAAAGCAACAAAAGAAGAATTGGCTACTCGCCTTTCCTTGAAATATTTCGTTGCTAAGCATTTAGTAGTAGTCAAATACACAAATACCTGAAATTGGCTTCTTGGTTAATGTAGCTCCCTTAATTTTCTCGTGTTTTGGATTCTTGGCGTAGAAGACATTGTACTATTACATATTTCAACATAAATATAAGCTATTGCATTATTATACCTTCATTTTGATCATTTCATAATGTGGTTCAAGTCTTTGAACTCTGTTATATGGTTTGACTCTTGAGAAGTCAGTGCTATCAATAAGCATCAAGCAGAGATGATAGAGAATTTGCTTGTTTTTACTTTCCTGGTATATGTAAATATAGAAGGGATCAGTTATTATTATCTAGAATCTAACAGCGAAGTCCAGAGCTTAAAGTACTATGGATTAAACATAACTACAAAACTTTTGCTATAAATTCCACCCTTGACTTTTGGTTGACATGGTCTTTCTTGTTTGCAGAAGTCTATATTGCTCACTCATAAATTTTCTATATTGTTAGTGCACATGCTCTCGCAATCAGCAAGGAGATTATGTCAACATAAACATCTCTAGAAGGCATCAGTGATTAAATTGCCTGTTTGGGTTCACAACTAATTTGCACAGGGTTGGGTTGTTGGTATCAGATTGAGGATCAATAACAGTAGCTAGTTTAGAATGTTGGGGGGGGGGGGGGGGGGAAACAATATGCCAAAATGCTTTGGGGGTGTGGCTAAGTGAGGTACTGCATCAAGTCAAGATAATCAGGATGGTGCCATAAGACGGGCAGATTAGCACTTAATAAAATGGGGGTGAAATACATCGAATTGAATGGTCATAGAAATCAACTATCAACATAGCAGAAAATAATAAAAATCAGTTCTGCAAGTGTTGCTGTGTGCAGGTGTGGGTACAAGAGCAGGTATAACATGGATGAAAATCCTTCCAATCTCAACTTTAATGATGTGGTAATTTGCCATTCTGAAGGAGGGGTGTTGTCTATGCTTCAAGTCTATGACCAGAGCATTAAGCAGACAGATTTAGATGGAAACTTATTGCTATACTTATGCGCTTAATTGTTATTTCTATGCTCCAGGATAGGTTGATAGCCAATTTCGCCTCTCCTTGCCGAAATTTTGGGTTAAATAATTCTTCCAGCAAGTTTCCCTTTCCTTCCTCTTCACATACGAGTATTTGTTCTTATTGTGTGGCTTGAATATGTTGAATAAAACATATGTTTTCTTTTGAATTATTATTTTTTGCTCAGATTTGGCAAGTCATATGAGTAGTCCAATTTACTTTCTGCATTGCAAGAGCAAAGTAAACTCAACAAGGTCAATTATAGAAAAGACTCTGGAAATAAATGAAAGTTTATAGTGCATTCTCTTCACTAGGCAAAGTTGATGATCATGATGAACCTAATGCTATTCCTACTACTGCTGATGAGGATGGTGAACCTAGAGTTATTCTTACTGCTGATGATGATAAAGGTGAGTCTATTGCTATTCCTCCTGCTGATGATGATGAAGTTGTGCCTGCAAATCCAGCTAATAAATCTTCTCTAGAAAGAATCCTTGGTTCTGAGGATGTATGGTTGTTACCAAAAAAAATCAAGGATCGAGCTTCATAATTATTGGTTGCAGAGAGCCAATGAAAATGCTGAAGGGGAACTGCATCGCTTGTCTGAGATATAAAAGGAAGTCTGTGATGGGTTACTTCAACTTGATCGTAAGCTATACCTACAAATTTTAAGACAAGCAAAAGTTATGGGGATGACAACCACTGGGGCAGCTGTATGTAATGTTTGATAAAGGAATGTTACTATATTGAAGCTTTGATCAAAGGAGATTATTCCCTCCAAGAGGCCTGTGAATATTTCTCTCTGTTTTGGAGTTATCAACACAAGGGTTATAATCTACAGGTATATCTCATTGTCTCTTGTATTTTCTTCTCAGCACTTACCATTATCAGAATCTTTTTCATGTTATGTTGTTTCTGCTGGATTAGAAAGACAGTGTTGCATTTCATACATCTCAATTTTTCATTGACAAAGAGTAAAGTGAACTCACTGTAATTTCCACTGCCAGGAAACCTATCAAGTACCAAGCCGAGTACCGAATTAAACTGCAAGAAAGTACCCAATAGAATAAACACAATTCAAAAGCAGAGTTCCACATGTTGAAAATTTCTGAAATGGCTACTCAAGCACAAAATAGAATAGAGTATGAACATAATTTTCCGGGCTGGAAATTTCTCATATTCTAGCACATTGATGAAAGCATTGATCAACATACCTCCATTTAAAACAAAATCTTAACATAACACAGTAGGTAACCTACTTGACAAGCTCTTAGTGCTTCGCTGCGTGTGCATGAAAAGGTCATCTGGAGTTAAATTTTTGCTCTTATTTTCTTTTATATATATATAAACAACTGAGTGAAATGGTACATATTCTCTTCTGAATGGATTAAAATATTAAATGAGTCTCCAGCAACTTCTCTATCATAATCCACTTCATACAAATGGCTACAACACAAATAATAAGTATATGCTGCATAAAAGTGGCTTGCATTAGAATAATACGCATGTCACCCTCCATTTAAAACAGAAACTTAACCCAACACAGTATGTAACCTACTTGGCAAACTCGAAGTGCTTGGCTACAATGTGCATGAAAAGGTCGTCTGGAATTTAGTTTTTACTCCTGAATTTCTTCTCACGGCACTAACTTTTAGCATTTCCTTTCATCAAATCTAGATAATTGGGATTTAATCGTTACTAGCTACAACTTACACCTCGCTACCAGCTTTTGGGACGGCCGAAGATATCAAAGAGTTTAGAGGAACTTAACAAAATACAGTGCTAAGGAATGGGCGTAAACTGAAAAACAATAAATCATTAACCGAATGAACTCGAAGACTACAAGCAGTCAAGATCCCATTGACGCTAAATCTCATTATGATAATAAAAGCTTGCTTCTCGCTTATTCTTGTAACCCAATCGTAAAAGTTACTTCCTCCTCATAGTCTATAGCTCAAAAGAATTCAGTTAATTGAGACATCAAGGATAAATATGAACATATGCTCAGAGCAGCAATGCCTTCTTTATGACATCACAACCCAACACTGCACAAAACAAGTGAAAGTCCATGGAAAGCTACTATGTTCTAGATAGAGATATACATTGATTTGTTTCTCAAGTAACAAATTTCTCTCTACACTTTGGTAAGCGACAATGATGGATAGAATTAGCCAAGCAGAAGTCAGTTTGTTTATTATTTACGGAATCCAGGCAGAATTTTCACCAAACAATGAGTTTTAACCTGTAGACATTAGTCTGACTTTTAAACTCCCTTGATGTGGACCCAATGTATACTTGCTGTGATTGCCATATCGTGTACAGGTTAAACAGGGAACATATGTAACAGTGCTTCCTGAATCCACAATTAGAGAAAATTCTTGTGGCGGCTTTCCAATTCAGAGCCTTGTAGTATAGTAGCTATACCGATTGCCCGCTGCATTTACGCTGGCATTAAGTTTCCACCAAATTACGCTCTAAAGATTTCAATTTCTAGGCATTTGTGGCCAAGTTTAAGCACTCAGTGGTGGTAAAATAAAATCACAGAAGATAGGAAGCTCAGCTTACTGTTGACCGCCTCTGCTAGACTTTGTTGGTCCCTCTATGAACCGCACATGCCCAGATTTATCTTGCAGAGAGTCTAATACGTACGCTGTTCTCAGATAATTGGCTAGCGCAAAAAAATCAATTATAAAACACAGAAACTCCTCAGACTAGCCATCAGATTGGTGGAGGAAATGGTAAAGTCAAACTAAATGCGAATGGAATATGGGCTCCTGGCAGAAGTAAAGGCCAGTAGTTATGGGTGGGGATTCGCATCAAATGACAAGGAGACTTGTGGAAAGTATAAATTGTGGGTTTAGTGGGCTTTGGGTCTAGATTTTGAACCAAAGCTCTGATACCAAGTGTAGGGGCCTGATTCCTATTATTAGAGTCTCAATCTATTATACACTAACAGATCTATTTTCCTACTGTAAAAGAAAAGAACTCTCTGACCTTCTTACATAGATTTAAACATTTAACATCTTATCACTTTATCATAAGCAACATAAATTAAGGTGAGCATTCCATTGATATCAACTTAACAAGAGTGGTCCATGGAAAATACCTGTTCTGGCGGTTGATGATGATACCTTTGTCTTATAGCTCCTGCTGAACGCTCCTTCTCACCGACCCAACCGGATTTACCTCCCAGCCAACTAGGAAATAAATTCCTAGCCCAGGAAACCTCCACAGGTTCCCTAGCCCTCCGTGCCCAAGTCCAACCAGATATAGTGTGTCCTCAAGAAGAATGTGAAAAACTAGATAATGATACTTTCCTCCTCTCAAACCCAAGAAACCTCCACAGGAATCATGACAAGGCCAAACAATCACAACCAACCCCCACAATCCTAAGCAAGACTCCAACCCCCGCCTTTTCTTCCTTCCCCCTTCCCTTCTCCATCTCAACCACCTCTCATTAATGTCATTAACTTCTCATCCATCCTTACAATTGACTTCTCTTCACCCAAGTAAGCTAGGGGTACATTTGGAAATGTGACATGAATATAAAATTGAGAATTTAATGGGAAAGGATCATGTCTTCTCCCAAGTAAATCTGAAAAGTACATTTGGGAATGTGAGGTGAATATATATATATATATATATATATATATATATATATATGATAATTAAATGGAGAGGACTATGTCTTCTCCCAAGTAAATGTGAGGGTACATTGGGGAATGTGAGATGTAATTACATGGAGAGGACCATGTCTTCTCCTTAGTAAATGTGAGGGTACATTGGGGAATGTGAAATGAATATATATATTGATAATAATATGGAGAGGACTATGTCTTCTCCCAAGTAAATGTGAGGGTACATTGGGGAATCTGAGATGTAATTACATGGAGAGGACCATGTCTTCTCCTTAGTAAATGTGAGGGTACATTGGGTAATGTGAAATGAATACATATATTTTGAAATAATGGAAGGAGACCATATCCTACCTAATATTCAATTTGAGAAGGTAAATGGGGAATTTGAATAATGGAAATCATGAATTTTATATTAGACCAATATTTCTCAATATTTTTAGATAATTTAAACATTAACAAAATTTGTAGGATAAGATTTAAGTGGGGCATTACACAAGATCAAAAATTTGAATGAGATATTCCCTGAGATGTTTTTTAAATATTCTTCAAGTTTCATAGTCTGAAACCTTCCAGAAAAATGTTATAGTGAAAATTCCACGATGACCTATTTGAAGCAGCAAAACCCTAGGATCATGAGCTTTGATACCAAATGTTATGAACCTTGTGTCTTAAAATGATAAGAAACCAATAGTTACAACCCTCTTTCAAGGGGAAACCTCATTTTACAATGAATACAATGTACAAGACAATATTCGATGATTCTAAGACTAGGTCTCCTTAGTATATATAAAGAAAAAGGGGTACAATTATAAGAAAATGGGAGGGGAGTATAAGGGATTCTAACCTACAAAGAAATATAACAATAGAAATATAGTCACTCAATGTATATAAGGCTTAATAAAGGGTTTTAGGGTTGAGATTATATATGGATTAACATCCTTCCTCTTTGTGCTCCTTAGACAACTATATTTGAATCTTGAATGATTTCAAATAGTCCAACAATCTATAAGGAATTAAAATGATCTTTTGTTCACATTCCTAGTGGCTAAATATTAGTTATTGGTTCCTATATTATTCCTCCATGGCTCATACAAGTGTTAGGCTACAATTTTTATCAAAGAACAATGCTTTACCTTCGAGCACTCCTTTCTTTCCAAGATAATTTTTTCAAATTCAAATTTGCATGATTGAATGGGATAATGGAGATAGAGGGAGGTGGCTTCCCTCCACTCCTTGAATATTTGATGGTAAGAGGTGGTAACTACAAAGTAGGAGATCATGGTTTGGTTATAGGGATAATTATTAAGGTAATTACTTCATTTCACTAAGCACACAATTAATTAGCAAAAAATTTTATAGATAGGTATATGAAAATATGAGGTATAGATGAGTTGATTACACCCATTTACCTTTCATCTAGATGGAATCATAATCCCTTCAATGTTATGGAATCATAATCCCTTCAATGTTATGGAATCATAACCCCTTCAATGCTCTTACCCACTCAATCTTAGAGCTCTTAGATTCAAATTCAAAATGATAGTGTGAATCTCTATCAAAATTTCCATAGCATGTCTACCTCAAGGCATGAAGCTTAACATAATAATAATAAACAATAGGTGTGTTTATTTTAGAATAGGCATTCCAAATTTTTAATTAAATTATCAATAATTATTTGGTGGATAGTAAGGATTTAACCTCCACAAAATATCAACATAATATTTTATTAGTAGTCAAAATAGAGTAGTGAGATTTATCTCGAAGATAGTTATGCCATTTTTCTTAATATATATATATATATATATAGATATATATAACATGATTAAGTTTCATTGAGTTTTATTTATGGCATTAAACTTTTATTACTTATTGTTTCTTTACTATGTTTTTTTGTCCTCCTCTCCATAAATGGAGTCACAACCTGGGTTTTGAACCTTGGATCTCTCAGTTTTCACATATTTCATATTACTTTGATTACCAATTGAGCTTCCCCCTAGAACTATAGGTATCATGAGTTCAGTATGTCTATTATAAATTGATTTGTATCAAGAATTACCAACCATTTATTTTATATGTTTGCACTAGTTATTACATATAAATAAATAAATTTCCTGAAATGTTGAAAGCCAAATATATCTTATAAGTAGTGAATTGGGCAAGTTTTTCCAAAAAAAGAAGAAGAGGAAATTTAAATTTTGCTTGACTTACTAAAATGAGAAAAACAATTTACCTTAATGTGAAATATTAATTAGTATGCAAAATTAACTAAACAAAACAAACTTCAAATACTAACCTCAATAGCAAAGAAAAATAAATGTATACATTGACAATTATTGTCGAGTAGCATAACTGGTTGAGAAAAAGTTTTGTTATCAAGATGACTTGTGTTTAAACCTCACCGGGATGCCAAGCACGTGCACGGGGGCTACTGGCTACTAAGTACGCTAGAAGGAGACACCGACTTCTAAAAAAAGACAATTGCCCAAAACCATGTAAACTAACCCATAAACATCTAACAACACACCTACTAAAAAACAATGACACTTTATGAAAAATAAAAGTCCCGGAAAACTTTTAAAACTTATCTTTATTGATCAACAAAATGATAGCAATAGTCACCATTTGCCGAAAACTTTTAAAACTTATCTTTATTGATCAACAAAATGATAGTAATAGTCACCATTTGCCAAATAAACCATGAAAGAACCAAATTCGAAAGGTTACCTCTATTTTATTGTCACTATTTGTATAATAAACCATGAAAGAAACCAAATCCCAATAAATAAAAAGTTTCTTCCCTATCATGAAGGAAAAGTCCCATCGAAACACTCAAAAGCCTTAACTAGTCAAATACAAAAGTATTTCAAAACCATAATCTCCTTCACCACTACCCTACTTGACACAGTGAGTGAAAATAGAGACAACGTTTTCAGCCACATAGGCCAACGACCAGAAGAATGAGACATGACCGACAACCAACTGAATGAGCATTGCAACTAGTGGAAACCAAAAACAAGGGCAATGAGTTCGAAAATCATAGATTCATACGCAATGTCGAGGATGAAACACATTGGATAGTATTGACAGTGCGAGGACAACATCACCAAACAGAGTAAACCCAAGGGTGAGGAACATGACCAAATAAGCGATGACAAGGAGGAAATAACCACAATCTCGGATTAAAAACCCAACCCATACATCAATTCCTCAACTCCAATCAATGAAAAAATTTCCATGTCCCAGAGTTTAGTGCAGATTTTTCCAGATAAACTAACGTGGGCAGACATATATCACATATTAATAGACATATTGAACCCGATCCATATGGGGTCTAGGCCTAGTACAATTTCTAATGACAAAAAACCAAAGAAAATAGAGAGTAGAAATTTGTGTTCGTTATACAATGTCACATCGGTAACATATTTGCATGTAGTTCTAACTATAAAATATGTTTGCCATCATTTGAGCCCTTCAGCAGGATGACCAGGTGGGAAGACCATTTTCTATGTGTTTCTGTTAAACATCCTCGTAAGGGAACAGAGGCCAAGGATGGGACATCTCGAAACGACTGTGAACCCTTTGGTGAATGAAGTTGATGTCTTTCACTACGTGACCAAAAGCCATCAGGCATCTTGGGTATATCAATGACAATCTTAGGAGCCAATGCTCTTCCACTAGAGGTTCCCTCGTCAATCTCAGTTTTCATTTGTTTTTGTCAACCCCAAGAGTATTTTTTGGGTTCTGCAAATTATAATCTTCTCCACAGCTTGTAGTCTGCTCTTGTTCTACTATTTATCTATAAACTATTATGGATATTCTCTCAAAACAATTTGTCACAATTGATCTTATAATATTTTGAAAATATTAGATCATTTAATTTATTTACTACTAGCTTATTGCTTGAATTCATGAAATAAGAAAAAAAATTAGGCGAAAGAAATAAGAAATATAACACACTGGCCACATCAATGGAGCATAAGATATATTTTGGGAAACACAATACTAGAGGAAGCCTAAATTCAAGGCTAGGCATATGCTCTACTCTCTCTTCTTTACTTAAGGAAATGCATAGACAGATAAATAAGGTCTTTGACATTGTGGTATATATGACTTCTATAGAATTTTTTCATTCTCTATTATGCTTTCAAAATACCACTAATATAAGTGGTTAATGTACCATTAAGATTGTGCATTCTAATCAGGTTTTAGATTTTACTTAAAAAGAGTTTATTCAAACTCTTTAACTAATTTGTAATCTTATATATAAATTTAGTGTGATAACTCTTTCTTATTTTTTATTGGGGATATTACATGAAGATATGATCTTCTTTGGCCATTTTTAAAAATTATCCATAGTTAGAGATACCCATTTAGTTCTACAATGTTGGCCCTGAACTTATCTTTTGGGTAGTCGGGTCCTAGAATCAAGGTAGTGCATCATTATTTATGTACTTTACTAGCACATGCTCTAACTTTGAGCATACTCATTTTCCTCCTATTGGAAATTGGGATGTTTTTCATCTTATCATTAGGTTTCCATTATATGATAATTCGTTGTGAGTATGTTTTCATTTTTATTATTATGTTTTATTTTTCATCAAGCAATTTCCATAAATCATGAAGATCATAGCAGACAATAGAACACAAGATATAGACTCTAAGCTAGGGAAAAACCCCTCCAAGGAGAAAACCCAGAAAATTTTCTTCTTATAGAATCAGATCAAATGAGATATCCAAGACCCATAACCATAGAAAAATTCCACCTCTAGATGCCAAATTAAGCATTTATTCTTTCCAATAGATCCATTAGCGAAAGAGTAGCAACAAGAGAAGTATCAAGAAATATCGTCCACAAACCCTAGCTCAAGAGAAACTTCTTTCTTTCAGACTTTGGCCCTCCATTTCTTCTCTGTCCTCTCTGTGATATTTCAGATCACAAATCATCGAGTGTGTATGTCCAAATGAGCTCCATCTACTATCTATGCATATAATTAGGATTTGTAATTTTTATTTAGACACACAATTAGGATTACTACTCTCAAGATTCAAGATAAAAGAAAAATCAAGGATGCAACTTATTTGGTAAGATATTTAAATTATATGTTTAGTTATTAAAATTTTAAATAAATTTTATTAATATGAAAGTTAATTAAATTTTGTGTTACAAGAAAAATCCTAACATTTGTAGTTGTAGTCGTGATCCATTTGTTAGTGACACTGAGAGCATATATGTTGAATACTGACAAAATATAATAAGCATGATTGTAAAATATTGTAAACATAGTCAACTATTGCTTTATAATGTTATAGCGAGAAAGCTAACATATGCAGAAAATGATTTGAACAAAGTGATTGACAACATTTATTAAAAACCATAAGCACTATCTAATCATCTTATATATACATTTTCATGTGAAGGAGATTGAGTTTAGATTTATTCTCTATTTTAGGTAAGACTTATGATATAACATACATGAAATCAAATTTTAATCTTTGTTATTTTTAATTTGTGCATCTTCACCCTAATCTATTTAATTATTTATTTTGTGTTTGGTGATTAAGTGCAAGAGTAGCATGTTGCTTATAAAAGGGAAAAAATCGTGTAGTCATTGAAAATGACACATTATAATGCAATTTTATTCAACAAAGAACTAATATTATTAATATTGTTCTAAATGAAATTTTTATTCAACAAAGAACTAATGTTATTAGTGCCCTTCTAAATGAAATTCAAAAAGTTGGTTTGATGAAAGAAGATTTTAGTAAAACACATATGTAAAAAATATCAAAGAAACCTCATCCACCATTATGTGAATTATTCGTAAGGGATCACTTTGAGGGACTTGTAGGCATAAATATCCAATGGAACCACAATAACATTAAAGAAAATGATGATGAATCTCATGAGGATAATGAATTTGGCATATATGATGTTGTTGATTAATTTTAAGTTGTGCTTGAAAAACATATTGAATTTTGCAAAGTATTAATAAGACATGTAGACGATTTCATAATAAGAATAAATTTTCATTTCTTTATAATGATTGTTTTTATTATTTTATTTTTACTTTAATTTTATGTGAATCATTACTCTAGAAAAATAACTTTACAAATATTAACATACACACATATATTAGTCATTTCTAAATTCTAGCTCCTCCTATCCTCCTTTCCACCAATTTGTCTTTACCGCCCCCTATCCTTCAACAAATATACAATTGTATATAAGTTAAGAATGTTATTAGATTCATTTAATATCAAACAATTCAAAAGTCATTATTGTTGCTTCAGTTTGCATTATTACACAAATTATATAGTGGCAGCTTTAAACAACTGCATTTAATAATGTGGTATGTAGAATTATAAGGTGTATTATCTTATAAATTAGTAAATATAACCAGAGAAGTTATAAAGTTGATTAAGTTGATTAAGGAATTAATATTAGTTATATTGTTATATTAATATTATAGTGTTTATATACACATATATAGTTTTATTAAAATTAATGATATTTTTAATATAGTTTATGGGGTGTATAATAAATGGTGATAAGGTATACGGTTAAGATATTTATTGTATTAAGATTTTAGGTTTGAAATTTTGTAGGCAAAAAATTAACTATATTCAAAATTGATGTAGCTTCAACCAAATACAATCCCCAAACAACACTAATATTCTATGTTATAGACAAACTAACCCAAAAACAGTATACCCTCTCTACATAATTCTTACTACTTTCTAGTTAGTATAAAATAAATCATATTTATTCTCATCATTATAACTAATTTAAATATTATTTTATTTAATTTAAAGTATTAAAAAAATATACTAGTGTTCATATTTCAATGCTTGTGCCCAACAAAAGGGTTCACTTAATTTGAGAAATCTATGAAAAACATTGGAGTAACATTCCGCTTACTTCGCATTACTCTTGACCCTTTACGACTTTAGTGTGAATGGTATATGCCTTATACGGTGACACCTTTAAACAACTGCATTTAATAATGTGGTCTTAGAAGGAAAACACCATTAAAGAATGCATACAAGAGAAGTAACCCGAGGATTCAAATCACATAAGCATCCCAAAAAAGCATGACTTAGAAAGTGGAGCCTTGAAACCATGAACACTGGTAGTGTTGATGTGAGCTCTCAGAGTACGTGGATAGTGTGATATCATTAAATGCATGGTTTAGGAGCACTGACAACGCATATTTACAAGTCTATCGAACCATTAATACGCGGGGCAGTATATGCCCACCGCTGGATAATGTTCCTGCTTAAATCCAATGGTGGGCATATACTACCCCTGCGTATTAATGGCTCAATAGACTTGTAAATATTGGTTGTCGTGCAAATTCCAGAGTCACGGAGAGTAAAAGAAAATTTAAACCATAGAAATTTGCAGGTCATGCAGGATTGTAATAATGGGATCAAAGGCAACTTTAATAAAGATGTTACGTTCATGACTTGTGGAGATTACCCATAAGCAAAATAAGTCATCCAAAATAAAGGTGCTAATGGATTTTAAATAATCAATTAATGTATGTACAATCAAATGTGATGGTACCACTATGTAATCATTGAAAAATAAGGGGTAAGCCAATCAAATGTGAAATAAATATTTTAAAACAATATCAAAAAATAATAAAATTTAATGTTTAATGTTAAACTATGGAGAGAGGCGGATGTCACAGAGACAATCGGACTAGGGTGTGTGTGTGAAAATTTAAAACCTTCAAGAATCGAGAGCCGAAGATGAACCCTAGTCGAGTTACTGCCGCCTCCCCTCTTTCGGCCGTCGTCTGGCCCCTGCTCGGCCTTGCCGCTGATGGAGACGCACGTTCAACTCAAGGAATGCAAGCATACTCTCTCATTTCTGTTCCGCATGAGTTCAAATATCTCCTTAGAGTTCCCCCCCATCTATTTTATTTCGATCTGGTCTTTGGGGCAGCCTGTTCTTGGCCCTCTACTGCTGCAACTAGATACAGCAGCCCCCATCAGATTGCAGATGCATTGGATAAGAATGAACATGCAGAATATGCTCTCGTTTTTCCCTAGGCGGCGGCTCTTGGGAAGAAATTCTTTGCCCTGAAAGGCTGCTCAATCATATTTTTACCTTCTCTATCCCACCAGAATCGCCATTACTCTGTTTCTGACCCTCAGAACTCTTCAAGCTTCCTGAATCGACCTGGATGGAGCATCTGGAAACTCTTTGGGGCAAATCGCAATGACAGAATCAACGACCTTAGGATCTTCTCCTCATTTCCTCACAAACCCCTGCGGCAAGTTCAGGAAAAGAAGGCCCTTCAAAGTTCCCTCTTCCTCAAGTCTCAGATCTGCAAAAGCAAGTAGCCCTCTGATCTCTCTGCCTCGTTCCAGATACTGATCAGGATAAACTCGAGCAAAACTCTGGTACAATGGGTGAGAGCGTCGGATCAAGTGCAAGACCTCAAGCTTGCTCTAGAACTCAAGTTGAGGATTCCCTCTGCAGCTCATCGACTTCTCCATGAAGGTAAACAGCTTGAGGATCTTAACCCCCTGTCTTTTTACAACATTAAGAGAAATGCTTCCGTTGTTTTTACCTTTCGTTTGAGAGGGGGAGCTGGGGGATAGTCCTCCTCAGCTGGAGCATTTTCATACAAGGACGTTGTCCATGCTCAGCTGCCTAAGAGAACACTTCCACCAGCTCAGGCTCCCAAGCACTTTCTGGTGGACAAACTGGAAGAAACCCCCTCCATTGAAATAAAGCATCCATCGCTAGATGAGCAAACCTAAAAGTTTGCTGAACATGCAATTATCTGCAGGTTCAATGGGTTATGACCACGCATAGCAGACCTCTACCAATGGCTTTACTCTAACTGGACCAACAATTGCAAGGTTCTGTTATGCTCAAAGGGCTTCTTCATCGTAGTGTTTGCTTTTGGTGAGGACTATCAAAAAGCATTAATTGATGGCCCATGGTTCTGCGGTGCTGCTGGTCTATTCCTCACCCCTTGGTTCCCAGATTTCGATCCTTCTACAACAGTCATCACCAAACTCCCCATTTGGGTCAGACTTCCAAACCTCCTGGCGCATCTATGGCACTTTGTTGTATTCCAAGGGATTGGCAATTCTTTAGGCCGCTTTCTAGACACAGACATCACTAGAGGGGAAAAAGGCTTATACACCTTTGCCAGAATTTCTGCAGAAATAGACATGAGCAAAGGTCTCCCGAACCAGATTAATCTCAAAATTGGAGACTTCCATTGGACTCAAACCTTGGATTACGAGAACATAGCCTTTTGCTGCCGAAATTGCCATCATACAGGACACCTCCAAAGCTCTTGTCCCACGATGCCGGCCCAAAAGAAGAAGCCATTCCTAAATAGAAATCCAAAAGCTGGAAGCCACATGATCCTACCCCCATGGACGATTTTGACTCCAGCTCGGATGAAGAGGAAGAGAATAAGGAAGCATTGGCAGTAGAGCCAGCACAGGATCCGCCAGTGACTGGTCCAGTGGCTCCGTCTGTTCTTCCAGTCTCACAGAAAAGGAATCATGAATCCTCCACCTCGGATTCAGAAAAGGAGGCCTCTCCGCCAGCACATCTCAGTTTGCAGATCATGCCTGCTCAGCAAAGTCCTCTTGATTGGGTCAAAGTTGGTAAAAAGAAAGGGAAAAAAGGCTGAATAGTCGATTCTACACATGTTGGGTAGAATCCTCTGTTCTGTTCTTGCTCCTCTGTTCCTCGCTCCTCTATTCCTCTTGCTTCTTCGTGCTCAGTTTTTCTCTCTTCTCTTCTTCTCTTAGGAGCCAAGGTGGATAGCCTATCCTTTCCGGCTGCCTGTGTTCTTGTCTCTCTTGGTTGTAAGCTCTTATTGTACCATACGTTTACTTAATAGATTTAGTTTTTACTGAGAAAAAAAAAACTATGGAGAGAGGCTCAAATTTTTTTGGTCAAAGCAAATTAATAGTTGGTCAAGCAAAAAATTGAACATAATATACCATGGGTGAGGCAGGTATAATAATAAGCTAGAGGAATAAGGTGGAAGATGAAAAATCAAATCTCCTATTACATTTAATTTCTTATCCCCTATGATTTTTCTTGACCCATAAATTTTGGGTGACCCATTTAATAGTAATGATGATCAGCCAAAATCCATGTAAACTAACCAAAACATCAAACAACAGACCTACGCAAAAACCATCGCACTTTATAAAAAACAAAAAGATCATTGGGAAATTTTTAAAACTTATCTTTATTCAACAAAATTATTGTTAGTAGTAGTCACTATTTGCCAAAGAAACCAATTTCCAAAGCTTACCTTTGTTGGAAGTAATGATTCCATGTGTTGTTGTGAGTTGTCATTGTGAGTTCCCAAGTGTCACTCTAGAAACTGTTGATTCCTATGTTATGAGTTGGAGTCATGATCTAGATGTGTCAAAGTTAGTGTGTTATGTCCTATATATTTGTAATTTTTGTGGTCAATAAAACATGGTGTGTGATTTGCGTGTCTAATTGTTCTCTCTGCTCTCTCTCAATTTTTCTAACATGATATCAGAGCTGGTACTCGCTTGGCTCCCTCAAGGGAGGGCCAGGAATATGTGAGGGATCCTGAGTGTTATTGTTTCTGTACATATTAGTATAGATGTGTGAGAGTATATTTTTAGCGTGTGAAATTGTTTTTGATCCTGTGTGTGTAGATTTATTTTTTGTTTGCAGCTTCTTCTAGCATCATGAGATCCTTTCTTCATCTTGCTAGTGTAAAGTTATATTACTGCTTATCTTCTCAAACCAACAAAGGAGTTAAATTCATGCGTTGATGGTTTTGTCAAAATTGTGTGCACTGTCATATGATAAATCTGCAAAATTGTGACCACAAACTATAAATTATATTGCATGGATATGGACTTGAGATCTCGATCTGAGATCTCGTGTGGAGGATTTTCAAGTGGCCAGTGATATATGTCAAAAGTGTTAAAATTGGAGGCATATCTCAATTTTTCACTTATGTGGGGAAGAGATCTTTGCATCAGATGTTTTTGTTGCATTCTTGTTCCGATCTAAAATTTTGGAGTTTGCATTTTAAACATTATGAGTCTTGTCAAATCAATATGTGATTGTAATTTTGTTGGAATTGACCACTCTAACAAATGCTTTGTGAAGAAGAGAAAACTCCAAGATAAAGGTTGAACCCTATGAACAACTTTTGACCTGTGCTAAGGAGGGACGTGGTAACTTGTCTATGCCTAGATGACTGTTGATAGTTTGATGATTATTGAGTTTGTAGTTGTGAAATGTCTTTATCAAGTAGTGTTCTATTTATTTCAATTCTTATGTGTTAGCAAGGTCAAGTTGCTTGATCAACTTTTGAACACATTCTCCTACCAACTGACGGATAGACGAAAGCAAAATATCCGACAAATGGTGGGTGGTCTATAGGATGGTTCATTACTTGATGGCTCTTATCGCGGAAGCTCCGACGAGCTGAGGTGTCAATATTATTGATCTTGCAAAGTTCATCAACGATAGTCAGAGGCGGTTACGTTTTAAATGGAGGTCAAGTGACAGCTTGAAGATGTGGTAGTGAAAGAGCAGTGTTTGCGAGATTCCAGAGTGGATGTGAGTGTTGATGAAGACCAATTTGACAGAGATTCATTTTTTGTTTTAAAGTGTATTTCTATATTTGGCATGTAAGCATTAAGAGAGGGTGTTGGAAGTGATGCTTCCATGTGTTGTTGTGAGTTGTCATTGTGAGTTCCCAAGCGTCACTCTAGAAAAGTTGATTCCTATGTTACGAGTTGGAATCATGATCTAGATGTGTTGAAGTAAGTGTGTTATGTCTTATATATTTGTAATTATTGTGACCAATAAAACATGGTGTGTAATTATGTATCTAATTGTATATCTAATTGTTATTTCACTCTTTCTAACAACCTAACCTTTATTTCGCTGTCACTATTTGCACAATAAACCATGAAAACAAGTAAATTCCAATAAACAAGATGTTCCTTTAAAATTCCAATAAACAAGATAAAATGCCACGAAACACTCCAAACTCACATCACGAGTGAAATACAAAAGAAATTCAAACTCACAATCTCCTTCACTACCGCCACCCCTATGAGACAGATAGGGGAGCGAAAATAGAGAGAATGTTTTCGAAAACATACAAAAAGGACCAGAAGAATGAGCACATAGATCGACGACCAGCTGAATGAACACTGCAAGGAAGGGAAACCCAATAAGAAGGGAAATGAATTCGAAATTCATCCCAGACATAGATCTATAAGCGATGCCGAGGATGAAATGCATTGGGTAGTAACCCAAGGGGTGAGGACCGGGACCAAATAAGCGATGGCGAGGAGGAAATAAACTCAATCTGGAATCCAAAAGACAACCCAGATATCAATCGATCATCTCCAATCATCGAAATTTTTTCCAAGTCCAGTGTTTAGTGCAGATCTATCCAGATAAACTAATGTGAGCCGGCGGGCCCTATATATCACATGTTAACAGACATACTGAAACAGATCCATATGGGGCGGGGCCTATGCCTACTGCAGCGGCTAATGACAAAAAACCAGAGAAAATAGAGAGTAGAATTTTGTGTTTATTATCCAATGTCACATCGGTAACATATATGCATGCAGTTCTAACCATAAACTATGATTGCCAACCCCTACGACTACTGCGACGGGCCATCATTTTCGACCTTCAGCAAGATGATCGGGGAAAGACCATTTTCTGAGTGTCGCTGCTTAACATCCTCGTAAGGGAACGAAGGCCAGCGATGGGAGATCTCGAAGACGACAGTGAACCATTTGGTGAATGAAGCTGATGGCTTTCGCGGGACGACAGGAAACCATCAGGCGTCTTGGGTATATCAATGACAATCTGAGGAATCGATGCTCTTCCACCAGAGCTTCCCTCATCTGTCGCTGTTTTCATCTGTTTCTGCCGACCCCGAGAGAATATATTTGTTGGGTTCTGCAGATTGTACTCTTCTCTACAGGTCGCAGTGTCCTCTTGCTCCAAATTCAGATTGTCATGGAAGCCTGAAGTAATTGGTCCTGCCATTGCAACCGAAACCTGTTCTGCTCTAGCGGGTTCCAAAACTTCTTGTTCCAGCTGGGCGCCCTTTCGACAAACGGGACAAGTAGAGTGCGAAAGAAACCACATGTCAATACACTCAAGATGAAAACTATGCCCGCAATTGGGCAGAAGCCGGCCTGTCTCATTCTCCTCGAATTCGCAGAGACAAACTGCACACTCCAGCCCATCTGTGAAATAATGCGATTTATAGAGAAAGATGGGCAGAGTCTCTAATACCGCAGAATCCAACCCCACATTCAGCAGAGACACCGGTTCTTCTCCTGTAAACTCGAACCGACTGCGAATAAAAGCTGATCTTCGTCGATTTCTTCCAGAAAATCGAGCATACTGCCTCCAAAACCATGTGGCATAAACATTTAGCAAAACGGCGAAGAAAAGCACAAAAAGAAGAACTATTACGCTGGACACCATGATTTTGTCATTGATGTCATCTCTTGGCTCGGGGTAATCCGGATTGATGGCATATCTGGGCTCACCTCTGTGTTCCTCTAAATGAGGAGGTGGGTGATTAAAATCATGTTTTCCGAATGTCCGTTCGTCATAATCGTGAGGCAGGTGATTGTCAGCACTGCCCGAGCTGGCATTTCTGGACTCGCCAGCATCCTGAGGTGGGCAATTAAAACCCCTGCACACCGAGCTCATCCTATATCAAACCGCGGAATTTTTCTTTCTGTAAATGCTATTTCAAATGGGCTGACCTCGGTATCTAAAAATGGCAGGCCGTTACTTGGTTTCTCTGTGGATCGACCCTTCGATCCATCAATTTCCGTCGATGGATAGCCCCTCCGATGCCTATATGAAGCTTCTAAGCTCCGATCAAGAGCCCGTCTGGACCGCTCCTGGCTTTCACAACACGCAATAGTTTTGAAGGTGGGAAACCGCTGGGTCAATGGATTTATCATCGAATCCCAAACCCCAGAAATTCCGAGAAATTGTGTATTCAATATTTTGTTGTTGTTTTAGGATCCCTGGTTTGAATAAGGAGAAAGAAAATTGACGACAATAAAATGGCCAACTCACCGTAACCGGTTGGACTTCTTCGTGTCCTGACTTGAATACAAAAAGTGTCGCGGAGCAGACGGTCATTACCGTCGAAAATTAAAAATCATGTAAAACAACCCGAACATTTAGGGGGCGGCTAATTAGGCCGCCTTTTAGCCGTACTTTAATTGTCGGGGATGGAAATAGTGTTTTTTTTTTTTTTAACACACAGTGTAAAGATATGGTTCACTCTCTTCGGAAAATAAAATCATGTGAAATATATTTTCATGGGACATATTCGATTTTTAAGTGGTAGTTATTTGAGATAAATGATTAGTGTATAGTTTATAAATATATTTTTTTTATATCTGGAAAATTTCAGGTTAATATTAATCAAATTTTAATAAAAAATTTAAAAACTTGAATTTAAATGGTGTAATCTGTAAAATTTAAATATTTTATAAGATTTTTTTTACGAATATCTTATAAAGTTTTTTTTACTGTATTGAATATATTTATATAATCAAAAATACATTTTAAATATATATATATATATATATAATTATTTTAAATTCCATTGGAAAAATCTTTTCCATCGATAAATTAAATTAGACTACCTCGCTGATTAGTGCTAAATGTTAGAGCAGGTCATTTGAAACAATTGGTTAGAAATAAGAATGTGTAAGGGAGTGGAGTTCTATTTTTCCTTCTGCAGATCTGTATTTGGCTCTGAAACTAGAAAAGATGATAGGTTGAGGCTACTGATGAAACTTCACCAAGCTCTGCTCTAGTTCTAACCTCTGCTTTCGCTCTACTGGCCCCCCTGCCTATGTATATGTGACCTTTCCGAATGCTTTATATACTGCACCTGCCTCTACGGAAGAGAGCATTTGGTCTTCGAGCGCAAAGTCAACT
The DNA here is from genome assembly GCA_031772625.1 of Pinus tabuliformis. NCBI lineage: Eukaryota > Viridiplantae > Streptophyta > Pinopsida > Pinales > Pinaceae > Pinus > Pinus tabuliformis. Next base: position 790,028,420 of record CM062815.1, read on the forward strand.
GGTGGGGATCCACTTGGTCATCTGTCCCTGGGGCTGGATTTGGAACTATATATGCGTCTGGATATTTAGGATCTGCGCTTGGAATTGGATCCGGGACTGGGAATAGGACCAGAAAAGAGTGGCTCTGCCACCTTTGTTTATGCCACTCCTGCTCCTGGGTAGGGTATTTGCAAGCTGGCTGGTTATTGCCTTGCTTCCGAAAACAATTTCATTACGTATAAGCAACGATTCGGCTCGATATACTCGGTCTCCAACCGCGGGCTGATGAAAGGTCGATGACTCGGACTTACTCTTACTCTCGAACCGGGAGGGATATTAAGCGAGATAGTGGCCCCGGTGCTTTTACTGAATCAACTCGGCGCTGTAGTCTATGTTTGCTTTGTTTTTGCCTTTCCCTTGGCTACCTCTAGCTAGAGTTATGGGTCCATCGGCTCTGGGTTCTTCGAGTGGAACTCAATCTTGATCTCCAACTAGTTCCCCAACTCGCTCTGTTACTAGGGACTCCTTCCCCGCTGTTGCTGGTACTGCTTGATCCTCCTCTTACACTCCGCTGTTGGTGCTTCCACCAGCTAAAATGTGTCACTTACATTATGCACTGGGTCTGCTTATTCGACTCGATAAAGAAGAATAGGCTCTGACTTTGGCTTGATCAACAGGGACGGAGTCACTCACTATTCATATGGTGAGGGTGAGGTAACGAACGCTCGACCCCCGGGCCGCCATCGTTTTAATGCTCACTCATCATATGGGTGAGGGACAGAGTCACTCACTATTCATATGGTGAGGGTGCGTAAGCACACTCGACTGTCCAGGCTGCCATCGTTTTAACGCTCACTCATCATATGGGTGAGGGATGGAGTCACTCACTATTCATATGGTGAGGGTGCGTTAGCACACTCGATTGTCCAGGCTGCCATCGACGGAGTCACTCACTATTCATATGGTGAGGGATTCGATCCAGCCGCAGGTTCCCCTACGGCTACCTTGTTACGACTTCACCCCAATCGAAGATCCCACCGTGGTATGCGCCAATAAGACCACCCCAACCATAGTGGGCCACACTAGTGGAACATATATAGATAGGGTGATCATTGGTCAAGGATGCATAAGCATGCTCGACCGTAAGGGAGAGGTACGTTAAGTGACTCGACTAACAGGAGAGGTACGTTAGTGACTCGACTGTAAGGGAGAGGTACGTTAAGTGACTCGATTAACAGGAGAGGTTTGTTAGTGACTCGACTGTAAGGGAGAGGAACTGACTAAACCTAAACTACCACATGCTCATATATAACTAACTACCACCATGCCCAGGTACGTTAGTGACTCGACTGATAAGGACCGGCAACGGGGCTCGACTGATAAGGAGAGGAACTTTAGTTGCTCGACCATAAGGGAGAGTAGAGGTACGTTAGTGACTCGACCAACGCCCCCCCACCCAATAAGTAAATTGAAAAGAGGAGGTGGGTGATTCTATTCTAGTTCCTATCTCGAATGACGTAATTACGTATATAATGAATGCCGACCAAGACAATGAGTAAGTGACTGCTGGTCATTATGCCATCTCCTACCTCTCCCGGGGGTCGAGCAACTCAAGTTCCTCCCTTTTCCCACTCATTGAAGGCCAAGCCAAGTGATTCATCTGGAAAATCGTGTTTCATATATAATATAGTGAGTGAATTCCGCTAATCGAAGAAGGCACTTCCCTACGTGAGCCATTTCTTCATGCATAATGACATATGCCCATAGCAGCATTTTCTGGTGTAATGACACATATATCGAGTCATGACTGGAATCAATTCAATGGAAATCTCTCGACTATAATGACATATATAATGAGATATCTCGAAAACATGATCAAAGAATATCGTATACAAAGAGAAATTGTACAACTAGGGACTTCTTAGGGGTCACTCACTATTCATATGGTGAGGGATCCATTATGAGAGATCCCATACGATGCTAAAGCGTAATTACATATCTCATTCATTCATGCATAATGACATATATAATGAATGATTGGATTCGAGAGCGTAATGACTGCTATAAGACATTGTCTGGTATAATGACTGGAAGAAATGGCAGAATCAGTGATCGAATATTACCATCCCAAACGGGAAAGAAAGAGAGATAGAGAAATCAGTAGTGTGGACTTGACAAGGTCGGTTCATCGAACTGCAACATATGTGGGTGCAGAAGAAAAGATGGATGGCACCTATCCTAATTGTTGGTCTAGCCCACCCAGCGGACACCAAAAGAGGCAGGATTATTCCACAAGCCCATGCTTCCGGGGCGGGGGGTGCAAGCACATAATCCCACCACCGCGGTATGGGCCACCGCGTAGACTCCGACAATGAGTGCGTGTAGGAGAAAATGGTTGGGTGAGTTAGACACACCTGGTGGGGTGCGGGAACAACCTTCAGCCCAATTATACAATGAATCTACATTACGGGAAGTAGGCGGCCCATATCCCACTCACATTAGCACTCCATCCCAACGACCATAACGTGGTCAGAAAAGTAACCTATGAAGGAAAGGGTAGCATTAGGAACCTCACATGCCGAGGATCCCATATCCCCTATAGATTGAATCATTTCAAACCCCATGCCATCTTCCAGCTGCCACCCAACCGGACCCATTGAAGACCTGGTGCCCGGTGCGTATCGCTCGGAAACTATTATTTGTCTCGCCACTAGGGGGGGGGAGACCTTAGACCTTAGAACAGGCAAATAACCGGAGGCACTTGACTTGGATATTTGGGTTTTTCATTGAGTAACTTCATGGAGGTACGGGTAGCGAGGGAACGAGTGGAATTCATGTAATTGGTCTAATTGTATGAATTTTCTCGTTAGGATACGATTCTGGGAATTGAAAGGAACGGAAACTCATTTTGAGGGCCCATAAAACAGCCCCTTGAAGGTATGCTTTCGCTCATTGGATGAGCTCTAGCGCTCCGGGACAGGCTTTCGAGAAAGCTCTAACCGACCTGGATCTATCTTCCTCTCCTTATTAGTCGAGTGTACTTACGTACCCTTTGAGGCATCGAAATCCTTGCACTAGGAAGCGCAAGCCCCTCCGGGACCTTGCCCCTACGTCTGATGTCTACAGCACCGGCTCGATGGATCCCCTCGTTAGCCGGCAACTTCCCTCATAGCCGAGCCTCTCATGCTGGGGTGAAGCGATGGGCTTGACCGACCCTCAAGGTCCGTTAGGCCCCTCCCATATCTCGGAACCAATTCTGAAATATGACTAACTAGTTAGTAAAACACTATAATATGATCAAAGGTGGTGGGTGGCGGGGGAACGATGGGTAGGTAGGGGTTCCCGCCTTTGTGTGTTTTACCAACCGCTTGTTACGATATGTAAGACGATGTAGGAATTTCGCTATCAGGGAGAGAATATGACCAATGAATGGAACGAATTGGAAGAAGAATTCCTATGACCAACTTGTGTGATTGATTGAAGAAATGATGGCGGGGAGGACGGATTCACCGAGGGCTAGGCGCCATGGGTAGGCATGGTTGGCCTTCCATAGTTGAGGTGAGAATCAATTACTCATCAATCACATTAGTCTCTTACCACTTGTAAGTTGACACTATACCCTTCAGTGAGCGAAGGGGGACCTTATGATATGACTACGCCTGGCAGTGCTCAACTGCCATTCCTATCTATCTGATGGCCTGGCATAACCTCCCCCTTATTGGTTTGAATAGCATCTTTCCTCTCCCTATGGTCGAGTCACTAACGTACCTCTACCTTCAAAACCTGACAAACGCACCTAAAAACCTGACAAACGAGGGACGATATTGGCTTTCTCCTTACCAATGCTATCATTCTACTAGTTCCTCAATATTATGGAGAAGCCAGACCGGTTCTTTCTCTGAATTCTTTGGTGAGATCAAGACTTTACCTGACCTGGGCATGTCAAGTCTTGGTCAGAGAGGTGGTCATTTCCTTTCTCTTAAGTCCTATACTTAAGTTGCCTATAACTACCCCCCTGAGGGTCTACCGATTAAGGCATCGTCTCAATGGAAAGACACCCCCCTCATCGGGGTGGGAAATCCTGGTTCAAATCGAGGTGCTTTATGTGCCCTTTTCACCTTGGCGGAGGTTTTCACATCTTTCTCTCCTATTCTTGCCATTTTAGGAGGCGGAGGTTTTGTAATTACATATATAATTCATTCATGCAGAATGACATATCTCGAATGACGTAATTACGTATATAATGAATGACTGGAATCACTGGTCGAAATGAACCAATTAGGTTTATATATGTCATTTAGTTCGAGATCTCGATTGCATAATGACATATGCCCATAGATGCATGATATGCTAAAGCGTAATTACGTATATAACGAATGAATGCATCGATATGTGTCATACCAGATTCGATGTGAGATATTGAATGACGCTTTCTCATATACGTCATTCCTGATAGATTGAATGAATATTTCGATGGCGGCTTTATCAGTCGAGCCGATGGCGGCCTTGACAGTCGAGTGTGCTTACGCACCCTGTCGGTCCTCACCCTACCGGGGGCATCCTCTCCTTAACAGTTTCAATGCCTACTGTATCGGAAAGAATTTATTGTCTAAAAAAGGTGTAGCGCAGTCTGGTCAGGGCATCTGTTTTCGGAAGAGTCAACCGCACTGGCTATGCCCTCTCCTACCCTTTTTTTGTCCTTCCAATCCAAGCTTCCACAATGCGACCAACAACTCTCCCTAGTCAGAGGACGTGGTGCAAAGTTAGGAGCGGTCAAGTCTGGCATGTCCTGAAGGAATCCGAAGTGACGCAGGACCCGACGAGGGAAGTAAGAGAAAGGACGTGGAAGTCAAGCCCATGATATGCACGCATGAGTGTCCCTCTATAGTAATGACAGGGCTAAGAAATCCTCACCATTTACACCACCAATGTAGCAAGAATGCAGATTTCTCAATTTCCTAATAAAACGTCTCCTCGTCATCATCATCGTAAGCTCCAGCCCTGAGTCCCACAACTGGCTCCACCGAAAGGCAGCACCGATCTCTCTAGGAATTACTCTCAGTCTCAAAGGAAGACAAGTCATCTACAGTAAATAGGAGAACGAACTCACTATCTGATCCCTCAGCGCCTGAATCTCCTGTTGCTGACTGGCTATCAACGCGTGCATCCGAGACTGCTCTGTCCTGGTGATCAAAACCTGATTGGGGCGTATGTGATGCTGCAAGGTAAAACAAAGGTAGAAAGTCAGCACAAGTTCAGCAAGATTCTATCAAGTAATATATCAAGGGAAAGAAGATTTACCAGCCAGTGGTCAAGTACCTTGCCCCCGACCATCATACCACCAAGGACAGGGGTGACATCCACAATGAATCCAATAAAGATGCTCTTGAAAGTAAGGTAATCCATATCCGCTGCCTCAAGTCTCTCCTCAAGAGGTCAATCATCCATAGCAGGAATGGACCTAAAAAGTAAATTCATATGAGTAGGAGGATCAATCGGCACTCGGACGACTCCATCAATCTGACGAGTGAACCGCTCTTCCAGATAATACTCCCAGCTCTCAGGGCCAAAAATAATCAGTCTACGCCTCGAGAGAGCAAAAGCATCTGTCGCCTCAGGAGTATGGAAATACTTACTCCCAACATAAGGAGTCAAAGAGAGCTAAACGAGCATAACTTCTCAAGTCAGCCTCACAACAAAAGGATAGGAATCCGCTTCTAAGGTTGTCTATCACAAGAGGACTACTCTTTGATCTCTCTCCTACGCTCTTCGATAGCTTCTTGACTTACAGGAACTACCTTATTCCTAGATCTTCTTTCTTATTAGTTGTTCTATCTTGATCTAAAACTACTAGTAGGAACAAAGCTACCATCAAAGACATTCTTAGCTGGCCTAGCTTGATAGAAACCTAAAGTAGCTACATCCAGCTCTATGAATCAAATCCCTCCTTATATCACTAGAAGAGAGACAGGAAGGAATAATAGCCAAGAGGGAATGAATTCATTTCATTTCAAAATCCCAAAGAAGTCAGAAACAGATGCTGAAGGATCAGCTGAAGCAGAAGAATAATAGAAAGCTTAAGCAGCTAAAGCATCCGCAGAAGAGGAAACCATTGTTGATCTTATGGGGTAGGAAGCCCCAAGCCAACCCTTCCCAAGGAGAAGTCAAGATCCGGGAAGAGGGGATCAGGAATAGAACCTGCCTCTCCGCTTGGGATTCTTTCTTCTGGTAGTTTTTCGCGGTCGGGGCAGCGAAGTCATAGCCTTATCACTGGAATACTCCTTCCACCGGAACTATATAGAAAGGTAGGGCAGTTGAATCCCGGGTCGATCGAACGGGGGCTTGAAATGAAAGTATTTCACTACCACCTGCAGATAGGAAGGAAAGAGTTGTTGAAGATGATCCCGAGTCCAGATGCAGAGAGTGATATCTCGGGTAAGGAAAGTAATCTTGTGGGAATATGTTCGAATCAGAGCAGGAATCTCTCTGTCTTGAACCAAGTGGCTTGGGCTGGGAGAAAAGCCCATTCCTACCCGGAGAGTGAGATTCTGACATGATTGGACTTAGCAACATTAGCAGTGGTGGATCATCAGTCACCCCCTTTCCTCGCTTTCCTTGTAAAGAAAGCTATGTCCGGATGCTCGGTCACCGGCACATGAGCAGAAAAGGGAGGAGGGCTTTCCCTGACTGAGTTGAACCGAGGCGGTTATTGAAATCATCCGCCGATAACCCGATCCCGGAAAGAGGGATCATCATTGTATGAGCGGAGGATTGGGCGCAAGCAGGATCTATTTGTTGTTTTTTTCGAAATAACCGGTGTTAGCGATGAATGGATTGTTTGCAAGAGAAGGTTGCCAAGTTAAGATACGAGCAGGAGGCATGCCACGCATAGTATAAAAAAGGGCAGAGAAGAGGATTGATGGACAGAGGGAAGATACATATATTATATAGATGCCCCAAAAAGCAGGAGGAATCGACTACTGGTGGAAGGTTTTGCAGGAAATGAATCACTAGTATAAGAAGGGGACAAGGAATGCCCTTTGCCACGTGAATCAAACTAGGTTTATCTTAGATGCGGGATTACCAATGTCATGATTGGAATTAGGAAAGGAAGTTGTGGCACTTCTGAATATGAGGAGGAGGTTGAATCAATAGCAATAGTAGACACGCTACGATCTTTGGCTTTGGCTCTTTGCTAGACAAGAGCAGTACAGGAAGCTTCGAATGCCATGGTTCTTCTTACAGACTAGGCTGCAAGTGAGAGTGATAGAATCCGCTCAGCTGTGAATATTGCCGATGCCAATACCAGAGCAGCTAAAGGAAGCAGTAGCAGTACAACCATCCAATTGCAATTCCACTGCACATTCATCTTCCTCTATCAATGCTCTTATTACTGATAAAGAAATGACATACATAAGGGATGTTCGAGATCACTTCTGTGCGGTGAATCCTAAATATCTAACAGAGCAGAACCTCTTCTTGCGATGTGGAGATTGAGCAGCATGTTCCGCGGCTTCGGCAGCCCAGCTTCTTAAGTTAAGGTGCTTCCAACTGTTTGAAGGTGATTGGATGGCAGATATTTTGTAGGATCCCTGACCACATTCAATCAGCAAGCAAAACATTCACAGCTTCAGTGGGGTTGCCGAGATCCCACCAAACATAAATCTCATGCTCCTTGCATGCCATCTCTCTAGCAAGGCAGTCAGCCAGCCTTCGGAACCTTCCAGCTCCACAGCATGCACTGTTAAGGTTCTGACTAAAAAATCACAAAGAGGATTACCAATAACAAGAAATTCACAAGCTTCGAAGCATTAAAAAAAGGATACTATTTGAGAAGATTATTCCATACTCAGCAGAAGCAAAATTCACTCCATGGATCATATCCTTGACCGTGTTTCCTAGGGTTGTTGATAATCTCCATCATCTCTTTATAGACATCACAGAAGATTCTTTTGGCATCAGGAAGCCTCTGGTTAAGCTCATATACCATGGCATGGAACTTCTTTTTTCAATTCCATCATTGTTTATCTCATTAAGGCATTCTCCATTTCTGCTATTGTATAGCCACAAGTAGTAAGGAGCACAACCGTAGAGGAAATATTGGTGCTAGCAGATTAGCAGCAAAGTCAGCTTATAGTTCCTTTTGGCACAACATGGTAACAGGGTAAGTGGTCAACTCTATCCCATTCTCTCTCTGTAGCTCTCTGCATGAGAAGATTTCAAGAAGTGAATTCTTGTAGAGGAAGACACACAAGCTTCAACCGTGTCAATACCAATCTTTGAAGCCTGCAAGAAGAGGAAGAGAATACCCAAGCTCTATGGACTCCACAGTTTCGCCGACCCGCGTTGCCCGATTGCTCTCTCTGGTCCCTTTTGCGACAACATCCGCGTCTTTCTCCAAGAATGCGCGGAGCTCGAAGATTACACTGTCGAAGGCATGCCCATTTGGTGCACACTACTTGCTTACGAGAACAAAGGATTTGTTGTTTCTTTTTACACCATTGAAGAGAGTGCATTATCTAAGGCCGTTTTGCGATCAATGCCGATGCACTGGTAAGGCTCGAATTCTATTCTCACTGATTGTTTGATTTTTCAATTGGGTTTCTGTTCCTAGTCTTTTGGATTAGTTTATGAGTGCGGGCGTGCCAGAGTCACAGTGGACTCGAGTGTACTGGATTATATGCAAGACTAAGGACCAAATTCCCTTGAATTGAGATTGGGCGACCTCAGATGTTCAATTAATTGCACCACGACCTCAATCTAACTTCTAATCAAGCTTGTAGAGAAGCAAGGGTCCCTAAAATGGATTCCACTCTGCCTCACTGAAGAGGACTTAAACACAAAAGTAAGAAAACAGCTTAAAAGTAAATTGCATGAAAATGGAATAAGTACAAGTTACAACCAGGGGGTGGTCTTTTTTGACTTTAACCTCATCGGGGCTTTCACTAGAGAACTATAATGTTTCTGTTTCAAATCCTTTCTGGATCTGGAAGTAGGAGTACTGCTGTGGCAAAGCTAGCTAACAGTAAGTTAGATAGGAAGCCTTTTCTTTGTAGTCTAAACCAGACCTTTGTTTTTACCTGGCAAACCTCTTTAGTTGCAGAGAATCTAACCCTCAACGGTTACACTTCCAGAGTTTACTATCCAATCCAATTCCTGCCTTTGATGAGCAAAGAAGAAAACTCGTTCTCGTATAGGGATGCTTTAGCCCTCTTAAATGAATTTATCGGAGTCTCACTAGCTGCTCACTTAGTAGTGGACTCACCATAGCGCGCTAAAGCAAAATGAACAGGACATGTAACCAATCCCCATCCAACAAAGGCAAGGTGAAGAGCTCAACGAATAGAGTCAAGCCAAACCTCAAACGAGAGACTAAGAATCCCCTTGCACTAGGAAGCGCAAGCCCCTCCGGGACCTTCTTTTTCTTTCTGATTGACTGGAGCAGGAAGGGAGACCGTAGGCTCACATCTTGGTACGTCCTAGAAAAATTTATAGTGAAAATGCCATGATTCTTTGTTTCAAGAAAAAAAACCTTAGGATCATGAGCTCTGATAGCAAGTGTATGATTCTTGTGCCTAAAATGTGATAAGAAACCAACAACTGCAATCATCTTCGAATGCGAAACCTCCTTTTACAATGAATACATTGTACAAGGGAATATTTGATGATTTTAAAACTAAGTCTCCTTAGTATATATCTAGGAGACAAGGGGTACAATTATAATAAAATAAGAGGGGAGTATAAGGGATTCTAACCTACATAACAATATAATAATAGAAATATAATAACTCAATATCTAAGGCTTAATAAGGGGTTTTAGGGTTAAAATGAGACTTATATAGGGCTTAACATCATTCCT